>JAZKJV010011904.1:0-677030 GCA_037367405.1 Ottelia alismoides | reverse complement strand
TACACAATTTTCCAGTGATTTGTTTCGCGGAAAAGAAGGTAAGTGTCTTCTGAATGTTTTAGCATTTTTAGAAATCTAAGTATGTAATCAAGACAAGTAAAAGCGAGATCTCTGATCAGATTATTTGACAAAACGATGTTATTTGCTCATCTTAATTTCTTTGTTGTCTAGTTTTTTTTGCTTGTAGATCTTTGGTGAAATTTAGCTTTGCAAATGAATTCCCAATTGTAGTTTCTAGTTGCAGATCCTTCTGATGTGATCATTGTTCATTTAGTTAAATGTTATCGTAAATCTGTCGCGACTCCTTTGTGTACAATAAACTCAATCTTGATTGTTATTTTGACGCATCGGCATATGTCTATACCGACTTCTTAATGTACAATAATTAAATTAAAATGGTGAGTTATTTCCATATAAAAGCCTGTTTTTTCAGAATAGTTTAGAATAGTTTAAATTTAGAATGTTTGTTTCAATTACTTGAATGTGTATATGGTTAATAACTACATTTAGATTCACCTAGATGTCAGTGACTTCTCGAACCTTTCTATATTATTATTCATTTGAAAAACGAACATTTAGGGTTTTTTTTAAATATAAGTATGTAGTCAAGATAGATAAAGGAGATATCTCTAATTAAAACATTTGGCAAAATGATGCTATTTAATTAGGCATCTTCATTTGTTGTTCTTTAGTTTTTTTTGTTTATGGAATCTTTTGGTGAAGATTAGTTAGTAAAGCCAATCCCCAAGTGTAGTTTCTATGTGTCATCGTTCTATAGGGAATACTCTGTACAATATAATCAATGTCGATTGTTATTTTGACGCTTCAGAATACGCTATAAAAATGATTGAATACTTTTGCAAAGAAAAAAATCACGACTTTAGTCACAACGACATACACTGCTTAAAGGCAGGAATCGCATGTACGTTGTTAATATGCAGTCGCGTCTTTGATAATGCACCTTGAAACTAAGTCAAGAATGAGCGATTGTAGTAACATCTCAAGGCCTGCTAAGAAAAAAAAATCAAATCATTTCCTTTTAACATGAAAGTGCAGCAGTTCAAACACTACAAAACATGCATCACTCGAAGTGTAGAGTCTTCATCTACCTAAATCAATGTCTTAGTCAATATATATGTACAAGTGTATGTGTGTCCCAGCTTGTGTTGCTTCTTTTTATTATGATTTTGTTTATTTAATTATATTTGATTTTTTTGAATTTTGAGTTTTGAATTTTTTTACTTTTATTAATATAATAAACGAAAAGTAAAAGAAAATGATTTAATTATTAATAAAAATGATTTAATGAATATATATTATTTTTTTAGGGATTTTTACACCCATAACCCTGAGTAATTTTGCAATAACATTCATAACCATGTATAATCACGAATTATATGAGAAACCCCGAGTAATGTTTAACTCTTACATAACATAATCCTGTGTTATGTTCCGTTAGAGATGCCTGTTATATTTAACGATTTCTGTTGGAAAAGACAAAAATGCCCTTGATGTGCATTTTATTTGCAAAATATGACATCATTGGTTCCCCTCCCCCAAGCACCTCTGCTGCTGCACCCCTGCAAGCCTCCCTCCCCCTGCCCTGATATTGGTGCTCCCCTGCTCGCCTACCCGCAACCGTCTGGAAGCGCGATCCTCCCCAGCCTCGAGTTGGTGCTCCCCTGCTCACCCACCGGCAGCTGTCTGGAGGCCCCCCCTCCCCCGATGCTCCCCTGCTCGTCCTGCTCGCCCCTCCTCCCCGCTTGCTCGCCCACCCGCGGCTGGAGCACCCCTGGAGCCCCCCTCTCCCTCCCGGACTCGATGCGTCCCTGCTCGGCCGAGACTCCCCTGCTCGCCCCTCCTCCCCGTGCCCCTGCTTGCAAGTCGAGATCCCCTATTCCTCGCGCCCCTGCTCCTCCTACTCGCCCTCCTCCCCGCGGCCAAAGCCCCCCTTCCCCCGTCGCCCACCCGCGGCTGGAGCACCCCTCGCCAACCCGCCCCCCCCCCGTCGCCCACCCATGGCTGGAGCACCCCTCTCCAACCCGCGACTGGAGCACCCCTCGCCCACCCGCGGGCAACTGGACCCCGCTCGCCCCTCTTCCCCGCGGCCAAGCCACCCCCGGAGTTCGCCGTGCATCCCCTGCTCGGCCGAGACTCCCGTGCTCGCCCCTCCTTCTCGCGCCCCTGCTCGCCAGCCGAGACCCTCCCGCTCCTCTCCTGCTTGCCCCTCCTCCCCGCGGCCTCGGTGCGTCCCCTGCTCGCCCCTCCTCCCCACGGCCAAAACCCCCCTCTGCTCGACGGCAGCCGAGACCCAGCTGCTCGCCCCTTCTCCCTGTTGCCAAAGACTGTCCTCCGCGGCCCACTATTCGCCTGACCCGAAGCAAGATGAAGAGTAGGGAGCGGGTTTTTTTGGGATTTTTACCCAGCAGGCCCTATAATCTTTGTCAATTACCTCCACGACCTTTGAAACATCGTAATTCCTCTCGCAACCCCGTAAACTTGTTAACCTTTATCCTAGAGGCCCTGTAGTTAACCCCATCCCTCTAACCGTTAAAACTAACCGAATTCTGTTATCTTATTTTTATACTATACCCATTTTATTTATCAGATTTACTAGAAATACCATTCCCTCCCATCTTCCACCTCCAGCTGCCCCTCCCCTCCCACTGTCCACCTTTAGTTGAAGACGTCGCCTCCCCTCCCTCTAGTCCACTGCCACCCCTGCTCGAAGCCCCCCTCCCCCATCAGCCGACCTCCTCTGTTCGACCCGACCTCCTCCGGGATCCTCCCGCCGACTCCCCCGATCAGAAGCCGACCCTCCCCATCCCCATCCCGCTGCAAAGCCCCACCCGACCTCCTCTGGTATCCTCCCGCCGACTCCCCCGATCGGAAGCCGACCCTCCCCATCCCGCTGCAAAAGCTCTCTCGCCGCCCTGCCCCTGCAAACCCCACCCCTGCAAGTACCCACCGCCCCCCTGCAAGCCCCCTCCCCCGGTCCCGCCGCCTCCGCTGCAAGGCCCCCCTCCCCTTCCCGTTCCCGTCCCGCTGACTCCTCCGATCGCAAGCGCCCCCCTCTCCCCCGATCCCACCGTCTTCGCTGCAAGGCCCCCCGGTCCCCGTCCCCGCCGACTCCCCCGATCGGAATACCTCCCCTCCTCCACACCCCCCTGGTCCCCGTCCCGCCGCATACACTGCAAACTCCACCCCATGCCCGTCGCCTCTCCCTACAAGTACCCGCCGCCTCCCCCTGACAAGCCCCCCCTCCCACCGCCTCCGCTGCAAGGCCCCCCCCGATCCCCGTCCCCGCCGACTCCCCCGATCGGAATACCTCCCCTCCCCCCTTCCCTCCCTCCCCCTGTAAGTACCCGCCGCCTGCCCCTGACAAGCCCCCCCTCCCCCAGCAAGGCCCACCCCCTCGGGGCACCCGTCGATCCCCTGCAAAGACTCCCCGTGCAGCCCCCCCCATTCTCGCTGACTCCCGATCGCAAGCTCCTACTCTTCCCAGCAGGTCGGTTGGCTCCCTCAACCCCCCAACCTCCTCCAATCGAGCCCCCATCCTCGACGGTGCAATGGGAGGGGTGGCTGTTAGAGGAGGGAGGATTTTCTTTATATTTCTTGGTTAATTCTAGCCGTCCGATCATGGATTGGTTAGATTAACTTATTTCTAACTCAAAAAAGTTAACTCTAGATGTGTCAGTTTAACGGTAGGGTTCGTGGGGTAAGACGGAGCAACTTTTACGGGGGTGAGGAGGAATTACGATGTTTCAAAGGTCATGGAGGTAATTGACAAAGATTATAGGGTCTGCCGGGTAAACATCCCTTTTTTTGGGTTCCTAACCGTTGGATTGAGAATGAGTTAGATTGACTCATTCCTATGGTTGAGTTAAGATATTAAACTAACGGAGGGTTATGAATGTGAGAGAAAGTAACTTTCAAGGTGTTTCTCATGTAATTCGCGATTATATAGGGTTATGAATGTTATTGCAAAATTACTTAGGGTTATGTATGTAAAAATCCCTATTTTTTAACTATTATTATTATATTTTTTATTCTTTTAATTTTACAAGATTACCCGAATAAAAGAAAAAAGATAAGGTCTTAAACATATGTATATAAAGGGGAAAATAAAGGCTTCAAACTAAAAAATAAATGATAAAAATATAGTAAAATATAAATAAAATATTTTATGTTTTCCCCCTATTTTTAGTTATTTTTGAAAAAAGGAAATATAATAAAATAACAAAAAAATAAATTTAAGGGAAAAAAGATTGTAAAATAGGTTTTTTTCAAAATGACAAGAACATTTTCAAAACTATTTTTTAAATATTTTCAATAAGGCATCCAAAAAACAATTATTTTATTTTTTTAGAAAATATGTGGTTTTTAATGATTTTTGCAAGTTTTGAAGTTTTTAAATTTTGTGGTATAAAAGCAAAAAAAACTAAAAATATTAGAAGTGTGCCTATATGTAAGGAACTTGTTTTTTTAGCATTTTTCAAGAAATGTAGAATAAAGAAAAATCGGAAACTAATAACTAGCGAAATGGACAGTTTTCAATTCGTTAGCATTTCAAAGCTTCTCTATAATTGCATGATAGGAAAAGGTTGACTGTCAATTTAGACAATCTCTCTATACATTTCTTCATTCATTGTACTCAAATTATTTCATATCGATCGGATTCCATATCGGTATATTCTGGATTTAATGTGAGTATTTTTCATTATCAATCAATTCCTACATGAAGGCAATTAACTCCAACCAACAATACAAACAAAGACTAATGAATTTAGTTAAAATGAGAACAAACACATTGTAAGATCCAAGCCAGGAACGAAGTCAGAATATTTTTGAGGAGGGGGCATAAGGTTTTAGAAAAATATATCTATCGATTATGATGTGATCATATTCATTAGGAAAAATGGAATATTTTATTTAGTTGTATATCACTTGTGTGTTCATCACCTTCTTAGTCATTTTTCTGCATTGGAATGAGTGAGTGCAAGTGACTTTGACATTGAAACACATGCAAGTTAAAGTTTCAAGATAAATGAGTGGTTGGGAGGTAATGAACATATAAGTTATATGTAGATGAGTCGGATACTCCTCCTTCTCTATTCATTATATACCAATAGTTGTGAAGGATAAATTATATGATCTATAATTCTCATGTAAATAATAGTTTATTTTGAACTTATTTTTTTAATCAATTATATATTTTTTATTCAATTTTACATAAATTAATATCTTATATGTTCTACACTGTCGAGATTTATTATGAATAATATTTATATCATTTTTTTTAAAATTAGATATTCTAATATTTTCATTTTTTAATCAACTCTTTGAATTTTGATTAATTATAATATAAACTACACTTGTTCCAAATTTGTATCAAATTGAAAATATAAAACTACATAACTTCATACTTTTTTATTACCAACAACTACAAATATTAACATGTCAACGAAAACTACACCAATCAAGAATATCTGTGCGTTTGACACCTTACTTGATAAATAGGACCAATGATTAATATATGACACATGGCAATAAATATTTTTTTAGAAACTTAAATTTTTGAGATAAAAAAGTAAACCCGTATCTGTACAAATGATAATGAGATTGGATGAAAAATCAATCTCTTAGCTTGATCCTCAAAAAGGATATTCAAAATGATAGTTTGGTTAGAGTAGTGGATCGATTTAAGAAATCATCCGAACATGTTGATCCAAGGTAAAATCTACTATTGCTAGGTAGAAATTTTATATTAAACAATATATTATCTACCAGTAAAGATTATTGAATTCCCCCCTAAGAAACGAAGAGGGTGCATTTGTAAGTTTTACCCTAAAAAAATCCAAAAGAGGATTTATACTTCGAAAATATTATGGTTATTTTTCCTTCAAAAATCCCTAGAGAGTAAATACATTATGTAATTTATAAAATTTAAAGGGATCGGGGGGGGGGGGGGGGGGGGGAGGGAGGGTGTGGGAGGGCATGTGCGCCTCCTTGCCTTCCTCTAAATCCGTCCTTGATCCAAGCTATCACTTAAAAATCAAGATGTCACTATGCAAACTCACTAAATTGGTCAAATACATTTAATAATAAGGTAGTGTCACCCTTTATAGGGAAGCAAGACCCATCTCCATGAACACAAAATAGCTTGGCATTATGTTAAACCAAATGCAGACTGGTATTTAGAATATATGTTTCTTACCAGAGCCAACTAAAACAACAAAGTTAATTGATAATTAATATAAGATGCCCTCGGGATCAATCAGACAGATCATGTGATCTCGTGCGCATTTTTTTATTTGTAATCCATTGCATGTGATATAATCTATTCTTAGCTTGAGCTTGGAGAAGATTTGTCTTTTTTTGGCAGCACAAGATTTTCTGAAATTTACTTCATCATGTAATCTAGGATGCTTATTTATTGAACGATCCAAGCCAGCTTTCTTCACATGACATGCTCCCATAAACTAGAAAACTAAACCATGGACACTACAAAAAAATACCTTTCTCAATCTGTCGAGATGCGATTCAAAGTTCATTTTATACACCATGTTTAGCAATTTTGAGGCAAATTTATTCCGTGATCTATTCTGTACAAGAAGTTATCCGTATCAAGTGGTATCAAATATATGATTTGCGACACTATGGATTTAAGTATTAACAACATAATCGACCCAAATGGGATCAACTCTGTTCTAGAAAA
Source organism: Ottelia alismoides (assembly GCA_037367405.1). Taxonomy (NCBI): domain Eukaryota; kingdom Viridiplantae; phylum Streptophyta; class Magnoliopsida; order Alismatales; family Hydrocharitaceae; genus Ottelia; species Ottelia alismoides. The sequence continues at coordinate 670,312 of JAZKJV010011904.1, read as the reverse complement.
TAATAAAGGATTTATGGGAGCAAATAGTTTATCGATAATAAAATAAATCTTTTGCAAGTTATACTTGAGTACAATACAATCAACCAATCAATCAAGAACACTGCAGATGATGTTTACGTGGAAATCCAACTAGGTGAGAATCACAACCTAAGTCACTGACTCGGGATTTCCGGTTAGCCTAGCCATCCTACTCTTTCACTAAAGTATGAGATATTTATGCATATATCTCAATCACTTACATAACTTATTACTTTACATCTTCAGATCAACCATCAAAGTCAACACTACAGATCTGACACTACAACAACGTTGACGGTGAAAAAGCTTTGACTGTCCTCAAACATCCTTGGATTAGGAGTTTCGCTGATACAATAACTTCTGCAAGCTTTAGGATCTAACACCAAAAGTTCTTGACAAGAAATGTTATGAAAAGAATATTGAAATAATATCTCATAATATTTGTCTCAACAATATCAAAGATAATTCTCAATGTGATGTAGTGTGATTTTAGTAATCACATCATAGATAATTGCATATACTATCAAAACATAAGCACAAGCAATTATATCTTAAATAGAACATGTATATAATATATTAAAGAATAATATCACTAGAGTTAAAAACATGTCAAAAGTTTTCTAACTGATATCAAAAGAGCTCGAGATCCTGGAGGCGATCAAACACTGCTTTTTGATAGCTTCTCGTGATAAGGTTATCTTTGGAACTATTCTTCTCAGAAATATTGAAGAACTCGAAGAACAAGAGAAAATTGTAATGTATCACTCAAAGAGAATTTTTATTCACTTGTAGACAGTGGGAGTGAATTGTGTGTCTTTCAATGTTGGGTATGAGGTCCCTTATATATGGGGGCTAAAAACTATAATCGTTGGAAACAAAATAAGCGAGAAATCAAAGAAATATGTAACATTGACAGATTGGGTAAACTTGGATATAGATTATTTCAAGTTGATTGATTAGTCAAAAGAGATGGCCGATCATCTGATGACTATTGGGGTATTGGATTCAAAGTGTGATCGATCAAACACGCTAGAGGTGATCAATGCTGATCGATCAGTGAAACAAGGTTGGTTGATCATTTTTGGTCGATCAATCAAGATGGACAATCGATCAGTTCTAAATTCTTTTACCTGTTTTGATTTGGAAATTTTCGAAAGTATAGCTTGAGGTTACAAAGCCAAATAAAATGTAAAATAGAACAATACAACTCTGATTCAATAAATGAACGTTGAGCTTATGTACTCTAATAATTTGTAGTATGTAGTTCACTTCGTAATTGTTGGCTTTTGCTGAAATATCATGAAGTCCTTTAAACAAGTATACAAACGAGCGACTACGATATATACATATCATCTTTGAAATAAACTTCAAGATATATAAAGAACTATGACTTTTCCATTTTTTAATTACGCTAAAATATTTAGAAGTCTAAAAATTGAATCCTTTATAAGACATAACTTGCAATTAATAGAATAAATTAGGAATATTTAATTATATCATAATTATAATTTCTCAAAATTATATTACCCCCTTATTGAAAGAAACATAAAACCAAAGTCTAATTATTTAATTATAAGGTTTGTGAACTTGCCAATAAACCAAAGTTCTCTTTTATTTAAGTTCTCTCCTTTAATCCGTTAATCTCTTTAATATTTTATTTTTTAATATATATTTTTTATATTTCTACCTCCTTTTGTAATCAATAAAAATGTCAAAAAGAGAAACTAAAAGAGATACAAAATGCAACCTTCTTTAAGAAAAGATGAAACTAGTAAAAAGTGTTTGTAGCATGAACAAGGAATGCTTGGAAAGAAAAATAAAGAACAACTAGAAAAAGAAACAGAAACACTAAGGAAAGATCTAGAAATTGGGTTTATAATCACTATCATCTATATGAGATGCCGGTCGAGAGCACTTATTTCCTCTATCAAGGCTCAACAGATCTGAGAGCTGTAAATAAACTCAGGGATCCCAGACTCATCACCATCATCATCACCATCTTCTTCTTAAATCACTGGCATCAAAATAGACTTCTCATGGGAGGAAGGCCAATTAGAAGCTGAAGATTGAGGATGCGGTCAGGTCTGGGTAGGAGGAGGTATTTTAGTACGAGGAGCAGGGCAACTAAGAGGATGTCAGAGTAGGTTCTTGTCGGAGGAGGGCTCATGGCTAAGATGAGCCATTGCTCACCCTGAAAAGCTTGTAGATGATCTTGACATGTTCGTTAGTAAAAATGCAAATAATCATTAATACAATGTGCCATATTGGTGACGTGAGTCATCTTAGTGGAACTCCTTAGAATGGGTGTCGATCACATCCTGGTAGGTGAAATCATCGTCGGGGGATAGCTCGAATTCATGTAAGCCCAAGTCTTGTAGTAATACGATGAGCTGGGGTGAACCAGAGGATGGATGAATGTATAGAAATGTGGGGTAGGGGTAGGATGGATGGTGCTTGGTCTAGCGGGAGGAGAAGGGTTATTCTCAAACTTTAGGCTAAAATGCATATCCTCAATGCCATATGACTTGACTTTCTTAACACAAATATGATCGTGTGGTATCGTCAGTAAGAAATGGAATAAAATGTGGTAGACTAGGATGTCTAAGGATAGGTGATGCACTGGTGATTGAGCCATAATAGAAGGAATAAACTAATGCTAATTGAAGGCAAGATAGTTCACAAAGGTGTAGATCAAGGTGACAATGCCATTAGTGACATGTGTCAAGTTTGTGGTTATATTCCTGAAGTTATATGAGAAAACACAATTGAGAAAATGAGGGAGAGGCTCCAAGCAGGGTAGTGAGGGGCCAATAAGTGGCTAGGTGTAGATCAATGTGAGAATATCATAAGTGAAATGGATCAAGTTCATGGTATTATTCTTGAAGTTCTAGAAAAATATGCGATTGAGAAAGTGAGGGAGGAGCTTCAAATATCACGAAATCCATCGTGATCAAGACATTCCATAATATCACTAAGGGTTGGGGCTTAGTCGAATTAACTCAAGATGTGACTGTTCACCAAACTATCCACCATGAAACTAAATGAATGGATAATGGTCCGGTCGGTACGTAGATGAATCATCGATATTCTCAAGGCTCACGTAAAATCCCGCAATGAATGATGGAGAGATGGAATCAACAAAGAAAGTCAGATGATCCATGGTAGAAGATAGAGTCAAAGAAGCAAATGTGGTTTTGATCAAAGATCGTACCATACGCGGGGAAGTGTTTTCTGAACACAATCCAAAGGATTAGTCAACATGTGGAGCGCATGCGATGTGAGTAGGTGTAGAAGTCGTCTCGGGCAAACGAGGACATAGGTTCCCCTAACGAAGCTTGTCCTTTCTTGGATCTCTAGTGAGCTATGGGCATAGAGAGATGCTCCTAAAGAAGGTTACATATGTTAGAACATAAAATCAACAAAAAGAATGAAAAATAGTAACATAGAGCATAGAGGATCAATCAACGTAACTGAGATGATAGATCACAGAGATTGACTTGGATGAACTGGTGATTGATCAATGCTCTGCTTCTTGTCTTGGAAAGATGGTGATTTTAGCAGATCCTGGGAGGTTGAGTTTGAAGTCAAGGTTGTAGGTATCTTTAAATAAAGAGGATAGATGAGGTAGAGAGGATAAAATCAAGATTTTGAATTCAAAAGAAGGAAAGATGCCAAATTAAGGTGATTTGATAGCTTACATAAAAATAAGCTTTTGATCTGATGTGCAAGCAATAAGTCAAGGTCAGAGGATTTATGTCATAATTTCCTAAAATATGATCCTACAGAAAATTAAATTTTGGTATAAAAATTCAAATATGTCAAAATGATTGATTAGGGGTAATTGGATGATGGATTAGGCATGATTGATAAAACATCTTGAGTTATCAATTAGGGGTGATCGATCAAACTTGTCTTATGATCGATCAATAATAAATTTTAAAAATACTTTTTGCATGAAAATTATTTCAATAAATATCTCTCATGTTATAGAAGCTTAAATCTCTTCTAATATTCTCAAACTGATGCGTAGCTAATGGTTTAGTCAAAATGTCTACAAGTTTCCTGTCTGTGGAAATATATTCCATACATATTTCATCTTTTAGAACATTTCAAGGCCTAAAATGTCGGATTTCAGTTTCGTTTCGGTAACTGACCGAAACGAAATTTCGGCCGAATTTCGGTCGAAATTCGACCGAAATTTCGGTCATTTCGGCCATTTTTTCAACTAAGGCCCCCAAATTTCGGCCGATATAGGGCATTTCGGCTGGATTTCGGTTATCGACCGAAACCGAAATTCGACCGAAATTCGGTCGAATTTCGGCGAAATTTGATGCCATGGAACATTTTCACAAAGAAGTGATTGACATGGTTTCATCTAGATTGATAGTACTAGTGTTATCATAATGAGTACAATTTTAGCTAATGGTCAAACCAAAATCAGAAAGAGTGTTTTTCATCCAAAACAATTGGGAATACTGCTATGTACTCTGCTTTAGTAGTCAGAAGTGCTACACAAGTTTTCTCTATTGCAAATCAAGATACAAGCATAACCTTAAGTAAAAACAATATAATGAAAAATACTTTTTATGTCTTTTAGGTGACTTAAAAGCAATGGCGGACCCGGGTTTTTGTTTCAGAGGAGGCACCATAATATATAAGACAATGATGCTAACAAAAAAAACATAAATTATTATAATGATAAGATATTAGCAAGATATATTATGTAAAATCAAGGAATTAAAAGTTATTATATCACGATATTTATTCGTTGTCTTTTATTACATATGCATTAGTCGTTGCTAATTTCTCAACGATTCGAAGAAAATTATTTAACGGCATATTCGAATGAAGGATAAAAATAAGGTGTGATAAGAGATAAATGAGGTTTATCAATCGGTTTTATTTGGTTGATTTGAGCGATAAGGATGGAATAAAGACAGACAAATAGATGATGTAATCATGATATACTCACTTGTTGTGAATTAGCTTATCATGTGATAAAGTCATTGTATCCCAGTATAAGTGTATGCTATTGCACATACAAATATGTCCTAAAAAGGCAACATATGAAAAATACTTCCAATATAAAAATGGATATTATATTCATTATCGATTCAAGAAAGATTGAAAGATAATTTCAGGGTGTTAATTTTTGTTCTTAGATGTTTAACAATCATAAGTTATAGTAACAAATTCTCAAATTATTCGTGATTATAACTTGGTATTATTATGAACTCATAAATGTATAACATGAGGGGGGCACATTCTTTTTATTTTAGTATGTATGGTTCATATGGTAGAGGTTTATCATGTTAGTGGTGGAAATTAAGGGGGACATATGCCCCTCCTCAAGTATATATAGGTTCGCCCATGCTTAAAAGCCACCCAAAATCTACATTTCCCATGAATTAAAAGGTAGCACTTGTACTTTTTATGTCAATGCAATTGCCAACATAATATGTATTTCTATATTCAAATAAATCCATGCAATGCATCCTAAGATATAATAAACCTAAATCTTAAGTAAAATCAATATAATAAAAAATACTTTTTAACGTTTTTAGGTGACTTTTTTAAGGTCCCGTCTGAGAATATATTGCTAAACATGTATTGAAAAGTAGATCATGTTTGCTCGCAAATAGATAGAGTAGAGAACCAAAGATACCTCTATATATCTTTTGGTTTACTGGTTGCACTAACTCATCAAGTTGAGGTGCGTAGCTGTGCAATTTGTATAGAGTTTTCCGTAATTTTTCCAAACAAAGCTTATTTATGATCTCCTTCATGTACATCTGATGTGAAAAAAGATACCATGTCCAGTTTGAGTGATTTGCAATCCTAGAAAGAACTTCATTTCTCCTATTATGCTCATCTTGAATTGTTCTTGCATGACTTTAGAGAATTCATTGCTAAGAGATGAATCCGTGGAATCTAACATAATGTCATCTACCTTACCTACTTTAAAACCTAAGGCAAGTAGAAAGTTTCTAACTACCATACCATGCTTTTGGAGCTTGCTTAAATCCATGCAGAGCTTTCCTAAGTATGAGAATGTGTTCTAACTTAGAGGAGTCTTTAAAACGTGATGGTTGGTTAATGTAGAATTCTTCTTTGATGAAGCCATTCAGAAAAGTGCTTTTAGTATCGATTTGGTACATCTTGATTCCCTTGAAACAGGAAAATGCTAACATGAGCTAATCCAATCTATTCGGTACACCAAGCCAATCCATTTGGTATATTTGACCGACTTAATCCTTGCAATAGGAGTATAGGTTTCGTTGAAATCAATGCCTTCTCACTGAGTATGTCTATGTGCAACAATATTTGCCTTGTTCCTGCCAACATTCACTAAATCATCTAATTTATTCTTAAATACCCAATTGATTCCTATGACCATGTAGTTCTAAGGTCTGGGTACAAGTTTCCATAGATGATTCCTTTCAAATTGAACAAGTTCTTCTTGCATTGCCAACAATTAAGATTCTTTGTTGAAAGCCTCGTTAATAAACTTTGGATCAACTAGGGGTTCAAGAGATGAAAACAGTTATTTTAAAGTGCGGTTTAGTTTGAATTCCATTTGAGAAATCTACAATCATCAACTCATTAGGATGGTCCCTAGAAAAATCAAAGTCTTTGGGTAGACCGTGTGAATTCTCTTTCTTAGGTATAATGGAAGGATTGTCTACTTGAGCTTCACTACAAAAAAAGGCGGGATTAGCGTGCACATCTCGGCGTGCACCTGGCGTGCACATGTGCTCGCCCCGTAATGGGCGAGCACACTAAGAGCACATGTGCTCGCCCATGAGGGTCGCTGGTTTGAATTTTGCGGAGAGGCGCAGTTACCAGTATTGAGGAGCACATGTGCTCGCCCATGTGCTCGCTCAATGTGCTCGCCCACTTGAATTTCCTTGCGCGGAAAATTTTAGCAGCTGGAAATATATGGGCGAGCACCGGGCGACGGCCTGGCGAGCACTTAAGTGTGCTCGCCCAAGCCCGTAAACAGAGACTGCGACGCCCCTCTTCCTCATTTCTCACGCAAACCTCTCCCATTTCCTCCCCTCCGGCGACCCGCAAGCCCTCCGCCCCGACCCCGACGCCCGTGGTTTTCGTGTTTTGAGTAGATCTACATCTACTACTCGGTATAATCTTTAATCCTTTCTCTTTTTATTTGATTTCATTACGTAGTTGTATTGTTTGGATAGATTAGGGTTTAAAATTTTTGTTGAATGTAGTGTAGTATTTTGTTAGTTTATATGTGTTTTACATATTAAGGATAATAGTAGATCACTATAGTATTGTTATTTCGAATTTGGTTGTCTAAATAATATGTAGAATTGTATGCCCTGTAGGTGTTCGATAAAATGCCTCAACGAACATTATGTTTAAATTTTGTAAATTTTAAATGACAAAATGCTTGTATGATTAGTTAAGATTAGTTATGCTCAGAAAAGATTAGTTACTCAACTTTTATAATGCCTCGGAATAATGTAGATAAATGCCTCAACAAACATTATGTTCGAAAATGATTAGTTATGAAATTTGTGAATAACTTTAGTTACTCAACTTCAATAATGTAGATACTAGATATTATCAACATCATTAATAACAGTTTTAAAATTTCATATCGTTCTGATATGAGATATGATATACACCATTGTTTATTTTGTGATAATTTATTATCACATTAAATTTTAGTTAATGTGACCAATTATATCACATTAACTTATACATAGGTGTATAATAAGTCCAAAATATGATTTAGTAATTATTAGAAAATCGCACAAAATTCTTCACACACAGTGCGTCCTTCCACACCGGGTGGTGTGTGGCCCTGCACAACGGGTGGCGTGTGCAAAACGTTAGAGGATTTGATCACCTCTAACTGTGTTATATTTTTTTATTTTTTCACAGCACTATTGGACTCACTTTGGGATGTTTATCCCAGACCAATGGTCGTGGATTTTGATGTATGCAGGTTCGAATTTTTTTTGCAGGTGCCCATTAACTTTTAGTGACCCAAGCACTGTATTAGGCAGGATCACACTTATCCCTATCCCCATCGTTAATCAGCCAAATATACGTAAATGCCCGGCTAATATAAATGAATAAATATTTTAAGATTATTTTATAGTCTCATTTGTAGCACTTACAAATGTATGACGTAAAATGATCTTAAAGTATTACATTTATATTAGCTTTCCTTAGTTCGGAGGTCCCGGACTAAGGGGGTCCGTAAGGATTCAAATTTACTAAAAGGTGATCCGTGTCACAATGTCTTTATTTCTTACGGAAATTCGGTTCATAACCCCTTCCTCTTCTGTATACCAAATCAGTCATATTTATTATTGAAATAATCAATAATATGATTATTTTGATAATTAATTACGATTGATTTATGGGGTATACGGGAGAGGTGCAGGGTTATGCTGCCGAATTTTCGTTAGAAATAAAGATACTTGTGACAACGATCATCTTTTAGTAAATTTGAATCCTTATGGACGGGCTAAAGTGATAACATAATTAATACACTTCTCTTCTCATCTTTTATCTCAAAAATGTGATACGTTTAGATATCCTCAATTTCTTAGATTTGATATTTTAGATTATTTAATTCAGGTTCATAAATATGACCAATAGAGAATGGATGTACAACCGCGTAGTAGATGGGCGTATAGCAGATGCTTTTCAAAGAGGTGTTAAGGAATTCATACAATTTGCTTACGCACAAGGTTCCCGTATTGTGGATTCAGATAGAACTATCTTGTGTCCGTGTATGAAATGTCATCTAATGAAGAAGAGATCAAAAGATGAAACTCAGTTACATCTGTATAGAATGTGTTTCATGGAAGGATATCATATTTGGTGGAGGCATGGTGAGAATTTCGAGAACAGAATGAATGATGTGGAAGAAGCTGACAATATTAATCCCTTTGCAGATATGGTTATGGATGTTGCGGGTCCAGAATTCAATGATACTTTGTTAGATGATGAGGAACCATATGGAGAGTCTGCAGAATTTTACGAGCTGTTGAAAAAAGCGGAAGAGCCATTATGGTTGGGTTGCAAGACATATTCAAAACTTTCTGCGGTCTCGGATCTTCTATCGATGAAGATGGAATATAATATGACCGATCGTAATTTTGATGCAATGCTGAGGATTATTAAGAAGATGTTACCAGAAGATGCATAATTACCTGATAATTATTACAAAACAAAAAAGATGATGCGGAAGATGGGTTTAGCAGAAATTAAAATAGACTCATGCATAAATCACCATATTCTATATTACGGTGAGCATCAACATTTAGACCGGTGTCCTGAATGTAATGAGCCAAGATATCAGACAGCTAGTAAGAGTGGAAAAAAAATATCGAGAAAGATTCTACGTTATTTCCCGCTGACTCCGAGATTGAAACGACTATATTATTGTAAAGAAACGGCGAAAAACATGACATGGCACGCGGAACATAAAGTCGATGAATATATGGAGCATCCATCTGAATCTGATTGTTGGAAAGAATTGATGTCAGCTTTTCCTACATTTAATGATGAAAAGAGGAATTGCGTTATAGGTTTATGTACAGATGGGTTTAATCCTCATGGAAGAGGTAAAGATTACTCTTGTTGGCCTGTAATGACAACGCCATATAATCTACCTCCATGGTTATGTAATAAGCGACAGTTTATGTTTCTTTCGTTGTTAGTACCAGGACCTACACATCCGGGAAAGTACATTGATGTTTATTTACGTCCTCTTATCGATGAGTTGAAAATGTTATGGGTCGATGGAGTTGATACATATGATGCTAATAAGAGTCAAACATTTAACATGAAAGTAGCTCTACTTTGGACGATAAATGATTTCCCAGCATATGGAATGTTATCTGGATGGAGTACGCATGGACGTAAAAGTTGTCCATATTGTATGGATAGTACTAAATCATTCCAGCTTCAACACGGTCAGAAATCATGTTTTTTTGATTGTCACAGACGATTTCTTCCAAGTAATCATCCATATCGAAGACAGAAACATTCTTTCAAAAGAAATACAATTGATCTTTCAGATCCTCCACCAATTAAGACAGGCGATATGATATTATCGTACTTGGAACAATTAGAAAAATCAACCTTAGAAAATGGAGATAAAACAAAAAACCTTCCTGGTTTTGGTGACAGTCATAATTGGATTAAGAAGAGTATATTTTGGGAGTTAACATATTGGAGTAAGTTACTGATACGACACAACTTAGATGTTATGCATATAGAGAAAAATGTGTTCGATAACATCTTCTACACTGTAATGAATGTAATCGGTCGATCAAAAGATACAGTAAAGTCTCGTCGTGATTTACAACTCATATGTAATCGCCCAGAATTGCATATCAAGGAGCATGATAGTGGAAGGGTTGAAGTTCCAAAAGCAAAGTATACTTTAGATAGAAATCAAGTTAAGCTTGTTTGTGAATGGACAAGTAAATTGAAGTTTCCAGACGGATATGCATCAAATTTTTCCAATTTGGTCGATCTGAAGAAGTTTACATTTAAGGGAATGAAGAGTCATGACTGCCATGTTTTTATGGAAAGATTACTACCGTTAGTGTTCAGAGGATTGTTACCAAAAAATATTATCGATGCTCTTTCAGATGTAAGCAGATTTTTCCAGGTGTTATGCTCGTCACGCATACACCGCATGGAGATGGAATATCTTCAGAAAAATATTCCTGTGATTATGTGTAACCTGGAGAAGATATTTCCCCCGTCATTTTTTCATTCGATGGAGCATCTGATGATTCATATTCCATGGGAAGCAAAAGTTGGTGGACCGGTAAAATATCGTTGGATGTATCCGTTTGAAAGGTAAATAAATGTATTGGAATGTCATTCCTTCTTTACTATTTGGTCTAAATGTTTAACATATTTTCTTATAGGTTTATGTTCTTTCTTAAAAGAAAGGTCCGAAACAAAAGTAAAGTTGAAGGATCTATAAGTTCACAATATATATGTGAGGAAGTCGTAACATTCTGCGCAAGATATCTTCCAGAAGATGTGGAGACTATCCACAATAGATGCGGGAGGAATGAGACAATTTCTTCCGATGAAGAACCTTGTATCAGTATCTTTCGGCCATCCACTCATCTAATAAGCAAAGCAACTGAACGTTTCTTATCGAAACAAGAGAAGGATGCTGCAGAGTTATACGTATTAGACAATTGCGAGGAAATAACACCATATGTTCAGTAAGTATTTGAATTGTTTTATGTATATATTCATTACAAGTAATGAATATTTTTCTCTTATAATTACAGTCATGGCAGGTTTTGGACGTGGTGGGTCGCATGGATCACATAGATCCAATCGTCCTTCTTCCTCAGACACACCTTCTTCCAGTAGGCAGCCCACCCCAGATGTTGCTCCTGATTCACAGTCCGACGAGGTTCGCCGGGTGATAGCTTACTACGAGTCTCTTGGTTATCCTCCGCCACCCTTTTACGTAGGAGGCTATGGAGAGCCATCTACCTCAGCAGCCCCTATAGGATTCCCAGTCCAGGTCCTCATACCAGCCCGGACATCGATGGGTTCTGACTCTCCTTCTTCTGGACGGCCGAGCACATCCGTGCCTTTACCCACTGTAGTTGGACAGACGTCGGCGTCCCACCCTTTGTTGGAGGTTACGGCTGATGGGAGGTAAAAATTTTATAGATTTTATCTTTAAATATTTTCCAAATTTTTTTAAATTGTATGGAAGTTAATTTTTTTAGTAAATGCAAGGATTTTTTGAACAGCAACAGGGTGGCAAAGGAGATAACCAACATAATAAAGACACACTTGACTTCCATGCAATTTAGGTGGTGTCGCATCCCTGCTGCACAGCAGGAGAGACTTTTTGACATGTTTCTGGTAAGAAATGTTTCTTATAAGTGATACAGAATTTTTTGATCAAGTTTTTTGTATCTTATAAATTGTTATTATTTTTCAGAGTAGGTTTCGCCTTGGCACTGGTCTGGGGAAGGAGGTTTATCGTAGAGCCTTCATTCGTTTGGCAGAAAAGAGAATGAGCGATACATTTTTCAAGGCAAGGAGAGACTCGCATGCGAAGACGGGATGCGAGGAGATGAATTTTGAGGAGATGAAGAGGTTCCCGCCGTCATGGTGTACGGAGGATAGGTATTATACTTGTCAAATAATTTTTATTACACTTTTTAAAATAATCTATTATCATAACGTAATCCTTGCAGATGGGCCGATTTCTGTGATGCATTCGTTGCGGATGATGAGTTCGGACGAAGATCTTCGGCGGGGAAGACAAACCGCAAAAAACAAAGGATCAAGTCTACCAGTGGCTCTAAAAGCCACAATCAGATTAGAGCGGAGATGGTATTACGATTTAAAATTATTTTTTGGAGATCTACTTTAATATAATGCAATGTTTTAATAGATCTTAAAAAAATTTTCAGGCTGCTAGGTTGGAAAGGGAACCCTCTTTTCAGGAGTGGTGGTCGAGGTCCCACATGAGTGGGAGAGAAGGAGAGTCGCAATGGTCCACTCCTGAAGCCGGACAATTGTTGGTAAGTCTATCAATTTATTTAAAATTAATTGATATATTATAACATATTTATATATATGGTAAACTTTGTATTTCAGGATCGTTATCTGGCACTATCTGCAGATAAATGGGGTGTCGATCCAACTGGAGAGCAACCACCATTTGATAAAACGATCTGGAAGCAGGTATATATGGATAAATATTAACTTACTATATTTATTTCTAATATATACTTTTATATTAAAAATTGAAAAACTTATAAGGTATTGGAGGAGAGGGACGTTGTGGCGAATAGGAAGCAGATGCTTGGTGGTCTTCCTCCATATTATGTGGAGGAACATCGTCACTCCTATTCTGCATACTCTCAGCCGTCGTATACGCAACCACATCCGTCCCAATCAACAGTTCCAATGGAGTCGCAGATGGCGATGATGGTGGAGCAGGTGACGAAGCTCCGAGAGGAGTTCACGGCGTACATGTAAGTATTCTTCTTATAGAATGAGTAATACAATTAAATTTCTATATCTACAAAATGCATTTAATAGATAAATATCTTCCATATATAATATAGGTCGCAAGGGCGTGCATCTCAACCTGAAGAGATTGAATCTGATCACGAAGAGGAGGAGGAGAACGACCCTGAAGAAGAGGCACGCATGTATGCGAGGTTCAAAGAAAAGGAGAAAGAAAAAAAGAAATCAAAGCAGGGTTTAGTCTCCAAATTTTTTAGATCAAAGAAGAAGTAAATTTTTGGTGGTTTGTACCTGTATTTTCTTTTAAACTTTTAGAACATCTTTTAATTTATATGAACTTTGTTGGCGTTGACTTGTTTGTAATATTTAGATCTTATATTAGATTGTTTATTTCTGAATTCATGTATATTGCGTTCCTTTAAATTTTTAGTGCTAGTTATCTTAATCTACGATCTGCTATAATACATATATCCTTAGGAAGATACCTGCAGTGGTTTATTGGCAGGGTATACAGGTTCGACGGGGCGTCAAAACCCTGTCGAACCTGTATATTTTTTTCCTGGAAATCACTTTGGGCGAGCACATGTGCTCGCCCGGTGCTCCGTGTGTAATCGCAGATTATAGAGAAGGCGATCACACGGGCGAGCACATATGTGCACGCCCGACGGGCGGGCGAGCACATAGCGTCCCATGGTGCTCGCCCACCACCCGTGGCGACTCTCAGATCAGCGAGCACGACCTTAACGAGCACATGTGCTCGCCCACTCGTCAGGCGTGCACATGGCGTGCACTAGGCGTGCACATAACGAACTCTTATGTGCACGCCAATCCCGCCTTTTTTTGTAGTGCTTCTTCCTCATTTTTAATTCCTATCATGGGTGATCTTTTCTCAAGTTCTTATCAAACAAAACATTGTGTGCTGATGAATTTACGATTCATCACAATAAGAGGCCTGAATAAAGATTTTCTTAAGCATTGTCATGACGAGTTTACTATGAATTTTGCTGCATTTATCCTAGTCACTTGTCGGTTTTTAGGCTTAAAATATGTATTTTGGAGTGTTTCTTCTTGTGTTGGATTTCCGTGCCTAAAGTTTGAGGTCAACATTTGAGATCACTTCTTCATTTACACCAGTTCCTGGTCAAAACTAAGTTCCCTACCAATCCTTAATACCTTTGTCCTACACACAAACCTAGACCATCATTTTAAGAATCCACATCACCTTATCCCTGCACCTAACACATGTTCATTCTTCTGATTTTTTTTCTTTAATCTGACCTGGTTACTCTCCATTTACTAGAATTCTATCCATTATAAAAGTGGCATTGAGATGAAGATACATGGAAAAAAATTACCACGAGTTTATTGTAGATGACTATGTAGACATTAGTTATCCCTACGTAACAAAGATATATATATATATATATATATATATATGAATAGATTAGGATCGAAATACTATTATGGATAATGATGGGAGAATGAATGACTTGTCTTATTAAATATGTCTCAGATTTCTAATATAACGTGAAACCCTATAAAGGAATAAACAGAAAAATTACATGGGTGCCCTAAAGGGGCTACATGACTTAATAAATATACATAATAACACTTTAACTCTAACACTCCCCTCTTAAGGTGGAGCATTTTATCGATCATACTCAACTTGGAAATCATCCATGAGAGACATTTCTTCAGTAGCACTTCTGAGAGTATTTATGCAAGCTTAAGATCTATGGAGATCCAAGGAGTAGTAAATTTCCCTCCTTGTAATGCATCTCGAATGAAGTTACAACCGACTTCAATATACTTAGCCCGCTCATGAAAAACTAGATTGGTGGTGATGTAGGTAGAAGACTTGTTATCATAACGTAAGGGGATGTGCGTAATAGTATGAATATCAAGTTCTTGTAGAAAAGAGACAAGATATATCATATCACAAGTGGCTTGAGCCGTTACCCTGTATTTCACCTCTGCACTCGATTTAGAAATCATTATATGCTTCTTGGTATGTCATGTAACAAGGTTGCCACCAAGAGACATAACATATCATGTAGTGGATTGTCGGTCCTCAGGTGAACTGACATAATTTGCGTCGATGTAAGTAGTGAAATCAGTATGACTGTTAACTATGTAGAAGAGGTCTTGACATGAAGATTCCTTCAAATATCAAAGGATAGAAGAACATCATTCCAATAACTATACATGTATTTCCATGTGTTGTCTTGCTCTATTCACAACATATGATATATATGTCCTAGTAACAATAAGGTAAAGCAATTTGCCCACTACGCTATCATGTGGTGTCCTGAAACTCAGGATTGATGGATGTAGAATATTTTCGCATTTTTGTAGGGATGCCAGATGGTTTGCACCCAAAGAGTCCAGCCTCTATAAGAATATATAAGCAGTACTTTGATGAATCTACGATTGATCGTGTTTTTATACCTTTTGTTGAGCAAATTTCAAGTATAATGATTTGCATATTTTTCATTTTGTGTATAATTTTCATCTCATTATTTGCATATGCATTGCATTTCAAATCATCTAAAATCCCACAAAATTTTCTTTACAAAAAAGAAAATTGTATTAATTATTTTGTAATAAGTATGAGCTCCAAGTCCGTATTAAGTATCTACATTTTTAATTTTTTTTAACATTTTCTTTACAAAAAAGAAAATTGTATTAATTATTTTGTAATAAGTATGAGCTCCAAGTCCGTATTAAGTTTCTACATTTTTAATTTTTTTTTCAGGCCTAGCTTATAAGAGGACCAAAATGAACTCCAATACCCTTCCTCTTCATTTGTAAAAAAAAACTGCTACGTGACAAAATAGCTTACATCATCTTACATCATCATTTTAAAAAATAAAAATAAAAGGGATGCTGACGCTAGCATGACGTTAGCCGCCCCCTTCATCTTCTTCACTAGAAACCCTCGATCGTTGCCCTCTCCTCTTCCCCGCCACACAACGGTAGCTGGCTCTCCATCACCTTATCGCTTGCCAACCGACACCTCCTCCCCTCCCCTCTACATGAGCTACATAAGGGGGGGGGGGGGAGGGCCAGCCCATGAGGGAGATGGAGGCCACCCCCACCACGACCAATTTTTTGGGAGCTTCGACAGCTCAACCACCGCTGCTCCTTACTGTCGACGTCGTCGACGCTCCTCGCTATCAGCTCCACCGCCCCTCCAGCGCGCCATCCACTGTGCTCCCTTCTCCATCGCTGTTGCACAGTTCCGGGAAGAAGGGGCCCCTGAACCCCTACATAATTTTGTGTTTCTTTTAAATTATATTGGACCTTGTTGCAATTTCCTAAAGATTGTATAAAATTTCTACAATTTCCCCATTTTCCATTATTATATTATGCATACTTTGCATTTATTTCATTAAGTTTTTCTTAGTTATATTTTAGTCCTCCGGGGATTGTTTTGTAATTTCCTCGAAGTTTTCTTTTCCCGCAAATTACCCATTAAGTTTTTTTAAATGGGCACACTTTCACTTCTATCTTGATAAGTTTTTAAATTGCAATCATGCCCTCTAGTTTCTGTTTATTTACGATCTGGCCCCTATTTTTTTAGAAAATTTCATAAATACCCTTGACACTTCCAAAAATCACAAAATATAGCAGAAAAATCTTAAAAATTCTTAGAAAATTCCTGTGCGATCTTTATGATGTCTAGAACCTAATAATAGTAGTTTCGACACATTTTATATGTCCAACAATAAAAAAATAGGATTTAAGTCAGATCAATAAATAAAAAATACCCTTGTAAATAGAATAAAAATCCACGTAAAAATGTCCGAGTCCTAGTGGATCGATCCTCTACTTGTCCTATGCTTTATTCGATATCTATTGGTCTGCAGTTGAATAAACTTATTTGAATATCTCGATTTTTGCGTGTGCACACAACGATGCACAAAACACACTTTTAGCGCACCGAAAATCCACATCTTCATTTTGGTGCCCGAGACTCGAAATTTTTTTTCGATTTTGGCATTTTTATCTTTTTATTTTAATTTTATAAACTAATTTCATTTATCTTTCATTGTAGGTAAAAAAGTGGATCTATCTCGCACTCTCTTCTTCTCTCATTCTCTTTAGCTCTTATTATGGATCCAACATACCACATAGTTCTAGGTGGTTGCATTTGTGTGTATGTTTTTTTAAAAAAATATGAAAATCATAAAATCAATTTTTTTGCTACATTTATCTCAGTGGATCTCTCTCCCTCTGCTCATCAATTTAATAAGATCATAATTGAGTTGCTCGTCTAATCAGATAAGTTCTGAAAAGTCACCGCATGGCTCTAATAAAAGTGGCCTGAAGTGCTTGAAGTGTTGGACATTGTGCTAATTGGACATGTACAATCTAAATCCTAGGTAAGAGCCAATAATCCTATGTAAGTTTTGACTACTATATTTAAAATGTTTAGCCACTTCTCAGTAAGGGAAACCTTAGCAGAGTGAGTGATTAAAGGACAATATATTTGGCATAATCCTCAAGAAATACATGTAGCCATTCTACGTTCTGTATACTTGCACCCATACTGGCTGAAAGTGGATGCAACTAAACATAGGAATTCGTGACAATCCTTAAATCTTCAAATAGATTTTAGGTCAATATTTTTGTGTCTTGAGTTTTTTGTGATCAATAAATTCAAATTTTGAAAAGACAACTGCTTTTGCGACAACTCACCTACGTTGGTGAAATAATATTGCTTTGCGTTTGCATTTTTCCTCTCCAAAAATGAATGCTAGTGCACAAATCTATGCCTACATGAAGAATATGTCAAATACCAATTCTGCACTGCAACATCCATACTACTCTTCGCATTATCAATCATCTTATAAGGGAGATTTCTACTCGAACTACGTCAGTTCACAATCAAATTCCGGGACCTCACAAAACCCCACTTGGGGAAGTCAACCCAATCAATCTGAGCACCGAAAAATTCAAGATCCTCCACAATTCCAACCATTCTTCTATCCAAGTGTTGAATCATATAACTCAAGGATGTACCGGTCTGAATCTTGGTATGAGTCTACATCATTAACTTATTGTACCCCATCTCCACCTCAACCTCTTGCCAACCAAGTTGACGAGACAATCTTTGAGAGTATTAATGCCCTATTGAATTCAATGAAAACCTTTAAGATGGATATAGAAAGATAACAAAAGGAGAATGTCCATAGATGTGTTGAAATTCGTAAACACTTATTTTCCAACCCACTCATGATTTCAGATACAATGATAAAAGAATAAGCAAATTCTGATTAGGGAATCGTTGAGCTTGACTCAACTTGGGATGAATTGGGAAATACAATCACATATCAATCTGAGTACGCAGAAAACATTCGACGATAAAATGATGAGATTTTGGATGGAAATTTTAATGAGATAGAAGAAACACAAAATTTTCAAGAACCCCATCAAATTGAGGATCTTAATGAACAATTTTTGAGTAATAATTATGGATACTAATTTATCCTGCCTCTGGCACTACATAATTTTGAGCCAAATAATTTTCATGTAACCAGGATGATGCCTTTGCCATAATGTTTAGATCTAATTTTATTGGAGATTCCTATTGAACAGCAGATCGAACATGAACCTTTGATCATGAACAATAATATCAATAATGAAGGTTTAGATGATTATCTTAAGTGATATAAAATAATTATTAATCATGAGGTTAATTTGGAGGTTAAAAAACTTTTGATCGTAATGAATCCCCATCATTTTTATGAGACTCATGGCAAGATCCCTCCTCTGTCTAACGGAATTATGATTGAATTATCTGAGTTGTCTAGTAAGATTTTAACCTCGACTTTATGTTCTGACTCTTGGATGATGAATTTCTAGGATGAGTCTAGTAATGATTTAAGAGTCAAATTTGATAATAACAATGAAATGGATGTTGAGGATAGATCTAAGGATGGGGTTGAATATGAATCGGATGATGATTATGAATCTAAGAATTAATATTTGGTTGAATCTAATGATGAGATATTTCAGTGCAATTCTGAATCTAAGAAGGAACATGATGATGAATCTAATGATAAATCTAGGATCATTTTTGAAAACGAAAGCAACAATGGTATTGGTAACAAAATTGAGAATGATTTTGAATTTGAGTATCAACATGAGAATGATGATGAACATAAAGATGAATATGATAATGAAATTGAACTTGATTATGAACACGATGATAATTTTGAGAAAGAGAGGAAAATTAAGATCGAGTTATCACAGTCTGTGCTTACTCTCAGCCCTGACCATACATCAGAAGTCCTCCCTGATGATATTGTGTTCGAGTTCCAAAGCCCTCAAGCCTCAGGGATAAACACATTATTTCCAACTCCAATTCCGCAACCTCTGGGGAAGGTGACCCTTCTGCTTAGTCTTTCACCATCTAAATGCTTCATTTGACATTAGCACAATTTTTGAAAATGAGAAGCTCGAGAAATTTGAAGATGATCAACCAACTAATACAATGATTCCATTCTTGGAATCAGTTGATATTGAAGATACACATCTTGGTCATGAGCAAAAGAAGCATTTGTAATTTGTTGAATACGGAACCACCCACCGACCCTCAGATTTTCACGAAAAGATGTATGCACAAATCTTTGATTTTTGAGATAAACATGATAATTCTACAAGCGGGAATAAGTTGAATTTATCAAATCTGTTTGAGAATCTTGATTTTAACAATGGCCATTTCTATGCCTCAGATATTGGACCGACTTTAGACCAACTCGAGCATAATGATAGTTTTTTATATCAATTCTTCGTCAATGATTCACCAGTCTTTGATCTCATTCATCTATATCACTCTCCCAAGAAGCAATCAGAGATAATGCTTTCACAACCGATTCAACCCCTCTCATCAACATCATCACTTGGATCGGCTTTCTCATTCATCATTCCAATACCATCACCCCTCACTTAGAGCTTCACACAATTGGCACCTCCAACTTCAAATCACTTGAGATAAATTCTGTATATCATCATGGTTTTTCAAACATGGATCTGCACATACTAGGACACAAAGCATTCCTAACCCTGAAGCCTGATTGTGGGCGTTAAAATCGACACATCGAGGGACAAACCCCACAATTATGTTCCATGTAATTTCTCTACCTTGCATTTTTTAACTTCGTTTATCATAAATTGTAGTTTAACATAAGTATGGGTGACATCCCACAAAAATGAACAAAAATGAATCGGAAAATAAAAAAAAGCATCATTCATTTATGGCATCGTACACCACCATCTTCAACCATGTTGTCTTATTTTTTTCTATTTTATTATCAACATATGGGCATGGCTCTTGCTAAGCATGGGAAATATATTGCATTTCATGCATGCCATTTTTATTTTATTTTTTTAAAAATACATTTCATTTCATGCATGTCATCTTTATTTTATCACTTTTTTTTTAAAAATACGTTTCACTTCATGCATTTCATGTGTTTATTTTTTTAAAAAGACACAAAAGTATTTTCTGTTTTATACATTTTTATTAATTTTTCCCTTTTTTAATAAATTTGCATCATTTTTGCATGTTTTACAAAAATACCAAAAACATTTACATATACCGAGAATTTCAATAAAAATTACAAAAATTCAAAAAAAGGCTTTCAAAAAATTCAATAAAATTTTTAAAAAATCCAAAAATATTTTCCTATTTTCTCCTAACTTTTTGAGATTTTTAGTTTGGTTTTTATAAGGTTCGGACATAGATTAAGAAGACTTTAATTCACTTAATTTTAGAGGATTTCTCTAGCCTTGAGTATTCAGTTTCTTCATGTCTATTTTAGACTTAATTCTTTGAGTTCCAATAATTTAATGCGCAAAATATGTGTCTAAATAGATCATCTTGACACTACCATTCTGAGGTTGCCACTGAACAAGGACAGAGCCAGAACATTTTTTAGGAGGGGGCACAAGGTTTTTAAAAATATATCTATCGATTATGATATGATCATATTCATTAGGAAAAAGGGAATATTTTGTTGAGCTGTATGTCACTTATGTGTTCGACACCTTCTTAGCCATTTATCTGAATTGGAATGGGTGAGTGCAAGCGACTTTGACATTGGAACACATGCAAGTTAAAGTTTCAAGACAAATGAGTGGATGGGAGGTAATGAACATATAAGTTATATGCGGATGAGTCGGATACTCCCTCTTCTCTATTCATTATATACCAATAGTTGTGAATCACAAATTATATCATCTAGAGTTCTCATGTAAATAATAGTTTATTTTGAATTTATTTTTAAATCAATTGTATTATTTTATTCAATTTTACATAAATTGATATCTTATATGTTCCGCACTGTCAAGATTTATTATGAATAATATTTATATCATTTTTTAAATTAGTCATTTTAATATTTCTATTTTTTCAATTAACTCTTTGAATTTTAATTAAATATAATATAAACTATACTTTTTCCAAATTTGTATCAAATTGAAAATATAAAACTACATAACTTCATACTTTTTTATTACCAAACAACTAGAAATATTAATATGTCAATGAAGAAAAATACACCAATTAAAAATATCTGTGCATTTGACAACTTACTTGATAATAAATAGGACCAATGATTAATATATGAGACTTGGCAATAAATGTTTTTTTAGAAACTTTAATTTTTGAGGTTGAGAAGTAAACCCCGTATTTGTATAAGTGATAATGAGATTGGATGAAAAACCAATCTATAGGTTGATCCTCAAAAATGGATATTCAAAAAGATAGTTTGGGTAAAGATCCATTATTAGTGGATCGATTTAAGAAATCATCCGAACAGGTTGATCCAAGGTAAAATCTACTATTGCTAGGTAGAAATTTTATATTAAAATATATACTATCCAAGGTTTTAAAAACCGAACCAGACATTAAACCGAACATGTATCGATTTTTGGTTTTTATGGTCGGACCAATGAAACTGCCTGGTCGAACCGGTGATGATGTCAGTAGTTCAAAAAAATTGGAAAAGACCGAACCATTGTATTGTGGGGTTTGGTTTGTACGGTTCAATCGGGTCGAACCGAGTTAAACCGGTATATCATATAAATAAATATGAAAAATGCTACATCCTATCTTTCAAGGATTTGTTTACTCTTGTTCTTCCAAATTTTTCCAATAACACTTATACCCCTATTTTTAATACAAACGTATGTGTCTCCTATATTTTTACAAAATCAATAGCAGTGGCATTTTATTAGCACACTTGTGCTCCCATTTTATACCAACATAAGGATGATATTGTGAAATTTTTAATAAAATATTGGAGCACAAATGATATTGCTTAAAAGTTAGGGGTATAAATGTTCTTATAAAACTCAAAAGCACATAATAATCATATTTCATAAAATTTATATAAATACATATATGTGATGTAAAAAGTTAATTATTTTAAAAGTAATTAAACTCTAAGTGTTATTAATTTGTTGCTTCTCATAGTATAGTTATGATAATGTCTCCTTCTCTTATTATTGTTATAAGTGGACAACCTCATACATAATGTAAGAAAATAGAGGCAATGCTCATATGACTGGAAGGGAAGCAATAATGAGTCATTTACACATGTCAAGGAGAAGAGATAAAATAGTATTAGACTATGGGTTAGAATGAGACTAGATTGTAAATATTTCTAATAAAGTTTGTATTTAGTTAATTTATGGTAAATTATTTCTTGTCAAAAAATGGATGGTTGAACAGATAGTTTGGTTTAATTGGTTCAACCGGATTTAAGAGGTCTAACCGGGTTTTGACTGATTTTTATTTTCTAAATAAAAACCGAAAGGTTGGACCAATTTTCCTCATGTTCTTGGTTTAACCGGTTCGACCTACTGGTTTGGTTCGATTTTTAAAACCTTGATACTATCTACCGCTAAAGGTTATTGAATTTCCCCCTGAAGAAACGAAAGGGTTCATGTATGAGTTTTACCCTCAAAAAATCGAAAAGAGGATTTATACTTTGGAAATATTATGGTTATTTTTCCTTAAAAACCCCTAGAGAATAAATAAATATATTACGTCATTCAAAAAATTTAAAAGAGGGGGGGGGCATGTGCCTCTCCTTTCCCCCTCTAAATCCATCCTTACCACTGAAGGATATGGGAAGATCTTTAAGTGCATCATGGAACGTGGAGATCGCATCGCGTGCGATTGGGAGCGACTAATTGCACTAGTAGCTCAAGGCAGCAGATTTTTTTAAATTCAACGATGAAATCACATGATCCATGAATACTTATCGGATCGTTTCATCTAAACCGCAAATGGGTATGAGTTACCTCTTGAAGTGTGGTTGCGATTGAGTCTTCAAAGTAAGAGAACTCCTGTCACAAGTCTGATCCAACGAAGGAGATGCTTACGAGCACGTTGATGAAGTGCGTACTCCTCTCAATCCATGTTGATGATACAAACAATGAATCTCCTGATCTCATCTCACGAGATCCGACATATTCTTCACGAGTGAAGTGCACCGAAGGAGACAGAGATCCACAAGCGGTTGAAGCGGCGACACAACGACGTGGAAACGACGACAACTCTCTCTAGGGTTTAGGTTGGATAGCCACTCTAAGGAGGGAGAGGGAGGGCATGTGTAAAGAATATGAGAGAGATAGAGATGTTGTTCAAATTAAAATGAAGAGCCCGGATTGCCTCTTCTTTTATAGATTTTGAAAGTCTATGGATCACAATTCATGTGAAACACATAATTAATGGTTGAGGTTGATTTGTGTTTCTATTCAACGATCATGATTTTGTTGTATAATAATATAACAATAATTAATTTATCAAATTTAATATACAGAGATATCAACATCTAATAAAGGATAAAGAACGTGTCTAGCCATCTTCCATATATCGAGGGGACTGCCACCTTGAACAGGTCAAGGGTGGCTGTCCACCCTCCATATTAGGAAGATGGTTCTCTTTCCAATTATGTGAGATTATTATATATCACAGAATCCTTTATTTATTTGCAACAATCTTTTATTATAAATTAATTCACAAAAATAATTCCAAATTAATTTTGTGAATATTCCATTCATGTCATTAAATAATTGTGAATCATATTCACAACTCAAAATAAAATGTAAATTACATTTTCAATTAATAGTCGAGTACGAAGCCAATTCACTTCAACATTTAAATTGTAAATGTTATTTACAAATATCTCCCTCTTATATATTATAAATCATATTTATAATATATACAAATAATATGGATAGTGCTATCCACATCATTCATGTCCTTGACAATTAAATTGTATTTAATTATCTTGGATCTCTATTCTTATGTGCCCAAAGAATATGAATTAGATTCACATTATTCACATCTTTGATAATTAAATCATATTTAATTATCTTAGATAACTCTCTCAATTTTCCTCAATGCTCAGAAACATTATCAACAATGAAATTATCCTTGAACTTTTTCAAGAATAATGCGCTTTCTCCATCGATACTTGGAGATAAGGATAGGTTGATTGTACGTTCTACATATAGTGACTTGGATAGAGATCATATCTCAAAATCCATATCTCAGGGACCACCCTTAGATGTTTGATTAAATCAAAGCCGCAAATCTAATCTTCTCATTATATCTGAATCATATTCAGATCACCGATCAATATTTGGATCAAGATTAGATTGCTTATCTATTGAGAGGATTCACTAAAATCCAGACCTATTTCATCACTCCTCAGATTGGAAGCGTCATGGTTATACTATCGTTTATGATCACATCACCCTCAGGTATTCTTAATACATGTCATCATGTATACTGGAAGACCTAGGATAAACTAAAGTTTTAGATCTTATTTAGACAATCTCCTTCAGGGTTTTATCATTAAGCTTCTCATTTGATTATTGGGAGTTCGTATCGATCATATACTTTCCAAAAACATATATCATGCCCAGGTATTGATCATATACTTTACAAAATCATATATCAAACCGACAAATTCAGTCAAGTTTTCAAATCGAGATGACCATTCACAGAATTTGGTCCCAATATATCATTATTGATCTCTTGTCTTCTGGTTCAATAATAAACATGTATGATCACTTTCAGAGATCATATTACTTATATGCCCTTGCATGCACATCAGCACGCCAGTGTATAAACCTTGACTAGATCACCAACCTATCAATTTGTCAAATGTACATACTCAAACATATAGTAACACATCTGTCTCCGGTCAGAGGATGGGTGCCAATATCATGATAGCATATGGCATAGGTCTTTGGTTATCTTAATCTTATTAAGTCAAATATTTGACCTAACTTATCTGACACCTCCGAATCTCTATGCCTATGCACATGACATGCATTAAGAGGTTGGTTAGATATCAACCAAAAGAGAAAGGATTACCATCTCCTACTCAGGTTGGAGATTATCTCTTAATAATCATTTGACGGTGCTTGATGAGTCCTCAATCTAATTCTTTAGGTATTCATCCAAACACTAGCCTCGATAATTCAACAATTGAATCAACACTTGTATGATAATAAAGATGGACATGGTATATAACCCTAATTGTACTAAGGGACCTATTATGCAAATTATTTATTCTTCATTTCATATTAGGGAATGGTATTTACAATAATATTTATTGCATACTGACTCGTCGTGGGCTTGCATGTCCAACAACCACGTGGCTTCATAAGGAACTAGGTTTTATGTGAAATCAAAGCAAACATTTCTTCCTCCACTGCCTGACACCATGGAGGATATTGAAGGATATCGATATACATATGGGGGATAAATGTATAAGAGATCACATCTGTAAAATTCCTGTAAAAGGAGCTATCTG
Source organism: Ottelia alismoides (assembly GCA_037367405.1). Taxonomy (NCBI): domain Eukaryota; kingdom Viridiplantae; phylum Streptophyta; class Magnoliopsida; order Alismatales; family Hydrocharitaceae; genus Ottelia; species Ottelia alismoides. The sequence goes on along the minus strand of JAZKJV010011904.1, from coordinate 644,432 downwards.
GAGAAGGATGCTACAACATAGATAAGATATTTGGAGGATGCATGCTAGATAGAAAATCTACTACGGGTTTCAGCACCTACTTAGCAAGAAACCTAGTCACTTGGAGGAGTAAGAAACAAGCAATGGTGTCATACTCAAGCGCTGAGAGTGAATATAAATCCATGATTCAGGCTGCTTCAGAATTGGCATGTTTTTAATATATACTCACTGATCTTCATACCACTTCAATAATACCATGGAACTCAGATGCAACAACCGTGTGACAATGCTTATAGCCGACAACTTAATGTTTGACGAATGCACCAAACATGTTGAAGTTGGCTGCCAATACACTCGAGATCTGATACAGAAAGGGTTGCTTCGTACTCACAACGTACCATCTGGAGAACATACTGCATGCACGTTCACCAAGCCACTCGCACGCATGTAATTCGAGAAATATTGCAACAAGATGAGCATGACATATATATATATATATATATATATATATATATATATATATATATATATATGCTTCAACTTGAAGGGAGTGCTGAGAGTAGAATTGTAACCCTAATTCTAAGGGTATTCCGGACGACTAGCTTATTAGGAGTCTTTCTCATGTACCCCTAACCCTAGGACTCCATATATATAAGGAGCCCTAGGAACCTATTTCGCAATAAGAAATATTCACTACAATATTCAATTTATGAGGTGGACAAACGTACAAGTAGTGAAAAGTTCAAATTCCTGGCAACGGAGGCAGATCAATTGGGAGACAATTGCATCGCCAGCAAACGGAGTTCCAAAATGACATATTGCCACTCTCAACTATTTATATAACGAACAAAAAAAACACTCCAAACTAATTAACAAAGAAGTAAAACTTGAAATTTTTATCTCTTTATTGTCTGCATAACAAACATATAATTACCAAGCAAATATGAACATTGTACGTATTAATGCTTCAACATCACCTCATCATGCCGCTTGGATGGTTCCTAACTCAAACTCAATCTCAGATTATAACTTATGGTCTTCTTAGTGCTAATGAAGAATAAACACAACAAAATATTCGTACTTGATTTGATCATCATAAGCTTCTAATGAAGAGATGACCTCCTAAAAGATCTGAATACAAATAAACAGTCAGTATCAAGCCAGAATAGATGATAAAGATGATGAAATACCTACATGTACTCATCTGCTAAAGAAGAAAAATGTCGATATAATTCTAAAGGAAAATTAAGGTCGAATGATCGAAAAAGGATCGAAAAATGAATAAACATTTTCATGTATTATGGGTTTTTAAGAAAAATAATCAGAATTTTTTCTTTCAAGAATGCATGGAGATGCCATGAGATCTTGAACAACATGCATAACCACAAAGGCATGCCGAAGGAAAAGAATGAGCATTGAGGCAGGCCGACCCAGCTCAGTTCGAAATCGAGCGCTCTTTCTCCTTCTTGGCTCAAGCTCAAAATTGTAAGGGATTGGGCCTATGTCAAAATATAAGCCCATTTGGTTTTTCAGGTTAGCCGCACCAACTGCTAGCTGAATGTAATAAAAAGATGCATATGCTTTATTGTTCTCTTGAAAAAAATCAAGTGGGAAATCAAGTGGGAAACATGTTCTTCTATCTATTCTAGAGTTCTTGATTAATGTGAAGATTTTATATTGAACATCTACTTCATGAGGTATTTTCTATATAGCAAATTATAAGTGTAATGTATATAACTTCTTTAGAACCGTTAATAAGATATTATACAAGAATATTGGAATTTGACTCTTTCTAATGATGAACTAAATGAATATGTATTGATCGTATTTTCAATGAATGAGGAACTTGTGAGATCATCCATTGTTGTTGTTAGATGTATAGATGTGAGCTAGCCCAACCCATTAGTTTTGGGCTTAGCTTAGGCTTGGGCCGAACTATGATAGATTTTTTGTACCTCAGCTTGGCCCAAAGCCATTGTGTTAAATGTATTTGGACCTATGCACTCCACATGTTGTAACGACCTTTCTCAATGCTCATTCCTAAGTGCACCTCAAAGCACGCCGACATGTACAAGTTGGGGCATTCGTGAAACCAAAATGTACTAGCGCAACATGTTCAAATAACAGTACATCGATCACTTATAGACAATACTATGCGATTATACGGTACCGCGTAAAGCAACAACATGATGGTAGCAATGTCGTGACAGGGCAAGCGAGTGACAATCATCGTGACAAGTGGCAGCAATGGTGGTGTGTCGGCCATGGTGGACACAACATTATGATGGTGGCTATGTGATGCTTTGGTCGTGGTGGTGGTGATGGTGGCATATGCGAAACAATGGTGGTGGTGCATTGGCAGTGGTGATGATGTTTCGATGACTGTGGTGGTGGTCGTAACAGGGGAGGAGGAAGGAAGAGGTGGCGATAGTTACAAATGGTGAAGAAGGAGAAGGTGGTGGTGGTAAGTAGTGACGGCATGTCCCCAAAGATCTATCAACCTGCCATCAAGATGAAGTAATAATATGGTATACCCTAGAAAACTTTGTTATCAAAATGGACAATCATATGACTAGTCCCCCAGACACCTGCCAAACAAAGACCTAAAACTATGACACGACCCTAATTCATAACAAGTTAGACTTAAGACTTGACATGAGTCCAAACTACATATATGGAAGGTTACAAGACTTATAATAGATTCATCCAAAGACTTCTAATGAATTTGTGCTAAAAAGATAATGAGATATTTCGAGGAAGAAGTTTCCTCCATGTTTAGGATTCATACATCCATGGTTGTGCAAGATTCATTAGTATGATGGATATCTGACCCGATCCTAAACCAATTGATACAGAACAAATCACCTTGAATCGGGTAACCAACCTGCTTTAACTCATGGCGTACAAAGCTCCGATTTCTATGGTCCATGGGTACCTGTAGGTCGACCCATCTCAATGTCCAGCTAACTCGAATGATGCCCATGATTCTACCCGTGGGTGTTCATTAGGTATGCAAATGGACGAATACATGTGTGGATTTTTTAATTAAATAGCATTGATTACATTGTAAGTTAATAAATAGATACCAAAATCTAATAATTAAAAAATAAGCATCAATTGACACCTCATGCGCTAATTTGGAGGACACCCGCTTAAATTGACACCTCATGCTGTCATGCATGTGCCGACTTGGAGGGGACCCCTCAAAATGAGCCCTGAGGTGTCGATTTGGTATGCCGCATCAACATGAATGTGCCTGCAACTTTTTTATTAATGTTTGTCCAAAAATCTACATGGAAAGATAGATGAATGCCCAAATGTATATGTATAAATGCATGTATATGGCTCCTTGCAAGTTCATGTTCATGGGAAAACCCAAATCGAGGTCCTACAGGTCTCCTCTAAATCGACATACGAGGAGTCGATTGATACATATTTTTTAATACTAATTTTTAGTAATTATTATTTAATTATAATTTAATTCGTAATTATTTAATAAAAAGTTCTATAGATGTATGTGTTACCATATCTTTATCCATTTTGAATTACAAATATGCCAACACTTTGTATGTTTCATCTTCTGTATGCGTACAAGTAGCTTTTTGTATGAATGAGGAGATTTGTGTATAAAAGAGTGAGTTTTTTAGGATTGTCCTCATTGTTGCATATCTGAGACAACTTTTGCATATTTATCTTTTCTATGCACACGAGTAGCTTCTTGTTGGAATGTGAGGATTTTTGTCTAATAAAGTGATTTTTGCAGGATATCATTCTCTATTGCATATTTGAGAGAACTTTTATATGTTCCACCTTATGTATGCATACGAATAGCATTTTGTAGTGCGAGGATTTTTGTATAATAGAGTAAGTTTTTGTGTGATTTCTTTCTCTGTTGCATATTTGAGAGAACTTTTGTATGTTCTATCTTTTGATGTGCATCATATACTTGAAAAAACAAAGCTTTCAAGTCAAGGTTGTTCTCATGTTCTCTAATCGATTACATATTGAAAATAATGATGCTTCCAATTGCTCTATACAAACACTCATCCAATGTCGATGTTCGATACAAATGTCGATATAAACATTCATCCAATGCAAAAACATTCTCCACCAACTGATTCACTTGTAACTACGTCGACGGAGGGGAGCTGTGCGGTAGAGGAGGGAAACCGAGAAGGGGGATACACGGCATGGAGGGCTGCTGATAAAGGGAGGAACCATGAAGGGGACCTTTGCGGCGAGGATGGGCGCACAGTTGCCGAAGAGTTGCATGGACACAAGAGAGGGCAAGAAGGGATGTACGTCTGTCACGAAGAGTGGCGTGACGGAGGGGGGCCACATTGCTTAAGAGGGCAGTTGAGAGGGGAGGCTGCACGATAATGATGACGTTCAAGAAAGGGAGGTGCGATAAGGGCATGCTGAATGGCGAGGAGTGATCTACGACCACTGAAGAAATGGTGTTTGTGTGCACACTTAAGAATAAACACATCAAATTACATCGAAGTGAATGTTTGACAGACATAGAATTTAAATCCGATAAATATCCAACTCTACAGTACTAACTTAGGTATCCTCCATTCTATCTATTCCTCTGGTGCTTTCTGAGGAGATTCCCATACAAAATCTTCCTTCAACATACAAAAACCCCATTATCCTACAAAAGACGCCTTGAGAACAAGCATACAAGATGCATCTCCATTATGCAACAGATGAGATTTTCATACAAAAATTTCCTTCAATATACAAGACCCCCCAATATCCTACAACTCGGTGACGATGATCACCAGCCCGAACCCCATCCTCTGCAGTTCGGTGAGGCTTCTGCCGTCCTTCTTTATCCTGCAAATGAGTGGTTGCAGCAACCTCCTATTGAGGAAGATGAAGACCGCCACGCTAAGGATGTTGAATGCTGACATGCACTCTGGGGGGATGTAGAATCCACCTGCCACCGTGAGCTTCATGCCAACACACAACTCGACGAAGAGCGGCGCCATCCGCATGAATACGACGAAATAGAGTATCATGCACCTCAGGGTCGGAGGAGAGGGTGGCAGTGAGGCGGCGAGAGGCGGGGGCGAGAGGACTTGAGGTCGGGGGAGAGGGTCGGGGACGAGAGGGGTAGGGATTCGAGTGAGGAGTGGAGTCGGGGTGGGAGTGGAACAACTGTTGGATTTTTTGCAAGACACGTGGCTTTCATTTGTTCATTGCAGCAGAGTCTGCAGCAATTCACTTACAGTAGACAATCCGGATCCCATCTTCTAATCAGCTGTGAGAGTGACTATTTTCACGCTCATTGAGTAACATTTACGTTGAAAATGATCTGATTGGCTTTGCAGACTGACTTGGACAAGGTTGGTTTTTGGAAGCCCGATCTTGACCATTCCCTCCAAACGTAAGCGTAAGGGGTTGGTGTGTGATCAGATCAACGAACAGTCGGCGCTGCCACGTGCTCCTCGTGTTTGAATGTTCCACACTGCTCTGCTCTTTCTTTTCTGAGTTTCCTTTTTCACATTTATCTACTTCTCATTGACAACAGCTACCATTTTTGCACCTTCACCCTCGCTATGGATATCTGCTCGGAAATTCTTTCTTTATATTTAATGGTCGATTTTATGGTATTTTTTTTCTAACTAACGAGTTATTTTTCCTCACTTTCTACAACCTTCTCTTATCTTCCACTTGAAAAAAAAACACCAACAATGATCCTTCTCCGTCTGCAGCGATGGTTACTTTGGACACCATTGTTACATCATCATCATATGTTGAATATGTAATGATAGATATTTGTTGCAAAATTATTATTTTTATCTTGGAAAGCATAGAGAATAGGCAACAATTTTCCTTGACTTTTTGTGTTGCTGAAATTAGGAACGGACTACAAATTCCAAGAAAAAAAAATACAAGATATAATTACTCTCAAATGAGATATTTCCGGTGGAATATGAAAGAGGATGATATCAAAATGAACGGCACAACTTGTTATAACAACCGCGGCGACAATGACTCTGTTCTCTTTCTCATTACCCACACTAGTCCTCCTCTTCGTTCAACTACAACCCTCATTTCTTCAATGCTTTCCTTCAAATCCAGAATTTTTGGCCATATCCCATTGAAATGTCGTCTTTTACTGATTCCAACCTTGAATGGCAAATCTGGCCTCTACGACCTCATCTCAATTTTCAGCATGGCCGTTGCTCACATCATTATTCCCTAGCATTGATTCCAATGCGATCTCACCTTCACCATCCTTCTCTCTTCTGATGATACCCTCTCCCACTGCTCGCTTCGCTTCATGTGTTAAAAGCTCTCAGACGATCATGCCCTCTTCGCCTCCATCATCATGGACAACATGCATGAAACCAAGTTCATATATTTCCATATACAAGCAAAAGAGTCATTGTTGCAAGTTCATGAAGATGTGCATAACCTACTACAATTACTACAATAATGTTGTTCGATTAAGGCAGAGTTCTAAGCTAAAGAGGAGGAGGGATGCAGAGGCGAACTGAGAATACGTAAACCAAAATGAATGAAATGCATATAAATATTATATTATATTAATAATATGTAAGCATGATTCCAACAATTTAACTTTTATTTAGTAGATTGTAAAGTCCAAAATAATTTACATTATTAATTTAAAATATAAAGTGGAGAAGCTAAACAAATTACAATTGAACTGCAGAAACTAAAATAAAGCCATTATGCAAAAGAGTAAAATGTGGTTGCTCCTAGGAGAAGACAACGGGCTGCTCCCACCCCTATTTTCCTCTTATTTTTTATTTTTTTTGAAAATAAAAATATGCATATTCATCACTATATCCCTCGAACATTCCATCAAAATTTCGTCAGAAACAAAGACTCTTGTACCCTACACCCAGAATAGGTCGATTACATCAATTCTACGACCGTTAAAATTACATGTTCTGAATGAAGGGTATAAGAGTCTTTGTTTCTGATGAAATTTTAATAGAATGTTAGAGAGATATAATGATGAAAATACATATTTTTATTTTCAAATAAAATAAAAAACATGAGAAAAATGTGGGTGAGAGCAGCCCGTTGACTCTCCCAAGGAGCAGCCACATTTTACCCTATGCAAAATTATACCAGTAAAGTTGCAATCTACTATATTGTACAATCTATGAAATCTCTAGTCAAAAGAATCATACTTGCTTAAAACTTTTAACACCAAAATGTATTCCAAGAAGTGTATGAGTGTAGAAAAGTCTAATGTGATTCATAACTTGGCTAACATCAAGTACACTCTAAGTAGCAAGTAACCAATTATACTACTCTAAAATGTATATGATAGATGAAAGACATTCATGTTTCTTTGTTCTCTCTTTAATTTTGTGTGCACTATAGCACACTAACATTATATTAACAACTTATTATATGTTGCATGTTATTTTCATACTTTACAATTCATTGCAAATTTTAACAATATGTGTTATATCTATAGAGTTGATGACTAACTAAAATTGATTCCACAAAAACCTCCCTTCAATGTACCTTCCAATAGCAAAGCCATGGACAAGGAAGGAAACCAAACATTTTTCTTGTAAAATTGGATAAAAGGATTTCATATATTGCAAATAAACTAATATTTTATTGAGTTTAATGAGCTATCGGCATGACCCTTGACAAGGGTTGATAACACAATTGTATAATTCATTGTTAAATCAACATCCTTATATCATGAGTTATTTTAATAGTGTAGTCTTTTCCTTTAGAATCAAACACTATCGCCTTATGCGCGGTGTCTCCCATTCATGAAATATCTTACATATACATACAAATAAATGCATGCATAAGATATGATGAAATTTATATTTGCTAGCCATACTCATTATATATAATTACAATACGGAAAAATAGTGATACTTTTAAAAAAATGATTACTATATCGTATGTTGTTAATAAATAGCGATGATAGTATTCGTTGCGAAATTATTTTTTGTAATTAAAATTAACAACAAATGTCATATTCATTATTATATCATTAATGACGATGCATATAGAAATGCTTATCATGGCTATTTCTCTAATTTTAGCATTTGAAATTATCCAAAAACATAGAAAAAAAATATGGTTCTTATATCTTGAATATAAAGTTGTTTAGAAATAGAAAAAAGTTATTGGTATTGCCACGACAATGATATATCTTGGAATGATTCCATATGGATAACTCGAAGAAATACTTTATCTCCCTAAGACATCGTACTAACCTATTTAAAAGGATGGCATCTTGAAATGTTCAAGACAAGAAGGCTAAGGATGGATGCGCTAACGTATCAGCTAAAGGAAGCATGATGCATGTCATAATGTGTACAAGACTAGACATCTTCCATGCAGTGGGATTGATAAATCTTTACCAATCCTACTACGATGAGAAAATACTTGATTGCGATGATTAACATTTCCAAAACTTATTGTTAGATACCTATAAGAGTTAAGATTACGTCTTAGTCTATGGTGATAGCGATCTTCATATCTTTGGGTATTCAGATTCATGATATCTGATGAAAGGATAATAGAAATCTCATCCTCATTATTTTTTCTATTGAATGGCGATGATATAAGCTAAGAGTAACAAGAAGTAGGACATTGTGGTTGTTCCAATAAAGTCGACTATTTATTACATAAGATGCAGCAACTGCATTAGATGCATCTAATGTTTCATGATATACATAAGTTTATAATAGAAAATGAGATGGTTTCTTGTAATAGGGTGACAAATAGGCTTATCTGGCTGAAAAAATAGTCAAATGATTAGCACATAAGTATAGCTTTAGGAGTAATCCATGATTGGCTCTGAGGGCTAGTAGGAGACTATTGGATATATGAGCCCATAACATATCATTTTACAAAATTTTTATTGCAGATTATATCATTATATTATATGAAATAAAACATCATTAACTTTTAAATTGATAGGGTCCTTCTATACAAATTGGGTTGCGTACTATGGTTAGATATGTTACAGTTTGATACAAAGAGTTAGATTATAGAAGCTGATGAAGGGTTGTAGACTTAAAAAGTTAGATCATAAATTTTGATGAAGGTTTGTTGACCTAAAGAGTTAGATCGAAGATAGAACTAGTATCGTCTAGTGATATTACGGAAGGATCTCGATCTAAGAAAATAAGGCAATCCGACTCACACTCTTTATGCAGGTCATCTACATAGGAATGGAGATTTAAAGGCATCGAATGAGTCGAGTTAGAGAGTTAACTTGACGAGATCGAGACATTAAATACATGTATCATATATTGTCATGAATAGACACATATCCTTTAACTAGAGACAGATTTACATCTATTTACCTCAGTGTGTACATTTGGCAACCCAATAAGTTGTTGGCATGATAAGGTCTATATACAGGTAAACTGATGTGCATATAAGGAAATATGAAATGTATGATCTCTTAAAGGAATCATATAGATTCATACTTTCTAAATCAGGTGGGAGATCACTCATGAGACATTAGAGTTGCAACGAACTCAATGGGTGATCATCTTCTTTATGAAATAAGGTGAGAATACAAGAATATTGATATATGCTTTAAGAAAACATATGATTAATATTGTCATTGAATAATTGATTGAGAAATCTATTAATAAACCATTGAAGGAGACAAATAAATGTGATTGGACTTCATATTTATATAAAATCTTCTAATATGCACGATGCGTGAGTATTGAGAGTTCAAGGTTGTTGCAATTATAATAGATTGTAAGCCATGATACTTCCATCCGGGGAGAATTATGAAATCAGATGGATTTTATTGACAATATTTTGAATCTAAATGAATAATTAATTGGACTAAATATCAATTCATAGAACCATATTCTAGATGTAAAATTTTAGAATTTGATCTAAAAGAATTTGTATTCAATAAAAAAATAGTTCAATGTTTTATAAAATCAGATAACTCAAAGTGGCCGACTCTTGATATTAGATTTAAATCTAAATATCAAGTCAATACACATATATGTAATCTCCATGATATTATAAATGTTGCACACAAGTCCAAATTAGAGTAGGAGTTTGTATATTAAGAAATTGTTAACCAAGTTAATAATTATTATTGTCATTGATAATTTATATATGAATATGTGAATATTCACGTAATTGATATTTATTTAATTTAGATAAGGTTAATAATATATTAATATTAATATTAATATGATTCGTATTTATACTAAGACTTATGTAAATATGAATCACATAATTAATTAATATTCACGTGAATTGGATTCACATTCTTCAGTTAATAAATGCAAATTAGTTTACATTTAATTTTTGGTAGAATTAGATTCATTAGTTAGTAAGGTGATTTTACAGTTATCTCAAAATACTTAATGGTAATTATTTAGAGAAATAATTCCATAATTGTTGAGGACCAAGTTTGAACAATATTTGAATTACCGGATGGATTGTTTGAAGAGAAAATTCTCTGCAATAATCCATGTTGGCCATCCAATAAATAAAAATGGAGAATTTATTTTCTTCTTTATCTTATCTACTAATTCAAATTCAAATGTGAGTAATGTTTGAAATTGAATTAAAAAAATAAAGTAGAAAGACTCTGTTCTCTAGTTCTCAATATGATTGTCCATAGGGCTATATAAGGAGAGGCTTGACCTCTCTTCTCTTTAAAACTCAATTCAACACAAGTGCTCTCTAGTTCCATTACCAAGAGAAGACAACTTGGAAGGGAATCTTTATTTTCTCCTCTTGGTTGTCCATTCGCATACCCAACCCTCTAAATTGGATGTCTACCCCATCTCATTTTAAGTCTCCATTGGTGAGTCCTTTGCGAGAGGATCCACCTTCTTCTTTGTAATTCATGTTTGAATAGAAGAATCGATTTTGTGAGACAAATGAGGTGGAAAAAGATCAATCTAGATTTATTTTTGCATGGACAATCCATGGAGGTCATCTCTCAAGTTCGCAGGAGGTTCACGAGTCATTGTCATGCCTACGAGTACAAACATATGTCATATCATGCTTTATTTAAGAGGTATTTTTTTTGGAGATTAAACGGATCAAAGGTATAAATTTCTATCTCATGTGATTCGTGAAATGTTGCAGGAATAGTTTCCATTATCATGTTGTTTCACGATGCAAACAAATTTTTATATGATAGTTATGTCGATCATATGATGAGGCTCTTATTCTTTGAACGTGATTCATTTTCCCCATGTTTCGGTGGTATGCGAGATCAAATCTCCTTTCATTGGCCACATCTGTATCAACAATAAGGGCATGATTCCTGTAAAAATAAACATATTTTAACTTCCATCCATAATTAGAGAAGCAATGGACATACTAAACAATACTGGTGTTATTCTTCTTGAACTCATGTCAAAGTTAGAAAACTTCAACATTATTCCATATTTCAAATTCCAGTGATAATCTAATGTACAAAAGAAAGAATAAAGATTTGGGTTCCGATACCATTAATGATGCCTTACTTTTCCTGCCACTATGATCGACGGTATGGGAGCTTCGAACCTAAGGTTCAATATGTCATATGATCATTAATACTAAACAAACCAACTTATGCACACTAGATTAACATTCAAAACATATGATAACAAAAGATAATAGTGTGAAATAAATTGTAAACTGCAACATTCAATCTCATTAATCATATTCATTAAGTCCACCTCAGCAAATTGAGATACACAAGTAACTATAAGAAGTATAGGAAAATCTCTCAACTAAATCATTGCATGTCTATCAAAGAAAATAGATAGATACATTGGAGCAATAAATTTCTCTAATATGTATATATCAGTAAGGTATGGGTAGCTTTATGGAATCTCAAAAATATCGCAACCGCTATTGTTGGTGCTGGTGCTCTGCTACATCTATTGAATTAATACAAGGGTAATGTTATCAGAAATTGCTTAGAAACAACTAATAATCTAAAACACTAGTGTATTGGTATGCAAGAAGGTGTACTCAAACTATCAGGGTGCATACTTTTGTACTATGAAAATTTGACATGTAGCAAGTATACATGGCCAAAATGCGGCTGGGTCGAATGGGCTGAAGTTCTAAAAACTATGCACAAATCCTATCATGTGCCGACCCGTGGACCTATTTTATTTTTTTTCTATTTTAATATTTTTAAATAATTATAAATTGATTGTATTACCACCATTTATACTTTATATAATTATTATAAGTAGTTGACATGTTACTTTACATGTAAACTATTAAATTATATGTAAAACTAGCATCACATGTGAAAAACATGAAGTATATCATATTAATACATATCTTATCTTGTTTATATATATATATATATATATATATATAGGGGGCCCTTATAATGAGGTGGGTCTTTCCTGAAATTCAGAAAGCCACTATCAAATTTGTAAATTACGTAACAATTTTGTAAATTTAAACTACATATTGTAAAATACTGACGATTATACATTTATGTAAAATGTATCATCCATATTGTAACAAACTTTTAATGTCAAATATAGTAATATTTTCATAAATTTTTCATGATATACATATTATATTAATATTTAATATTAAATTTATGGAGTTAGAATGTGTAAAATAAATAGAATAAATGCTTAAATTGACGTGGCTTTCCATGCATCCAGGAAAGGTGCACCTCATTTGAAATATTTCCTATATATATATATATATAATATCAGTGGGTCGGGCCGACCCATACATCAACTCTTATAATCTAAGCTTGACCCATGAGTGGTTTGAGCGAGTGGGCCCTCGTCCCATTGGCCAGACCTAGTAGCAAGTTGGTCTGATTTACATTGGATCATATTGGATCCTATGTTCATAATTTCATTTATTAATTTAGGTTTTCACATAAGAATACTGCGGCATTGATATTGAATTTACCACATGCCGTTCAGAGTTCTAAACGGCGTATAATATATGTGTTGGTCATCCATCACATGTCATTTTTCTTAAATAAGCACATGCAAGTGTGGAAAACTCACGAGCCTATGTTTCGTGGAAATTTTGGTGGTATCCTTGTAGGATGAAACCCCCCAAGGACCTCTAATCAAATAAGTTTGGTAGATCGTAATCCAAATCTCCAACTTCATTAATCACATCCCCAAACATCTCTTGCAATACTAACACTCGATGAGGCCAGACTTGGTGCTACTCTGATAACTAATTTTGAGTATAACCACAAAGTCAAGAATGCCATGCTTATCACCTGCCAACTCGGTCGAGCAACTCTAGATGTAACCTAATGACTAGATGCAATGTGTCACTCAACTTGTCTATTGGGGTAGTGGTCTTAAAGGATTCCACCTGAGACCGACAGATACATGTTCAATCCTTACATCTACCTGATCACTGTGAAATTTCACCACAATACAATAATCGTCAACCAAGCATATCCAGAACAAGCGACGCTTTGAACATCATGTTAAAAAAAAACAGAATCACATGTGTAAGCTTTGCATTTTTTTCTTTCTAAAAGATATATCGCTTGTTAGGAACGGAAGCGACACCAACTTCGCTCTGATACCAGTTGATGGGACACACCTGCCAGTATAGTCTCCTCTCGGATATTGATTTTTAGCGATATGAACCACCATACGAATGCGTAAGTAGATACGGATGCGGATGCGCAATCGACCACCATCACATAAGCACATAAAGAAAAGAACAACAAGGTATAACGGTGGTCGGTCACCTCTCACGACCATCGGAGAAGGAAAATCGCTAAAAGAAGAACGGGTACAACTCTCTTCCCTCGCTCTCTTCCTCTCTTCTCCTCCTCCCCCTTTCTCTCTAGGGTTTATATTATTCTTGTTGGTGGTGGTGAGATAATGCCTCCAACCCTATATATATATATTTATATATATATGAGAAACTTCAAATGAGACGGGGTCTCACTAATATTGTGGTGAACCCTCTATCTCGTCCTTTTATTTTGGATCTAGATTTAATGATACATTAATTAAATTAATTTAATGGCTGAAAACTCATTTTCATCATTGTCACATTCTAAATATAGAATGTGACAACCATAGATCTTATTTTTATGGTAAGTCATTATGTTATTTCCATTCTCTCTCTATTTATTGATGACGGCACTCCCTCCCCCCTCTTTCGTGATTCGGCGATGGCGACACACATCCTTTCTCTCTCGATTCATCTACAACAGTGTCAACCATCTCCACGCAGAGCATTTCGATCGTGGAGAAAGAAGTCATGGAGGAGAAGATCCAGAGGAGGAAGATGCAGATGATGAGGGTGTCGCGCAGAGGAGAAAGCCAGTACATGCGGCGGTGGTCGAGCATGGAGGTCATAGCAAGTGGTGACCGCACCCCTTCTCTTTCGATGGTTATGTGTGATGAGGAGCATGTACGTGACAACACCGTCAGCGATCATAGTCTATGGCCTATTAGAGGGTATCTATACTCTCTGCGAGGATGATGAGATTGAAGACAACAAAGGAGGAAGTGTGGAAGGAGAGTGGATCCATATTATGGTATACTTTTCTTACATAATTGATATTTGATTTTACATACTGATTCACTTTTTTACAAATCTCATTAATTTCTTATCTTGTAGAGCTCCTCGTGAAATTTACAAGGTGGTCATGAGATTTTACAAATGTAGCGAGAATATTACAAAGTAGCGAGATCCAGTTACAAAGATTCGCTTAGATTTTACAAAATAAAAATACACATTTATAAAAAAATACGGAAGTTTACAAAGAGGAAAATTACTCTCACAAAAACTCGATGGAATTTACAAAATGCATATACCCATTTACAAAACAGAAATACCCATTTACAAAACAAAAATACAATGATGAAACGAAATTATTAATGGAAATACAAAGCAGACAACTACTTTTACAAAAATTCACTAGAGTTTACTAAAATACAATTGAATTCAAATAATTCAGAATAAATTTGGAAATTGATCATCAATGATATTGGTAAAAAATACCAAATCCAGAAAACTTAAAATGGTAATTTGGCTATTAAATGCATCTCGAATTTAATAAAATTTAGACGACGGAAATGTCCTTTTGGATAAGCTTTTTGATACATCCGAGAGATCTGACAAATGTAAATGATGGCTCACCACAATATAGGTGAGACCCCACCTCATTTGAAAGAGTCTCTCTCTCCCCTATATATATAGAGGAGTGATCCTATGAGAGCAAAAAATTGTAAGAGCATGAAAGGGGTGATTCTTAACCACATGATTCACTCAGGAGAGAGAAGATCAGGAGATAGAAAACAGAATCATGTGGTCCAGAATCATTCCTCTCATGCTCTCACAACTTTTTGCTCTCATTGGATCACTCCTCTCTCTCTCTCTCTCTCTCTCTCTCTCTCTATATATATATATATATATATATATAGGAGAAACTTCGAATGAGGTGGGGTCTCACCATATATATGGTAAGCCACCCTCAATTTAGGCATCTTTCCAATATATTTTACAATTTCTTATTTCATACATATAACAATAAATATTAACACAACATGTATAGTGAAATAAAATTATGAAAATTTTATTATATTTGATGGGAATGTTAATTTTAATTTGGATGCTATATTTTACAAAATTCATTTTTTTATAATGTGCAGTTTATACTTTTACAAAACTGTTACAGAATTTTTACTAAATTCACACTGGCATTTACAATTTCAGAAAAGCCCCCACCTCATTTGAAAGATACCATATATATATAGTTTAATGGGGTTGCCCCTTATGGCAGCCAACATGGCTGCCCCCGTGCCATTTTCGAAGTTTTTTTTATTTTTTTTTGAAAATATCGCCATTTATATCTATCCATATATCCCTCCTATATGTCATTCGAATTTTGTAAGAAACATAGACTCCTACGACATCCATCCAGACATTCATTTCTTAACGGTAATAGGATTTTTAAAATTGACACCATCTCGATGGAGGTCATAGGAGTCTCAGTTTCTGACAAAATTCATATGACATATAGAGGGATATAGGGATGAATATACATGGTGATATTTTCCAAAAAAATAAAAAAATACCGAAAACGACGCAGGGGCAGCCCTATTAAACTCATATATATATATATATATATATATTATAGGGAGAGAGAGGAGTGATCCTATGAGAGCCAAAACTTGTAAGATCATGAGAACATTCATTCTGGACCACATGATTCTGTCTTCTCTCTCCTGAGTGAATCATGTGGTTCAGAATAAATGCTCTCATGCTCTCACAAGTTTTGGCTCTCATAGGATCACTCCTCTCTCTCTCTCTCTCTATATATATATATATATATAGAGAGAGAGAGAGAGAGAGAAAGAGAGAGAGCCCAGTTACAACTCCATAGTCCTATTCCCAATAGGACTATAAATAGAAGATAACTCAACAACTATTAGGATTAGTCCAATAGGATTCCTAATCCAAATTTGATTCTAATCTTAACACTTGTTACATTCATAATCATAAGTAACATGTGATCTTTATTACAGGCAAGAAGTTTGATAATCTTGTACTTTTAAAATTTTCATTTAACGAGTAAATATTGCAAATCAATTATTAGGATTCTTCTCACCCACTTTTCATGTGTATACTGTTCATGCATACCCGGGCACTTGTGTTCCCTATATTTTTGCACCCTCAAAGTTCGCACGTGAGGGTTCTATTTCGTTCCGCCGATGTCACGTGCCCTTTCATGTTCGATAATATATGTATCGTTAGTAAAGTTGGGTGCATTTACCCATCATTAGACACGTAGCCCCCTCCCCCATCCTCTATTTTTATTGAACCTTATATATTTTCATGTTAAAATTATTCTAGTGACAACGATAACTTCTAACCTTCAAGTTATTATTTAGCTAAAATAATTTCATCATCGATTATATATTTTTATAGTATTTTTTCTTAACACCTTAATCCATACTTCCTAGAATTACAAAAAAAATGGTTATCATATTCATTATTATAAAATACTTTAACTTCAATAAATGTTTTTATAAATGCCTAATCGATAAATTGATGGATATGTGAACAATGATTTCTCTGTCTTCGCCCTATTTGAGAAGTCTCTAAAACTGCCTCAGAGTGCTCATTCTCTTCCCACAAGGGATACCCTTTGATGCGTGAATACTGATGGCAAAGTATAAGAACAACAACAACGGTTTCTTTCTTTTGACTACAACAACAACCAAACCAAAACAAAGAAAGCAGTAACTTTGTTTTGTTTCATCCAACAAGCAGTTTCTTTCTTTCGACTGTCAGTCAAACTGGTAATTCTCATATCCCACAAACCATCCAATGCAGAATCTTCCTTCATCCTTGTAAATTACACCACCACCTTATAATACTCCTAGCTCATAAATAGCGACCCTTGTGCAGAGCATTCGTGTAAAAAAAGTAAGATTATAAAGGTTGTGGTGAACTTGAAGAAAACTATAGGGATTATGATGCAAATCAACCAAATTATAAAGAAATGGGGTGAGAAAAATCCTGTCATCCTAATTCCTGGTACAAGTTGCGTATATTGATAAATAACAAGTAGTTGAGGAGTTTTACGCCAATACAGCAAATGCATTAATTAATTAATTAATTAATTAATTAATTGAGGAGAGAGTATCCGAGATAAAAAGCGACGTCCGCTGATGCCATCTATTTGAACAATTGGCTCCATCGGCTCTTTTCTTGGAACGAGGAAACTACGTGACTCTCTCTTTTTTTACCATTATTAAATGTAACTTTTTTTATTAATATAGTTGACCATAATTGCAATATTATCCATTCTGTAGGGCATAGATAAGATACGACAGAGGGCTTATCTATAATTGCTGAATCCCCGAGGAACACAAGCGTAAAATAACCTAGAATAAATATGATTAATGACGTGTTAAACGCCCCCAGCTTTTGTATGCCGAGGGCTCCGCCCACAACTTGAGCACCTTCATGTGAACCCAGGGAAGGAAACCTTCTCTCTCCTATAAATCCACACCAATCCAGACCCATTTCTCTCTACTCCTCTCTCTCTCTCTCTCTCTCTCTCTCTGCCAACCTTCTTACGTCAGAGCCGCCATGATCGCCAGTGAGAAGCAAGGTCGCCCCCAGAGGAGCGGGTTCGTCCGGGCAGTCCTGGCGCCCTTCCGCGCGCTGGGTCGAGCTCGGGACTTCTACGTGGACAAGATGATGCGCTGCGCCACCGGGTACCCACTCGCAGGCGCGGCGCCCTTCACCGCCCCCGGCGTCCCGAGGAGCTTCAGCGTGGCGAGGTCCAGCGCTTCGAGCGACGACGACTACAGGGAGCTTGTCCGCGCGGCGTCGCAGGGGAAGCTTGGGAAGCTCAACGTGGACGGCGTGCCTGTTGTACCGAGGAGCCAGAGTGTGGCTGTGGGGAGGATCGACGAGGACTCCCCGATGGACTTCTCCGGCGACATTAAGCTCGGGCTCGGGGTCAACTTCCCGAGGAGTAGGAGCTGCGCCGTGCCCTTCAGGACCAGCAGGGTCGGCGTCGCTGGTTGATCTCCAATCCACACTTCTATGTATAGTACATGTTTGTATGTATGTATGTATGTTTTGCTCGATTAATCCCCACGCGTTTCCTATAATCTTGTTTGTGATTCCGTGTTAATCGATCGTCTGTTTCACGAGAATTCTTGTAATCACTTGGGATCTGATTTGGGTCCGAAATTGGTTTAATCTCAAAGGACTGGTTTGGGCGCAGGTGTGAAGTGGGAACTAAATTTTGGAATTTGATCCAAAAGAATTTGTATTCAATAAAAGAAATTGTTTCAGTGTTTGATTAAATCAGATAACTTAAAGTGGTCAACTCTTGATATTACATGTAAATCTAAATATCAAGTTAATATATATAGTCTATATAATCTTCCTGATATTATCTCTCAATATTCGTGAATGCTGCACACCAGTCCAAATATGAGAGTAGGAGATTGTATACTGAGAAATTGTTAATCAAGTTAATAATTATTATTGTCATTCATAATTTATATAGGAATATGTGAATATTCACGTAGACGGTATTTATTTAATTTGGATATGGATGTATAATAGTTAATATTAATATGATTCATATTTATACTAGGATCTATGTAAAAATGAATCACATAATTAATTAATGTTGACATAAATTTGATTCATATTCTTCATTAACTAAATGCAAATTGGTTTACGTTTAATTTTGGATAGAATTGGATTCATTAATTACTAGGATGATTTTACAATTATCTCAAAATAAATAATGATAATTATTTAGAGAAATAATTCCATAATTATTGAAGACCAAATTTAAAACAATTTATTGAATGGATTGTTTGTAGAGAAAATTCTGAAATTGAATTAAAAGAGATAAAGTAGAGAGACTTGGTTCTCTAGTTCTAGATATGGTTGTCCATATGGCTATATAAGGAGATGCTTGGCCTCTCTTCTCTCTAGAACTCAATTCAACACAAGTGCTCTCTAGTTTCATTGGCAAGAAAAGACAACTTGGAAGGCAACGATTCTTTATTCTCCTCATGGTTGTCCATTCGCATACCCATTATCACGATCTCATTTCCCGGGCATTGGATCCTCCCATATCCGGATCTGGTTACTCAGCAATAATTTATTCATCCATCACAAGTAACATTTACAAACAGGCTGTAATTAAAAATACTCAGAAGAAAGTATTTTAACACTTTTCCATTCACAAAATAAAATTCACATAATACATTATTCCGCTATAATCATTAACATGTACATCAGCTTGAAAGAAAAATACACAAAAGATCACTAACTACCTTACATAGAAGAGCTACTGTGGTTGGTTGGATGATTATATTAACTGGCTGGATTACTAAAGTCCTTGCGCTCGCTCACCAATACTTGTTGGGATTTCCATCAATCATAAGATAAAAATTAGCGAATGATAAGTAACGAAGAAGAGAAAAGCAAACAAATTGTGTAATTTCTTCAAGACTTGTTATCGGAAAAGGTTTCATTCCTTCTCGTTAATTTAAGTTTTATTCCCTTCTATTCCACGTCAGGGTTAGTTCACGGGAACTCCACAATTCTTGGACTCCGAAGCTGTGGACACTTCGGGATTGGAGATTGTGTTGATCTTGGTAAGCTTATGTCGCTGCATGTCGCCTCAACCAATCCTCCAATACTACCCTGCAATTTCCTTTTCTTTTTATTAATCAGGGTCTCAAACCCTCAGCCTAGAAAACAAACGAGCACATTGTCCTCGAGGACTCGGTTACTTAAAACCTCAGGCTAACATTATAACCTAGCGGCTTACATACATATTATCGTGACACAGCCGCTGTTGAACCACCCATGCCTCCACCTGGCACGATCACATCTTCTGTCGTTCAACCCGAAGATATTGGCTCCCGGTACCACGCGTTGCAAATCACTCATTTCGTGCGCACTTATCATAACAAGAGAACCATGTACCACCTAGGTAGGGAAATGCCAATACGGATTCCTTCCGACAAACCTACAGGTTGCATGCCCGACCTATAGTTTTACTCTCAATCATCCTTAACGTGACACATAATCCTTTTCAAGATCCAACTCAAACCACATCATATCCCATGATGTAATTTTTTCGTTAAGTCTTCGTTTTGCATAATCATCAACACTTGTATAGACTCACATATATATTATTCACATGCATATATACTCGTATTTATGCCTATTTTAACACTCAAACCCTAACTTTCTAAGCCACTGCATCAATTCGATGCTTAAACCTTATTTTAGTGGGAATCATAAAGCAACTCTTCAGACTTTTTCAAAAATAACCAAAATTAGGGTTCTACATAACAAAGAACATAAAATTAAGAATTTCAATAATCTCATATGAAAACCCAACAACAAAAGGAAGGATCCTTTTACCTAATCGAGCTCTCTCTCGTGTATGCAATGCTTTATCGTATTCGTTTTCAGAAAGGATGTTTTAAGGCTCCAGAAAAGATCGAATTTTATTTTCATAACAAAACCGCTAAGAACGTGTCAAGAACGCGAAGAACGAACGAAGAACACGACAACGCGAAGAACGCCAGGAAAATATTTTCTCTTGAAACTTTCGACAGAGTTTTCCCTTATATCGAGACATATTTCTCGGAAAATTTCGACAGAGTTTCCCCTTATATTGGGACATATTTCAAAATAAAAACAATAATAGTTTCCTCTATAAAATCAATTGAGAGAAAAATAACATCGAAAATGAAATAATATAATCAAACTTCAAGCGATGGAGAATCGGTAGATACCACGCGTCTTAGGTGAGTAATGTGTGACGAATCACAGGGTTCACTGACGTGCATAGCCGCCCGCACTTAAGTAGGGTATTATACGGATTTCTCCATCAAAATAACTAAAAAATGGAAAAGGAAGAACAATAAGCACTGGAGAATCGGTAGACACCACGCGTCTTAGGTGAGTGAATGTGTGACGAATCACAGGGCTCACTGACATGCATAGCCGCCCGCACCTAAGTAGGGTGTTACACAGATTTCTCCTCGAACCATAACAGGAAACGAATCGGAAAGAAAGATGAATCAAGAACAAAACTTGGAAGAAAAGATGATGTATTGAAAGTCTAGCTTACGAAGCAAACTAAGAGAGGATCATACCTTCCTCCTCTTCGTTCTCCCGGCATCGCTTCGTTAGCGTTCTTTCCCCGCCTCCCACTCCTCCTCCTGACCTCTCAACCCTAGCCCTTGTGTGGTGGTGGTATTGGAAATCATAGAAAATGAATGGGTAGAGGGGGGTATTTATAGGCAATAGGAAACCGCTAACCATGGTTAGTAAACCATGGTTTAGCCCTTAACCGCGGTTAGCAGATCGTGGTTTTGGCCCATGATTTTGGTCAAAACTTATCCGAAACTTAGGATTCAAGTTAGAATATTCTAGAGGATTTTAGATTCGCTAATGACACTTAATTAACACTAATCGTGATTAACTTTAACTAATTACGATTTAACTTTTGCGGCTTACGCTTATCTTTTGCTAACTATTGATTAGTGTTTGCTAATGATCATTAGAAATTTTCAATCCGTCATTAGTTTCTTTAATCAAGCTTAATTAGTCTTAATGACAGTCATTACAGGTTAATGACGTCTTAACCCTCCTTACTTCTCTTTCTTCTGAAAATCATAACAAATCGAAACGAAGTCCGATTCACACGAAACAAATTCAGTTGATTTTCTCTTGACGAGTCAGATCTTATGATATAGGATCCGAGAGATGCCAAGTTCATGCCTTTATACCCATCCCTCTACCTTAGATGTCCACCCCATCTCTTTTTGAGTCTCCATTAGTGTGTCCTTTGCGAGAGGTTCCGCCTTTTTATACTTCGTGTTCGCATAGAATAATCGATTTTGTGAGATGAAATGAAGTGGAAAGAGATCAATCTAGATTCTTTTTGGCATGACCAATCCATGGAGGTCATCTTTCAAGTTCGTCAGAGGTTCACGAGTCATTGTCATACTTATGAATAAAAACATCTATCGTATCGTGCTTTATTTAGGAGGTATGTTTTTTAGAGACTAAATATATCAAAGGTATAATTTTCTATCTCATGTGATTCGTGAAACGTTGCAAGAATAACTTCCATTACCATATTGTTTAACGACGCAATCAAATTTTTTTATATGATAGCTATGTCGTTCATATGATGAGCCTCTTATTCTTTGAACGTAATTCATTTTTTCCATGTTTCGATTGTATGCGAGGTCAAACCTCCTTTCATTGAACACATGTATCAACAATAAGGGAATGATTATATAAAAATAATCACATTTGAACTTCCATCCATAATTAGCTAGAAAAGCAATGGACATATTAAACAATATTTGCATTATTCTTCTTGAACTCATGTAAAAGTTAGAAAACTTCAACATTATTCCATATTTAATTTCCAGTGATAACTAACGTATAAAGGAAGGAACAACGATTTAGGCTTCGATACCATTTGTGTCGCCTCGCTCTTCCTGCCAACGGTATCGATGGGATGGGAGCGTCGAACCTAAGATTCAAATATACCAGATAATCACTGATACTAAACATGATAAAAAGATATAAA
The DNA here is from genome assembly GCA_037367405.1 of Ottelia alismoides. Classification (NCBI taxonomy): domain Eukaryota; kingdom Viridiplantae; phylum Streptophyta; class Magnoliopsida; order Alismatales; family Hydrocharitaceae; genus Ottelia; species Ottelia alismoides. Next base: position 621,370 of record JAZKJV010011904.1, on the reverse strand, counting down.
CGCGTGATAAAATGTAAACTGCAACATTCAATCTCATTATCATATTCATAAATCCACATCCACAAATTGATATACATAAGTAATTCTAAGAACCATAGGAAAATCTCTCAAAGTATGTCATTACATGTCAATCAAAGTAAACATATAAATACACGGAAGCAATACATTCTCTAAGATGTATGTATCTGTCAAGTACGAGTAGCCTTATGGAATCTCAAAAGTATCACGACCGCTACTGGTGAGGTTGATGCTCTGCTACATCTATTGAATTAATACGAGAGTAATGTTATGAGAAATTGCTTAGAAACAACAAATACACTAAAACATTAGTGTAATGGTATGCAAGAAGGTCTATTCAAACTATCAGGGTGCATTCATTTGTACTGTGAAAATTGACATGCATCAAGTATACCTAGCCAAAATAGTGGCTAGGTCAAACGGGCTGAGGTTCTAAAATCTATGTCCAAATCCCATCATGGACCGACCCCATGGGCCCATTTTATTTTGTTTCTATTTTTTTATATTATTTAATAAATATAAATGATTTTATTATCTCCATTTACACATTATATAACTATTATAAGTAGTTTACATGCTACTTGATATGTAAACTATTAAATTTTATGTAAAATTAACATCACATACAAAAAACTTGAAGTACATCATATTAATACATATCTTATCTTAGTTTATATATACATATTTATTATTTTTGATGAGTCGGGTCGCATCGACCCATACCTCAACTCTCCTAACCTAAGCATGACTCATAACTTCCGCTTTGATTAACGTAAATAATAATTTAGAATGCATAACAATAAATGTAGTCAAACGAGATGGCCGTGAAGATCGACATGTTGGTGAACTATGAGCCCCCCACATAATCGACCTCCGTTACTATCATGTTTAAAAAAAGGGATAATTACACCCATAACCCTGAGTAATTTCGCAATCTCAATCATAACCCTGCATAATCGCGAATTACATGAGAAACCTTGAGTAGTCACTCCGTCTTACACTCATGACCCTCCGTTAGTTTTCTCCTTAATCCAACCATACTATTGGGTTAATCTAACCCCTAACCTATCCAACGGCTAGTAAATTTAAAAATAAAAATAAAAACCTTCTTCCTCCTCCCTTCCCTTCTTCCTCCTCCATCCCTCCCCCACGTCAAACGAGCTTCCGCCCCTCCCCCGTCTCCCGCAAGCGACGTCCCTCCCCCGCCCCCACCGACCTGCCTTCCCCCGCGTCAACCGAGTTGCCGCCCTCCTCCCCCGTCGTCGTGGCAAACCAATATCCCTCCCCCGCGTCACCACGCTAAATGCAGCGGAATCAGATGCTGCCAACAGTGTCTGCCCGTTCACGGATATGGTGCTGATGCCATACCCGGGGAGCCTGCAAGGGGAGAGGCAACTATATTGCAACGTGTGGGAGCTGCCCGTGTCATTGGATCTCTTCACGAAGGTGAAGCCGTAACCGGGGAAGTCGGAAGGAGGCGAGCCCGACCCTCCCGTTGTCACGAAACCATTATCCGGACTAAGCCTCCAGTACGACGTCTCCACACAGTCGTCCACCTCCGAGAACTGTATGTGCACGGCCTCGAGCAACTCCAAGGACGTGGCGTCGCTCCTGTACACGGAGCTCAGTATCACCGGGACCACCCTGCGGAAGAATCTATCTGCCACCCCGACGAAGGAGGGGCTGGAGGATTATCCCAAGGATTGGGGAGGGTAGCACACCACCCGCATTCCGTGTCGAGGACACCATGTGATACTTCACGCCGGGCTGGACCGCGTTGCCGCTGGAATCCACAAAGAGCGCGGCATTCGAGCAGTGGGAGCTGGTGGTTGCGGCGAGGAGGAGGATGAGGGAGGAGCAGCACAATATGAGAGGAGGTCTTCATGGTTTGGTCTCCGTGGTTTACGTGATGGTTCAACCTCCGCCCATTCCACCCCTTCTTATAGCAATGGACGAGAGCAGGGGAAGGGAGATGGAGAAGATCCATGGTGATAAGATGCTCCTCGTAAGCTGGAATCCTAAGCCACACGTTGTTCGATCGAAGGTGGCGATAAATCTACTCTGCTGTGATATTTGTCACCACAATCCACGTTTATATCACAGCGGAATGTCACCTTTAGCAAAGCTTGCATGATTCACGAGCTCCAGCGAGGGAAGCATCCGTGGTGTTGTTTTTATAGAAAATATTATATTTATCCAGAATCCCCTCCCCTCCCCTCGCACCCGTTCCCCCGCGCACAGGCCCCCATCGCCGCTGCTGTCGAAGGCACCCCCGACGAGCTGCTTCCCCCGTCCCCTGCTGCCAATTGAAAGCACCCCCGAAGTCCTTTCCCCCCGCCCCGTGCCGTTGACCACCTCCTCTTCCCCTTCCGCGAGTAGCGACCCGACCTCGCCGCCTCCAAACTGCCGACCTCCGTCAGCCCCTTCTCACCGCTCCACCGGGAAGTTCTGGTCGCTCTGATGTGATTGCCACGGGCAGGTTTGCAGCCGCCATGTTCGCAATGAAGCCGCAGTCCAGCAGTCCCATGATTTGCAAATAAGAAAGAGTATTAAGGGTAATTTTGTCTTTTTTAACAGAAACCGTCAAATACAACGACCAACTCAAACGGAACATAACACAGGGTTATGTCATGTAAGAGTTAAGCATTACTCAAGGTTTCTCATGTAATTCGCGATTATGCAGGGTTATGATTGAGATTGCGAAATTACTCAGGGTTATGGGTGTAATTATCCCTTAAAAAAATCAGAATCACATGTACAAGTTTTGCATATTTTTTTCTTTCTAAAAAATATACCGCTTCTTGTTACATTCATCATGGGTAACATGTGATATTTATTACAGGCAAGAAGTTGACAATCTTGTACTTCTAACACTTTCATTTAAGGACTAACTATTGCACATCATTTATTAGGGTCCTTCCCAGCTACTTGCCACGTGTATACTATCCATGCCTTCCCTTGCACGTGTGTTCCCTGTGTTTTACGCCCTCTAGGTTTGCAAGTGAGGTCTCTCTTTTGTTCTGCGAGTGTCGTGTGCCTTTTCATGTTCAATAATATATGTAGGTTTTTATCTGTTAGTCTCCTCCGAGATATTCCAATATCAGATATGCTCCTTTCTTTTTGAGAATATCAGTTGTGCCATAGAATTCTTGTCAATCTATCATTTGTACCCGTTCGTTACTTTAGCCGTCAGTAAGTTAAACTTAACCATGATTTTTTCAAACCATGATTTGGTTAGGAGGGGTAAAATAGGAAACTATCGTCTTCTTTCTCGGGTCGGCCTTTGGGTTCCTCGAGTTGGTCTTCGGGATGGTCGGCATTGTTGGTGATGGCGACATCTTTTAACTGATGCTCAAGCTCAGGATCATGATCAGGGGAAGGAGCTGATGGTGGAGTCGGAGGAGCGAGACAGAGGGGAAGGAGCATGATGGAGAAGGGCAGAGGGGAAGGAGCAGTAGCGGAGGGGAGGAGATGGGCGTAGGGGAGTAGCGTGACGGAGGCAGAGGAGTATGGCATAGGAGCTGGATGAAGGGGAGTAGCAGGGCGGAGAGGGAGGAGCTGGGCAGAGGGAGAGGTGCGGGGCAGGGGTAGCAGAGTAGAGGAGCTGGATATAGGACAAGGAGAAGTGGCAGAGGGGAAGAGCTAGGCGACTGGGGAGAGACAGGATGGAGGGAGAGGAGCTCGACAGAGAGGAGGAGTGAGGCAGAGGGGGAGGGACGGGGCGAGGGGGAGGGGGGAGGATCTGGGATGAGTGGGAGGAGCTGGGAGGAAGGGAAGGAGCAGGGCGGAGGGGGAAGAGCTGGGTAGAGGAGGAGGTAGGAGGAGGGAGATGAGCGGGACAGTGGGGAGCCTAGCGAAGAAGCTGGGTAGAGGGGAAGGAGCAGTGGCGGAGGAGGAGGAGCTGGGAGGGGGGGGGGAGCGGGACGGAGGAAGAGGAGCTCGACGGAGAGAAGGAGCAGGGCGGAGGGGGTTTGGGGGACAAAGAGAAGGGGGAGGAGGAGGAAGAGGATGACTTTTCATTTTTTTTAAATTAATTCCTATTGTGTCCCCTAAGTTAACGGTCGTTTGCATTTGGAGATGAATGTCAACTAATCTAAGGGGCACAAGTGATAGATTGGCTAGCAGTCGGGGCACAATAGGTATTCCCAAAAAAGGAAGGGCATACTTGATATTGGAATATCTCGGAGGGACACAACCGATAAAAATCCATATATGTATTGCTAAATTTTAACCACATTTTTTGTCATTTTACAATTTCTCTCCATCTGTTTTTTAACCTTATGCATTTTCACGTTAAAATTATCCAGTGACAACAATACCTTTTAACTTTCAATCGATTATTTCGCTAATAAAATTCCATTACCTATTATATATTTTTATAGTATTTTTTTCTCAATCAAGTCTTACACCTTAATCCATGTTTCCTAAATTAGACAAAATGCTTATTATACCCATTATTATAAAATATTTTAACTCGTATTTAGTTTTTTTTAAATAATAAATGTTATTATAAACGCTTAATTGGTAAATTGATGGATATGTGCCTCTTCGGAGACATATGATGAAATTGGAAATTGATGGTATGCAAACAATGATTTTTTTGAATTTTTTAACGTTACTATGTCATATTTTCTCTATATTCATATTGAAAAATATCCTTTCAACCTATTGTTATCTTTTTATATGCATGGCAGAAAACCATGTCCCGTAACTTTGATAGAAAAATATATCTTTATCAAATAATTTTGGTATATATTTAAAAGCTCAAAATATAAGCAACTATAAATCACCTTCATCTTATCAAGTAAGATGAAAATAATCTGATAGAAGTAGGTTAAATCTCCCACTATAAAATTCATGTGTGGCAGCATGCAAATTATTTTTTTGCCACACGTTCAAACTGATGAGTCACACTATGAAAATTTGGAAATGTGCGATTGAAAGAAGGTTGAGGCAAGTTTCCAATGTAAAACAAAATCAATTCGGATTCATGCCAGGTCGCTCAACGATTGAAGTCATCCATTTGCTGAGGAGAATAATGGGGATTTACGGAGCTAAAAGGAAGAACCTCCATATGATCTTTATTGATTTGGAGAAGTCTTATGATTCTGTCCCACGAGAGATATTGTGGAGAGTCTTGGAGAAGAGACAAGTACATGTCCTATACATTAACCTCATAAAAAGACATGTATGATAAGGCTTTATCTTCTGTAAGGACCCCGTCTGGGAAGACTGGATATTTTGACATCAACATTGGTTTACATCAAGGTTCTGCTTTAAGTCCATTTTTTTTACTTTGATTATGGACGAGTTGACAAGTCACACTCAGGATGAGTTACCTTGGTGTATGTTCTTTGCTGAGATGTTGTGTTAATTGACGAGACTAGAGATAGAGTAAATGAGAAGCTTGAGGTCTGGAGACATGAGTGGGAGACTAAAGGATTTCGTATAAGTAGGGCGAAGACGGACTATATGGAGTGCACCTTTGATGGAAGCAATGGTGAAGGGATCGAGGTGAAGATTGATGACGACAACAATCAGAAGAGAGATTTCTTTAGATATCTGGGATACATTCTGCAACATGATGGGGAACTTGATGGAGATGTTACTAATAGAATAAATGCAGGCTGGCCAAAGTGGAGAGGAGCCTCTGTTGTTCTCTGTGATAAGAAAATTCCTTTAAAACTAAAGGAATGTTTTACAAAGCAGCCGTGAGACCTGCTATACTTTATGGATATGAATGTTGGCCTGTGAACCATAGACATGCGCAGAGAATGAATGTAGCAGAAATGAAAATGCTAAGGTGGACGTGTGGATACACACACGTAAAGATCGGATTAGGTATGATGCAATCAAAAAGAAAGTTGATGTAGCTCCAATCGAGGATAAGATGTGAGAAAACCGCTTAAGATGTTTTCGACGTTTGCAAATAAGATCAACTGATACACCAGTTAGGAGATGCGAGTGTTGGGATGTTGAGTCGGCTACGAGAGGACGAGGACGATCCAAGAAGTGTTGGAAAGAGACCATACGAAGGGATCTTAGTTTTGTTGATATAAGCCCGAGATTGACCTAAGATAGATCTGAATGGAAGCGAAGAATCCATGTAGCCAATCCTACTTAATTGTGAGAAAAGGCTTTGTTGTATACATTCCGACGTGTAATTTTAATTAAATATCCGTTGTAAAATTATCTTTGATTCAATAAACTTATGTTGAACATCATACATCATATTGATTTCTATATTTCATTAGCAACGACTCATATAACAATAGTTGCTAATTGATATTTTCCTTAATCATTGTAATAATTACTATGTAATGGTCTACAAAAATCAAATTTATATGAATATTTAGCAATGAAAAAAAATTTGTTATAAATTACAAGAAAACTAATTTTAAAATAGATAACATTCATTATTATAAAGTAAATACGATGTATTTATGTATGCATAATACATATTTGTATTATTGCATAACAATGAAAGAAGTACAAGGAAATTTTTGTTATAACATGTCAATTTTATTTTTGATTTTTCAAAAAAATCAATAATGCATCGAAGTGTGGGCTTTTATGCTAGTTGCGATAAAAGCAGCTCTCAATCATGTCATTTCGTGTTTTTAATGTGATATAAGTAATGGTTATAATAAAGAGCAAATAAATAATATATTAAATCACGACCTAAGCAAATGACTGGTCAATATCGGTTGCTATCTATATCTTCCATATTTTAGTGCATAACAATAAATATAATTCACGGCTTTATTCTTTAAATTCACAAAGAATATCCTATTCATTGATATATTCCTCGCAAAGAATCGTATAACAATAATTATTCACTGATGTTCTCTTCCAATCATTGTTGCAACGATTATTTATAAATTTTAACGAATAAATGAATAGAAAAATCATCATTACATGAACTTTAACAAAGAATATGTTACTTGTTGCTAACTAAAAAATACTTAAATTTATTAACTGGCATGTCTTTAACATCAAAAGACATGATAACAAATACTCAAATTATTCATTGTGGTAGGTCAATTTTGTTGTAGTACATATAAGTCAACGGCCAGTAACATCTTCACCCAAGAATACTTAAACGTTAGTATCATAAATCCAACCTTTGAAGTTACATGTTATGTGACACATCTTTATTTATAACAAATGTGGTATTTAAAAATATTTTGTTTTGCAATGAGTAAAATAAAATCTAACTAGACAGTCGATAATTGCAACCAAAGAGAATTCTTGTCCATAATATCATTCTCCAATACCCATATAAAAAAGGGGATACCACAAGAATCAAGATTATGGATTATAATCCCTTATACACTGTATAATTAGGGGTGTCCATGGGACGGGTACCCATCCCGTTTAATCGTGACCAGCCTTGCATCGTTGGTATTGGATCACGGGTCGATCTGCCCCATTCCAGTGGATACCCAATTGTAACGGGTATCCAGTTAATGGCAATGGATGCTGGCTACCTGCGGTATCCACGAGTACTCGTGGGGATAAAGAGCGATACTTTTGGTGAAAGGTGACATATATAAAAATGCAAACGACAAGTCCAACTATGTATATCCGTAGCTATATCATATTCATAATGACAATACCTGATATGAAAATCTAAATGGCACGGAATGCATTCAAATAGGGATAAATAAACATAGATAAATAAATTAATGGGTATATATAAAACTATGTGGATAATGTAAACCATATGAATACATGCAATTGGAAGGAATACTATAGAATACAGATCCAATAATGACACATTCACGCAGGTTCATCCTCATAATGAATCAAATACGGATAAATGCGATGTAAATATATATAATCAGAGGACAACATGACAAATAATATATAAGTATATATCCTACTCGTAAATGGATGTATTAATTATCATCACAATCGATTATCGCGATGTGTGTGTATTTATGTGCGTGCGCGTATGCTTGGACGTGGGCGCATGCACTCCCATATGGGGATGGGCTTTTGCATGGACTCTGGCGCATGTGCGTGTGTGGATGGGTGGGTGCGCGTGCACGCGGACATGCGATACAATTCGTATCCAATTGTATTCATTATCATCATGTTTGGATGCCAGGATGCATGTATATTGATTTGGATCTGATTCGTTATCATATATGTTAATTCAAATTTTGACATCCATATATATTTCTATTTCAAAATGGATACATATAGTCCTCCCATGCATATAATTTTAATGTTATCTATACAATTTTGATTATATTATTTTTCCTATCCAATTCACATTCATTTCACACCGATATTCATTTTAAACGATTTAACAATATGTTTTCCATATTCACCGATATTTGTATCCGTACCCATTTCTATATTTTTAAAATAGATAAAAATAATGTTACATCAATATTGGTATTTGTATCCTCCCCAACCAGTGGTCCCACTCCCAGCGGAACCCCAACAACGCCCAGTGCCTTCCCCTCCCGACTCTACGCCCCACCCCCTCCCAGTCCCCCCCCCATCCCAACCCTCCGCCCTTCCCCCCACCCCACCCCCACCAGTGCCCAGTGCCTGCCCCCCCCCCCCCCCCCCCGCCCCCAGCGCCACCCCCCCCCCTCATCTGACATATCTAGAGACCATTCAGCGTCAGCGCTCGACCGGTGCACCCTCCCCCGACCTCCCTGGTCAACGACCATCCAACGCTAGCACCGACTCGTGCGTCCTGCCAGCCCCCGACCTCCTTAGTCGTTGTGTCACTGCCTACCAACGACCTCAGAGTGATGCATCCTCAAGGGGTTTGAGGTTTTGTATCTCCCTTCTTTTATTGTCGAAGAGTTTTATCATGTCCACTCCGAACGAAGGTGAACTTCCGAACGTTGCACCGTAGGCTTCTCGCCACCCGCTTCCTTCTTGGTGGCCTCCCGAGAGCTCATCTAGAGATTTTTATTGTATCCTTTCTGAGACTTTCATTGTTGTCAGAACGGTAGAGAGGGTAGCAAAGAGTTTACACGTTTGATCTCCCATTTCAAAAGAGTGCATTTCTCTTGTGAAGAATGGAGTGCCTTATTGCAGGATGCTCTTCAAAAGGATTGTGATTTATTTCTTGCAGTAGATGAGACCTTGAGGGTCCTTGATCATTGGTTATGTGGGAAGTGCATGAAGGTATAAGAAAGAAGCCGTGCATGTCACGATGATGATGGTATTGCTAGGGTCACTAATGAGACTGTAGAGATTGAAAGTCATATCGTTGGCATTATTAAGCCTTTCAAGAAGACTCTGGAGATTTCTACTGTCAAGGAGGGATGTGTCCTTGATGGAGGACTTCTTGATCAGATTTTTAAAGCACCTATCTTGACAGTCAAGAGCATCCCTCCTAGTTGTCGACTTGCCTTCTCTCAAGCTTTAAATACATCTCTTTATAAAGCGGTTGCTGAGCCGGGATCCGTTTCTGACTGGGTTATGTTGCTGATTCTTCCATGTTGTACTTTGCAGGTGTTCCGTCCTCGTAATAGACATGATTGCAGGTCTGGCAACAGGAAGTCATTGCAACAACACCTTATCCTCAGGTCTCTCTCTACATGGGGAGAGGCTGGCGGTATTGCTAGGCTTGTGGATCAATTATTGGACACTCCTGTGCCTGTGGGAATGGACGTTGGCCGTGACTATCTGCAGAGGGAGAGAACAAATTAAATCGAAATATCAAGCAATGTCTTCATAAGGTTGCTGATGGTCATTTTACAGTGGTAGTAAAGGTTTTGTCGTCTTCACGTGTAGCACCTTTCAATGGAGATGCTGTTAGGGAGTTGGACGCGAAGCATCCATGCAATCCACCTCCGTCCTTGCCAGATTTTCTCAATCCTGAAGCTCCTCTTGTTGTGGAGGTTGACGCCATTCTTGGGTGCATCAAGTCTTTTCCTAAAGGGGCTTTTTGTGGTAGAGACGGGTTGAGGGCCCAACACCTACTTGATGTTATGTGTGGAGAGGGATCTGTTGTGGCCATGGATCTTTTACACGCCATCACTCATGTGGATACTTTATAGCTGGGTGGAAGGTACCCCACTTCTTTGTCAGAATTTATAGCGTATGCACCGCTTACACCATTGCTTAAATCAGATAATATCATTCGACCTATGCAGTTGGTACTAATTGGAGACGGCTAGTGTCCAAAGTGGCTACGACAGGTGTTAGTAAAGATATAACCAAATATCTCAATGACTTTCAGTTTGGAGTGGGTGTTTCTGGTGGAGCTGAGGCTATTCTACACAGTGTTAACAGAATGTTGAATGCTTGTCATATCGATGGTTCTCTTTCCTTGCTTACTGTGAATTTTTCAAATACCTTCAATATGATTGATAGGTCCTCCTTATTGCGGCAGGTGAGAGAAAGATACCCTTCTATATATTTATAGGTGGAGTTCCTATATGGGCATGCAGCAAGGTTGTACCATGGAGATAGGCAAAATTGGTCTTCCGCTGGAGTGCAGCAGGGTGATCCTCTAGGCCCGCTCCTATTTTCTCTCGTTCTACACCCACTTATCCATTATATTAAGGATAATTGCAAACTACTTCTTCATGCATGGTATCTTGATGATGGTACGGTTCTTGGAGATACTTTCGAGGTGACCGGGGTTTTAAATATCATCCAACAACGTGGACCAGACTTGGGTCTAGTTTTAAATATTCATAAAACGGAATTCTTTTGGCCTACTTGTGATGGCGGGAACTTCGCAAAGGATTGTTCTCACCCAATATTGGTAGATCTTTATTAGGTATGAAGTTGCTTGGAGGGGCTGCTAGTGTGGATCAAAATTTTGTTGAAAGCCTGGCTTTGGAGAGGGTTGCTAAAGCGGTGAAGTTGATGCATCTTCTACCTCAGTTGAAGGACCCCCAGAGTGAGCTTCTCTTACTTCGTTCTTGTATGGGCCTATCAAAACCTTTATTCGGTTTGAGGACTTGTCAACCTTTGTACATGAAGGAGGCCGCAATTTTATTTGACAGAGGCTTATGAGGTTATGTTGAGGACATTGTTGTGTGGAGGACCTTTTTTGGAGATCTTCAATGGAGGGTGGCTTCTTTGCCCATTCGACTTAGTGGTTTGGGACTACTTTCAGCAGTGGAGACTTCTTCCTACGCTTTTGTGGCTTCCAGGGTGCAATCTTGGGAACTTCAGGATCATATCCTACGTGAGTAAAATTTGCAATATGGACCCCGACTTCAACTATGCTCTTCAAAAACTTCATGGTTTGATTCCCTCATTCGACCTCAGTTGTTTCTCTAAGAAGGACACCGTCCCCCCTAAGACCTAGAATGTTTTGGCGAGTGCACTTTTTAGCAAAATAATTGAGGATATGGAGGTGGTATATAACATGTCTGTTAGACAAAAGGCAGTTTTTCGGTGTCTTCAAGATGTTCATGTTCAAGATTTTCTCCTTACCCTTCCTATAGACGGACTTAGACTTCACATATCACTGGTGGAGTACCGCAGTATCGTCAAATATCGTCTCATGATTCTGTTATTTCCTGCTTATGAGATTTGTCCATCTGTCGCAAGGCATGCTTGGACAATTTTGGTGATCATGCCATTCATTGTAGGGAGCTCTCGGGGTTTAAGTACAGACACGATCTTGTTAGAGACGTTTTATTCGATGTCCTTAAACGCAGGTATTGCTTCTATAAAGAGGCACCAATGAACTTTTTAACAGATCCACATGAGGGAAGATCCACACTTAGACCTGTTGATATTTTGATTTTTGGGGGATAGGAGGAAAACATGCTTCTGTAGATTTGACAGGAGTTTCTCCGATGGTGGGGTTGAAGAGCGGGATCTTCATAGCAGGGCAGGCTGCCCTTAAAGCTTCTTTAACAAAAGTGGCGAAACAAGAGAAAACCTGCACGGAGAATCAACATGCCTTCATCCCCTTTGGTTTTGGCACCTTTGGCTTCCTGGCATCGGAAGGTATTGAGCTTTTAAAGAGGATCCAAAAAGTGATAAACAATAATGTGATGGACCTCAGATCTATGGAAGTAGTGTTTAGGAGGATTGACTTTACAATACAAAAAGGACTAGCGGCGCAACTTGTTGCATGCATGCCTTCTGTTTCGATGTAAACCTTTCCTATTTATGTGTGCTTAATAAGCTTCAGGCGCATAAATTTAACCAATTGATAGTAGAAGCATCTAACTGGGTACCCGTGGGTACCCGTCGGGTTTTTTATATGGGACTCGGGTCATGACATTGCGGGTATCCGATCCATCATTTTCAAACGGGTACCCAAGAGTTTAGGGTCAAAAATGAATGGGTCAAGTCGGATATCCATTGATCTAGATATTTTTGAACACCCCTATGTATAACCTCCAAAATAACGTTTGTTGCAGAATTTGAAACAGATCTCCTCCATTCAGTGTAAAATTCTGAACGTATACTCCATGCCTTCCTCTGATTATCTTTTTTTTTAATGAGCGCTCATGTAAGTATAAGGAACATATATATCTACAGGGGACTCATCTTTTGTTGCCATCGTAGAATTATAAGACGAAGTTTAATATAGTTGTGTATAATAAACCAAATAAGCTTAGCGGGATTCAGCATCAAAAATAACATATGATTCGTAGCACAAACACGTAGGGTGCTAAAAATATTCGGCACATATAAAAATATTCGGCACATAACTGTGAGAATCATGTGGAATCCAACAGAAAGAAGGAAATGTCAATCATTACATTCGAGGATGTTCCATTGAGATATCCTCCGTTATAGAAACAACGTTGTCGTTGCTTTAATTGAATCGAGAATGTGCACATAGAAATAACTTTGAGCTCCCTCACGCGATGACGGTAATGGATCGTTGATCATACCAACTTCTCCGACTATTACGATGGTCTCTGGCGAGAATTCTGACCAAATTGTTGGTGCGAGAGTCAAGGGAGAGAGAGAGAGGGTAGACGGGTAGGTTTTGAGAGGAGAACCCCACCACTCATATTTATGGTAACTTGATGACATTCGGCTTTGGCTCATATCCGTTACCATAATCCCGACGTGTCAATTTAAAACATCGATATCTTTTGGATTGTGTGATAACTTCGAAATTCAATGTTCCCAGACTCGTTGGAAAGGACTCAACAATCTCTATGGATGGATGGTGTCACTACAAGGAAAACAAGTTGTGGCTACAGAATTATGGCCATGGATATGGGATTTGTGGCCACGGAATTGGGCTCTGGCCACGACACGTCGTGGCCAGTAGCCGTAGCTACAAGTCTCGTCGCGAGAGTTCTCTAGCCACGAATATGCCGTGGCCACTACAAGTGGCCACAGAACTTATCGTGGCCACATCTATTATATGAAGACTCTGGCCACGGATTGTAGCTACGAGAAACTAGTGGCCACGGAATTACCGTGGCCACAAGTTTCCGTAGCCACGTTCCGTGGCCACAACTCATTTTTGTTGTAGTGTGTGGTCATTTATATCTTTTGGATGTCCAATAGTCTTCAACTTTTAAAAATAAAATACGGGATCTCGCTGACATGCTGTTTGTTTCTTTTATTACAAACAATATGCTTTATTGTCCAACGCTTGATTGATGATACCATTCTCTACTTTACTCCTATAAGCTGTCTTTCAAAAAGTAACCATCGATTGCATATTCGGGTCGCTCGGAAAGTAGTAGATTTGAGATGAGGAAAAAATCATGATGATGTATAGGCTGATTTTTCCAATTTTTCCTACTTATCGAGTCAAGAAATTGTGCAGTATATAGATGCAATTGAAAGATAGATAAATCCAATCTTTCTTATATTGTAGTTGCCGTGGAGTCGGAAGTCAAGTATGGAGAGTAGTCATCTCTCTTCTTCATTCAAGCCGTCCTTCTTGTCTGAATTTCATGCATTTATTTATTTATCCAAAGCACATCAACAACAACAAAAAAAAAGACAGTAACTTTGTTTTGTTTCATCCAACAAGCAGTTTCTTTCGACCACCGGTCAAACTCGTAGTTCTCATATCCCACCAACCATCCATTGCTTACAAATTACACCACCACCTTACAATACTTCTAACTCCTAACTAACGACCCTTGTGCAGAGCATGTGTGTTAGAAAGAGTAAGATTATAGGGGTTGTGGTGCAGTTGAAGAAAACTATCGGGATTACGATGTAAATCAACCAAATTATAAAGAAATACGGTGAGAAAAAAATCCTGTCATCCAAACCCCCGGTACAAGTTTGCGTATCTTGATAAATAACAAGTAGTTGAAGAGTTTTACGCCAATACAGCAAATACATTAATTAATTAATTAATTAGTTAATTAATTGAGCAGAGAGTATTTCAACGATCAACAACCAATTCATTACAAACCTTTCCGAGAGAAAAAGCGACATCCGCTGTTGCCATCTGTTTGAACAGTTGGCTCCGTCCGCTCTTTTCTTGGAACGAGGAAACTGCGAGACTCTCTCTCTCTCTCTCTCTTACAATTATTAAATATAACTTTTAATAATATAGCTGATCGTAATTGCGAATAAGTCCTTCCGGAATAAAACCGATGACCAATTCCGCGAGAACTCTCCAAACCGAACAAACGGATCTCATATTTTTATTTTGAAATTATTAGAAATTGATAAAAGAAATATATGAAATATAAAAAATAATCTAATATTGTAAAAATGATTTGAAATTTATAAGAAATGATCTTAAATTGTAAAAAACACTCAAGATTGTAAAAAAAAGATAAGATATTTAACAAATTTATCTAAAAAAGTAAAAGTAAGAAAAATCTGATGTTGTAAAAACACTTGCGATTTGTAAAAAAAGAATTGCTTAAAAAACTATCTCATATTGTAAAAGTTGATCGCGTCCTCCTTCGCCCGCATCCCTTCTCAACTAGTACCTCCCCTGTCCTCTTCCATGACACACCTCCTCCACACGCACCATCCCCCGCCCATACTCCTCAACCGCACCCTCTCTCTCTCTCCTTCACTCTTCTCTTCCATAATCCACCTCCTCCATACACAGTCACCGCCTCCACGCGACGCAGCCTCCATTGCCCGTAAGAAAAGAACGTTGGAGAACACATCTTCTTTCCTCATGATCCGAAGGACAAAAATTACCACACCACTATTGGATGAAACCATTGTACATCAACACGCTGCTATGCCACATTCACCCCCAATGTTCTCCCTCTCTCATCGTTGCATGTCATCATTGACATGCAACAACCTCTACTCCACATGTGGCCATCAAGAAAGAGAGAGCGTTGGAGAGTTTATTTATGAGATATTTATTGTATTCTAAATATACAATATGTCAAAATAATAATAATGAGTTTTCAATATTTAAAAATATAGATTATGAGCTATTAATTGTAATCTTCATATTGATTACAAATAGATAAGATGATTGACTTTCATGCGTTCACGAAAGAACCGCTTTATCTGAAATTTTCATGTATAATTGCGTGTATAAACACCAGCTTTACACAGCACTGTCTCAACAGATCGTCTCCCAGCCATTCGGGTCTTCATTCATCCGTGGCAATATTATCCATTCTGTAGGTAATAGAGGGCTTATCTGTAAATGTGGAATCTTGCATGGACACAATCGTAAAATAATCTATAATAAATATGATTAATGACGTGTTCAACGCCCCCAGCTTTCGTATGCCGACGGCTTCGCCCACAACTTGAGCACCTTCATGTGAACCCATGGAAAGAAACCCTCTCTCTTCTATAAATCCACACACCAATGCAGACATATTTCTCTACTCTACTCTCTCTCTCTCTCTCTCTCTCTCTCTCTGTGCCAACTTTCTTACGTCATAGTCGCCATGATCGCCATTGAGAAGCAAGGTCGCCGCCAGGGGAGCGGGTTCGTCCGGGCAGTCCTGGCGCCCTTCCGCGCGCTGGGTCGAGCTCGGGACTTCTACGTGGACAAGATGATGCGCTGCGCCACCGGGTACCCACTCGCAGGCGCGGCGCCCTTCACCGCCCCCGGCGTCCCGAGGAGCTTCAGCGTGGCGAGGTCCAGCGCTTCGAGCGACGACGACTACAGGGAGCTTGTCCGCGCGGCGTCGCAGGGGAAGCTTGGGAAGCTCAACGTGGACGGCGTGCCTGTTGTACCGAGGAGCCAGAGTGTGGCTGTGGGGAGGATCGACGAGGACTCCCCGATGGACTTCTCCGGCGACATTAAGCTCGGGCTCGGGGTCAACTTCCCGAGGAGTAGGAGCTGCGCCGTGCCCTTCAGGACCAGCAGGGTCGGCGTCGCTGGTTGATCTCCAATCCACACTTCTATGTATAGTACATGTTTGTATGTATGTATGTATGTTTTGCTCGATTAATCCCCACGCGTTTCTTTCCGTGTTAATCGATCGTCCGTGTCACGAGAATTCTTGTAATCACTTGGGATCGGATTATTTTTTGGCTTCTGATTTGGATCCGAAATTTGTTCAATCTCAAAGGACTGGTTTGGGTGCAGGTGTGAATTTTAAGTGAGAACTTAATTATTGTTGTGTTTGATTTAAACTGTGGGTTAGATGAGTTGGTAAATCTGGGTTTGCTTTTCGGTTTTACTTAAATGACGGGTAAATTAATGGAAATTACTAGTCTCTTCTTATTTATGAAAATTAAGATTGGTGAGAATACGTATTATAACTTTGAAAGATATTAGCGTTTTTTATTGTACCTAATATGCATTATGGATTACTAATGTAATGTTTAAGAAATAAAAATGCACGGTACCTTATAACTTAGGCTGTTGGGGCGTAGCAATCCAAGTCACGTGGGGATGTGAAGGTAAAATGAAGTGTATAAAATCCCAAAGGTGATCGACTTCGGCCAAAGCTTCACGATGTTCTTATGCAGGCAGGGAAGTTTTCCTAATCTATCACCTCCTGCATTGCCACCACCTGACATTGCACAAGGCGGTTGCGCATCGGATGAGGCTGATCACATTACACAGCTTTCTACTCCCTCTCCTCGCCGTCTTTGTCGCGGGGACACTGCCCCATTCCCGTCCCGATCCTCTGCGTCTTTGTCATGGGGATATAGGCCTCTTCCCGCTTCTCTGCTCTTTGTCCAGGGACATCGTCTTCTTCCCATTGATGAGCGTGTTGACGATCTAGATCAACAATTCTCACATTCTTGTGGGTGATCGAGCTGAGGTTTCGTCGAATTTCTACACCAAAGAAAATGTATTTACCATATTGTTACCGCATGGTAGATGGGGGAGAGGGAGATGGGAGGAGAGGGATGAGTGGCACCATTTGTAAATATGATGTATTACAGGGGTGAAGTGTTCAACATTTAATGAATCCGTGTTAATTTTAACGGAGGAGTTAATTGAAGATGGTTACTAATTAGTAACTATGCAAGCTTCAAGGTGTAATCACAAATTATGAAGGGGTTAGAATTTGATTATGAAAGTATACACAGACAAACGTGTGAAAATCTTAATCTCAAATCATCAATTTAGTAGGGCAAGGTTTTATTTGGATAAGGGATACATCTACTTTTTTTCGTGATAGAAGAATTTTTTTTAAAAAAAATAATCATGTGAAAATTAGTGAATGTGTCATTATCACATCATTCATTATGATGATGTCTACAGCTTTTACCTCTTTGTCATTCTACGAATCAATCGAAGAAGAATGAAAAACTAAGCTTTACTTGCGAAATCTACAATCAAAGGAATCCATGAAACCCGATGGTGAAGTGGCAAAACGATTCTTATTTATACTAGTGGGGTTATTTATCCTCGAGTTCATTTGCTGCACTGCCCTGGGCAGGTACTCAATCGTGGTGTCCATGAGAGGTGACTCCAACAACTCAGTCTCATATGAGTGAGATGGTGGGCTATATGAAGGTGGTGACGGATAAAAGTCCGATGTCTGAGATTGTGGATGGGGCGGATATGTACAAAAAGAAAAATCAGAAGTAAAGTCTTGACAAAATGGAGGTGGGCCAGCTGGAGAGTAAGAAGGATCTGCAAAGTCGGGTAAAAATAACTCCAATAGGCCATCTCCGAAACAAAGGACGGGGATCATGAGAGCACGATGATCAAGTCAAGATATGCAAGAAAAAAGCACAAATGCGCAACGAGATCGAGTATGCACACAAATAAACACAAATATAAACAAACAGACCCTGTAATTCACCAACTCAATGTAATGATTACCATGAAAGTTCAATCTTTTTATCTTATCAAATTTTAGAGTTAGGTGAATTTCAAAAAGTTGTACAAGCACGCATGTCGGTCTGGAATTGAGGCAATAATCCTTAGTGCGTATATGCCAAGTATAAAATATCGAATACAATTAGGGGAGTACTCTCCCAACACAAGGATTTTTCTTTTTAATTTTAGGGTAGAGTGAAATTAGCAGTTTCAATTTTATTGATTGTCATTTTTTTGGATAAAAATGAACGAGTCCTATTGAGGAGCCAATTCCTTTAGTATCCTAAGTGGTCAAATCAGAGAGAGAGAGAGAGTCAGAAAAGCAACACAAGCGTAAATCAATGATGCATACTCAGATAGAATACTCATATTGTCTTCAGTTCTCTTCGTGCATGATGCTATACAAGATTGAAACCTTCTCTATATGCAATGCAGGCCGATGAAATCACTCCAAAACAGGAGTTGATATTAGCGTGAAGAACAAAAGTTGAATATTTATAAAAGAAATCAAAGGTCCAGTCTTGGAGACTCCTCGGTGCCCTCCACAATGGATGTGGTTTCAAGTCTAAATAATAAACAATTCAGATTTGATTAGGTTCAAGCGCGAACTATAGGTACATTTAATTTTAATTAGGGCTTTGAACCTAATCTATTGAGCAAAAAAAATCGTAAACTAAGGCTCAATAACACAAAACAAATAAAAAGTAAGTCGGAGAACTCAAAAATCGTGAAACAAAGAAAAAGAAAAGCGATGAAAATGCAAAAAAAAGTGGACGAGGCCCCCAGGTGGGCACTGGACCTCAAGAAGTGGTAGTGCATAATGTCCAAAATTATTACAAATTAATTGTACAAAACTATAAGAAAACACACTCTCTCTCTCAAAATAAAACAAAAAATAAAAAAGACTGCCCGTTCTTCTGCTCTCTTTGCCTCCTTCTCTTGCTTGCTCCGAGTTAGCTCTAGTGTGTTAATCTCCTAAGAAGCCATCGTTATCGTGCAGTACCTCACAATAAATATCAACAAAGTAGTCGGAACATTTAAACAAATAGAAAAATAAATAGAAAGATTAAAAAGAAAAATAAACAATACCATGTACAAAATTCTACACTCTGTTGCCACCAACAACGATGCCATTTGATGAAACAGACTTTGCAAGGGTCTAATGTAGCCTACACAAGACGAGAGCTACACTATCATTGAAGCGATTGATTACGAATACCAATTCAAATAACAATTAACATACAATCAATGATTAAAGAAATAAAAAGTGTGCGGAGTTAAATTTTATTTATTTAACTCTACAAAATGTGCGTATATGTACAAGTGTGCAGAGTGTCGAATACATGGAATAGAAAATACCTGAATTTTCTTTATATTAATAGATATCTATTAAAATTGATTTCAAGAATTTTGAATTTAATTTGTTATTTTTAACCTTCAATTCAATTCGGTCTATTTATTTAATACTTAATTTAAGATATTTTTGACTTTAAAAATCCATAAAAAAATTAGCAAAAATCCTTAAAATCACAAAAATTTTAAAATCTTAAAAAAATCCAAAAAAATTCTGTGTTTTGATTATGTTTATTAGTATTTACAATTCTTATACCCTATATTATAACTATATCCTTACTTATTATCTATCTTATATGATTAAAAGAAAAATAAAATATAATAGGAAAAATATTCAAAAGAAAATAAAAATATAAAATTGAAAACATATATATAAACAAAAATTAAAAAATATGAAAATTAAAACCTACAAAAACAATAAATGGACAAGAGAAAAGACCAATTTTTGAGTTTCATTGCCCACTCTATTGTTTGCACCCTAATGACCTCTACACATACTTACACTTATACGCATACATTATAGAATTATAAAAATGTATATATTGTGGGTTAGTTGTTGATTAATTAGGGATTCTTGCTCGGTCGCCTCGATGACATTGTTTCCGCCTTGTGTGGAACATCTGATCAGTGAAATTCCTGGTTACCAGTCATAGACAAACAACATAAGGAATACTTAGAAGAGACATTCATTCATTCACTAGAGCTTATTATAGGAAGGTAGAACACGTCATGCTCGGGCACAAACTTTTTCATCACATAGACCTTATTATTCTTGCCTAGATATATACGATTATTATAAAACTGGACTTCGAAATCTGTTTTGAGAAGCACTGGGACAGAGATCAAGTTCCAACATATCCCTAGGGCATATAGTACATCATTCAATACCATAACACTATCCCCCAAGTCAAGTCTATATGTCACAATACCTTCTACGTCCAGGTAGGTGTTGTTCCGCATGAAGATACTCTATTCTCCTTTGCTCAGCTCCTTGAAGTCCACCTAGCCCTCATTCATCTTTGCTATGTGTTCGGTTACTCCAAAGTCGATCCACCATCCATCATTGTTTGTGACAACAAAGTTCCATTCCGTGACAGCTGTGAACTCAATCTTTTTCTTGAACTTTCGGTAAGGTGCATTTGAAGTTTCCGAATTCTTAATTTTGGGACAATTAATCTTGAAATGACCATATTTGCCACACCCATAGCAAGAGCATCATGGATATTTCCCACTTTTTCCCTTTAAATTTGCCTAGAAGTGGCCTAGCTTTTTCTTCATGTCCACAACATTTGCTTCTTCTGCTTCTTCTTCTTCTTCCTCGACCTCAAAGATCCCAGTCTTTGATTTTTGTTTCATGAGGTCCTGCTTAATTGCCATCTGAACAAGTAAGTATGTCATAGTCTTAATGGCCCCATTCATCCTCAGAGATGTGGAGAGCATATTGAACGATGGAGGGAGGCTTCTGAGTATCATTACAATCTACATCTTCTCCGGAATGGCACAATCCGCAGCCTCCATATCTTTTGTCATCACAATCATCTTATTCACATGCTCTAGAATGTTCTCAGTTTCTTTCATCCTACACGAGTTATACTTGTGTAGAAGGAGTTGGACACTCACTTCACACTTGGTATGATATTTGTCCTTGACTGTGTTCCAGCGCTCGTAAGATGATTTACATGTCTCAAAGATATGAATCAAGTTCAGTTCCATGTGAGTGACACTACTAAAAGACAAAGAACAGGCCATGGTTGTGTATCATGGCGTAATGTCTGATTACACTGGCCCAATAGAATTGGCCACGATAATATTATCGTAGTTTATACCACCATGTCTTATAGTTTACCGTGACCAAAGAGTGTAATCTTTAGCCACGGTGGATTTACTATGGCTATATTGTTTTGGCCACAGTAATTATTCCGATGTAAAAACTTTCAAGTCATGGTTAAATAGCATGACAAATCCTTTTATGCCACGGTAATTAAAATGTGGCAAGCAACACCATGCCAAAGTATATAATTCTCATATGATATATGTATGGTATTTGATGTCCATTCCTTGTACGCACAATCAGAATCACATGATGAACATGTACACACATGATAAATCCACATACAAGCTAGAAAACGAACTTATGATAAACATAAACACACATGTTTAAAAAATGTATAATTTCCATGTCAACATAAGGGATAAGCAGTAACTAAGGTTCAATTAGCTAATAAGATATTATAAAGTATCTGAACTTTGAAATCCAATAATCTTATATATAACATAAGGACCACTATAAAATTAAATGCTATTCATCTAAAGTAGAATCATCAAAATCTGCATCATTTTCTGAATCTTCATCATCATCTCCGATTGCACCCATGCCTTTATTCATTCCAGATGATGAACATTCTCTTTGTGATGAACAACTGCCATTCGATGATGATGCCTCTTGTACTTTAGTAGTGACATCAACTGATTTTGCTATCTCTCCTAGCAGGACTTCAAATTTTGCGACTCGATCATGTAAGCTACAATATGGTTGGCCTCTACCTCCATAGTACTTGGATGGATTAACCCACATGCCTATTCCTCTCACACGACATGGATGTTCAAATCCGATTTCATCTGAAGAGATAGAAGAAAACCCATCATTAGGATGTTGAAGTGCCATGTTTTTGACATGTAGGTGAGGACTATGCTGATCTCCTGAAGAGCATAAATGAACAAATACCAAATCAAGAGAAGAAGCTTCCAACAGAAAAAAAACTAACAAAATCGACAAATGAATGGCTGCATGCACAAAAGAGCATTCGTTGGACGAATATAATATGGTCAATCATCAAAATATTATTTACAGAAACATAACTTCTCAGCTTCTGATTTAGAAAATGGTCATGCCCATGTCTTCTTTCAGGATCCAAATTATTACCCAAGAAGCAGAGGAGCTCACAAGGATCTGAGAAGAGAAGAATGTGCCAGAATAACAATAAATAACATCCCTGATTAGTGGTCGTGGGGGCTGGGGCAGGGCCACGAGGGTGCAGCGGTGAGGTAGGGACGCCACTGTAGGGGCCAGGTGTGGCCGCGGGGGTCGGGGCGGGGTCGCGATGGTGCACCGGCGAGGCGGGGCCACGACTGCAGGGGCCAAGCAAGGTTGTGGGGGTCATGGTTCGGACGCGAGGGGGGTTGCGGGGGTGCGGGAGAGGCAACGAGGAAGGGGGCATGTGGGTGCGAGCATGGGGAGGCGATGTGCGAGCGACGAGGGCACGGAGGACGGGGCAGTGAGGGTAGAGAAGACGAGTGGGGAGCGACATGGTAGGTGCAGCGAAGCGGGGCCGCGAGGTCGACGGGATGCGGCCGGCTAGTCGTTGGCGACGCAAACGGGAAGGGAGCGCACGACTAGGGGAGGGGCACGAGTAAGGGAGGGGTTGTGGGAGATGGGTTGTGATTAGGGTGGGGTTTAGGATTTTGGATGATTACTTTTATAAAATTTCGGCCACGGTAAAATAACTGTGGTCTCATATTATTAGTCACAATAATTATAATGTGGTCAAAAAAAATTAACCACGTTAATACTATTGTAGTCTAACCTTTTTGGTCATGGTTATTATCGTCACAGTTAACTTTAGGTTTTAATATTTTACCGAGGTCAATAAGTTTTAGCGACAATAATATTTATTGCGGTCTGAAGGTGTGGCTAATGCAATATATTTTACTAGTGTGAGTATGAAACTCCTAGCCATATATTTTGCGCAGCTGCAGCCTGGTGATCATGTACTCACTTGGAAGAGGAACACATGATGCAGAGAAAAAATACCAGCCATCATGTACTCGCTTGGACGTGGAACATATGATGCGGAGAAAAAACTACTAGCCAACAATACATATTCTGAAACATTTCAAGTATGTGTAGAGAGGGTTGATCATCAAGCGGTGGAGGTCAATCATCCAGCAAAGGGATTTAGGATGCGGGGAGCATATCAACATCCCCCATGTCACTGTCGTTTCCCTAAAAATCCCCCATGCCCTTGAAACCATGTCATCGTCTTCGGCAACATCCTATGCTCGTCGAGACGCTAGAGGAGAGGGAGGTCACCTTCCTTTACATAAATGGGCCTCCCTCTCCTCTAGCGTCTTGGAGAGTTCCCTGGGAGGCCCATTTATGTAAAGAAACTTAATATAACGCTAGAGGTGGGTCGATGAGGACGACGTATTTCATCTTCTGAGAATGCACCTTGTTGATGAGTTTCACGAATTTAGACTGCGGGAAGTTGATCGGATCAAACGTGAAGTCCTTTGAAGCGTCCATGTGGTCGTTGTCCGTCCATATGACGTCGAGTGGGATCCCTGCACGGTTGTAGTTGTCTACGGCCGATTCGACAACGGAGACATTGTGGTAGCCCCACCTGCATTGGTGGAAGCCTGTATTGACGAACAAAAAAGGAAATAATCAATGACTTGTATTTTTGTATGATTAAGGAAAGTTAATTAACATTTGCAGAGTCCAAATAAGAAACAAGCTGAGCCTGATCCATCGTCTTTGCCAGATTTGGACTGCTCCGATGTCTATACATACAAATGGGGATCCCAACTCACATTGGGGGACAGCAGAGATGCATTTACTTCTTTCCCAGATTTTGAATGAAAATGTGAAGAAGATGATTCATCAGACTCTAATAATTACCTCATTCAAAAAATAACAACAGACAATTGTTATCACCTGAAAAATCTAAACTAATATTCATTTGTTTTTTATCAATTGGAGAGAATGGATATATTTCTCGCATCCTTTTTGTGTTAATAAATAGTTTAAGATTTTAAGTAAAAGATGGCCATAGGAAAGATTCCGAACAGAACATCTAAAATAGATAATATGAAAAATAGAGCACAAACCAAGAGCCCAGTAAGGCATGGGTGCAGGCCTCCCCACGAGCTTCGTGTACTGATCCACCACGTCCAATGGCGTCGGCCCCGCGAGGAAGTAGAAATCGAACACCCCACCGATCACCTTATACGTCAACGAGCTCCCTCTGTACATCACATCCATCATAGAGGAGAGGGAGGAGGTTCTTGGAGCAGAAAACAGGGAAGGGGTCATTGGATTTGGATGAGAATGACATTAGGGCAGCGGGGGAAGGGATGATGTTGGATTTGGGGGAGAATGAGAAAATGTTAAATGGTATGAAGGCGGCGTGATTTGTAATAGAGATTTGGAAGGCGGGTAGGGGAAGTCCTTATTAGGGATTTTTGTTTGATGGAAGATGGTTTAGGAGGGATCTAAGGAGGGAAACGAAATATTAGAGATTTGGAAGGCGGGTAGGAGAAGTCTTTATTAATTTTTTTCATTTAAAATAGCTACAGTAATATTACCGTGGTGTTTAACTTTTGACCACGATAATATTTCCATCACCTTAATTTATTGGTCACAGTAGAATTAGTGTGGCTAAAATTTTTAGGCCACGATAAATACCGAAACCATTGATAGTAAGCCACAGTATTTTATCATGGCCAAATGTTTTTAGCCTTAATAAAATTACCGTGGCTTTATTGTGTGGCTAATATGGGTTTTTTTAGTAGTGTCTTCTCCCACTGTTTGTGAGGTCGTATTTCTTCTACTATCAGGTTTTCTGACAATTTAGGATCAAGTTTATCAGTGATGGCATGGATGTTGTCTTGAAACAATCCACAGTACATTTTCCTAGTCCATAACTCATAATTGGTGCCATTCAGATACTCAATTTTTCCGACTTCAGTGGCTATAATTTTGATTGTCATTTTGGATCTAATGAAATAAATACAAAGTTGAAATGAGATTATGTAATATACAGGAATAAGCAAGTAATTTTTTTAGGAACGAATTAAAAGAACTAAAAAAATGAGATAATTATAACCTCTTCTCTCCCTTTATATTTTAAACAGACAAACAAAGCTTGCAATGTATTT
The DNA here is from genome assembly GCA_037367405.1 of Ottelia alismoides. Taxonomy (NCBI): domain Eukaryota; kingdom Viridiplantae; phylum Streptophyta; class Magnoliopsida; order Alismatales; family Hydrocharitaceae; genus Ottelia; species Ottelia alismoides. Next base: position 595,908 of record JAZKJV010011904.1, on the reverse strand, counting down.
TCAATTTCTACTTTAAGAAAACAACTTATTTTCTTGGGTTGTTAGACCTGGAGATGTAATGAGAAACCTAACTTATCTCGGTAATCAAAGAAAAATGGCAAGTTCTCCACATAAAACTTCCAATTTATTTTTTTTTTAAATAGAACAAACCAATGTGCTCTATCAACTTAAATAAAAAGGATCCTATATCAAAAAAATTGCAGAATGTGATTGAAAATAGAATGGGTATCTCTCCCAACAAAATAAAAACATAAGGATCCACAATGTGATTGAATCACGTTAAAAAAAATAGCTGCGTCAGCGGTTGATGAAGACGGTGATCAGGGGTTAGCTTTGACACTAGTCTTGGGTTGAAGACGCGAGCCCGTCGAGTTGTCCATGCCCATCTTCCCATGCCTGTACGAAATGGTTCCATCGGATCCGGTCCTTTCGCAATCACCAACGCGAAACGATCGAGGTACGATTGTTGACCACTGAGGTCATTCACCCAGAACCATTTAAACAGTTGTATGAACCAAATAGGCTTCATGGATTACAGCGTCAAAGATAACATATGACTTACACTACAACCACCTAAGGTGCTAAAAATATCCGACACATAGTTATGAGAATCTCGTAGAATCCAACAGAAAGGAGGGAAATGACAAGCATTGCTTCGAGGATGTTCCATCGAAACATCCTCCGCAATAGAAACAACAACGTCGATGCTCTGATTGCATCGAGAATGTGCAAATGAAAATAACTTTGAGCTCTCCTACATGATGACGGTCATTGATCCTTGATCACACCAACATCTCTGACGATTACAATGGCTCTCTGGCGAGAATTCTGGTCAAATCGTTGGCGCGAAGGTCAGGGGAGAGAGGGTAGGCGGGTAGGGTTTGAGAGGAGAACCCACCTCTCTCACATTTATGGCAATTTGATGAAATTCAGCTTCGGCTCAGATCTGTACACGAATACTGATCCGCCAACTTAAAATATCGATATCTTGAGTTGAAAATCTCTAAATTCAATGAATTCAGACTCGTTGGGAACTTAACAAGCTCTGTGAAATGGTGTGGTCGTCATTTATATCTTTTGGATGTCCAATAGTCTTCAACTTTTAAAAATAAAATACGGGATTTCACTGACACGTTGTTGTTTCTTTTATATGGCAAGCATTATGCTTTATTGTCCAACGCTTGATTGATGATACCATTCTCTACTTTACTCCTATAAAACTATGTGTAATCTTACGCTCAGTCTTCTCTAACTTAAATCATTTGATCTTGATAGCACGTCGTGAGCTGTCTTTCAAAAGATAACCATCGATTGCTTATTCGGGTCGCTCGGAAAGTAGTAGGTTTGAGATGAGGAAAAAATCATGATGATGTATAGGCTGACTTTTCCAATTCTTCCTACTTATCGAGTCAAGAAATTGTGCAGTATATAGATGCAATTGAAAGATAGATAGATAAACCCAATCTTTCTTATATTGTAGTTGCCGTAGAGTCGGAAGTCAAGTATGGAGAGTAGTCATCTCTCATCCTACTTTCCAATCTCCATATATTCAAGCCGTCCTTCTTGTTTGAATTTCATGCATTTATTTATTTATTTATTTATTTATTTAGTGAAAGCATATCAACAACAACCAAACCCAAAAAAAGGCAGTAGCTTTGTTTTGATTAATCCAACAAGCAGTTTCTTTCTTTCGACTACCGGTCAAACTCGTAATTCTCGTAATATCCCGCCAACCATCCATGCAGAATCTTCAGCGTAACTTGATAAATAAATAACAACAAGTGGGTGAGAAGTTTTACGCCAATACAGCAAATACATTAATTAATTAATTAATTAATTACTTGAGCAGAGAGTGTTTCAACGATCAACAACCATTTCGTTACCTTTAAAAAAAAACAACCAATTCGTTACGATTCTTTCCGAGATAAGATAAAAGTCGACATCCGCTGATGCCATCTGTTTGAACAATGGGCTTCCATCCATTCTTTTCTTGGAACGAGGAAACCACGTGACACTCTCTTTTTTTTACCCATTATTAAATATAATTTTTTTATTAATATAGTTCAGCCAAATAACTCCCTCCAGAATAAAACCGATGACCAATTCCGCAAAAAGTCTCCTAAAGCGACGAGATCATAAAAAATCTGAGATGGAAAGAGTTGTCTTATCTGAAATTATATATATATAGAGGAGTGATCATATGAGATCAAAAAGTTGTGAGAGCATGAGAGGGATCATTCTGGACCACATGTTTCACCCAGGAGAGAGAAGGTCAGGAGAGAGAAAACAGAAACATGTGGTCCAAAATGATCCCTCTCATGCTCTCACAACTTTTTGCTCTCATAGGATCACTCCTATATATATATATATATATATATATAGGGTAAAATGTGTATGCCCCCTAGGGGGAGCTAACTTAGCTCCCCCAGCCCTTTTTTCACAAAATTTTTTTATTTTTTTTGAAATCTAAAACCGTGTAAATTCATTATTAAATCCCTATATTATGTCATTCAAATTTCATGCGAAACAGAGACTCGTACGACCTCCATCCAAACGGGGTCGATTTAAAAAATCCTGTTACCGTTAAAAAAATGACTGTCTGGATGGAGGCCGTAGGAGTCTCTGTTTCACACGAAATTTTTATGACATAATATAGGGATATAGTGATGAATATTTACGGAAAAAAATTTCAAAAAAAATAAAAAAATTTGAAGAAAATAGGGCGGGGGGAGCTAAGTTAGCTCCCCCTAGGGGGCAGCCCCATTTTCCTCATATATATATATATATATATATATATATATATATATATATATATGAGGGATGATCCTATGAGAGCAAGGATTTTTGAGAGCATGAGAGCAATTAAGATGGGCCTTTGGATCCCACTTTCCATCAACGGTGAGGATTAAATTCCAATGCCCGTCTTTCCCCTTTCAACAGCAGACCCTTGGGATTCCCCCACCTTTGTTCCCTTCCTCAACCTTCTCCCAACGAAAGGTGTTCACCAAATGGCACTTACGGCTCCATCAGTCTCCCTCCATCCTCGCACATGTCCGTCACCGACGGTAGCAGCTCCATTATCCTCCTCACGCTGGCTCGATCTGCATCCCTACGGCTACGTCCACGGACGGCTCCTAGGTCCTCCTCATCTCGCTGGGTCCGCAACCCATTGGATGGGTGTCCCTCTCCTCCCACTCGCTGCTTGCTCGCAGCAGCACAGTTTTACCTTGCTGTGGTCGGCATAGGGTTGGGCATGGGCCGGGCTTGGGCCGGGTTCGCCTTGGCCCGACCCAAGCCCATTTTAGAATATGGGCTAACGGGTCGGGCCTAGGCCCATTTTATTTTCAAAAATTAGGCCCAAGCCCAAACCCGGCCCAAACAAAATGGGTCGGGTTCGGGTCGGGCCGGCCCAATTTAACACCTATGTATACCAATATCACGTCTTCCATTCTTCTTGCATTTGTATGGTTGTTTCTTATACATGTGTGCATGTTTAAAACTATAAAGCATGCTAACTAATTCGTGATTTTAACGTTAGTTGTATGTTGGAAATACAAATGTGGTAAAAATATGGCGACATAAACCACCATTTAATTCACCATTACATATTCTATTGTAGATGCAGGCACTATAACCCAATACATATTGGTTACTTACAGTTGTACATGCTGTAACACTTGAGGACACAGATTCCATTCTTGCATATTAATGTAATAATCTTGTATATTAATGTAATAATACCATCAATCCACTAATGGATATGATTATTAACGTGTCTAAGCATTTATTCTACACTCGAATAAGGATATTAAAGTTAGAACATGGTATTTGGAATGAACATGAATATAATTGATATAATTATACCGTACTAGATATGAATATACTTGTTTTAGAATGGGTCGAGCTATCGGGCTAACGGGTTTGGGCCTTCTCAGGCCCAAACCCGGCCCGATAATCAATATGGGCTCATTTTAGGGCCCATGGCCCGCCCATTAAATTTCGAGTTCGGGTTTGGGTCGGGTTATACGGGTCGGGTTTTGGGTCGGGTCGGGCCGGCCCAGCCCAATGCCCAACCCTAGGTCGGCACATTGCCCTCCTTTCAGAATATTTTACTCTCCTACAACACCATCCTCTCTCCTACACATGTTCCGGCGCCAACCTCTCGTTTTCCAGATTTTTTTTCTCTTGTATAGGTTGTTTGCAAGTTCATGTTGTGAGCTGAGTTTTTTGTTTGATTTTTTATTGTACACTGCTATGTGGATGTCTCATCCAGAAATTAATCGGAATGCACTTTATGTAATGTGAAATTTGCCATATAAGTTTTAAAATCTCCATTTGAATCACAAGTCCGTATTGTTTATTGTGGAATAAGAATTTGACGAAAGGTAGAATAGTAAATGTTATGACTGTGGATTCTTTTTTATTGTCAAGTTTAGATTGTATATTAATTCAAAATAGCAATGGTTAGTTTTGTATATGCCCTCGACTAGTTTGAGATTTCAGATTGAAATTGGTGAATTGTGAAGCAGAACATATCACGTACTATGTAATCTGCTCTAAGAGTGTGTACAAGCTTTCCACTCTCATTCCTCCATGTTGCAATGGCAGGTTTCACTATCATAGTGTAAATGGAGGATTCATGTTATCAAATGTATTCCCACATGATCAAATATTTGCTCTCGGTGGGATAACTTTACCCCTTTGCATGCTCGGCACAATCACGCAACTCAATTTGACAAGAAACTGATTTATGAGTGTTGTTACTAATAATTACTACATGTCCCCTGGATCATATACTACCACCTTAAGAAGTGGGTGGTCGGCGTCGCAATCAACTACATCTTGGGTTGCTTGGGACAACAGCCATCGGATACGTCTACGAGGGTCATGTGCTTGGCGTCATTGCGCATATTTGGATGGAAAAAAAGCAAGAACAAATATCTGAAATTAAGTTAAAATATTCTAAAATGTAAACACGGTATGCACTAGTCCATCAACATAAGGGATTGTCCCTTCTTGTACTCATTATGGTCAAATAGTTGAAGGAAAATGTGATCCACAACAAGCATATCCCTTGCCTTTATATATGTATATTTCTCAACAGACGTCCATCTCTTCTTGAGAAATTATTTTCTTCTTAAATTTATATGTTATCAATTTTCAAATGCCTGTGAAGAATAGATGGGACCTGAAGAACATCGTGGAAAACTTATCGTCTATTTTTCTGAAAAATAAAAAGGTCTGGATTTAAAACCATGCATTTTCAATGGCGAGGCATTATTCGTTAGACGTCTTTGCTATTCTAAATAGAGTTGAGAGCATGGTTCCAGTAGAATCTTAGCGATGGATTCTGAACATCCAATTAATTTCTGGTCTATAAATATTGGTCAATACAGGTTTTAAAAAAGAGGAACCACGATTTTAAGTTTTTTTAATAAACAATCTACTATATTGCTTTATCTCATGATCTGCTCGAATTCTATCATATTTTGTTAGCTTTTCTTCAAGATTGAAAAAGCTTCCATTACGAGAAGCACATCCAATGATGTCCACGGGATGGGACATCACTGTGGGTGACAAAATGCACAGTCACTTCGACTCATCGAGGGTGGATCCGGATTGAAAAATCAAAGAGAACTTGTGAGTGCCGACCACAGCAAGGTAGAACTGTGCTGCTGCGAGCAAGCAGCGAGTGGGAGGAGAGGGACACCCATCCAATGGGTTGCGGACCCAGCGAGATGAGGAGGACCTAGGAGCCGTCCGTGGACGTAGCCGTAGGGATGCAGATCGAGCCAGCGTGAGGAGGATAATGGAGCTGCTACCGTCGGTGACGGACATGTGCGAGGATGGAGGGAGACTGATGGAGCCGTAAGTGCCATTTGGTGAACACCTTTCGCTGGGAGAAGGTTGAGGAAGGGAACAAAGGTGGGGGAATCCCAAGGGTCTGCTGGTGAAAGGGGAAAGACGGGCATTGGAATTTAATCCTCACCGTTGATGGAAAGTGGGATCCAAAGGCTCATCTTAATTGCTCTCATGCTCTCAAAAACCCTTGCTCTCATAGGATCATTCCTCTATGGGGGCATACACATTTTTCCCATATATATATGTATGTGTATATATATATGGATAAAATGGGGTTGCCCCTTGCGGGCAGCCAAAGATGGCTGCCCCCACGCTATTTTCGTCAAATTTTTTTATTTTTTTTGAAAAATATCATCATGTATATTCATCCCTATATCCCTCCTACATGTCATTCGAATTTCATCAGAAACAGAGACTCCTACGGCCTTCATCGAGATGGTGTCGATTTAAAAAATCCTGTTACCGTTAAAAAATGATTGTCTGGATGGAGGCTATAGGAGTCTCTGTTTCTGACGAAATTCGAATGACATATAGGAGGGATATAGGGATGAATATACATGGCGACATTTTTTGAAAAAAAAAATAAAAAATATCAAAATAAGGCCGGGGGCAGCCATGTTGGCTGCCCCTTGCGGGCAGCCACATTGAACTCATATATATATATATATATATATATATATATATATATATATATATATATATATATATATATGGGGTTGGGGAGGCTGCACCGGCGGGTGTAGCTAACTAGCTACATCCGATCATTTTTTCTTTGATTTTTTGTGTTTTTAAAATGAAATTTAGGGGGATTTAAATCACTATATATCACCATGATATCATATCAATTTCAACTAAACTCGACATTTCTATCATCTCCATCAATGCTATGACATTTTAACGGTTTCATAATTAATGAAATTGACCATATATAGATGGGCATGATAGGAGTGTTTGTTTTGCATGAAATTTGAAACATATATTCCGCACAATAAACTAAGTAAATCCCCATAAGTTTTTTTTCAAAAAAAATAAAAAAACCAATGCAAAAAATGGTCGGGTGTAGCCAGTTGGTTGCACCCGTCGGTGCATACTCTCTTTTCCTTATATATATATATATATATATATATATATATAGGAAATATTTCCAATGAGGTGCACCTTTCCTGGATGCATGGAAAGCCACATAAATTTAAGCATTTATTCTATTTATTTTACACATTCTAACTCCATAAATTTAATACTAAATATTAACATAATATGTATATCATGAAAGATTTATGAAAATATTAATATATTTGACATTAAATGTTTGTTACGATATGGATGATATATTTTACATAACTGTATTATCAGCATTATTTTACAATATGTAGTTCAAATTTACAATATTGTTACGTAATTTACAAATTTGGTAGTGGCTTTCTGAATTTCAGGAAAGACCCACCTCATTAGAAGGGCTCCCTATATATATATATAAGGTAAAATGGAACTGTACTCTAAGGAGAGTTAAGTTGGCTCCTCCACATCATTTCGTCCATTTCTTTTTTTTGAAAATTTCGTCCATGAATTTTAATCAATATATCTATATATTATGTCATTCAAATTTCGCGTGAAATAGAGATTCTTATGTCCTCTCTCAAGAAGAGTCATTTTTAACAATTCTGTTACCGTTAAAAATGACTGTTTGGATGGAGGCCGTAAGAGTCAATGTTTCGCACAAATTTTGAATAGTATAAGATAAGGATATATTGATGAATATTCACGGGAGAAATATTCAAAAAAATAAAAAATAGACGAACCCCAAAGACCAGCCTCATTTACATCATATATATAAGGGTTAAACGAGGCTACAGTGAATTGACTACTCCCATTCCCATTTTCCTCTTTTTTATTAGCATTTTACACCTATAACCCTGAGTATTTTCGCAATAACATTCATAACCCTGTATAATCGCGAATTATATGAGAAACCTTGAGTAATGCTTAACTCTTACATGATAAAACCCTATGTCATGTTCCGTTTGGAATGCATTTTATATTTAACAATTTCCGTTGAAAAAAGATTAAACTATCCCTAAAACTCATTCTTATTTGCAATAACATGTCATCGTCCCCCTCCTCTTCCTCCCCCCTGTCCCCCCATGCCGAGGTACTCCACCCTGCCCCCCACCGTCGAACTCCTCCTCGAAGCATCGAGCTCTCGTCGAAGACACTCCCCCCACTCCCCGCATCGAGCTGCTCAGCCCCTGCCCGAGCCCCCTTCCCCCCAGCTCATGCTCGATGACCCTCGCTAGCTCTCATCGAAGCCTAGCCGCCGCCACGTCAAGCTCCCTCCTGGAATCCCTTCCCTCCCTGCAACTCCGCTGAGCTGCTCCTCCCCTGCCACGAAACCCCTCCCTGCCCGCCCCTGCCGAGCTCGAAGCCCGCTGCGCCAAGCCCCCTCCATGCCCCTGCCGAGCTCGAAGGCCAGTCAAACCCTCACCCTCCGGCTACCTCAACTCTCCCCTCTGACATCAGGATGGTGAGGATGCGAGCGCCGAGCCAGAGGAGCAACGAACTGGATAAGGAAGGTGCGAGCTTCGAGCAGGGGAGGCTTGACCCGGGGGGGGAGGGGGAGCTTTGAGCAGGGGAGGAGGAGGAGTGTGTGGCTCTACACGCTTGCTACCCACCCGGCGAGAATCTCTGCAACTCTCCGCCGACAGAGTTGCCTCTATAAGCCAACTCCCCCCGGTGAGAATCTCTGCAAGCCAGCCCCCCCCCCCCCCCCACCCCCACCCCCCCGAGTCAGAACCTCTGCGCCAATTCCCGGTACCCCCCCTGCCCGCCCCGTTCGTCGAGAATCTCTGCATGCCCGCTCCGCCCCCTCCCCCCTCCGATCGAGCAACTCTGCACCAAAACCCTGCACCCCCCACGCAATCGAGACCACCTGTGCAAGCCCCTTCCGTCTAGACCACATGTGCCAGCCCACCCTCCCCTCCGTCGACCGACCCCCTCCGCATGCTCCTCCCCATTGAGACCACTGTGGGATTTTTTTATTTAATGTAGTCTCAACCGTTAGATTATTGAGTAGTTAGATTAACTCAATATTTAGTTGAGTTAATGAAGTAAAGTAACGGAAGGTTATAAGTGTAAGATGGCAAACTCATTGAGGGTTATGAGTGTAATTCGTGATTATACAGTGTTATGAACGTTATTGCGAAATTACTCAGGGTTATGTGTGTACTTTTTTTTATTTTTTAGAAAATGAAAATATGCATATTCATCACTATGTCCCCCTAATATGTCACTCCAATTTCGTGAGAAACAGAGACTCCTATGTCCTCCATTTGAAGGGGTTAATTTCAGCAATTATGAGACCGTTAAAATTTGACAGTCTTGATAAAGAGGATAGAAGTTTCGAATTAAGTTAAATTTTCAATGACACCATGCTTACGTATTATGAATCTAAATTTTAATAGATTTCATTTCATAAATACATAAAAAGATAGAAAAAGATAAGAAAACGCAAGTTAACTACACCCCATGCTCCTTTTTTTCCCTATATATAAACACCGGTTTTACGTAGCTGTCTTAATAGATCGTCTCGCAGCCATTCGGTTTCATTCATCCGTGGCAATATTATCCATTACGTAGGGTACAGATAAGATACGACGGAGGGCTTATCTGTAATTGCCGAATCTCCGAGGGACACAAGCGTAAAATAACCTATAATAAATTTGATTAATGACGAGTTGAACGCCCTTAGCTTTTGTATGCCGACGACTCCGCCCACAACTTGAGCAGCTTCATGTGAACCCATGGAAGGAAACCCTCTCTCTTCTATAAATCCACACGAATCCAGACCTATTTCTCTACTCTACTCTACTCTTCGCTCTCTCTCTCTCTCTGTGCCAACTTTCTTACGTCATAGCCGCCATGATCGCCAGTGAGAAGCAAGGTCGCCGCCAGGGGAGCGGGTTCGTCCGGGCAGTGATGGCGCCCTTCCGCGCGCTGGGTCGAGCTCGGGACTCTTACGTGGACAAGATGATGCGCTGCGCCACCGGGTACCCACTCGCAGGCGCGGCGCCCTTCACCGCCCCCGGCGTCCCGAGGAGCTTCAGCGTGGCGAGGTCCAGCACTTCGAGCGACGACGACTACAGGGAGCTTGTCCGCGCGGCGTCGCACAGGAAGCTCGGGAAGCTCAACGTGGACGGCGTGCCTGTTGTACCGAGGAGCCAGAGCGTGGCTGTGGGGAGGATCGACGAGGACTCCCCGATGGACTTCTCCGGCGACATCAAGCTCGGGCTTGGGGTCAACTTCCCGAGGAGTAGGAGCTGCGCCGTGCCCTTCAGGACCAGCAGGGTCGGCATTGCTGGTTGATCTCCAATCCACACCCCTATATATAATTCGCGTATGTATGTATGTATGTTTTGCTCGATTAATCCTCACGCCTTTCTTAGGATCTTGTTTGTGATTCCGTGTTAGTCGATCGTCTGTGTCTCGAGAAATCTTGCAATTATTTGGGATCTGATTCGGGTCCGAAATTGGTTCAATCTGAAAGGACTGGTTTGGGTGCTGTTGTGAATTTTAAGTGGGAACTAAATTATTGTTGTCTTTGATTTAAACTGTGGGTTAAATGAGTTGGAAAATTTTTTAGGTTTGCTCTTCGGTTTTACCTAGATGATGAGTACATTTATGGAAATTACTAGTCTCTGCATATCTATGAAAGTAAAGATTGGTGAGAATATGTATTATAACTATGAAGGCAATCAACGTTTTTTACAACGAATCACTTTCCCTGTTGACATTTGATGACAGAGGTTGTTGGGACGTAGCAATCTAAGTCACGTGGGGATGGGAAGGGAAAATGAAGTGAACAAAATCCCAAAGGCGATCGACTTCCACGAGAGCTTCACAATATTCTTATGCAGGCAGTGAAGTTGTCCCAATCTATCACCTCCTGCATTGCCACCGCCTGCGATTGCGCACGGCGGAGGTGCTTGGAGTGAGGTTGATCTCATTCCAGAACCTTCTACTCCCTCTCCTCTGCATCTTTGTTGTGGGGACAACAACCTCTTCCCCATCCCGCTTCTCTGGGGGGACATCGGCTTCTTCCCATTGATGAGCATGTCGATCGGCCTCAACCAACATTTTTCACATTCTTTTGGGTGATCGAGCTGAGGTTTCATGGAATTTCTACACCAGAGAAGATGTATTTACTATATTGTTACTGCGTGGTAGACGGAGAGAGGGAGATGGGAGGAGGAGGAAAGGGATAGTGGCACCATTTGTAAATACGATGTATTAAAGGGGTAGAACGTTCAACATTTGACGGATCCGTGTTAATTTTAGCGGAGTTAATGGAAGTTGGTTACTGGTTAGTAACTACGCAAACTTCAAGGTGTAATCACAAATTATGGAGGAGTTAGAATTTGATTATGAGAGTATACACTGACATACTTGTGAAAATTTCAATCTCAAATCATCAATTTAGTAGGGCGAGATCTTGTTTGGACGGGGGATACATCTATTTATTTCGAGATGGAAAAAAATATTTTTTAAAAAAATAATTATGTGAAAATCAGTGATTGCGTCGTTATCACATCATTCATTATGCTGATGCCTACATCTTTTACCTCTTTATCATTCTACGAATCAATTGAAGAAGAACGAAAAATTAAGCTTTACTTACTAAATCTGCGATCAAAGGAATTTATCTATATTTTAGGAGATTAATCTTTATAAAACTAGAACTGAAATCCTCTAACCCATCATCGCTACTGGACAAGAGCTCAACGACGGAGTGGTTCATCTCTGTGGAAATGAAATTTACATCTATCGTATTTCTTTGTTCTATAAAGAGTGAAATTGATTGTATTTTATATGGGGAAGGATAAGAACGAATATAATAATCTAGTGGGAGAAGTTCTATTCAAATTCTAGAAATTCAAGTTGGCCGACATGTCCAGAAGATATTTAAAGCACACATTAAATTAGTCATTATCAGAAAATCAACGTTTTAATGGTGTGGGTAGATACTTATAATGATTTTTAAGAATTTAATCTTTGTATGTGTTAGTGATAATCCATTAATCCTACCTACTAAGTGCATGGGCAAATCTAATATAATTATTCAGCAAGCTTTAGTAGACTTCCAAAGAAAACGTGATAGCAATTGTTTAGACCAATCCAATAATTCAAGATGAGCATGGACCAAGTGCTACCTATTCAAACTTATTCTAAGTAAATAATTACCTACTATAAGAAAAATAAAAAATAAAGTGTGATCATAGAATGTGGCTACAGAAACTTGTGGTCACGATACGTGTATGGACACTAGTTTCTCGTAGCTACAATTCAGTGGTCGAAGTTTTCAAATATATAAAGAGGACATTTCTGCTTGCACTGTGACCATGACAACTTTTGTGGTTATTTGTAATGGTTACACCATATTCGTAGTCAGATAACTCTCACGACGAGATTTGTAGTTATAGCTACAGGCCACGAAGTTTTGTGACCGGAGTCCAATTATGTGATCACAATCCCCACATATGTGGGTATAGTTCTGTGACCACAACTTGTTTTCCTTATGGTGACTCTCTTCTTCCTTTTCTTTTGGATTGGACTTTTCTTGGATCAATGCTTCCTGTCGCACTTTCCTTTGACCTATGCAATCATTATACTATCAGAGGGATTCTTTTTCTTTGTGATGTCTTCAGTGGATTTAAGTGGAGAAAGTAACTCACCGCTTGTTGGTTTCAATTTATTCATATGATAAGAAACTATAAAACTATTGAAAGATTTAGGAAGAGATAACAATACAAAATCAGATTGCACATTTGCGTCCATCTCCCCCCCCCAAAGTCCCCAACTCATGGATGTACCCAAACATTTTGAGTATGTGTTCCATGACCGTAAGGGCATGTACTGTTTGGGTCAACCCAAATAAGCCAACCGAATCACTTGAAAATGTATAAATGAATTGAGTTATTTGAGTTTTCGTGTCGGTTCTGACCCAAATCTTTTTATTTATATGTGTATTGGGTTAGTTGATGGGTTTGATAGTGTCCACCCAACACACCCAATCAACACAAATAATAAATGTGTGTGACATATAGTTTAGATCCGCCTCACCCAAATAATGTATTCGTATTCATATATGTACATAGATATGCACTCACATACATTACACACACATACCCACATATTGGAATCTAAGATATGTAAATTCCAAGTACTAAGTTGTTAATAAATATTAACAATTAAGTTAGAATAAGGATCATTGCAAATTTAGAATTGAAATAAAATATTAGAATACATTATCCATATTCCACAAATCTATTTAAAAATAGAATCGGAATTGGAGAACTCACTTAACTCAAATTTGAATTGAAATTTGGAAAGTGGAAGTTGAATAATGCACTATTTGAATTTGAAGGGTCTTGTGCAACTCTTCATAGATTTTTTTGAGATTGGTCTTTCCATAAAGCATGTTACACGTTTCACTCCTCATTTCATTTTCAAATAAATCTCTAAATTGATTAATAACATAGTACTATGCTAATTCAAATCAGATTTATAAAATTAACCAATGATTTTCGGGTGGAATTTTTAGTGTCATTTGATAATACAATTTATTCATGATTTATAAACATATAGATGATCAAAACTTCCATTATATTGTAAACAATAGTATATGTGTAGAACATTTAGGAAAGATGGTCTACATGATTATAAGAGGAAACAATCATTTTTTTTTCAATTTGACTAATTTGATTTTAGTCCGAACTAATTGACTCAGATAAAATGACCTAAATAGCATGACCCAAACTATTTCGACTGGGTGATGGGTTTCATTTTGCCAACCGAAATCGAATTGAACATGAACCAAATAACCCAAACCCACTCAAATCAATCGAATACACACCCCTGCCTGACCTGAGTGCCTTCATGCATTTTGCAATGAAACATTTCTTTCATAATATTATAAGTTGAATGCAGTTCACATCGTCAAGCATCTCCTTCATATTCACTAAGATGTCTTGAGGAGATTCAATATTCATAAGTTGCTTTTGAGTATATCGGTTAAAGAACCAAGAATGTAGCAACGAGCCACATGGGGACGGGAGATGAGGGCAATGGTTAGAGGGAAGAGCTCCATTCTTATGATCCCTCTTAAGGACTTTCTAACTCAATATTCTAAGTTTGGATATAGATGTTTTCTCCATCATGATCCAAGATGAAATTAACAGTATTTATATAAACAATTGTGATCCTAATCAATATGATACATGATCGAATGAAATTGATGAATGCATTATATGGATTTACTTGGATTTCTCATCAAAATCGGCAAGAGCTGCAACATATTTGATATTATTACAAATGATCATTTCTCCATATATATATATTTGATGATGCTATTCAAATCTAAAATGATCCCAAATTCAAAATTTGAAGTGAGTTTTTTTCGGAGTTGCTATTAGGAGGTTTTTTTTACCTTTTCTTTACGATTGATTAAAAAGATGATTTTATAATATTCAAATTTTATATATCGGTATCATGTTTAATAAAGAAATTATCTTACGTGGAAATGGACATAAGGAATAGTTTTTTAGTTTGATATCTTGAGAGAGATTAATGTTTATTTACAACTATGTGTTCAAGAAGTTAGATATGCAAATATGCCGGTATTGCTTGGGTCTTCTTGACTTAAGAATTTGCACTCCACAAAATAAGTTGAGGTTTTTACCTGACAGACTCTATAATCTTTTCAAATTACCTCTACAACCTTTGAAACAAAATAATTCCCTCCTCGACCCGTAAACTTGATATCCCTTACCCTACAGACAATGTGGTTAACTCATGTTCATTTACTTGTTAAAACTAATCAGATTCCGTTATATGCCTTTATATTATACCCATTTTATTTATCAAATTTACATTGATTGTCATTCCCCTCACCCTACTCATCATCTCCCTTTCCCCACCCAGCAACCACCCACCTCCTCGACATCCACCGCCCTCGGACCTCTGCCTCCTCCTACAGATCTGCCGCCCCCGCCTCATCCCTCTCCACGACCTCTTCCACCGCCGTTCCCCTTCTCCCCTGCCTTCGTCGCAGCAGATGCCCCCGCCCCCACCCTCACTTCTCTCCTCCCCTACCTCCGCTATGGCCTTGCGAACCCCAGTCGACCCCATCCTTACAATTGTTGGTGAGATCATTGAAGGTCTTCGGCTTCTTCTCCCCCTCAAGGACACTTCCATGTCAAACTCCACCCTCATGTACCCATCAAACTCCACGGGGTTCCCGTTGTTGAGCTCCTTCGTCTCCACATTTGTCTCCGCTCTCCCTCCTGATTTCCTCGCTCGCTCCAATTTAGTTAACGCATCTTTCTCTCTTCTCTTCTCTCTCTCTCTCTCCCCTTCCTTCGATCCCCTCTCCCTCCTCTACGATCTCCAATTCCTTCACCTCTTTTTGCTGTGAGCGCTCATCCGCTATCTTCCCAAGTTCCTTCAGACGAAGGTGGTGCGAATATATCTTCTTTCTCCGAATTCCGATCGTACCTCTCGTTTCTTTGGCTTCAATTCCACGAATGCACGTGTTTTACTTGAGGGATTTACCGAATGTGAGCGACGATCACTGCACCTCTGAATTTTTGCTTATTGAGGATTTTTTTGAAAGGGAATTTTGAGAAATCTCCTCTTCTGAGTTTGAACTCCAGAATGCATAGTAACAAAAATCAATTGCACATTGTGCTTATCGGAAGCTTAATTTCCGACCCGATAGAGTGGATCTATGACTACTAAAGTAGAATCTTGACATTTTTTCTTTTATTTTTTTCATCTTATTTCGAGTATACTCTAAGAACCCTATTTTTTGGATGGAGAAATCGGAAATGAGAGTATTGACAGATTCCTTTTCAGAAGAATTGTCCCTGTTGGCGCTTCTCAAGCGATTAAGTAATGGGTTCCATCTTAAAATGTTGAGTATGGATAGGAAAACATTGGGCGGATCGATTCTCTCCTTCGAGTTCCCACAAACATTACTTGATTCTTTCGAGATGAACCAATTCAAGTTGTGTAGAAGAATGTGATAAGTCTGTCAGATATAAATCAGAGAAAAGTTGTAATCGGAGAAAAGTCTCAGCCTCTATACCTAATGGAACTATATGTGCATCTTCCCTCTTGCAAGTTCTAAAGGAACCAAGTTGTTAGGATTTGGGCCATTATTTTCACAAAGTAATCAAATTTTTGCAAATATTCTATAGCATGTTTGCTAGGACTAAACTCATTGGAGCCAGGGTTTGACTTGCATGTTGGACATCTTTTTATAAACACCCAGTAGAGACTTTCTGCCAAGATCGTGTGTCAACGTCCCAAAGAGCTGGTTAGTGGACTTGCAACTCGGAGAGCTTCGCGGCGCTCCCATTATTCCTCCATTCCGGCGAGCGACCTCCAGTTGAGCATCCTCCAGCTTCCCGTTTGATTGGGTATAAGACACTACAAACTGTTGGATCTTTCGGGACGATAAATGGGGACGGTTAAAGCACAACCATCCCCTCTGTGATTAAAGGGAACAATTGCGCCACAAACGACCCGTATGAAAAGCATAGGGGACGTTCTAAGTTGACCGTCCCTTCTGAACGTATATTTAGGGACGGTTGTCAAACCGTCCCTTCCATTTACAACTTCTGGTTGAAATTTTTCTGCACACAGACCTTTAGGGACAGTTATAACCGTCCCATCTGATTTACTGTTGGCGTCGCAAAATGTAACTCAGAGGGGATGGTTTTAATCACCCTTGTATAAACGTAGAAGGGACGGTCGTGTTGACCGTCCCCTACGTGTAAACTAGGAGAGACCAAAGGGGACGGTCATTAAAGTCGTCCCCATTGTTTAAGTTGCTTACTGTATGTTTTTTGTGAATGAAAGCACCTATAGGGGACGGATTTGACTGTCCCCTCTATCCCATACCAAAGGGGAGGGTCGTTAAAACCGTCCCCTTTGCCCTAATTGCTCACTGTATATGCATTTGTGGGTGAAAGCACCTATAGGGGACGGTTTTGACTGCCCCCTCTATGATCTGGCTTCGTCTTATTACCCCAGCATCGAGGATGACCAAAGGAGACGGTAATTATGACCGTCCCCTTTGGTAGCATCATGACCGTCCCCTCTCTATTGGAGAAGATATTTTGACATAATAGACACCATCAAGGACGGTCAAAACGGCCGTCCCCGATGGTGTCTTCGAGAAAACTGGCTCCAACCGATCATTTTCCCTAGTTTTCTCCATTCTTCATTCTCCTCCTCTCCTCTCTATCGTCAATATGGATGGCGCATCACTGATGAGATGTCGCGGTGCTCCTTCATCGTGGTGCTCATGTCTCGCTCCATGTTTCCTCATCGCTATCGTGGTTCTTTCTTCGCTATCATGGTACCCTTCTCCGCCTTGTTTCCTACCCCGCCTTCGATTATGCTTATCATCGCGTTCGACCTAGTTTAGTATGTTTTTATATTGTTGATGTAAAATAAAAACATGGCAGTATAATATCACCAATATGCACTGTTTACATGATGATTTTTAATCATTGTTGTCGCTAACTGTTAACCTATCCTTGCTTGAAGGCATCCATGATCTTCACTAGAGGAGACGTGCATATGACAAGAGGTGATTTTGGCCACGTATAGAGAAGAAGAGCGACATCATCGACAATGGGAAGCGTTGTATGTTTATAATAAACATAGATATGCATTGTCTAAAAATTGATATCTATGTCTATTTTTCTCATGCAGCTATGAATATTTGTTATAGGTACCTCCTCTAAGAAGGTACATTCCTTGTTTCATTGGATTTCCTTTTTCTTAAAGTTTATATAAATTCGTATGCACTTGTCATATTTTACAATAGTTTCAAAACACAAGAAATGCAAAGGAAGCACCATTATTGATGGAAGCAATTGAGAGGATATAAGGAGACTCGAATGTGGATATTATAGGATGATGAAAAAGTAATTAAGCCTATTTTGAATTATATAAAATTACTTCAATTTTTTTTGAAGAATGGATGTAGTTTATTGATCACACTTTTTTTACAATGTAGGATCATATTATGATTGCAAGGAATGTGAGTGGATAACACTTGGTTATTCGCATATTTTTGTATAGGTCTTTATATGTGTCTTAAGTGCAATATTGTCAACTCTTGAAAGCGGCTCATGAAAAGACCAAAAAAGAGCTACAACGGAATGCAGAGGTATTCTATCTAAGAGAGATGTGATATAAGAACATCGTTTCATAACACTATGGTTATTTATACGTACATGTCTGGGTATTGGTCGGAAATGAGTTTTAATTGTTTGTAGGATTTATTTAGGTCTTAGAGAAGGATAAAAACTGAACATCATGACTTGTGTTAACAAATAGATATAGTGTTGGTAGAACACAATATTTAGTGTGGGTTGACCATATGTCCTAGATATTAATTTGTAGCTCATTTATCTTAAAAGGTATAACATGATATTCCTAGTAGTAGGTCCATATTTTTTGTAAAAATGACATCAAAGGGGACGGTTGGGATCATCCCCTTTGGTTTGAACAAAGGGGACGGTCGCAATCGTCCCCTCTAATGGTCAGCAGAGGCAACGCCCATGACCGTCCCCTTTGATATGAACAAATGGGACGGTCATGACCGTCCTCTTTGGTTGAAAATAGGGGACGTTTATAGAAACCGTCCCCTCTGATCAAATGGGACGCCATCAAAGGGGACGGACTGACAACCGTCTCCTTTGATCAAAGGGGACAGTTCTCTACTCAGAGGGGACGGTCTACGACCGCCGCCTGTTCTACTCCTTCTTGTAGTGAGAAGAGGATGAAGAAGGGGGGAGAAAGAAGGAGAGAAGAGATTGAAGATCCATCGTTGATTTTCTTTGGTCTGATTAACTCAAGGTTAACTCAAGTAACTGAATCCAATAAAGTTAAAGATGATGGCAGGTCCTGTGGGGTAAGACGGAGCAAGTTTACGGGGTCGAGAGAATTAGGTTGTTTCAAAAGTCGTAGAGGTAATTTGAAAAGATTATAAGGTCTGCTAGGTAAAAATCCCAAATAAATTTGTAAAAAAATTCTTCAACTTTTTAACCTATCTCCTTCCCCTCTAACACACAAGAACAAGTTCTTTTCCGTGTGAAAGCTCTGGGTGTGTTTGGATAGTTGGTTTAGATGGGTTAAACTGGTTGCAGGTAATCCATTTTTGGGTTTTGGACCTTTTGGTGTTTGGATAGAGGATTAAACTGAGGGTGGGTTAGAAGTGGGTTTATTGTGATATGATTGTATTGGAGTTTGAAAAAGTGAGTAGTTATTTTGATATGATTGTATTGGAGTTTGAAAAGTGAGTAGAAGTGAAGTAGTTTATATTTTTTATATGATATGATGGTATAATATATTATTTTTTGATAGGATTGATGATGTAAAATTTATTTATTTAATATTTTAAAAAAGGAATAAAGTGGGGCCCACGTGGAGGGAGAAAATATGGGGTAGGGGAGTTAAACCACCCCAAGGGTGGTTTAACCCATTAGCCGAACGAGACCTTAGGGTGTGTTTGGATAGTGGGTTTAGGTGGGTTAAACTGGTTGCAGGTAACCCATTTTTGGGTTTTGGTGTTTGGATAGAGGGTTAAACTGTGGGTGGGTTAGAAGTATGTTTGGGGTGATATGATTGTATTGGAGTTTGAAAAAGTGAGTAGTTATTATGATGTGATTGTATTGGAGTTTGAAAAAGTGAGTAGAAGTGGAGTATTTTATAATTTTTATATGATATGATGGTATAATATATTATTTTTTATGGAATTGATGATGGAGAATTGATTTATTTAATTTTTTAAAAAGATAAAAAGTGAGACCCACGTGGAGGGAGAAAATATGGGGTCGGGGAGCCCGATACACGAACGGGGTCTTAGCATATCATCATCCCCCGCCTATCCTCCCAAATTTATCACCAAGGCTAGCTCATGTCCTCCTTTGTAAATTCGAACGTTGAAGCGGTGGTGATGTAATTCGAAAATATTATGTGTTGTGATGTGATAAAAAGAAAAAAATAGTTAAACCACCGCAAAAATTTGACAGGAGCAGGGGAAGTTTCCAATTTAGACAGAATTGAACCAAAATTGAAAACAACCTTAATTACATACCTTTCATCGAAAATCAGGCACCAAATACAACAAATCATATACTTTCTCGTACTTTACCACTTTTGTTGCGGCAACTTTAAGAGCAGCATGCCCGTTGTGAAGGTCCCACTCTTTAACCTCACCAGCAGAGAAATTTTTGTCAAATCTACACAAGCATGTTTCCCTCTAACCCATTCAAAAATCAGAATATCAACAAGTCTAAGTGTAGATCTTTTCATCTATGTTCAGTTAAAAAGTTCGCGAGCATCTCTTTCTTAGCAGCAATACATGCACGTCTGAGTACATTAAATAAAACATCTCTAACAAGATCGTGTCTGTATTTAAAATCGAGAAGTTCCCTACAAAAAATTGTATGATCCTCAAAAATACATAGGCAACCTTACGATAAACCGAGCATATCTCATCAACTGAAAAAAAATCATGAGATGATAGCTAAAGATATTACGATACTCCATTGTTGACATCTTCACAGCAAGTCCATCAACAGGATACTATGCATGGCCGACACCAACCAGACCACCGTTCACGTGATCACAGATCCTACTCTCCTTTCCAGTCTTTCACCCTTTTTGGGCATGTTTGGTTGCCATGGTACACCGGGGGTACTATGGCATACTCCCAACTCCAACCCTGCATTCCTGCGTTGGAATTGCTTGTATTGATCTTACAAATTCTTTGGTATAATCTTTTTTAACCATGCTTAAATAAACTTATTAATATAAAAAATATATTAAAATTATTAAAAAGTTAATATAATACAAAATCAATGTCACATCGCATCACAATTATCGTTCCAACCCAGTAAACCCTCTAAACATCTACTATTCAAAAGGGATACCCAACCCAACCCAACTTTGTGGCTGAGGTCATCTCTACACCAAAACCCCTTTTCTGCCCCCATCGCGGGCATCACCGCCGGTGATTATCTCACGCTAGCAAAGACAAATGAGAAATCAGAACAATTACATTACAGCCTATTAGAGAAATCCAACGTAGAGAAACTTAAGTTTATGCTTTATTAAACGTTCCACAACAAACGACTCCTGACCTCAAACCAACTCCGGCTAAACCCCGCTCTGTGTATTATAAACACGTACAAATTTTCTCCACTTCCAGCTCTCTCTTTCAGAAAGATCTCTCCTGCAATCCCAGCGATCGATGGAAGTAGCAAACCCAAGGACCTATCTCCTGTCAACGTTCGCCATCTCACTGATCTGCGCATGCAACTTGCTAGCGCAGCTCCCACGGTGTTCACGCTCCAGAACCGTTGCCCGTCAACTGTGTGGCCGGAGAGGCTGTCGGGAAATGGTGTGGCGATGTTCGGCAGCGAAGGATTCCAGCTAAGGTCAGGGGCATCGGCCTCGCTGGAGGCGCTGGCCGGGTGGTCAGGGTCCAGAGAGGTTCTGGGCTCGGACAGGGTGCGTGTTCCACCCCAGTGGTGGCAGCGGCAATTGTACCACGGGGGACTGCGGCGGGGCTCTCAGGTGCACCGTTGGCGGGGTACCTCCGGTGTCTACGGTGGAGTTCATACTCGGAGGTGGTCAGGATTACTACGATGTCAGCCTCGTCAATGTGTAACTTTGCGTTTACTACGTCCTAATTTTTTAGTGTTGTGTCGTTGTAACTTGAAGCTTTGCGGCATATGTTAATGTAGTCGTTAAATTCTTTGGTTTATTCAGACTCAATAAATTTAATCAACACTCCTAAGGCGGGTACAACGTTGGAGACTGGGTGTGGCTAACGGTTACGGATATATACGTATCCCATCTGTCACCCTATCCATTTTATACAAATTTTGAACATCTATATCTGTATCCGTTTTAAAATGGACATAGATATGGATATCATTTTGATATTCACAAACATCTGTATACGTATTTGTATATCCATTTTTTAGGAATCATTAAATGCTTACAAAGCAAAATACTATTACAGAGGGATTGATGAGAGACAGGCAACAAGCTGCGCCGCCAATCTCTTTTGGATGGCAAATCCAATTCTTTGAAGTACAACATCTATAGATTTATTTTTGACTCTATATAACATAATTTTATACCTTCTTTTATATGATACAAACACATTTAGAAAATTTATATCATGTGTTTTCTATTTAATTCATATATATTAAGTCAATTCTATAAAATATTTCTAACATTACTGATATGCGATCAATATATGTTTTACATCCGTATCCGTTTTTTAATAATATTATAAATTATTTTTAACATTCATCAATATCTGTATCTACATCTGTATTCATATTAAAAAACAGATAACAATACGGTAATACCTATATCCGTAACCATATACGACAGATTGCATCCCTGCTCTGGTGGGCAGCCGATGGATGCGTGCGGACATCAATGCGCTCTTCCCTGCGGAACTACGCGTCGGTGGAGACTCGGATGGGACTGTAGCGTGCCGCAGCGCGTGCGCGGCCTTTGGAGCCGACGCTTACTGCACGGGCACGCACGCATCGCCCACCTCGTGCGGGCCCTGATGTTAAATGCCTTGGATAACGCTTCCAGCAGCTGTACGTGCCCCGCGGGGTCCAATTACCTTATCACCTTCTGGCCTTCCTGATAAGCACAACCTTGTGGGTTCCACCATGGTATTGGCTTCCAATATTATTTATAAAGGAAAAAAATGAGGCTGCCCTCCAGGGTAGTCAACATGGTTACTTCCACTTTATTTTTCAAAATTTTTTTATTTTTTTTGAAAAATATCATCATGCATATTGATCCCTTTCCTCTTACATATCATTAGAATTTCGTGAGAAACATAGACTCATATGCCCTCCATCTAGAACATATAATTTTAACGATCTTAAACTGTTGTAATCGTACATGTTCTAGATGAGGGACATAGGAGTCCATGTTTCTGACGAAATTCGAATGACATGTAGGAGGGGTATATAGATGAATATACATGATGATATTTTTCAAAAAAAAATAAAAAAATTGACAAAAAAGGAGCAGGGAGCAGACATGTTGGCTGCCCTGGCAGCCCCATACAATCCTTTATATAATTTATATATTTATAACTATTATTTGATGTGGATTATATTTAATTTATAAAATTCGCAACAAACATAATATTATTACTGCATTGCTAACTTTTGTTTGTTTATCTTTTCGGGTACATCATTATAGGTATGTCACATTAGGACGAGTCTAAATTTACATGTACAATGTGAAGTTGATATGGCACATATGTTCATGATCTTTCACATTCCTATATAATCAAGATCGAACAACTTAATTTACAAGAGTGATTTTTTTAGAGATGAGCTACCGATAACTAATAACATTTCGGAGCATTATATTGCTAGCTTCTCAAGAAGTGGATGCTCAACTTCAAGATCAACTATCTCATAGGTTGCTCAGGCCAGAGCCATCGAAGGTATGCTATAAGGGCGCATGCTAGCCCAAGTCGTGCACGATTATGCCTAATCGCTATGTGGTACTCATTACAACAAAATTGACGTATAATGAAGAATATAAATTTGTTGCCATATCCTCCATAATTAAATTTATAAATTAGATATTATTTGTTGCTTAATTCTTTAAGTTTGCAATGAATATTGTATTCATTGGTGCATTCATAGCAACAAATCATATAACAATATATTCCATTGATCTTTTCTTCTTATCTGGCTATAATATTAGCAACGATTACTATATATTTTCTTGAGAGAAAAATCAATAGATAACCATTGTTTTATAAAAATTTAGCAATGAATATAACATTTGTTTTAACTATGAAAAAGAAAGATAATTTTACAACGAATTAAAGTTCATTCAAATATATTTAACATTGGAAGATCAAGAAAGAATAATCAAATTTTTTCTTATCTTTTGTGACCCAAGTGAAGAGAAATCAGAAGTGGTAGCCGTATCTTCAAAATGTACATGTCAACATCACCATAATCTCGCAATAGTCAGAGCTCAAACTTCCAGACTCATCACTATATAGTTTGATGAATCTCGTATTCATCATGCTAAAATTGGTCATTTAGGCTCTGTTCCCCATCATTCACTTGTAATTAATCATTAATAAAGCATTATTAGCATTCATACATGTGTAAATAATATCTGCATTTCATCATGCATAATTGCATTAAAAATACCTAGTGTAAATTAGCTCAAAAAGCTACTAACTTCTCACATTTGTAAATAATTCATCCTAACTCCGATTGATCCAAAACTGCCTCCATTGTGTAGATATTACTAACCTTATTAAATAAAAAAATACAAAAAATACTAACCCCCAATAAATGTCAAATAATCCCAAAGTCTAATTTCACATCTGACGGACTAAAATGAGCATATCTCCCACAAACAGTGTCCGATTTTGATCTACTCACTTTTAAAGTACTCCATTTTCAAATACCTTCAAAACAAGACCAATTTCGTAAAATTCGAAGGCCATTTGTGAAAATTGAAATTTGGGCCTCTTTTGCGCATTTTAACTTTTTGCTATTTTTGACCACAGTTTTTATGTATATAGTTAACCCTTTAATTTTATTTCTTCTTCATTTGTGTTCTTTGATGAAAGTTTTATTAAGCAACGTAAAAATCCAAATCCAGATCAAAACTGAAATCAAAGAAACTGACCGATTCCAAGTGTCCGTTGTCGGTCTGTACAAAAGTTGTGTGGTTCTTACTTTTATTTTATTTTCCTATTTTCATATTTAATAAAAATACAAAAAAAATAGATTAGTGTGTAAATAATTTTCTTGTATTTTATTGTATTTTTTCTATAATTTTTGTCCCTTTTAAAATCACCAATAAATTACAAAATTCCAAAAACCCGATTTTCTATACACATGGAAAGCCATCAAAAATACCACTTCTCACAGGTGACCTGTTTTGCTCATAGTTCCTTCATGAAAGTTGTAGATCTCATCGAGGCGAATAACTTTCGTGAAGAAAATTTTTCGATCCGAAGTCTCTTTCTATTTCTTTTCTATTTTTCTTTATCTTTAATTTTTGAAAATTGTTTAGGGTGCCACGTGGCAGCCCCTGGGCATGCCACGTGGCACCCCCACCTTCTCTCTCCAGGCCCCTCCCTCAGGTCACGTGCTGCACACGTGACCCTCTTCTTCCTCCAGCCCTTCACGTCCGCGCCCTCCCCCACTGTTTCTCCTCCTCCAACGCTCCCTCGCCTCCTCCGACCGTTACGCACGCCGCCATCACTCCTTCCTCCTCCTGTAACGCCCTCGCACCACCTCCTGTAAAGTGCTGCCCTCCGCGCCCCACTCCATTCATCCGCCACTGCAAGGGAGAGCCTCGATGCCTTGGTGACAGCAGGACTTGGGCATCTCCGGCGTGATCCAGCCACCTTGTAGTGGGCTGCTTTGAGCTTCCAAGCTCGTGTGAACTCCGGCAGCGTCTACTCGCCGTCGAAACCCCCTCTCAGGTCATTCATCAAGATCCCTGGAGCTCAAAGCTCCCGCAACTACCAGCTCCTCCAAGTAAAGACGAATCCCAGCGGCTCGGCCTCCATTCGCCAGAACCGCTGCTCCTCGACCACTGCCTTGGCCGGTCTCGGCCACCGCCTCCGCCGCGCATCAGTCGCCTCTCCGCCGCATCTTGGCCTTCGCCCTCCAACCGCCTCACAGCCGCCCGCGCGGCACTTCCACCTCCGCGCCTCCACCCTCGCCACTCGGCGCTAACCGAGCTCCTTCGGCTGCCCCGCCCTCCATCACGACGCCCAGGCACCGTTGGATCGGGCGACGGTGGCCCTTGATCCAACGGCCCTAGCGGTGCCACGTGTCATTCCCGAGCCTCTGCCCCAGCCTCGAGGCTCGGGTACCCGAAGCAACCTCACCCACACCCCCAAGCCTCAGCCTCGAGACCCGAGCCTCTAGTTCGGAGTCCAAGCCTCTAGCTCTTCGCCCGAACCTCAGGCTCGACCACCCGAGCCTCCGCCGTCGACCCTAGCCTCCTGGGCGCACGTGCAATGCACGTGCGTTGGTGAAAATTGCATTAATACCCCTGACACTTTTATAATTAACAAAAATACCCCATCCATGGGTAAATTACGTCCTGACCCTCAAGCTTTTATTAATTACAGATAAGTCCTCCCAGGGACCTCCTTGCAAGAAAAAACTTTATTTTATTTTCATTTTAGTCCCTGAAACTTCATGTTATCATATCTTTTTCAAACGAACTCCGATTTTAGCATATAATTTATCATTTTGAAGCTCTTTTCATGCTCTAACATTTAGCATAGTTTGTGAACAGATCTGAGGTGGTTTATTGGTAATTATTCTTTGAGGATCTCAGTTGACTCTTGCAGGCTAAAATTTGACATATTTGTATTGCATTTTCAAGGATAAATTGATGAATCAATTTACACAGGGGTGCTCTTTTGAAGGATAGATATCGATCTCTCATTCTTTGACAGGATAATTTTCTTGAGGCTTCGATCAGTAAGTAATGATTTATTAATAAAATTATTTGTCTTATCCAAATAATTGTAGGATTGTCTCTCAGAATTATTCTCCTTCTACCTGCTGTTGGATTTATGTTGATAAATATTTCTGGATAAAATTTCTTTCGATCTGTGATGTGATTTGGAGGATTTATTGATCATATTATTTGGGGATTTAATATGTTTAAAAATCACAGATCCTGGGCATAGTTCTCTCAATTTATTTTCTTTGCATCACATTCGCATCTTCATCATTGCATTGTATATTTTTTGCAACACATAAATTAATCGAGCATTTATTAATTATTTAATTTGATTTAAGGCCACGCAACTAAAAATTACTGTTCCCTATGTTCGACCT
This sequence comes from Ottelia alismoides, assembly GCA_037367405.1. Lineage (NCBI taxonomy): Eukaryota > Viridiplantae > Streptophyta > Magnoliopsida > Alismatales > Hydrocharitaceae > Ottelia > Ottelia alismoides. The sequence goes on along the minus strand of JAZKJV010011904.1, from coordinate 569,080 downwards.
TGGTAAACTTACCAAGTAAAAATATTCCACAACATTCAAAGATTGTGGTTTTTGATCGACCGATTTTCGCCTCCTATACTACAATTATCTATTATTAAAGAGGTGAATTTCGCGTTCATGAAATGGCGTCGTTGCCGGGGAACGACGTATTTTTAGGGTTTTAAATCATTTTTTGTAATTAATTTTTGTAAAATTAATTTTTGTGTCATTTTCTACATTTTATTCTACGTCTCTCTCTTACTTCAGATACTAACCGCAATTTCTCTCTTTGCAGACTACTGGAGCAGAATTTTGAGATTTGATCAAGGATCTACAAGGACGAAAATTTGAATTTTAATTTTTGTGAGAGAGAGAGCCTAGATTAGGTTTAATTTTATGCATTATTCTCAGGGTCCCTCTCTTTGACCCGTGTAATAATTAAGACTGAACTTCTCATGTGGTGTGTCGGGTCTGTTTCAACCCCTTCTGTGTGGTTGGGATCCGACTTGAGTGGCATAGGACTTAGGCACATATACGTTTATTTTTCTATCATTGATTGTGCTCGTATTTTTTAGGCCACACTTTTCACTAATTAAACGCACTGTAGATCATTCAACATTAGCTAAAAATTTCAATCAATTCTTCCCGCTAATAGAACTACCTGTTTAGGGTGTTTTTCATATGTGCATATCATTTATTGTAAATTTAAATTCCTTGTCTTGCATCCCGCATGAAGAATGCGAGGATTCACTGTAAGTCTTTCTCTTAAGCTTGCATCATTGATTTACGTTGCATCGGCTTTTCCGATCCTCCTTCCTCAAAGTTTCACAGCTTGGGATTTAAAGGAATTGGGACTGCTCGTTAGGCGTGAATTTCTGTGCTCACATAAATTACAGTGATAACCTTAACTAAAAACCGGGACTGCTAATCAAGGAGACTATAAATAACTGACATAAAATTAACATGTGTCTGGTGGAGAGAAACCCACTCATTATTTGTAAGTACTAGAACGCACACTTTAGATAGAGCCAAAACAGAGAAATTTCACAGAGACTACTGTTTTTAAAAATAATTAGCTACTTTTCAGTGGGGGTCTCGGGTAGCCGTTTTACGGTCCGACTTCCCTTAGCAGAGTAGGTGGTTTAGAGGACACCGCAGAAGGCTTTGTCCTCAAGTAACACGGGTAGCCGTTTAAACGGTCTGTACTTACACCTATACTGGCTGAGAGTAGGTGCAACTAGTTGTACAAACTCGGGACAGTCATTGTGAAATATTTCAGTACCTAACAGCTCCGCTTAATCTACAAGATTGTTTTGTAATTGAATTAAAATTGAAAAGATAAGCGGTCGAACCCTGACGTGCCTTCATCTGTGTTGAGTGGTGAACTTGAGATTTGTCTTGTGTTTGCTTGTGTCTGCTTCATCGTAAGGACTCTCTTTATCCTCTTTGCCTTAGAAGTTTCATATTTTTACTCCGCCGCTAAGGAATCTCTTACCCTTAGCAAAATCCTCTTTTAATCACAACACTTATCTCTAAACTCTTCCTTTCTGAAGGTGAATCATAATGCCTCCAAAGAAGAACTCTGGGGACGATGAGAACGACAATGACCCTATCCTGGCATTGTTGGCTAAAATAATAGCCGTTGAACAAACCAATGAACTACTTAGGACACAGTTGGCAATAATGCAACAAGGCGAGGCTGCTATGGAAGATGTGTATCTCCCGGAATTAGATGAAGATTATAATTGGTTGAGACCTGTCCCCCCCCTGAGGATGCGTCCGAATACAAACCGCATTTACTTGCACTGTTGCCAAAGTTCGGAGGAAATAATCACGAAGAACCATATATCTTCCTCTGCGACTTCGAGTTAGTCTGTGCTAACCTCTGCCACCCTAGGGTTAGCCAGGACTATATAAGGTCGAGAGCTGTCCCCTTCGCCTTGACTAATAAGGCGGCTTATTGGCTGAAAAATCTAGGGGAAATAGTTACTACTTGGGCTACATTCAAGACTTTATTCTTAAAGAAATTCTACCTAGTGAGTAGAATTAATCAGATGAGGATCAAGCTCACAAGTTTAGCCCAACACCCGAGCGAACCATTTCATGAAACCTGGGAGAGATTCACAGACTTAGTACAAAAATGCCCAGGACACGGGATAAGTAAAATGATGTTGGTCCAAAGTCTTGTCAGCGGGCTGAACCCTGAGACTCAAGGGTTGGTTAGTGCATCTTGCGGAGGAAGATACATGGGACGCCACGAGGACACCGTCTACAAGGTGTTCGAGAGACTTGCTGAATCCAGTCGTGCACAAACCACCAGCCGAGCTTACATAGCCGGCTCCAAAAAAATAGTGAATAATCTGACGACCGATCACAGTGCTGGCATGGGAATAATAGCTGATAAGCTAATTATGCTTGAGCAGATTTATAAGAAGGTAGATGAGCTCCATAAATCATCTGATATGGAGAAATTGGCTAAATTTCCTAAACAAATGGAGGAATTGGCTGACAGGGTATCAAAGATACCAGCCCTGACTGCACCCCCCCGCACTCATACACCAAATTCACTACATTCAAGGTCAAGAGGTAGGGCAACAGAGCCACTAAGGCGGAGACCAAGTCTTGTCCCATCAAACTGAAGAAACCTCTGCTCAAACTGTTTACGAGGAACCTCCACAAGTCATGGAGATAAACGGAGTCTGGTATGACCTGGAGCCAGTCAACCATCCAGACCAAAACTCTACTCCGAACCCTCGTCCACCACAAGTCAGGCCCACCTACCAGCCTCAATCGCAGCAGAGGCAGCAATATCACACGGGTTATCAGAACCCGCAACCTCATCCACAGCAGAACCAACGCCAAAGCCAACAAGGCCAATATCAGCGACCTCAGGCCAGGCAGGGTCAAGGGTCCTCCTCTTCTGCTATCTCTCCAGAACTCCAGCGAGTACTGGATGAGCTTCATGATATGAGAGTCGACATAAATCGACTCTCTCGTTGGAGAGATGAGGTGATTGCACCTCAGACCGTGATTCCAGCCCAAGTTCAGGCTAATCCAAATAGACTTGGACACAATCAGGTATTAATCTTTGACTATTTCGTACCTGAACTTGAGCCCTCCTCAAATAATAACTCTTATCATACCTCTCTTAGGAGCGGAAGGACCGTAACCATGCCTGATCGAGCAATGGAACACGAAGACATAGCCCCAGTGTCCACCAATTCACACAACCCTGGGTGAATTGACAAAGGAAGACAAGAGGAGAAAGAACAAGACCCTCCCACACCACCCAGATATAATGGAGAGTCTGAGTCTGAGTCAAACAGAGAAATGACACCAAGACACCAGCCACATCTGCCCACAAATTTCCCTGTTTTTAGTCCGAGTCCGAGTCCTGTAAAAAAATTTTCATTCAATAAAAGTGATGTTGTTGATCACAACAAATCCATCCCTTTCTCCCATGCTCTTATGGCAGGAAAGAAGGAAAACATAAAAAACCAAAAAAATGATGAAGAGATGGCTCGTATTTGTAAGGAAAATATTAAGGTCACTCTGTCCCTAGACGAGATGATAGAAAGAGACTCGGATTTTCGAAAATACCTTAAGGTGAGATGCACACCAACAAGGGTTAGCAATTAGCCTCCTATACGAACAAAGAAACACATACTCTCAGTTGCCACATCTCGTCTTATAAAAAATGAGCTGCCAAGGAAGAAAAGAGACATGGGTGCTCACTTTGTCACTAGCCACATCAAAGAAATAAAGTTTGCAAGAACATTATTAGACAATAGATCATCTATCAATCTCATGCCCACAACCCTATTTGAGCATCTAAATCTAGGTCCTCTTAAGCAATCTACAGTTGTACTTCAATTCGCAGATACATCAACAAAGAGACCTAGGGGAGAGATTCGAAATGTTGTCATCAACATAGAGCGACAAAATTATCCCATGGATTTCACAATACTTGACATGTCCCTAGAAATTGGAAAGATTCTCAGATGATACTAGGGCGACCCTTCCTTTGGACTACAGGAGCTATATTTGATTACACATCCGGGAGAATCCAGTTTGGAAAAGTTGAACTTAAAATGAGTAAACTAGGTTCCAAAGACCTGACACTGAGTCGAGCACCGAGTCTGAAAAATCAGAGACTGAGACTGAAATTACAGAAGCAACAGTTGAGCCATGGAGACAAAACCCAGCCGCTATGATAGAATCAACCTCATCTGGAGAGGAAATTGTTGATGATTTAGTCTGCCAGCTCATTCATGCATCTACCTATACTCTAGGAGACTCAGAGGCCCCTCTGGACCTGTCAGTCCATTCCTCTTATGGACAATCCTTGAGTAAGGTACACAAATCGGACGCGGCGCATGCCACACCACATTCCATCATTAGCGATTCGATCCCAGGAATAACCACAATGGTGGCCAATATGGATACACTGCAAGCATCCACATCACAACAAGAAGCATCACTGAGGGGACCAAATTCGAGCAACATCATTGACCTTCCTGAACTCAAACCACTGCCCCCTACACTTAAGTATGCCTTCCTTGTAGGAGAAAATGGACAGTTTCCGGTCACTATCAGTTCACATCTGACCGAAGAGCAGGAAATCCGTCTGCTTAATGTTTTGGAGAAAAGCTGCAAGACTATAGGCTGGAGATTGTCTGATCTCCTAGGGATAAACCCAGCCATGTGCTCACACCATATTTACTTGGAAGATAATGCTAAACCCTCCCGTGAATGCCAACGTAGATTGAATCCAAACTTACGGACAGTGGTTAAGTCTGAGATCGAAAAATGGTGTAAAGCTGGGTTTATATATCCCATCTCCGACTCCAAATGGGTGTCACCTATGCATGTAGTCCCGAAAAAGTCAGGACTTCAGATTATCACCAATGAGGAGGGAGAAGAGATCACGACACGGGTACCTACGCCGTGACGTGTCTGTGTGGATTATAGGCGCCTGAATGCCGCAACGAAGAAGGATCACTTTCTGCTGCCTTTTATTGATCAAATCCTGGAGAGATTGGCAGGAAGAGAATACTTCTGTTTCTTAGACGGGTACTCGGGCTACAATCAGGTGGCCATCGCCCCCGAGGATCAGGAAAAGACTACTTGTACATGTCCTTTCGGCACATACGCATTCAAGCGAATGCCTTTTGGGCTTTACAATACCCCCGGCACATTTCAGCGATGCATTATTGCGATTTTTGCCGACATGGTTGGGGATTTCCTGGAGGACTTCATGGATGACTTCTCGGTCCATGGTGATTCATTCGATGATTGTCTAGCGCACTTGGACCGAGTCCTCCAAAAGTGTAGGGAAGTGAATCTGGCGCTCTCTTGGGAAAAAAAGCCATTTCATGGTGAAAGAGGGCATTGTATTGGGGCATGTCATCTCCAAGAAGGGAATGAAGGTTGACCTTGCCAAAGTTGATGTGATCAAGAAACTCGAGCCACCCACAAATGTGAAATAAGTACGGTCTTTTCTAGGGCATGTTGGATTTTACAGGAGATTTATCAAAGACTTTTCAAAAATTGCCCGACCGTTAACTGACCTTCTTGGGAAAGACACCGAATTCCTAGTAGATCATAAGTGTCTGGAAGCCTTCGAATTACTCAAGAGGAGGATCATTGAGACTCCCGTCCTACAAGCCCCCGACTAGTCTCTTCCCTTCGAGATCATGACAGACGCATCCGATTTTGCTGTGGGGGTTGTATTAGGACAACGAAAAGATGGAATCCCGTATGCTATTCACTACGCAAGCAAATAGACCCTGCTCAGAAAAATTACACTGTGACCGAAAAGGAAATGCTTGCTGTAGTTTTTGCCTTGGAAAAATTTCAAACTATACTTCTAGGATCTAAGATGACAGTTTACACAGACCACTCTGCCATTCGATACTTAATGGCCAAAAAGGACGCAAAAGCACGACTTCTAAGATGGATTCTACTGCTTCAAGAATTTGATTTGGAGATTAAAGACAAACCTTGTGTTAAAATGTCGTGACTGATCATTTATCACGGATCGAACATAACAAAATTCCAGAATCTGAATCCATCTGTAAAACCTTCCCAAGCGAGTCAATTTCTGCTATTGACTCACTCCCATGGTATGCAGACACGGTAAATTATCTTGTTACCAAGGAAGTTCCTCAAGGTTGGCCCAGAAACAAAATCGATCGACTCATATCTGAAGCGAGACATTATCATTGGGAAGATCCGTTCCTTTTCTTTGAAGGACCGGATTGCATATGGAGAAGATGTATTCCTCAAGAGGAATACCAAAGTATCCTCAATCTATGCCACACCTTGAAGGTGGGAGGACATCACTCCGGGAAGAGGACCGTTGAGAAGATATTGCAATGTGGATTTTACTGGCCGACCTTGTTTAAAGATGCTTACAATTTTGTTAGGTCGTGCCCCATCTGTCAGAGAATGGGAGGAACCATCGGTTCCAAAGATGTCATGCCTATGCAACCAGTGATCATCTGTGATGTATTCGATGCTTGGGGCATTGACTTTATGAGCCCATTTCCTAATAGTCAAGGATTTGAATATATTCTTCTCGCGGTAGATTATTTATCTAGATGGGTGGAGGCTATCCCTACTCGAGCTGCAGATAGCAAAACTGTTTGCAAATTTTTGAAAGATCATATTATTTTGAATTTGGAATTCCAAAAGTTTTAATATCTGATGGTGGAAGCCACTTTGTCAAGTGGGAGGTGAAGAAGTTGACTAAGGAATACGGCATCGAGCACCGTGTCGCTACTCCTTACCATCCACAATCCAATGGCATGGTCGAGGTGTCAAACAGGGAGGTTAAATGCATTTTACATAAGCTGGTCCGCCCTAACAGGAAGAACTGGTCCCAACTACTGGACCAAGTTCTATGGGCCTACCGAACGGCTTATAAGACCCCATTGGGCACCTCCCCGTTTAGAATGGTATATGGAAAACCATGCCACTTGCCTCGCCGAACTCATACATAAATCAGAATAGGCAATCAAAAAGATTAATTGGAATTGTCACCAAGGAAAGAAGAACCGAGATATGGATTTGAATGAACTATCTGAAATCCGAAATCATGCTTATGAAAATAGCACCATTTACAAGGACAAGGTAAAGAGATGGTATGACAAGAACATTCGAACCAAGATCTTTGTCTCAGGGCAGAAGATTTGGCTGTTTAATGCAAAATTGAAAATTTTCCAAGGGAAATTGAAATCAAAATGGACGGGACCCTTCATTGTTAGAGAGGTACACAATAATGGTAGTCTTGAGATATTTGAGACTGCAGATACCACGCAAACATTTATAGTCAACGGTCAGCTACTCAAACATTTCGTCGAATCCAACGAGCAATTAGTACAAGTTGAACATATCTCCTTCACTCAGGCCATAGATTTTGACGAAAGATTTGATCCGCCCAGATAGACCACCTCTCTGGAACCTACACTCTTCTGTATATCCATCTACCCGCTCTCTGTCCCTCGATACTTAGTTTGAGGGACCTGATTTCATTGTGTATTTATCGCTTCTCCTCTTTCTTTTTTGTCTCATCTATACTTCGTACGAGCTATGTCTACATTTCACTTTGTGCCATGGGGACATATCATAAGCTAAGTATAGGGGGTGTGTTTGTATATATTTTATCTACTTTATCCATAGCTCGTACTTTAATCGCTTTTATCCAACATAGGGGATGGGTACAAGTAGTGTGTAGAATACTTGTTTTTCAAAAAAAAACTTTTTTCATATATATAAAAAAAGAAAAAAAAAGAAAATCATCACTCATGGTCTTGCATTTCATCAAGCATTTCATGCATTCCTTGGTTGATATATTCCTGACACATTCACCGTGACTCAAGGCTTGAGGATTTTTTAGGACACTTGATTTCTGAGATCTTGAGATTCTGAGTTAGCCTGCCTTAGTCATTAGGGTTTTGAACTTAATAATCCACACTTCCCTAGTTTGAAATATTTGAGCGCTATATTGCACTCTTCATCTCTACATTCAAAAAGAATTTGATCAGCACAATCACTTTCACAACTGCATGATTGATGAGATGAGTTGAGATATCACTTGAGGAACTAGGACTGGAGATTTGATTTTAGACCCGATCTGATGATATGCGAGGATGGGATAAAGTTAATGAAGGCTGCAGAAAACCTAAGTGTCAGCAAAACCCTCGCCAGTATGTGAACAAGATTCATATGCTATCTTTTTGATATTGACCTAAGTGCCAGGGTGTGATGAAACTTATTGAAAATTGTTGATCAGTGTGCGCCAACTTTTGGTAAAAGCAGTGGAGCTAGCCAACAACAGAAAAGGAAATGAAATGTCAAAGAAAAGCTCTATCATCCAAGTCAAACTCTAAATGAGCTTCCACCAATGACGAGCGCTCCCAAATATTTTCAAAGTATCCATTTGGACCAAGCGCTAATTAGGACCAAGGAGTCGGGTTGACACCAAAAAAGGGCTCTACATCGTAAATGCTACAAGTCTGGGTGTCGAAGGTATCTTAGATACTCAAAAGAGACACACCCCGGTGTACTCCCAAAAAAATAAGTGCAGACGATTCCAAGTTCTCTTGACGGACACATTGATCAACAAAATAAAAATATACTTATGTTGAGTAATAAGGCACTCGAGAGGTACCTTGTTCCAATGCGAGGAAGAGAAAATTAGACACAATCCTATGCCCTCCATCATCTGGCCGTCCATATACACTTTCAAGTCTGACAAACTAATGAGATGGTTGACTGAAGCAAGAATAGACTTATTCCCTAGTGTTGAGGATTAGGTCTAAAGGAGAGTCTCTTGGATTGGAACTTTGGGTGATGTCTCGACTTGACTCTCATGAATGCAGTACACTAAGAATCATATCCTTATACTATATGTACAAACAGAGAGTCTGAAAATTAGAGAAGTTGGGTTCCTTTTGATTAAAGCTTAGTTGAATTCAGAATTTTAGGATCACTCAAATTAAGGATCTTCTATGAATTGAGCCTTGAAAATTCACTTGCACAGTCAGGGATGTATTCAACTAAGTCATTCATTCATGCTCGGGGACGAGCATGGTCTAAGTATAAGGGTTTGATGAATCTCGTATTCATCATGCTAAAATTGGCCATTTAGGCTCTGTTCCCCATCATTCACTTGTAATTAATCATTAATAGAGCATTATTAGCATTCACACATTTGCAAATAATATCTGTATTTCATCATGCATAATTGCATTAAAAATCCCTAGTGTAAATTAGCTCAAAAAGCCGCTAACTTCTCACATTTGTAAATAATTCATCCTAACTCTGATTGACCCAAAACCACCTTCATTGTGTATATATTACTAACCTTATTAAATAAAAAATACAAAAAAATTACTAAGCCCAATAAGTGTCAAATAATACCAAAGTCTAATTTCACATCTGACAGACTAAAATGAGCATATCTCCTACATACAGTGTCCGATTTTGGTCTACTCACTTTTAAAGTACTCCATTTTCAAATACCTTCAAAACAAGACCAATTTCGTAAAATTTGGAGCCCATTTGTGAAAATTGGGTTTTGGGCCTCTTTTGCGCATTTTAACTTTTTGCTATTTTGACCTCAGTTTTATGTATATAATTAACCCTTTTAATTTTATTTCTTCTTCATTTGTTTCTTTGATGAAAGTTTTATTAAGCAACGCAAAAATCCAAATCCAGATCAAAACTGAAATCAAAGAAACTAACCGAGTCCAAGTGTCCGTTGTGGGTATGTACAAAAGTTGTGTGATTCTTACTTTTATTTTATTTTCCTATTTTCGTATTTAATAAAAATAAAAAAATAGATTAGTGTGTAAATAATTTTCTTGTATTTTATCGTATTTTTTATATAATTTTTGTCCCTCGAAACCACCAAAAAAATTACAAAATCCCGAAAACCCGATTTTCTATACACATGGAAAGCCACCAAAAATACCACTTCTCACAGGTGACATGTTTTGCTCATCGTTCCTTCATAAAAGTTGTAGATCTCGTCGAGACAAACAACTTTCGTGAAGAAATTTTTTTTGATCTGAGGTCTTCTTCTATTTCTTTTCTATTTTTCTTTGTCTTTAATTTTTGAAATTTTTTTAGGGTGCCCCGTGGCGGCCCCTGGGTGTGCCACATGGCACCCCACCTTCTCTCTCCAGGCCCCTCCCTCGGGTCACGTGTTGCGCACATGATCCTCTTCTTCCTCCAACCCTTCACGCCCGTGCCCTCCCCCACCGTTTCTCCTCCTCCAACGCTCCCTCACCTCCTCCGGCCGGTATGCACGCCTCCATAACTCCTTCCTCCTCCCGTAACGCCCTCGCACCACCTCCAATAAAGCGCTGCCCTCCACACCCCACTCCATTTATCCGTCACTGCAAGGGAGAGCCTCGACGCCTTGGTGACAGCAGGACTTGGGCATCTCCGGCGTGATCCGGCCACCTTGTAGTGGGTTGCTTTGAGCTTCCAAGCTCGTGTCAACTCCGGCAGTGTCTACTCGCCGTCGAAACCCCCTCTCAGGTCATTCATCAAGATCCCTGGAGCTCGAAGCTCCCGCAACTACCAGCTCCTCCATGCGAAGACGAATCCCAGCGGCTCCGCATCCATTCGCCAGAACCGCTGCTCCTCGGCCACCGCCTTGGCCGGTCTCGGCCACCGCCTCCGCCGCGCATCGGCCGCCTCTCTGTCGTGCCTTGGCCCTCACCCTCCGACTGCCTCACAGCCGCCCGCGCGCCACTTCCACCACTGTGCCTCCACCCTCGCCGCTCGGCGCTAACCGAGCTCCTTCGGCCGCCCCGCCCTCCATCACGACGCCCAGGCGCCGTTGGATCGGGCGACGGTGGCCCTTGATCCAACGACCCTAGCGGTGCCACGTGTCATTCCCGAGCCTCAGCCCCAGCCTCGAGGCTCGGGTCCCCGAAGCAACCTCACCCACGCCCCCGAGCCTCAGCCTCGAGACCCGAGCCTCTAGTTCGGAGTCCAAGCCTCTGGCTCTTCGCCCGAACCTCAGGCTCGACCACCCGAGCCTCCGCCGCTGACCCGAGCCTCCTGGGCGCACGTGCAACGCACGTGCGCTTGGTGAAAATTACATTAATACCCCTACCACTTTTAGAATTTACAAAAATACCCCATCCAGGGGTAAATTACGTCTTAACCCCTCAAGATTTTATTAATTACAGATAAGTCCTCCCAGGGACCTCTTTGCAAGAAAAACTTTATTTTATTTATATTTTAAACTTCATGTTATCGTATCTTTTTCATACGAACTCCGATTTTAGCATATAATATGTCATTTTGAAGCTCTTTTCATGCTCTACCATTTATCATAGTTTGTGAATAGATCTGAAGTATTTTATTGGTAATTATTCTTTGAGAATCTCAATTGACTCTTGCAGGCTAAAATTTGACATATTTGTATTGCATTTTCAAGGATAAATTGATGAATCAATTTACACAGGGGTGCTCTTTTGAAGGATAGATATCGATCTCTCGTTCTTTACAGGATAATTTTATTGAGGTTTCGATCAGAAAGTAATGATTTATTAATAGAATCATTTGTCTTATCCAAATAATTGCAGGATTGTTTGTCAGAGTTATTTTCCTTCTGCCTGTTGTTGGATTTATGTTGATAAATATTTCTGGACAAAATTTCTTTCAATCCGTGATGTGATTCGGAGGATTTATTGATCATATTATTTGGGAATTTAATATGTTTAAAAATCACAGATCCTGGGAATAGTTCTCTCAATTTATTTTCTTTGTATCACATTCGCATCTTCATCATTGCATTGTATATTTTTTTGCAACACATAAATTAATCGAGCATTTATTAATTATTTAATTTGATTTAAGGCCGCGTAACTAAAAATCACCATTCTCTGTGTTCGACCTTGGTAAACTTACCAAGTAAAAATATTCCACAATATTCAAAGATTGTGGTTTTGATCGACCGATTTTCACCTCCTATACTACAATTATCTATTATTAAAGAGGTGAATTTCGCGTTCATCAATAGTATAGTTCAATATTTTACCTCATAACCTCAAGTATGCCTCCCTTACGAGTGAACCTAGATAGTTTCCAATTGTTATCATCATTTAAGTAGTTAACCAAATGACCATGAATCTCGATGGTTAGAAATTCTCAAGAAAATTCGTAAAAAGAAAGGCTGGAGTGTGTGGGATTTTCTTGAGATCAGTCTAGCTCACACTACATATATTTCAATGAAAACACCAAGCCATCCCATAAGTTTCCGAAGGCTAAACACCAATCCTCATAAAGTTATAAAAAAATAATCGTAAAATGGTTGGCATTGTCTTTGTCATTCTCGTCTTCAATTTTGAGTGGGTGAATCTACTTCATGTAGTCTTGAAGAAGTTGGGAATCCATATGGTAAAAAAATGAGAAAAAGGAGGAGAATCCAACTAGAGTAACCACATCGTGATGCATGTCTATGTTGACCATGATACTTGAGCTCATGGACAAAGAAAGATCATTTCCCTCTACATTTTATTAACTAGATCATTGAAAAACTAGCACGGAAGGAGTTTTTTGCTTCCTAATGGTTGCTTGATCTACAATCTAGTAGCAACCACTCCTAAAAATCATACCAAATCACATTTACTTGCTATTTAGTACTTGTGCTTTTAAATGGATGCCCTTTGGACTTTGTAACACTACTAACACATTCCAAAGGTGCATGGTTGCCCTTTCTGCGAATAAGATTGTTGATTTTCTAAAGGTCTTCATGGACATTTTTTCCTATGTGGATTCATTTGACTTTTTTAGCACACCTAAATCAAGTGCTTAAATGATGTTGTGAGGTCAATCTTATTCTCTCTTGGGAAAAGATTTGCGTTATGATGATTGAGAGGATTTTGTGGGTGCATGCCATATCTTAGCTAGAAAAAATAGTGGTTAACCCTCTCAACGTGGATGTGATACTAAAACTCAAGACACATATCAATGTGAATCAATTACGTCGTTCTTGGGGCATGCCAACTTCTCAAACATCATCTGATCACTAACTGAATTCTTAAGAAAAGACATTGAGTTCATTATAGATCACATGTGTCTCGAATTCTTTAAAACTTTAAAGGTAATGATTACGAACACTCATGTCTTATTCATTTGATTGTTCTATCCCATTTGAGATCATGAAGGATGATATAGGTTTTGCAATATGTGTAGAATAGGGGAGGAGTGAGGTCCAATTCACAATTTATTATACTAACAAGACATTAGACACTGCAAGAAAGTCAAGATTTAACATCAACAAATTCACTGAGGTAGTTTATAACCACTAAAAATAATCTTTATTTATGGTGATCATATTCAAACTATTACAAATAACCATAAAAACCACAAAATAATAGCGACATTTATATACATTGTAAATATTCTTAATTTGCTGGTGTTTTTTGCATTGCATGATTATATATTTGCTGAGAAAATGATAGCTTGATCAGGTGCGTTTAGTCCCCTATGACCTCCCCTATCTCCATCCATCCACCCTCCCTACCCTTCTCTACCCCCTCTCTTCCAACCTCATTGCTGGCCCTCTACACTCCACCCCTCATCCCTACTTCTTGCACCTCTTTCCTCCCTCCTAACCATCTAGGCCATTAGCCGAATCCATCAAGGATGAGTGGTTTCTCTCCCTTCCTAATGCATGAAATGGACTAAATGTTGAGAATAAGTTACTTAACGCATAGGTGTAGTAGAGATAAGTTTTCAATCAAAATAAAGAAAGATGCATGCAATACAAGTGCATGTGGATTATTACATATGGGAAAAGCCTTAAGGTCGAACTTAAGAGGCAACACATTAATCATGCTTGAAAAATCAAGCACTAGGTATGTCTTTCACTAGCGGAAATGCAAGTCTATGTATTATTTGGATTTTTGGAATATTTTAAATTAATTTTGATTTTGATTTTTTTTATTTTTTTAAAATATTTGATTTTTAATTTAATTTATAAAGTAAAAATAATAATAAAATAAAAGATATACCAATAACATTGATATATAAGAAAGGGGAGAGGAAAATGTGGGTCTTACGATTGAAAATAGCTAATGAAAATATACAAATTTATATAAAATAAGTTCGTAATCTTTATATTTGTAAATATTTTTGGATATTTTTAAATTAGGTAAAATATAATTCGAGTGTTGGGATGTTGAGCGAGAAAACCGCTTAAGATGGTTTGGTCATATGCGAGTGTTGGGATGTTGAGCCGGCTAAGAGAGGGTGAGGGTGGCCCCAGAAGTGTTGGAAAGAGACTATATGAAGGGAGCTTAGTTTTGTGGATTTAAGTCCGAAATTGATCCACGATAGATCTGAATGGAGGCGAAGATCCATGTAGCCGACCCTGCTTAATTGTCGGAAAAGGTTATGTTGTTGTTGTAGATACAATATAATTTGAAATAAAAAGACAAAACAAATGCTAAAAAGGAAGGTATAAGTAATTAGTCCGAACTTAAGAAATTATATTTTGACTCAAAATTAGAGAATAAAATCAGGTGATAATTTTCCCAAAAGTTGGTTTACAAGCTTCCTAAAACACAATTTTGTTTTTTTAACATATATTTTTTATGATTTTCCAAAGTTTTTTAATGCCTTTTATTTTTAAATAGTATACACATTTTTTGTGATTTTTGTATATGATACATTACCTAAAAATATGATACTAAATTATCAATTTACTATATTTTCATAATTTTTGGAAGCAAGAAGAATTAGTTGAAATTTCGACAATGATGGATTTTTAAAATTTTTAATATCAAATAGCGATAGTAGATTCTTAAAAAATTACAAATATAGCACTAATGATGTCACAGAACAAGATATTTTCTTTAATTGATAAACTTCCTTATGTAATAATAAGACTGATGAATCAATCAAGTCTAGTTAGGGTTTGATTGATCAGTCTAGACCTAGACCGACTGTTCGATCATGATGGGCTACTAGATTTACGCGTATCGAATCTATTGATCAATTCAGAGAGGTTGATCGATCTTTCCAAGTAGACTGATTGATAAGTTTACTTATATGACCTAAATATATGAATAAAATTTAAATTTCGAAAGAGTTAGAGTTATGCATAGATAATGGAGTGAAATAATACAATCAATGTTATTATACGATATCCCATAATATTTTATGATTCCAAATGCCATATCACATGGATTAAATGTAAAATAAAGGGGGTCCAACTCCATGTAAAACTTATTATCACGCATTAATTTTCATAAGTGAAAGCATTGTGATATCATGCATGTATAAGTGCAATCAAATTTTCCTAGCAAGAGATAGGTGACTATTGGGATGAAATACCTCGAATGTATTCTGAAATCTGATCGATGAAACTTTATTGAATATGGAGTTGAGAGTTATAATAACATTTGGTGTGGATGTACCAAGTTGTATTCCAAGTGTTAGAACTATGAGTGAAGTTGTAGGATATGGTAATGAAGGAGGAGCATAACAAATCAGTTCGCTATATCCGGAGAAACATAGAGGTCCATGAAAGAGTTTACTCGCGCATGCTATAAGAATGGGTAATGATATGTTGTGATAAAGTAGACCCTTTGCATCAATTTTGTGCAATGGAAGGCCTCGCCTTCGCCACCTTCTCGTTGGGAGGCAATCCGACGGTGGTGGTCGTTGCCTTGATGGCGCTGCGGCAAAAAAGTTGGTGTTCCTACATATGTCTTGAGAAGATGTTTGATGGAGTTTCACAAGTTGTTTGATAATATGAATGATAATGATATAATGAACCATGGAGACTATGAAGACATGCTGTGAATGATTACAATTTCCTGTTGTTATCAACGTCTATAGATTCAACTACATGTCCAGAAATTTGGATCCATGGAAAGGAATGATATCACAGAAAGGATAAAGGGATATGTGATCCTTTCATTGCTCCAGAATGATTAATAGTTTTTCATCAAAAACCGATCCAATGTTTCCAATGTCCATCACCTTCTTCAGATCTACTCTTTTCCTTTACTTTAAATGAGAAAGATCAATGAATAATATTCTGTCAATCCTCAAATCAACAGTGTAGTATCTGAAGTCAATTTGAAGATGGAAAGATACTCTCCAGATAACTTCAGTCACATGTGTAGGCCTCTCTTACACAATCTTATTAATTTCTGAGTGGGGTTTTCGATCTTCCCCTGCAGATGCAACCATTGGATTTTCATAACTTTGTAGGGAACAAATATAATTATGTTCATAGAACCACATACTGCAAGTGGTCAAGCTCCAAAACATAGATCTAATCCCTACTAATTAGTGAAGAAATACAATAGGATTTGCAGGTAACGACAATCCAATGTAAACACTGATTTTGTGTACTGCCTTTTTGTCATGAAGCATAATATATTCGAAGTTTTGATTCTATTTTTTTCTTAATTGTTATGCATCTAGCCTTAGGTTTCGCACAAATCAACAGTAACAGAGTATGATTCTAAAAGTTTAGACATTTCATTCGATACAGATGTACTGCTTCCGAAAAACTGACTAAGTTTACACTTAGCACTTCAAGATGTATTTGGAATTTTTGTTAGCTCCAGCTTTTCAATCTTAGCAATTTATCGTCAGATTTCAGGATACATGCAAATAAATCATCTAATAATATTCTTACTGGATACCTCTTCGTGTCAAATCAACTCTCAAGTGGGGTTTGGATACATGAAGCATGCAGAAACACTTAAACAACAATTATAAGTTCAATGCAACTTTTCTGCAAAAGTCTTTTGTTCCTTTTTTTAAGTATATGGATATAAATATGGTTGTAAGATTCATAATACATGTATTCTGTGGTACAATAAATCTTTTGAAATTTGATCACGAATAAACTACTGATACATGTAGTAGAATATCCAGAGTCTAAGTTTCTGATAGTGAAGGATAGAGTATACAGAAGTTCATTCTCTGGTTGCCACTTTCAAACCTTAAAGAAGCTTCTTGCAGAGAATCCGTTGGGGACATCATAATTCCAAAATCCTGAATCAGTAACCAAAGACATGGAAGATGTTATCTGCCAACACTTCAGATGTTGATTAGAATTCGTAGTTAAGGCCGAACGTAATAGATAGAGATGGTTTCTGATTAAGAATTAATAAGCTACAATGCAGGTGCTTTTGCCATTGATGATGAGTCATGGCGGCACGCTGCTTATGGAACATCGTGAACACCATGTTTCCAGGTTGTGTAGCAGTCGGCGTCGGCGTGCCGTGACAACTAAGGATGCAAACGGTTATGGATATATCCGTATCCGATCCCTCACCTGTTGGAATCTGACTATAAGGACAATATAAATGACTCACTAACAATACATCATTATACGATACAACACCCAAAGTGTATACCACTTCACATACACTCACTCACTCAGACTCTCTAACTATATGACACTCAAGCTCTCTGTACTTTTCTCCCCAATATACTTGGTGTCTATCTAACTCTCTTGATTCTTCTCTTTGTTGATTCCACTCCAACCTCAAGAGCCCTATTTATAGAGGCCAATGGAGTACATTAGAACAAGTGATGGCTTCTTAAAGAAGTCAACTTTGGAGATGGCTTCTCAAGGAAGCCAACAATAGCATCTCAAAGAAGCCAACTTAGAAGTGGCTTCTTAAAAAAGCCAACATAAAGATTTCTCTAGAATCTTGCTTATTAATGGAGGAGGTGTTGATTTTAACACTCCCCCTCAACATCGACTCTTCGCATTCCAAGTTTTCGAAAATACTCGACCTTTGTTGTGCTAAGTCCTTTGGTAAATATATTTGCTACTTGGTCTTCTGTCACTATCGACTTCATCTCAATCTCTTCTTCTAGTACATTCTCTCTCAAGAAGTGATAGTGAACTTCTATATGCTTAGTTCTTGCATGAAATATTGGATTCTCAGTTAACTTGATAACAGATTGATTATTACAGTATAAATGGACTGGATAATCAATTGGTTGATGAAGATCCTCCAGTAGCTGCTTTAACCAAGTACTTTCTTGTGATGCCATAGCTGCATCTCTATACTCGGCTTCAGTTGTTGAAAGAGAAACAGTTGATTGTCTTTTGCAACACCACGAAATTACTCCTGAGCCAAGGCTGAAAACATAGCCTATGGTCGAACGTCTTGTATCATGGTCTCCAACATAATCAGCATCACAATAGCCCTTAAGCTTGCACTACTCTCCTTTCTTATAGAAGATCCCATAATCCATAGTTCCTCTTATATAGTTCATTATTCATCTTATTACTTCTAGATGAGGCCTCCTAGAATTTTGCATGAATCGAGTAGCTACTCCAACAACAAAGGCTATGTCTAGCCTTGTCATTGTTAGGTAGATTAAGCTACCAACCAGTTTCCTATACATGGTCATATCTTCTAATACCTTGCCTTATTCAGCACAAAGTTTAGTGCTTACCTCCATTGGGGTTGATGTAGGCTTGTAGTGTAGCATACCATACTTTTGTAAAAGGTCCTTAGAATACTTGTGCTGATGTAGAAGAATCCCTTCATTGGTGTGCTTTACTTCGAGGCCAAGAAAATGTTTGAGCTCACCCAGCTCTTTCATCTAGAATTTGATGAACATATTATCCTGAATTCTCTTGATCTCTTCTACATCATCCATGTAATGATCAAGTCATCCACGTACACGAGTACTATGGATAACTTCTCATCTCTTAACTTTATAAAGAGACTGGAATCCGATGGAGCAACTTAATACTCGCATTGCAGCAGAAACTCTGCCATCTTTCCATACCATGCTCTAGGTGCATGCTTCAGACCATAGAGTGCCTTCCTCAGCTTGCAAACATATTGAGGATGACTCGTATCTTCGAATCCTCTTGGTTGCTCCATATAGATATCTCGATCTATCTCTCCATGAAGGAATGCGTTCTTTACATCCATTTGCCACAACATACAAGATTTGCTAGCTGCCAATGCTAGCAATACTCTTACTGTAGTCATTTTTGCGACTGGGTTAAATGTCTCCTCGTAATCTAGCCCGTATCATTGAGAGAATCCTCAAACGACTAGACGAGCCTTATATCGGTCTATAGTTCCGTCAGGACGTGTCTTTACTTTATAGAACCACTTACACTATATTGGATCCACATCTTGAGGCTTTGGTACAAGATCCCAAGTCTAATTCTCTTGTAAAGCCTTCATTTCCTCCTCCATTGCTTGTTTCCATTTAGTGTTTCCAAACGCCTCATCAAATTTAGAGGGTTCTTTCGATGCTTCTTCTTGAGCGATTGCTGCATCTGCATATTTGGGATTTGACCTCCTGAGTCTGTTGGTTCTTCTTAGAGGTACAATCGGATCCTCTTCGATCTCGTGTTGGTTGGGACGAACCTCTTCAATAGTTGGCTGATAAACTTCATTCCTCTAAGGACTCACCATCTTGTATGGTGTCTTATCTTCTTATTGGATCTCATCAAGCCTTTCTTCTAGTTGATCTTCTGAGGTCTTCATACTTCGTAAGTTAATTTTTTGAGATGACCACCATGATGATGCTTCATCAAAGATAACATTTCTTGATACATAGAATTTTGCACTAACTGGATCACAACATCTCCAACCTTTCCTTTATTATCATATCCGACAAAAATGCATCTTACTGCATTTTTGTCGAACTTGCTGCGAAGGTGATTAGGAACGAAGACATAATAAACAGATCCAAATACTTGAAAGTGACTTACAGTTGGCTTGAGTCATATTAGCTTCTCAAAGGGAGAGAAGAATCCCAACCTTGCATGAGGTAGCCGATTAGTTACATCAACTATTGTCTTCATGCATTCTGCCCAAAATCTTTGTGAAATGCTCTTTGCATGCAATAAGCTTCGACAGGTTTATGCAAGATGACGATTTTTCCTTTCTGCTACTCTATTTTATTGTGGCATGCTCGAACATTTTAGTTGCCTTCTGATTTCAGCTTGCTTTAGGTAATTGGTGAATTCCTCCAAGATATATTCTCCACCATTATCAGATTACATGCAATGGATCCTTCTTTCAATTTCTTTCTCAACTTTCTCTCTAAATTCCTTGAACTTAGAGAAAACATTGGACTTTTCTTTGAGAAAGTAGATCCAAACGTACCTTGAGTAGTCGTCGATGAATATCACCATATATCGCATACCACTGATTGATGGAGTCTTAACTGGTCCGAATATGTCTGAATGGATCAGTTCCAATGGCAATATTTTGACTCACTGTAAGGCAACTTATGGGCCTCACCAAAATGACATCCAACACATATTGCGTCTTCTCCTACATCTTGTTATGGGAGATCTTTAAGCATTGATTTCTGCATCATTATCTTAAGCTTGTAATAGCTCACATGTCCAAGCCTAGCATACCAAATATCCATAGTCTCATTTTTCTTTGTCTTATCTACGTACGCAAATTATGCTGACATAACATAGATAGACTCGACTTTTCTTTCCTCCGTGATGACAGTATCAAGTAAATTGAGGTTCCGATACACTCGCACATCCTCAGGTCTGAACACCACATAATGTCCTGCAGATGTAAGTCTATACACAGAGAGAAGATTTTTCTTCATACCTGCTACATGGTACACTTTCTCTAACTGCACTTCACCGGAGTTGAAGGGTGGCACTATCATTGTACTACCAATATGGGATATTGGCAGCTTTGAGTTGTTGGCTATCACAACAACTCACCCTCCTTTGTACTCGGACATGTTGTTGAGATTGCTTTTATCTCTGGTCATATGATTGGAGCAACTGGAATCCACAAACCAATCATTTCCATAATCAATGCCTTTGGTCATGGTTGTTGCCAGTGCCATTTCTTCTGATTCGATAATCGCCATCGAAGCTTGTTGCTCCCAATCTTCTTCACTAAGATCTCCTATGTGATAGTTTGACACTGCAACATTGCTTTGTATTGTCTTTTCTTGATTCTACAGTCTCGCACAAAATGCCCCTTTCGTCTGCAATTGAAGCATTATCCATTTTTTCTTTTTCTGCAAAGAAACATCCGGCCTTTGTGATCGACCATATGAGGCTTTCCCTGTCTTGAAGCTCCTTTGAGAATGTTTTTTCCACTGAGGAGCTGAGTATTTTTGATGCAACTCCTTCAACTTCCCTCGCTTATATGCACTAAACAGTGCTTCTTCACCACCTTTTACTGACAGACTAGCCATTTGATTGGTTAAAGTCTCTTGATTGTCTAAGAGACTTTCAAACTCCAATAAAGTTGGTTGTTTATACCAACCAGATATGGTCATTACGAGAGCACCATATTCTGGTCGTAATCCATGTTTGATGTTCCTTCACATTCATGACTCACTAATCTTTGATTTTGGATCTAATTGGGAGATTTACGACATAGAAGCATACCTTGTTGAAATATTGATTGATTGTCATCACTCCTCGTTTTAGAGACATCATGTCATTCTTCAAGAATTGAAGTCGAGTATTGATGAATCCACATGTCATCATATTTATTCTATCATTTTGGCATCAAAAACCCTAACAAATGCGTGTAAATATCATTAATTCCAGCATCTTAGCATTCATGCATGTGCATGTAAATAGTGTATAAAATACTGTAATTAAAGCCAAAATTATAGAATAAATAAAAGAAAAGAAAAAGAATAAAATATTGTAAATATTTTATGACCCAAAACCTCGAGACCTAGGCATCTAGATGACTAAGTCGACAAGGAATAAAGTAGGGGAAGATAAGAGTCAAAATACAATAAAAACACCTTTTATTTAATTCATTCTTTATTTATTTTGGGACCTATTTTTGGTTCCACCTTTTATACTTCAAATAAATAAAATTTGAACAAGAAAGTTGTAGATAATTAAATAAATAAAAATACAAAATTGATTTCACTCAAAAATAATGTACGGATAAAAAGATATGATCTGGATAAGATTCCAGAATCCCAACTTCCCAGACCCATATCTCTCAAATAAAAAATCAAAATGTACCAAATTCACCTTTAATTGTATATAGTGTAAAATAAACTATTTAATGAAGGTGGTTTTTTATTTTTCAGAATTACGGTTTGAAAGTTGAGTTTTGGACCCACTTGTATACTTCTACAGATTAAAATATTCATTTTATTTATTATTCATTATTTCTATAATTTTATATTTTTATAATTTTGTAAATATTACTTATAATATATTTGTACATTAATATCAGTATAAAAACCAAAATAAAATACAAAATAAAATACATGTATATAGAATACCTAGGTATAATACCTATGTGCATACCTATATAATTATTATTCCTATTTTATTAAGTGTACGAAATACATCAAAAAATAGAATAAAAATATGTTTAAGTGTATAAAAGTATTCTACAAATTTATAAAATAATAAACAAAAATAAAAAAATTAATAAAATAAAATAAATTATTAAAATATATACTTGTATATACCTATATAGCCTATAAAAGGCAACTCTTATTTTTATACCTCATAAAAATAATTAAAAATCACGATAAAATACCTTATAAAATAATAAACATTTTTTATTTTATAATAAAAAATTAATAAAATCAAATACTATTTTTAACTGATTTTTCAAAACATTTTCCGGGGGTTTTTCCTGGTTGGTCCACGTGGACCAACCAGGCGCAAACCCTAGTTGACCACGGTCAACTAGTCATCTCCCCCCCCCATGTGCCTGTGTCAGACATTGGTTTGACCGTGTTTTTTCCAATTTCTCAGGCCGCATCTTTCACCAAATCATGCCAAAGCCTTGACGACTTTCGTTCCTCTTCTATCCATGAATCACGCCCAAGGATCTTTTCGGGCATTGGATCATCACAGCGCTCCAGACTCCTTGATCTTCTCGCCTGTTCCTCAACCCCATATAACGTGGCCTCCGACTTCGATTCGAATTTGAATGCCTCTTTCCATAGGATTAGCTCTCTTTTCGTGCCCAATAACAAGGAGGAGGTGACAGCTCCCCTTTGCGACCTTCGGGGGGGGTCGAGCGACGCCTGAGGTGCTTCCACCACCTCCCCCTTCACCGGCGGTTGAGGTACTTCTTCCCTCTGGCTCCGACCATCGAGGCAACCCCTTCTCCCCTTTATTTCTTTTGCATTTTCTTCCCCTTAGTCTTAGGATCGAATCCCCCCAAGAATCTTTCGATTTCGTCACTTGATTCACCCTTCGCGTGAACCTCGCCGGAGCGCACCTCCGGCTACTCGTCAGTCACGCCATCTCCGCCACTTTCACACCACCGCAGGGTCGAGGCAACTTGCCTCGACCCTTTCACGCCCTTTTCTTGCAGATCAAAGCAATCCTGTGCACCTGGAGCTAGTTTTGCTCGCTCGCTGGAGATACGCGGAGCCCAAATCTCTGCCGCCTTCTAGTGAGCGCCTCGGCCGTCGCCGAGGAATTTTGAAGCCTCCAGTACCTAGAGGACCACCACAGGAGCTCGCCAGACCCATTTTGCACTCGCCAGCGTCACGGAGGAGGAGGAACGGAGACGGGGAAGTTCGCTGGCCGAGGCCTTCTTCCCTGTTCTTCGTGACGCCCTTTCGACCGTCGGATCTCGGCCCCGCTCCAGATGTAACAGCCACCGTCCGATCTGCTCTCGCCTCAACCGTCAGATCCACCGAGGAGGATCTAATCAAGGCCGTCCGAGCGAAGCGTCATCGTGCAGCGAGGGCTCGCCACGTGGCAAGTGGGAAGCCCTCAACCGTCGGATCGCGCACGAGCCCTTAAGGCGTGGGTATTTTGCATCTTAGCCTCGCGCATTTTTGTATTGAATATTTAGTATTAAAACATTCATATGTCGTTCAAATATTTTTGTAATATTTACAGTCAAACCCCTGCACTTTAGTTAATTGCATTTAGGTCCTAGCTACGTCACCTCACGTGACCAGTTCACGTGAGGCGCGGGGTATTTTGCAAGGTCCCCCTCGCAGGTTTTGTTATTTCGTTCCAGTCCAGGAATCTTGATATAAAGTGTAAAACTTTTGGATCTTTTGCGTGTGAGCCCCTGGGATTTTTGGAAATTACATTGAGGTCCCTTCCGAGCGCGTGTCTAACACGTGCGGGGTTGGATTATTTGCAGGAGAGCCCTCGCAAGTTCTAATATTTGTATTTAGTCCTGGAACTTGTTTAATACGTTGTAAATTTTTGTGAAAATTGCACTTTGGCCCCTGGATGTTTTCTTATTTGCACTTATGCCCTTGTCAGTAGTGTAGTTTCTTGATGTTGTATCTATTTATTGCATGCATTGATAAAACCCTAAAAATCACCAAAAAATAGTTTAAGCACCTGTTTGCTTGCTCTTTCACGCTATATTTTTGCATTGCATTTTTATTGCATTTTCATATTTATTAAAAATCAAAAACATGCATTTTCAGCACTGTTTGCATTAGAAAATCCATAAAAATTATAAAAACATTTTGAAAAATTCCAAAAAAATTATATTTTGCTTTTCTTATCATATTTTAGTGTCAATCCAAAAATCATTAAAAATTTCAAAACAAAAACCTTTAAAATTAGAAAACTCTAAAAATCTTCATAAAAATCTAAAAAATCCTAGAAAAATCCTAAAAATATAAACTCGATTTTTATATCTTCCTTATTTTATTACCTTTATTTTAAAATTAATTTGAGAAATTTTGGGTACTGTTTAGTATTTTTCATCCTCATTTTGATTTCAGCCAGTAGTGTAGTTCACTGTTTTCTTGTATTTTGACCTTTGAAAATACCAAAAATTTTCTGAAAAATATGCAAAAATCATAAAAAGAGTAGAAAAATACAAAAAAACCAAAAACATTTTATTTCCTAATTTTTGACTATTTTTACCTATTTTTATAAATACCTTATCCCCTCTTCTCTTATATTGTATATATATATTCTATTATTGAAAAAGAAAATATAAAAATATAGAATACAAAAAGAAAATATAAAATCAGAAAATTAAAAACCAAAATACAAAATGAAAAATTAAAAATTAAATAAAAAAATAAAATCAAAAACCCACAAAAAATAGCATAATTGTAGACACTTAATCACGTCACACATTTTGCATATTGCCCGATCTATCTTGTTTGCTCCCTGAGTTCGACCTCTACATACTTACACCTATACATCTTTCATGTAGAGTTATAATAAATTTGACTCCACATTTATTCTTCATTGCTTGATTTATTATGTAATGGGTTCAATGTTGACTTTAGTTCGGATTTCTGAGTGGTCGACACATCGACTGAGTTCCCGCCTTGTGTGGAACTTAAGACCACCGATTTCCGGCTGAATCAAGCATCATTCTTGCGTGGGCATGCTTCCCTTGGTATAGCGGCTTCTCAGATATGCTCGATGAGCTCCTCCTCGATCGTGGTCTTTAACACAAACATTGCCTTATCGGCCTTGATCTTGCATTTCCTCAAGACATCGACATTCTCCTTTGGTGGTGGTGTTGTATCATCTCCAAGAGATCTTGTCCTTGTAGATAAGATTTGACGCAAGTCCTCCAATAACTATAATTGTTCCCATTCAGCTTCTTGACCCCAAAACCAGAGTTGAAATGATCCGCCATAATCTTGGAGGAAACTATATTTTTCCTTCGCCCAACGAAGTTGGTCCTAGACTTCTCTTGATTACAATCTCTGACTGCACACTGACAGAAACCCCCCTTACCAAAACTCATGGCTTTACCGGACACACAGACATAGGCTCCCCTAATTTATTTAGAGACCTCTACTGCAACTCGATGGACTTGGTTTTCTATAATGTGGGGACTGTATCCTTACCAATTAAGACCCTAACAAGGATCTGATACCAATTGTTGGAATCTGAATACAAGGACATATAATGACTCACTAACAACTTGCATTAACGTTACACCATTATACAATACAACACCCAAAGTGTACACCACTTCACATATACTCACTCACTTAGACTCTCTAACTATACAACACTCAAGCTCTATATACTTTCCTCTCCAATATACTTGGTGGCTCTTTAACTCTCTTGATTCTTCTCTTGGTTGATTCCACTCCAACCTCAAGAGCCCTACTTATAGAGGTCAATGGAGTATACTAGAACAAGTGATGGCTTCTTAAAGAAGCCAACTTTGGAGATGGCTTCTCAAGGAAGCCAACAATAGCCTCTCAAAGAAGCCAACTTAGAAGTGGTTTCTCAAGGAAGCCAACACAAAGATTTCTCTAGAAGCTTGCTTATTAATGGAGGAGATGTTGATTATAACATAACCGTATCCATTTTATATAGATTTCGACATCCGTATCTACAGTCGTTTTGAAATGGATGCAGATGTGGATATCATTTTGATTGCATGTTTATGCATAATTTATCTCTTGTAGGCATATATTATATTTTTGATATAATTGATCAGTGAAATGTTTTATTTCATCTTTTCACTGTATTTCATCTATTACTTTATGATACGCCTTGCCTCAACGGGGGCGCATCTCAACACCCATTCACAATATCACCCAACAACAGTCATAAACAACCTGCATGATATACCAGTTATACCAAATAAGGATATAGGAAGACAATCTAAGCTTCCATTGATCACCAACGTCCACATAAAAATGAACATAAAATATCAGAAGTCTCTTTGTTACATCATAAATAGACGAAACAGAGGGAAATAAAGCAACTACAGAACTAAGCCTCAACCTCAACAATGTCCTACAAATGCACCACCGAAAATACGAGCCTCCATCTCCTGCTCGGCACTTCCTGTTGGATTTCCAAAGAATGTAACTCAGGAGTCAACTGACTCAGTAAGGATAAACAAATAAAATCAAAAGAGTATAGGTAGGTAATGCAAATGCAGTAACTGAACAAGTAAAAACAAATCATTTTTAAAGCATATAGCATTATACAATCACTTATATTTTAGGCCTTTAACACATATGCAATCAAGACCAATTCTTTGGCATATCTTAATCCATATTTTCATTTACTTATCCCGGACTCGTTTGTCAAAGGAGAAAGCCTACACTAAGAATGAAGTCTGCAACACTCAATTCATAGTGCAACCTAAAGTCCGTCCGCAAACGTGATCCTTCAGATAGTCTAGTTGGTAGTACTTTAACACCCGTGACAGGGAGCATATAGCCCAAATAGTCGTAACTCCGTCAACCGACTCTGCCGGAGGAGTCTCGCTCGCTCCAAAACAAGTACCACAAAACGGATCCGTACGGTGCGATGCACGCGTGCATCCACCCAGAGTATTTAACACCACCTCACTCTGTGATGCCCTTCAAGTGGGGATGACTCATTGTCGGCTCAACCGGACTACAAGGGTATGCACCCGCCTTGTAATATTTATCCTTCCAAGTCCCGCATGAGTATTACATTTTTTTCTTAGAGACAAAAATAGTTTCAAATGGTCTACAAATCGAACCGAAGATATATAAGACACTCGGACCCAATTTCAGTAATACACCATAAATCATCTAGGAGTATGTTGACTGGGATCTTCCATCGGTCTAAAGTAATCCGCACAAGGCAGAATCACAATGTCGCTGAGGCGACCGACAAAAGATCCCAAATCGATCAACAATTAACCCACAATAAATATGTGCAATGAATATAAAAAATGTGGAGTTAAAATTTATTATAACTCTGCATGCAAATGTGTATAGGTGTAAGTACAGGTAGAGGTCGAACACTGGGAGGCGAAGGGAATGCATGTTGAAAATGATTGTGTAATTATTCAATTCAATGATCATGTCCAAGTCTTATTGTTTTTGTGGGTTTCTGATTTTATATTTTTTTATTTTTGCTTTTATAATTTTTATTTTGTTTTTTATATTTTGTATTATATTTTTTTGTATTTTTAATTATAATATATGTATATATTTATAGAAAGAAATATATCTATAAGAAGAGAGGAATGTAGTATATGGATATATAGACATATATATACATACACACTATATTAAGTTTAATATACATTTTTTAGGCTTTTTGTATTTTTCTAATTTTTATGTTATTTTTCTAGAATTTTGCTAATTTTTATGTATTTTTAATTCCAAAAATGCCCCTAATGTGGGACTAATTAAATAGCCCGAAATTAATTTGGGTTTTAAAATTATATAATAAGTGTCAAAATTAACCCAAATTAATTTTAATACATAAATAATAATAAATAGATAATTAAAAAAATAGGAAAACATGTTTTTGGTATTTTTAAAGGGTTTTTATATTTTTTAGGATTTTGGAGCTTCTTGAAATTTTTATATTTTCTTTTTCTATTTTTAGGGTTTTTCAATTTCTGGACTCAATATATATATATACCATATATAATATTTTTGGAATTTTTCAAAAAAAACATTTTATAATTTTTTTGTATTTTCTAATTTAAACAATGCAAAAAGGGCTCCTTTTTCATTTTTAATAATTAGGAGAAATGCCAAAATTATGAAATGAAATATGGGCGTGCAAGAGCATCACATGAAACATCTATCCTAATTTTTCTGGATTTTTAGAAGCCTCATAGCTATTTGTAATAAAGAGATAAAAGACAAAAAAATAAACAGCCTGGCAGGGGCATTTTTGCAAATAAAATAAGTAACAGGGGCATCAGTGCAAAAATACCAAAATATCTTAACGTGTTCAACCATCACCTTGTAATTCAACCAGGGGCATCAGTGCAAATAAAATAAGTAACAGGGGCATCCGTGCAAATAAAATAAGTAACAGGGGCATCAGTGCAAACCCGCCAGGGCCCCCTTGTAATTCAACCATCACGCGGGACTACACGTGATCCGCACCCACAGGGACCAGAACGTAATTTTAGAAACTCTAGGGTCCTGGTTGCAATTTTTCACAAAAATAATACACTTGAGATTTTATTTTATGAACTAAAGATAAATATGCAAACATACAGGGGGACTTGTGCAATTTTACCACCTCACGTGGGACGACACGTGAGGTGACGTGGACTGGACCCAAGAGTAATATAGCAGAGGTACAGGGGGTCACATACAAAATTTCCACATTATTCACAACGGTATATTTAATTTACAATATTAAACATTAAATATACAAAAAGGCGGGGGTTGCATATGCAAATTACTCTCAAAGGCACGCTATCCAATGGTTGTGCTTTCTTCACATGACACGCGTCGCCACCACGTGAGCCGATGACGGTTCGCGATCCACGGCTTGGATTAGATCATCTAAGATGATCTGACGGTCGAAACGCTGGAGGATCTGACGGCTGAGACTCGACCTGGGACCTTCGTCTTCATCGAACGGCTGGGAGCAGGCGTGGAAGAACAGGGAAGAAAGCTCGTCGAGACGAGCTTCTTCCACCTGGATCTCACTCCTCCGCCGTTCGTCGCTGCATCTGAGGGTCCCAGAAGCTTCCTGGAGGGCTGCTCTATCTGCTGGAGGTGGTAAATCGACCGGAGGCACGCTGGAGCGACGCCACGAGCTCGGAGAAGGAACGCAGCTCCAGGTACCTCTGCCGGCCTTGGGAGCGTCTCCTGGTGCCTTGTTGCGCACCTAACCTGCACAGGAAGGTAGAGAGGCTCGAGGGCGTCACCCTCGACCTGGGGTTTGAAGCTGATAGCACAGAGATGGTGATGGGCGAGGAAGCTCCGGCGAAGGGTGGTGGAGGAGCCTTGATTTGCGGAACCAAGGAGGCTCCGGTTGATAGGAAGTAGCTGGAAGGTGGAGAATGCGGTAGGGAAGGAAATGGAGGTGAAATGGCGTCGGAATATGGTCGGGAACAAGGTGGCGAAGTCGCCGGAGCAGAGCTCCGGCGAACTTCGATTTACCTAAATTACGCTACACTAGTAATCTAAATGCGAAATAAAAGACGGAAATGAAATGCAGACATGAAAAACTACCTAAGAAATATAAAGGCGCAGCTCGACTTGGCCAGAGGGCCAAGGAGCAGGACGGCTGCCGGAGCGCCGCCGTGGGTGCAACCACCTCCATCTCCAGCCGATTCAAGGTGCCGGCGGCATCCTCCTGTCACGAGGAGCACACTTGGGATTGAATGCGAGGAAGAAAATGGGTTGGGGCTGACCAAACTTGAAGAGAAGGCGGTGGTTGTTTATTTATAACCAGAGCAGCACCCTTATTTGGCCGTGCAAAATCAAGGAATCTATGCTATGTACAAAGGATCCAGGATCACGGCGGGAATCATGGATGATCAGAGAATAAAATCCGTGAAGGATTCGAGGGTGATGGATGAAAGGGACGCCCAGGAAAAAGGGAGGAAAGCGGGGGAAAAGACACGTCTGACGGAAGTCAGAGGCGCAGGGGGAGTTGACCGGAGGTCAACTTTCCCTGGCCCCTGATTGGTCCACATCGGACCGATTTTGACCCATTTATTTAACCTAATAAATGAATTAACTAGATTTTGCATATAAAATAAAAAATGTTTATTAAATAATGTAGTATTTATTTCAGATTTTTATTACGGTTTTATTAAAATAATGTATTTATAAGTATATTCATATATATCTATTTTTATTTTGTTTATTTTATTTTTTATTTTTTTTCTTATTTTATAAATTTATAACTTATCATTATGAGTATAAATATATTTTTTTTAATTTTTATGAGTTTATTTATTTCTTTAAATAAATGTGTATATGTATATGTAGGTATACTTACAGGTATTTTACCTATTTATTATATATTTTATTTATTTAAGGAATTTTATTTGTTTTTATTTTGGATTTGTATTTTTAATAAGTTATATATAATATATACATTATTATAAAAATATAGATGAACAAAAGAATAAAAGAATAAAATCCCTTTTTATTTATGTACATTCTTAACATAGGTATTTTGCCTATGTATTACATAGGCTTATTTTATTTTAAAATTCTTTTTAGTTTTCTTTTAGTTTTAATATGTACATGTATTCTATACATTATTTACAAAATTCGAAAAATATAAATTTATAAAAATAATGAATATTGAATAAAATGAATACTTTAAATCAGTCCTATATACAAGGTGGGCCAAAACCTAACTTCCACAGATGGACTCCAAAAATTATGAAACCAAATTTATAAAATAGTTCTTGGAATGCTATATACAATTAAAGGTGAGTTTGGGTGATTTGGAGTTTTTATTTGCAAGATATGGGTCTGTGAAGTTGAGATTTTTGCTTTTTATTCTGTGTATAAAATGTACACTGAATCTTATTTTTACACAAACTCAATTTTGTATTTTTATTTACATTATTATCTACAACTTTTATGTACAAAGTTTATTTATTTGATGAATAAATAATCATGTACAAAATAGGTGTCAAAATGCATAAATAAATGAATTAATAAATGAGGTATTTATTGTATAATTGGCCCTTATCTCCCCCTACTTTATTCCTTGTCGACCAATTCCATTCTGGACTCGATCTCGGGGTTTGGGTCATAAAATATTTGCAATATTTTATTCCTTTTTCTTTTCTTCCCTTTATTCTATCATATTGGCATTAAAAACCTTATTCTATGTACAATAAATACAATAAATATTGAATGCTATAATGAACAAATTAATGCTATTTACATGCATTTGCTGGGGGTTTTAAGGCCAAAATGATAGAATAAAGGTGATGAAATGGAGATTCATCACCCCCCTATACTTGCCTTTGCTAGTCCCTGGCAAATACTTATGCAATAAGTATAAAAAGAACAAAGAATAAGAAGAAAAGAAAAAGCAAAAATAAAGAATTTAAAGAATAAATTGAATTGATCATGATTATTAAACTTATCTATACAAAGTCAAAGTTTGGAGCTCAGGTTAGACCTTGGTGTGAAAATGCGTGTGGAACCTAATTGGGAACCAAATTTAAAACACAACAGCCTTCAAGAGTCACAGAACTTGGTTCAAATCACCTCAATAGCCAGGTCAGAACTAGTCTACATCATACGCAAACCCTTATGACTATGAGGCTGACTTGTACAGTGTAAGTGATAGTGGCTCTTCCCAACTGAAATGACAAAGAGACTAGCTTCTCCAGAATGACAACCCAATGATTCCCCAATCCAGCCCTCTACTGTCGAGGAGCGGGGTATTCCCTTCTAAGTTCAAGTGGCAACCGGCTCAAGAAGAGGGGGAATAAGAGGTATAGAATTTTGGGAGCTCAACCAGTGTAGCTAAGTCTCTCGCTGCAAGCTTCATGAGATGTAACATGGATACCGTAAGCTTTTGCTTTATTGGGCTATATACACTCCGGTGGGGTTATTAAATTTTCACTCCGACCCACCACTTTTTTGGAGTTTTTTTTTCAAGTGCATCTGTACAACATATCTACATGGTGCAGCATATATACAAGAAATTTTCTTCTTGAGCCAGTAAACTATCCCTCTTTTGAAGCTTTATTGTGAAAGGTGCAAGTGTCCAAGTTAGGTCACGGTCGACAAGAGTCGTACGCGTGTTTCGAAAAGTTCTAGTTAGTCCACTGAGGTGACTTGAACTCATCCTTGATTTCTCAAAGAATTAAGTCTGAATAGACATGAAGTACCTTAAACCTAAATCCCATAAGGTTCCAGTGCAGTTAGGTGCGGTAAGGTCCAACCAAGCTCCAATCTTCGACTTTATTGGACTAGTTCAATCATCAAGCTCAATCAAAGAATATGAATGCTATGCAAATGCTATTTACAAATATGCAAAGAATAATGCAATTTTTGAAAGAATTTGAGAACAAAGAGAGAAATTTTTACACAAAGAATTTAGAAATAAAAGAATTTTGGCACTCAAAGAATGAAATATATACAACTATTTACACTGGCGTGCTGCTTTATTTTACAAGACTTTACAGGTTTTAACTAAGTAATTTATTTAGGTGTATATACAATTGATAAAGAATTTTATTTTATTATGATGCTTTTTTATTCCTCAAATTTATTTGAAAAATTGTTTTGAAAACTATAGTACAAAATAATTTTTGCAAATATTTACAACCATTTGAAATCCATTTTGCAAAAGATTTTGCCAACACTATATATACATTTTCACAATATTTTTACAAAAATGTTTTCACAATCATTTGCAAATAGGTTTTCAAATCCTTTATTTCACACAAATAGAAAAATTTTGCAATCAAAATATTTTTACAAAGGTTGAAAACGTTTCACAAAAAGTTTTCCAAACAGTTCACACCATTTTTCAAATCATTTTGCAAAACTATTTTTAACCTGATTTGTTAATCAGTATATACAAAAAGAATCTGAGGAATAAGAAGCATTATTAATCATTTTTCAATGAATTATATCATATTTATTAATAGTTATACGAAAGTACGAGTTATGGATGAAGTATATACAGAGTATATACGACCCCCCTATACTTAGCTTGAGCTATGTCCTCATAGATGGGAAAAGAAAAGAGAAGACATAACTCGTACTGAGTATAGACGAGTCTAAAGAATATACGAATAAGAGCTGAAGGAAAGAGAAGTTGACCGTCCCCCCTATACTTAGGATCAAGTAATCCTAAGTATAGCAGACTGTACATACGGCAGGGAGGGTCAAGGGTGGGAATAAACAAAGCAAAGAATTAATCAAATCAGGGGTACACCCCCCTATACTTAGGACAAAGTACATCCTAAGTATAGAAAACCGTCTACAAAGGGCGACACCTTTTATTTAGATACAGAAGATAGAAAAGGAAAAGAAGAAAAGAGAGATATATAGGCAGATAGACGAGAAGATCGTGGAGAATATACGCATGACTCCCCCTGTACTTAGGGTGAGATATCCCTAAGTATAGGCAACAACAGGAGTGACGAAACTGAACGACAAAAGAACAACACGGTGTGTACCCCCCTATACTTAGGACAAAGTACGTCCTAAGTATAGACACAAAGATATAGCGATAGATCTAGGGCACACATAACATGCGGGAGAAAGAATGAACATGGAACACATATATACAAGTGGTGAAGAACTGGTGAAGTACAGGACGGTATCTGCTAAGCGAATACGGTACTCTCGTCGTCGTCTCCTTGTGAGAACGAGGACGCAGTCAGAAGGTGAAAAGATACCCGGATATACAGTCAGGTGGGTGTCGGCTATCGGAGTAAAATGGATAGAAAGTAAGGATATCGGGTGCGGTAGCATGAAGCAGATAATCGGCACACAGGGTCAGCATGAGGAAAAATAGCCGATACAGTAAGACCTGGGGAGAAAGGAAGAATAGTACAGACTCCTCCGATCAATCAGAGTCTCAGTAGGATATGGAAAGATAAGGATCAAGAGACATCATGGTATTCGGTGGTCATAAGGTCGGAAGATCATGGGACATACCGAGTACCGTAAGTCATGGCTCAACCCTGCGAGGGTCGTCAAGGTGAGCAGGCTCAAAGGAGCCGGGAATCAGACCATAATCAGAAGACTTGGTCCTGTGATCCGAGATCGGATACAACAATCAGAGAGAGGAACCAAGTACACAACTCAGAAGACTCGGCTTCGTGCTCCAACAGACAGGAGACACCATAAATGAAACCGAGTACCTAGAAAATGATGTACCCTCCACAGATAACCCTCGGGGAGTGGTACATGCTAATCGATGAATAATCAGAACAGAAGTCCACCCTGGCTTGGGTCATCAAAGTGAGCGGGCTCCAAAGGAGCCTGATCCATCAGACGGATCATCAGGTACGGTCTCGGTAGGCGACATATCGGCTACCAGCGGAAGAGACCAGAAAGTCTTAAAGAAATGTGGCAGCGTCCGCAGACAACCCTCGGGGAACGTACTGCCAACTAGGCATGCAAATAACAGATATCAGGAGCTCAACCTTGCCAGGACCGTCAAGGGCGAGCAGACTCAAAGGAGTCTAATCAAGTCGGTCAAATGCCCCAACAGATCGGGCGCATAATCAGAACGGGGGACCAACTGTCTATATCAGACGAATCGACTTCATGCCCCAACAAATGGAGGCACCAGAAGTGAGTGAAGCTGATCGTAAACAAAGTGACACATCCTTCCGCAGATAGTCCTCGGGAAGTGATGTGAGCTACATAGTGAATGATCAGAGTACATCTCGTCCTTGCGAGGGTCATCAAGGAAAGAGAAATGGCTCGAAGGAGCCGGACCCATCAGACGGATCCACATAAAAACATAGTCTTGATAGACGACCGACCATCTGCCAGCAGAAGAGACCATCATAGCAAATAATGTGTCATAGCCTCTCGCAGATAACCCTCGGAGAGCTATGAACGAGGCATGGAATAATCAGAAAAGTGGGAGCTTCTGCTTGCAAGGACCGTCAAGGAGAGCAATCTGACAGTGGGCCTGATGTGCCGACAGATCGGGCACATAGTCACAGAGGAGGCCAATCAAGCATATCATCTGACTCGGTTCCGGGTCCCATCAAAATGGCGACCCAAGCAGTGGATGAAACCGTAGCCCTAGAAGTTGTCGCATTCTCCCGCAGATAGTCCTCGGGGAGGAATGCGAGCTAGATTAGTGAAGGTCAAGGGGATGCTGGCTAGTCATCTCAGGTCCTCGAAATAGCAATCAATCATTAATCATTCGGAGGGCATAAGATCAGATCAGGGAGCAAATAATCAGGTCATTCACAAGATGTCCCTCAGGTCAATCAAATCTGGCTAAGATGGCACAACAAATAGTCAGGAATCCTCTAATTGCCAGGGTGGATTAGAGAGTCAGGAGATCAAGGATGGGTCAATCTAAGAGATGAGACATCATGAGGTCGGGGCACCCGTCATCATGAAGCATATCAAGATAGTACATCCGAAAATCCAAATCAAGACAGGCTGAAACCTCAAAATAGATAGATCCGTAAAATATCATGATATCATTCTCAAATCACCGAAGCACATCACATCCTCAATCCGATGTGCGAGACCAAAACTTCCTCAATAATGCATCACACCTATGATCATGCATCAACACAAAATCCTCAATACACTTGTATGCATGTATCCAAAGTCAAATCCACCAAATCAATCTCAGCATCCTTAACCATCATTGGCCAGTTCTTACACAAATAATCTGGTATACATAATCCTCGATGCGGGCCTCATCATCTGCACAGCATTCCCGGGTGAAAGGGAGAGGTGATACGGGGTACACGAAGAAGATGGATAAGAAAGGTACACAATGGGGTGGAGAAGCTGATTGAGCGTGCGTGCCAATATCGTGGATGGTAGAAGAGTGATACAAGAGGGTACGAGGAGGGCGAGCGAGAATATCGAGACAAGACAAAATTGGGTTGTTCCACACAGGGCGGGAACACCGTCAAAATGGTGGTTCGAAGAGCAGCTCTCCTTGAACCGAAGAAGATGGGGATGGTACAGTGGATACGAAGAAGATGGTGAAGAAGATGGAAATGAAAGGCTTGGCGAAGAAGTGATTGAGCTCAAGCGCCAATAATCACGACTCGATGCAGATGAGGAGATATATTTATAAGAGAGATAGAGAGACTCAAAGATGGAAAATGGCATGACTCACACGATGGGACCGACTACTCTAGTAATGAATGAAAAACACAATGAAACTCCAAGTCATAATCAATACACAAGGCAAACCCCCGATTCACCTACTCAACACAGTGAAGACCGTCAGGTGACGGTCATTTTTCTTTCGGTTTTAGAGTGAGGTGAGAATCACAAAGTTGTACAAACACTTAAGAGGCTTGATGGAATTTGGGCTCTACTCCTTAGTGTGTACGTAAGCAAGTTAAAAATTCATACGAGGAGGGGGTTGCTCTCCCCAGACAAGGAATCCATTTACGTTTTATTTTAGGTCCAATAGAGTTAGCAGTCCCGATTTTATTTAAGTTATCACTTTTTTTGGTTATTTTCAATGCACGTGCCTAACGAGGTTTCATTTTCATTAAGCATCCTAGATTGGCAAAACAGAGGGAGAAGGTCGGAAAGCCATGCAAGTCAGAAATCGATGATGCATGCTAAGTAAGAAGACTTACAGTGCTTCCCAGCTCTCTCCATGCGGGATGCAGAACAGAATTTGAAACCTATGCTATATGCAAATGCAAGCCGAAGAACTCGCCCTAGGATAGTAACTGCTATTATCGTGAAGCACCGCAAGTTGGTCACTTATCCTTAACCGAAGAGTCCGGTCTTGGCTTAACCCTCCTCTTCTCGGACACACTCGAGTTCATGAGTAGCGCTTGATGGGGCTTGCTCACGGCACACGGGTTAAGAGATAAATGAACAGACTGTTTGAATTTGACTAGATCCAGAACGCACTATAGGTACTTGCAAATATATATTTAGGGTGTTTGGACCTAATCTATCGGCAAGCAATTCCTAAGCTAGGGCTCATTCACACAAAATAATAAAAATAAAATAAAAGAAAAAGAAAAGCGTCAAAATCATCGAGGTCCCCAAGGAACAATCCCTCGGGCACTGGACCTCGGGAGTTGAAGTGTACCTGTGAGAGTCTGTATTATTACAAAGTCTAGTGCCACTCTCTCACATGAATTATACATAATAAAATAATATGCATAAAAAATAGAGACTGTCTTCAAAATTTCTCTTTCTTCCTCCCTTTGATGCTCTCTCCTGTTGGCTGGCATAGAAGAGACAATTCCCACCTTGCTTGGGTGCATAGATCCTCCTAGGAGGTCCTCCTTCACTTGGCGGTCCCCTCGCATCAAAGACAAAGGAAAGAAATGGTCAGAGCAGTCAAAAATAATATCAAATAGGAATAAAAAACCAAACAAATAACTGAATCACGAACATGAGCAAATAATTGAATAAATGAACAAATAAGCTCACAAAATCATACAAAATCCGTTGCCTCCCCGACAACGGCGCCATTGATGGCTGGGATCTTCCATCGGTCTAAAGTAATCCGCACAAGGCGGAATCACAATGTCGCTGAGGCGGACCGGACAAAAGATCCCAAATCGATCAACAATTAAACCCACAATAAATATATGCAAATGAATATAAAAAATGTGGAGTTAAAAATTTATTATAACTCTACATGCAAATGTGTATAGGTGTAAGTACGGGTAGAGGTCGAACACTGGGGAGGCGAAGGGAATGCATGTTGGAAAATGAATTGTGCAATTATTCAATTCAATGATCATGTCCAAGTCTTATTGTTTTTGTGGGTTTCTGATTTTATATTTTTTATTTTTTTCTTTTATAATTTTTATTTTGTTTTTTATATTTTGTATTATATTTTTTTGTATTTTTAATTATAATATATGTATATATTTATAGAAAGAAATATATCTATAAGAAGAGAGGAATGTAGTATATGGATATATAGACATATATATACATACTCACTATATTAAGTTATATATTATATATATATTTAGGTGTTTTTGTATTTTTCTAATTTTTATGTTATTTTTCTGAATTTTGCTAATTTTTATGTATTTTTAATTCCAAAAATGTCCCTAATATGGGACTAATTAAATAGGCCAAAATTAATTTGGGTTTAAAATTATATAATAAGTGTCAAAGTAAACCCAAATTAATTTTTAATATATAAATAATAAAATATAGATAATTAAAAAAATAGGAAAACATGTTTTTGGTATTTTAAAGGGTTTTTTATATTTTTTAAGGATTTTGGAGCTTCTTGAAATTTTATATTTTCTTTTTCTATTTTTAGGGTTTTTCAATTTCTGGACTCAATATATATATAAATATACCATATATATATTTTTTGGAATTTTTCAAAAAAAACATTTTATAATTTTTTTGTATTTTCTAATTTAAAAAGTGCAAAAAGGGCTTCTTTTTTATTTTTAATAATTAGGAGAAATGCCAAAATTGTGAAATGAAATATGGGCGTGCAAGAGCATCACATGAAACATCTATCCTAATTTTTCTGGATTTTTAGAAGCCTCATAGCTATTTTTAATAAAGAGATAAAAGACACAAAAATAAACAGCCTGGCAGGGGCATTTTTGCAAATAAAATAAGTAACAGGGGCATCAGTGCAAAAATACCAAAATATCTTAACGTGTTCTGCGATTTTAAGGACTAAAACCAAATAAGCAAACCCGCCAGGGCCCCCTTGTAATTCAACCATCACGTGGGACTACACGTGATCCGCACCCACAGGGACCAGAACGCAATTTCAGAAACTCTAGGGTCCTGATTGCAATTTTTCACAAAAAATAATACACTTGAGATTTTATTTTATGAACTCAAGATAAATATGCAACATACAGAGGGACTTGTGCAATTTTACCACCTCACGTGGGACGACACGTGAGGTGACGTGGACTGGACCCAAGAGTAATATAGCAGAGGTACAGGGGGTCACATGCAAAATTTCCACATTATTCACAACGTTATATTTAATTTACAATATTAAACATTAAATATACAAAAAGGCGGGGGTTGGATATGCAAATTACCCCCAAAGGCGCGCTATCCAACGGTTGTGCTTTCTTCACATGACACGCGTCGCCACCACGTGAGCCGATGACGGTTCGTGATCCATGGCTTGGATTAGATCATCTAAGATGATCTAACGGTCGAAACGCTGGAGGATCTGACGGCTGAGACTCGACATGGGACCTTCGTCTTCATCCAACGGCTGGGAGCAGGCGTGGAAGAACAGGGAAGAAAGCTCGCCGAGGCGAGCTTCTTCCACCTGGATCTCGCTCCTCCGCCATTCATCGCTGCATCTGAGGGTCCCAGAAGCTTCCTGGAGGGCTGCTCTATCTGCTGGAGGTGGTAAATTGGCCGAAGGCACGCTGGAGCGACGCCACGAGCTCGGAGAAGGAACGCAGCTCCAGGTACCTCTGCCGGCCTTGGGAGCGTCTCCCGGTGCCTTGTTGCGCACCTAACCTGCAGGAAGGTAGAGAGGCTCGAGGGTGTCACCCTCG
Organism: Ottelia alismoides; assembly: GCA_037367405.1. Classification (NCBI taxonomy): domain Eukaryota; kingdom Viridiplantae; phylum Streptophyta; class Magnoliopsida; order Alismatales; family Hydrocharitaceae; genus Ottelia; species Ottelia alismoides. The sequence continues at coordinate 529,244 of JAZKJV010011904.1, read as the reverse complement.
ACCTGGGGTTTGAAGCTGATAGCACGGAGATGGTGATGGGCGAGGAAGCTCCGACGAAGGGTGGTGGAGGAGCCTTGATTCGCGGAACCAAAGAGGCTCCGGTTGATAGGAAGTAGCTGGAAGGTGGAGAATGCGGTAGGGAAGGAAATGGAGGCGAAATGGCGTCGGAATACGGTCGGGAACAAGGTGGCGAAGTCACCGGAGCTCTTCGATTTACCTAAATTACGCTACACTAGTAATCTAAATGCGAAATAAAAGACGGAAATGAAATGCAGACATGAAAAACTACCTAAGAAATATAAAGGCGCAGCTCGACTTGGCCAGAGGGCCAAGGAGCAGGACGGCTGCCGGAGCGCCGCCGTGTGTGCAACCACCTCCATCTCCAGCCGATTCAAGGTACCGGCAGCATCCTCCTGTCACGAGGAGCACACCTGGGATTGAATGCGAGGAAGAAAATGGGTTGGGGCTGACCAAACTTGAAGAGAAGGCGGTGGTTGTTTATTTATAACCAGAGCAGCACCCTTATTTGGCCGGGCAAAATCAAGGAATCTGTGCTATGTACAAAGGATCCAGGATCACGGCGAGAATCATGGATGATTAGAGAATAAAATCCGTGAAGGATTCGAGGGTGATGGATGAAAGGGACGCCCAGGAAAAAGGGAGGAAAGCGAGGGAAAAGACACGTCTGACGAAAGTCAGGTCAACTTTCCCTGGCCCCTGATTGGTCCACATTGGACCGATCTTGACCCATTTATTTAACCTAATAAATGAATTAATTAGATTTTGCATATAAAATAAAAAATGTTTATTAAATAATTTAGTATTTATTTCCGATTTTTATTTATTTTTTTAATACATTTTATTACGGTTTTATTAAAATAATGTATTTATAAGTATATTCATATATATCTATTTTTATTTTGTTTATTTTATTTTATTATTTTATTTTTCTTATTTTATAAATTTATAACTTATCATTGTGAGTATAAATATATTTTTATTTAATTTTTATGAGTTTATTTATTTCTTTAAATAAATGTGTATATGTATATGTAGGTATACTTATAGGTATTTTACCTATATATTATATATTTTATTTATTTAAGGAATTTTATTTGTTTTTATTTTGGATTTGTATTTTTAATAAGTTATATATAATATATACATTATTATAAAAATATAGATGAACAAAAGAATAAAAGAATAAAATCCCTTTTTATTTATGTACATTCTTAACATAGGTATTTTGCCTATGTATTACATAGGCTTATTTTATTTTACAAATTCTTTTTAGTTTTCTTTTAGTTTTAATATGTACATGTATTCTATACATTATTTACAAAATTCTAAAAATATAAATTTATAAAAATAATGAATATTGAATAAAATGAATACTTTAAATCAGTCCTATATACAAGGTGGGCCAAAAACCTAACTTCCACAAATGGACTCCAAAAATTATGAAACCAATTTTATAAAATAGTTCTTGGAATGCTGTATACAATTAAAGGTGAGTTTGGGTGATTTGGAGTTTTTATTTGCAAGATATGGGTCTGTGAAGTTGAGATTTTTGCTTTTTATTCTATGTATAAAATGTACAATGAATCTTATTTTTACACAAACTCAATTTTATATTTTTATTTACATTATTATCTACAACTTTTATGTACAAAGTTTCTTTATTTGATGAATAAATAATCATGTACAAAATAGGTATCAAAAATGCATAAATAAATGAATTAATAAATGAGGTATTTATTGTATAATTGGCCCTTATCTCCCCCTACTTTATTCCTTGTCGACCAATTCCATTCTGGAATCGGTCTCGGGGTTTGGGTCATAAAATATTTGCAATATTTTATTTCTTTTTCTTTTCTTCCCTTTATTCTATCATATTGGCATTAAAAACCTTATTCTATGTACAATAAATATTGAATGCTATAATGAACAAATTAATGCTATTTACATGCATTTGCTGGGGTTTTTAAGGCCAAAATGATAGAATAAAGGTGATGAAATGGAGATTCATCAGAGTATACCCACATGCAACATACTCGATGTCCAACACATTTAGCTCCTCCCGAAATCGGGTTTCCATATGCATGAACCGAGCACTCGGCTATATCTCTCCATCAATAATTTTACACACAACTTGAATGGTGAGATACTCATCGTGTAATATCACTCACGATATAAATACATTACACTTAACCCGACTGATATAATTATATACGTTAGTTCTATAATAACATTTTCACACAGTTTTCCAATCAACTAAAGGAAAACTGGCAACAACGAGCATTGACCAACATGTGCGATACACATGAGCATGAATTTCAACATCCCTTGTGCACTGGACAGTGTTAGCTTTACGTGGATGTTAGTTCAAGATTAAAAGAATCTGATATATATAATGAATGACTAAATGCAAGTATATAAAATATTTGGCATTAAGGATAAAGAAATAATTAACCGCTTGGCATTTAAAAAGGAAAGGGTACAGGATTGACGAGATTTAACGTAACAAAAAAAGGAGATTTGTTAGTCAATCTTACTAAAAAAGGATATCTACGTGTAATGTATATTTAACAATATTTAACAATATTTAACTACGTGTAATCTTCTCAAAAAATGTATATTTAACAATATTTGTGCAAAAAGCAGTTCAACATATATGGAAGTTTCACCATCATTACACTTATCATCTTAAATTTGTAGAACTTAATCTTGATGGGTTTGGGTCCTTGAAGGATCATGACATTAATAATGGTAATAATATTAATAATGAATAAGAATGGATAGTGTTTAATTCAACTCAAGTCTATGACGTTAAATCTAAGAAGGCTAATTAAACCTAAATCAAGTTTTGAAACTATTCCACGACCTCAACATATTTACAAGTAACGAAAAGACTAATTTCCTGCATTTTAGGTTGTCCGATAACATCTGTCAGAGTATAAAGAGAACCAAAGCTCGTCCACGATTAAAGATTCAAGTTAATATACACTACGAGATTTGCAGTCTGACGAATCGATATTATTTATGAGAGTCTAATGATTTTCGCAAATCTAAGATCCAAGAAGATATCTTGACATAACCTATTATCCATAATCTATCTGTGATGATTAGATCACGTGTAACAACAGATCAGGTCACAAAATAAATCTCGCAATAAGGTCCATCACCTCTTCTTATTCATACAGCGAATGCAACACGGAAAAGTTGATGGGAAATTGATTCAGTGTACCAACAACAAAAGATAATTATGGGGTTAGGCTAAAAATTTCGACAATAATCTCCAAAATCCATTATCTCCAGATCACGAGATACACGGAAAATAAGGGAGGAAAATCAACATCCGTTACCTATACTCGTGCATGTCTTGATCCACGTGCTCGATCGTCCGATCACGAATCCGATGAGAGGGTTGCCTTTCCTTTGCGATGGCCCTCCTCGTCTTCTTCTTGTCTCGAAGCTACGTGGCTTCGAGAGCTTTTGATAATGGTGGCGGCACCGTTCTCTCCTTGATTCTCTGAAGAAGGAGAGGGAGAATGGATAAGAGAATGACTTGTAGAGGAAGAAAATGATGGATTAGGGTTTGGAAAGAAGTGGGAATGAGGGGAGATGAAGGATGGGGGTCTTAATATAGGTTAGGACTAAAATCCTAGTTTTAGGATCCCTAATATAGCCCTAAATTCGTAATTAACTTATCTAATCCTGTAACCATTAATCCCCTCAATATCCATGACCCCTCTTCACAAAAACAGACATATCTCCCACATCCGAGCTCGGAATTACGCGTTTTTGGACTCGTAGGAAAGCTTGCGACGAGACGCTTCTTTTGAGTATAATATTGAATAGGTTTTAAGACTTCGGAAAAAAATAGAAAAAAAAGCGGAGTGTTACACTTTATGTTTTGAATGATGATCTAATGTACATGAGATATGTTTACCGAGTATAGGGATCTTGGTAATGTTGAACATTAGTGTCTGCAGCGTCCCTAAGGGATTAGGCATCACATTCTTAGACCTCGATGAGGTAGATACTTGATATCTAAATGTATATATGTGCATGATATACCATTGTCATCATAAGTGAAATCCTCGATGAAATATATAAATGTATGTATGCCATTCCTAGTGGATGAAGGATGCTTTGAAGGGAAGGATTGCTCAATTCTGATATATAATCATTATCACTATAAAATTACATAAATCATAAGCACATGTTGGCGAGGACTGGGTGAGCATGTGTCCTCTTCAGGTGTATGAGCGAGTACTTGAGTAGGAATGTGCTTACCTAGACTCCTAGCTTACTTAATTTTCCATGCACGCTTGACTTAGCGCATGCATTAATTGGTGACAAGGATATGGCGAAGACTTGGGGAGGAAATAAGGGTTCTCGCCAAGCCTGTTATGCAGAAAAACTAACGACCCTCGATCTTTCATTCTACCCAAATTCCTCTTCGTCAAACCTACATTGGTAATCCATCTTCGCCTCGGATCCAACATCGATGCTCAGGCAACTACAACTCTACACTTTAGTCCCTTCATTGAGGTATACCACTTCCTCCTCTATTCTATTAGATTTTATGACATAGTGTTATCATGTTGTGTATGTTCTTAGGATAGATTTTTTTTGCCAAATTTGTGTAATTATTCACAAACCAACTTTATTCTTAGTATAGTATGTATTGCATTTCTAGTATGATAGTTGGGCGATAAATATAAGATTTAGAAAGTAACCCACATTTGATGATATAGGTATGTCTAATGAAATGCTTAAAAATGTTTTTAGAAATATTGAAGCAAATATGTGATATATATTATGATATATGTTTTTAATATTTGTATTTCCATTAACACACCTTTCGTGTGTATGTAAATCGTGTGCAGACTATGTATATGAGTGGTGTAGGATTATATAGTAACTAATTTATTTACTTAATCCCATAGAAGGCACCATCTCAAGAGGAAGATAGGAGGAAGAGGACTCAAATAAGCATGATTAATAACAATGATGCAAAAACAACTTAGCAAGAAATCTAAGCAAAGCTTGATATCCAAGCTCTTCCGTTCGTATCTAAAGAGAATAGGAAACATAACTTTTATATTTTGTGAACATTTAAAATCCTTGTTGTACCTATTATATCTAAAATATATTTGTTCTCATTTCTGTAACTTTTAACAATTAGGTAATCATTTACATTGTGGTTGATAGTCAATTGTATATGCAAATTATATCTCAGTCATGGCATGTGAACCTATTTTATATTTAAAATAGGTTAAGTGAACGAATAATTTATATACTCCATATCACATGTATGTCATGATCTTTCTATTGAATACATGTAGTTGTTTTATGGCAGATCGTACATGTTCAACAAGGTTTCCAATCCTTGATAAACTTGTACAAATTTTTTATTCTAATTCATGAAATTGGTGAGCACAACATTTTCACAAAGTCTTCGCTAACGAGAGAGCGTGGTAAGCTCATTGGTAGGAGAAAGCGAGGATTGGTGCTCTCTCATCAATGTGAGTGAGGCGTGTGTGAATATATATCCTTGCTAACCTACTCTAGGGTCCCAACATATAAGAAGACCGTCTGGCGAGCACCAATGCTCGCCCATGTCATTGATGAGCACTTGACCAGTGACAGACCTCTTTCTACCCTTCTTAATTAGTGATAATTACGTTGTAATCAGACAAAAAAAATTTATCGAAACAAAAAGTACGAAAAAATAATATATGAAAATTAATTCAATGTTGTCGATTTGTTTATTTTACTTAGGCAATTCCAATGTTGAACTCAGAGAGGTAATGTGAAGGTCTAAAATTACTTTTCAAATAACTCAGAGCATTAGGTTTTAGGAGTTGAATACTTTTAAGGTTTTGGATCTTTACAGATTTTATAGATTTTTAATTAAGAAATGCAATTAAGTTGAAGAAAATATGATGCATGAATTTTTATAAATATTTTATGCAATAAAATGATGTAATGCAATGTTAAAGAGAAATTAAATAATGCATTTTCTAGATTTTTCGAATGATAATGAATGGATGCAAATATCGATGGAGAAAGAAATAAATCATGCCACTCAATTTAATACATGAGCCCTCCTTGTAGTCAATTTCAAAATATTTAATCGATTAATCTCAAGTTAAATCCCAATATAATTTCCTGATTTTTCACAAGCAACAAAGTGAATTTCAAATAATATATGGCTCACAATTAATGGATAAACTCCTAAATTCTATTTATATCCAAAAATGTCTTAGAATGAATAATTCAATATCTCATATGATAGACAATTAAATAAGCTCCAAAACAACACCAAAAACAATTACCTTGGATGCTATATGCTCAAGATATGAATTAAACAAATCTAGGGGTATAAATGTTATAAAAATTGTTTAAAATCCTCAAAATCGTCCTTTAGAGGGTTTGTAAGCAATTTTTAGAAGTCGAAGGGGTTCCTCTGTAAAGTTCCCAACACACAGGGGTTTGTGTATAAATTCTAGGAAGAGTGGGATGCGATGATGCATTTTTCCCCATCGCATGTGATAAGGCGTACCTGAAGAGGTTGGCTCGAATGGCGTGGCTTGGATGCCTGAGGCTCCACATGGACACTTTGATTGCTGCAGGGCATCAAAGGCACAAGGCTGGGGCCTGAGGCTCTAAGCAAATCCAGGGCATCCATCACCCCGCCTGATCTAATGGTTGTGGTGAAAGCGTGAATTTACAGTCAGATGATGGACCTCTTGATCGGATCGAATGTCTGAGAATTGGGCTTAATGAGAGCCCTTTGCTCCAGATAGAACTGTGCTAATAGGATGTGATGATCTTCCTCGACTCAGGCCAACAGTAAACTCTCTTCCTTCTCCTTTTAGTCGACACATGGTCGAGGGGCATTGGGCTTCGACGATATCGATGGCGAGGCACTCTGATGGTGATCTCCTCTGCTGAATGGACCTGTAAGGAGAAACTTGGCTCAAGCCTTTAGGGATTGGCATTGTTGTGACATAGCAATAAGTAAGGGGGTGGTTTCTGCTCCTTGCCTAGATAAAGGATGGAGTGGCAATGATGAAGGGAATGCGAAGAGATAGACTATAAGGTAGAGGGATGATAGAGGTGATGGTGATTGTCAGAGGTCAATATCTTGAAGACAAATATGAGAGATGGAGTTGTGATCGAGGGGAATTGTGAAGATGAGGAACAAAGGATAAAACAAAGGGGATGAAGTAAACAGAGAAGAAGATCAAAGAAAGAAGATGGCAAGGGAACGGGAGAAAACAATAAGACAGAGGATAGGGATATACCTGGAAGGAGAAAGACATTAGCCTGATGGGTGGAGTTGTGGAGGCGCTTCGGTTGTTGCTTCAACTCCATGGTACTGGAGGAAGCTTGGATGTGCATCAATGGTTGAGCATAAATGATGGACGTGGTGTAGAGAATTAGGAGAAAACCCCCTCATGTCCTCTGACAAAAGTCAAAGGTGGAGGAAGGGATGTTGACCAGAGGTCAACAGTCAGGCGCCTCTAATTGGTCCACGTTGACCAACAATGAAATGAGATTAAAAAATCTCTTATAAAATCAATTAAAATAATAAATGAATGATTTATTTTTAGTTAAAACATAAAAAAATATCTATTATTTTATGTAGTATTTTATTCTGATTTTTATTTATTTATGCCAATTAATTTATTATGAGTTAGTTTTTACATGTATAAGTATATGTATTTATACATGCATTTGGTATTTTTATTTTTTATTTTATATTGTTTATTTTATTATTTTATATACATAATTTCAATATTTATAACTTATCTAATTACACATTTACATATTTTTATTAGATTTTTTTAATTTCTTTATTCGCATAAAGAAATAAGTGAATATATTATATGAGATTAATGGGGCTGCCCAACATGGTTGCCCCCACATCATTTTTGGTATTTTTTGAAAAATATCTCCATGTATATTCATCCCTTATCCCTCCTACATGTCATTTGAATTTCGTCGGAAACAGAGACTCCAATGCCTTCCATCTAGAATATGTATGATTACAACAGTTCTATGACCATTAAAATTACTTGTTCTTGATGGAGGGCATATGAGTCTTTATTTCTGACGAAATTTAAATGACATATAGGAGGGATATAGGGATGGATATACATCACGATATTTTTCAAAAAAATAAAAACAACGTCGAAAATAATATGGGGGCAACCCCATTAATCTCATATTATATATGTATATTTTTACCTATATATTAGGGCACATTATTTATTTTTTATATAATTTTAATGGTTTTATTCTATTTTTATTATTAATATGTATTTTGAATACCATTTATAAATATATACAAATATAAGAATGCTCAAATTATAAAGAATAAATATATTGAATATTATATACATATATATTGCACAATTAGGGCCCAAAAGCAAACTTTTGCATCACTCAGAATTGAATGGAACCATCTTCATTTAATAGATAATTTAATTTTATGAAAAGGGAGGTTTGGTCAATTTTTGCTATGTATAGAGAAGATACATGTCTGTAAAGGTTTCTTTAGGCTTTTTTATTCTGTGTGTTCCAGGCACACTATGCATTTTTTTAATGAAATAAATTTTATATTTTACTTTATATTTTTATGTGCAATATTCATGTTGAAGGTTTATTTGATTTGAAGTATTAAAATAAGAAAATAAAATGGGTCTCAAAAAGTCTATTATTGATGAATAAAAATTAGGATTTTTGTGTGGTTTTCTGTACAATTGATCTGCCTATCTCCCTCTACTTTATTCCTTTGTCAACCAAGTCATCATGATGGTTAGGTCTCAAGGTCTACGGCCACCCAATGTCTTTGACACTTTCATTTTTATTTCTTTCTTTATTCTTTTATTTTTAAATAAAAAATAGTATTTTATACGATATTTTATTAGTCAATTGATGAGTGTTATTTTGCACAAACTTACACAATATACATGCATATATCTAGGGATTTAATGCTAAAAATAAAATAATAATGGTGATGAAATGTAGATTCATCAGTCACAAACTATTTTTAAAATGTGATAACGACGAAAATAAGTTTTTCATCAATAAAAAATTAACATTAGTACTCATTTAATATCAACCATGTGATTACAATCTATAATCAAAATATTATCGAATGAATTCGGGTTACCTTAGATTCGATTAATTAGATAATTGAATCCATAAATCCAATTCAGATTCAGTTTGTTATATTTGTAATCAATTTTTAAAATTTTTATCGAATGAATCTAAATTAAATTCGAATGATTCAGTTCAATTATTACCATAGTAAGTATTAACTTTATATCATCATTATATCATTATTTTGATACTTTATATTACATCGATCTTGCATGTCGGGCCAGATAAAGGCTAACCTTAGCTCGGACCCAACACGAAGAATTATATAAGCTTATATTTTGTCCCGGATCTAGTCTAAATCATTTTGAGCTTGAGTCGAACCGGGTTAAGAGAGTTGATTTTATTGGATCGGATCCTCTTGTAAGAGGATCAGATTTTAAGATGGACCGGGCCGATAATTCTCCATGCTCATCCTATGGAGTCAGCATCCACCGAAAAAAAGGATCTGGTTGGTTAAAAAGAAAAATAGAAGGGGTTTTATGTAAAAATAAGGAATCCAAGGAGTTGGGGGCATGAAAGGACGAAACAACGCGGGTTCTCTCTTTCTCCTTATCACGAAGCTTCCGAGAGAGCCCCAAACGCGGACGGCCCCTCCTCTCCATCCGCTCCAAAATCTCCCCATCTTCTTCCCTCGATCCACTCGATTCAGGTTCGTCTTTTACTTTTTTATCATCAAGTTCCCATCTTTCTTCCGTATTTCACGATCTTCCCAACGACTGAAGAGATTAATTCCCTAAAAACCTTGCAAATCGTAATCCCTAGAATCGGAATCAAACTATCTGCATGCAATTAGGGTTTTTCTCATGCAAACTGTCTGCCCGCTTTTCTGTTTCTTGTCCGTTTCATGGGAGGGAGAGAGGACAAACCGTACCTCTGGATCTGACGAATGTGCTTTTTGGGTATTAGGGATTCCGGTATTTGGATCCCCCTGTGTGGAAGTTTTTTTGGGATCGGTCTTGATCTGAATAGCATCCGATTTTTTTCTCATGAGCATGTGGGTCGATGTGCACAAATTTTGGCAAATTGAGACATTTGGTACATCTGCATGCGATAATTCTTCCAAACGTTCATGAAAAAGCCTATTGTTATCTTACCTTTTTTTCTGGACATATCTTGTAAGCCTTAATATTATCTATGAAAAATCACTCGGAGAGCTCCTTCTAGAGGACTTTGATATTCCATTCTCGAATATTCTAATTGGAGTGAAATTTTATTCCATGATTACTTTTCTAACATCTCACAGTTTGCGCTGCATAATCTAAAGGTTGCATCTCCTCAATCCAATATATTGAGATCTTCTGAGTACATGGTTCAATGTTTTCTCAGTTTCTAAGGCACTTCAAAAAACCATCTGTCTGAAAGAAATCTGGTCCAAAACTGATCTTATGAGGATGTAGTGGCCATATCTCATGTGTCAAAATATAAATGAGTGCTTTCTTGAAAACCACAATATCTGTCAATTCTCCCCTTTTTTTGATCTTTGTTGCTGGGAAGGTTCTGTACTTAATTATTTATTTGCATTTTCTTTTCCCTGTCTCTGTTATGTTTTGCTTCTCGTTACACAATTTATGAGGTTCCTGGAGGACTTTAAATATTGCATGCCTAAGATTTGCAGGTTGTTGAGCTTATTCATTGAAAATAGGAGACCATGTCTGATGGCCTTGGAGAACCAACTAGTTCACAGACACAAGGATCGCCATCTGCAAACAATGATGCAGGCGACTTTGAATGTAACATATGCTTTGATTTGGCTCAAGATCCAATTGTGACCCTATGTGGACACCTGTTCTGCTGGCCATGCCTGTACAAGTGGCTCCACATACATTCCCATTCACCAGAATGCCCGGTTTGTAAGGCTATCATACAGGAGGAGAAGCTGGTGCCTTTGTATGGGAGAGGGAAGGCCCCCTCTGATCCTCGATCCAGATCTGTGCCGGGTGTTGATATTCCTCACCGCCCTGCAGGTCAGAGACCCGAGACGGCACCACCTCCAAACCCTAATCAGTTCCCACAACAAGGATTTGGATTCATGGGAGGGTTCCCACCTATGGCTACAGCAAGATGGGGCAACTTTACATTTTCTACTGGATTTGGTGGTTTGTTCCCCTCACTTTTTAACTTCCACTTGCATGGCTTTCCAGATGCAGCTGCATATGGTGCTGCTCCTGGATTTCCATATGGTGCATTCCATGGTGGACATGTACATGGATTCCATCACCATCGCCATGGACTTGGCCAGCAGGCTGATTCCCACCTCACTACTTTGTTTGTCATTGTGGGTGCACTTGTTATTTTTACACTCATGTGGATATAAATTAATGTATTAGTTGGTCTTTATACGATCTTAATGATCCATGTGCACCATTAATAATGATGGCTGTATTTTATATATGGTGATTTCTTGTAAATTCCTATGTTTGGTTTTATGCAATCTAGTATCTTTATTTTTCTCTGAGATGTATGCCCAGCTTCGTTGGGGAGATTATGATGGCTTTTACATTGTAGCCATGAAAAGTTATGCTTATGACCTTGAAATATTGAATTTTGTGGGGGGAGTCTTGACCCAGTTTGCATATATATTAGACGCAATGACTTCTTTAATAAAATTCTTTCTTCTCTGTCTATGGATGCAATATAAATATCTTGATTCTTGTTATGGTTTTAGCCATTGTCAGTTAATACATATTATGTATGCTTGGTGATGCGTTCCATAAGAGTTTTTTGAATTGAATGGTGCTTGCAAGGTTTGAAAAGTGTCAGAGTTTTTTTTTTTAATTTGCCAATTTACTGTTAAATTGCAGCTTAGAGAATAACTAAAGCATCACATCTAGTGGTGGTATGGTTTGCTTCCTAGTCCTATGACTGTGTCATTCCTTCTTGGTGAGTTTTTTTTATTTGTTTGTTTTAATCTTTTGTGGTCTTGATTATGACAAAACTAGAAGATATTTGTTTGCAGTAACCACTTTAGCCCTGTCATGGAAAAAAATTTCTTTACTTCGACTACATTCAGAAGGGAATAACCCTGAAATGTGTTGATATCATGCTGATTCTGTATGCTAAGTAATTACTTCAAACGTTCGGAACCTATATCGTGGATTGATACTTCTTTACTTGTTTTTTTTTCAACTTGCTTACATCTGTCTTTACTGGGCTCTCTTTGTTGATCATAAGCTGCAGAACTCATGGTCATGCCAATCTTCGTGCATTATCGCATAAGATATCTGGGGAGACTGGTAACCACAGCTTGTGGTAGTTTCCAATAATAGCTTTATCTTTGGTGCTGTAAGACAAATACCACTCACCACAGTTGTTTCCCTACTGCTCCGTAGATCTCTCTCTGCCGGCATGAAGCGCCTTTTAGTTCCTCTGTTCTAATTGCCAGACTTCTGGCCAAAGCAAATGGGAATTTCTGATCGGGGAAAGCTCTTTACATCAGATATATAACCATGGTTTCAAATTTTGCGAAATATCTGTGAAATTTTGCCGAATTTTCAGAATCGACATGGGATTGAAATTTCGAGCGAAATGCTGATATGAGCGCCCTCCTTCACAAATGTTGCTCGATTTGGGTGAAATGTAGACATGGTGTTGATACGATATCCGATTTTGTTGGATACCCGTAATGGAATTCCTATTGTGTGGAAATATGAACAATCCGATAGCGCCAAGATCGAAACAGCATCCAAGTGGATCTTGTATCTTTCCCGGCAATTGTCTCTGTCCTGGCAATGGCTTGCATATCAGGTATGGGATTCACAAGTGTTGCTGGGTCTTCATCTGGAAATAGGAATGGGACAGTGAAACTATAACCGAGGATATGAAATCCTCTTCGATTGGTATTTTTTTCTTATATCGCATCTTTACTTTTTTTAAAAAAAAAAATCTTCACAGGTTTTCTGCTCTTAAATTTTTGATTTCGTCTTTTCACTATGTGATTCTATACATGATATCTAACATAAACCAATTTTCTCCCAATTCTGGGAGTAGTAGATCTCAAAAAAATATGTGACCTTTTGCAAGCAATGTCCATGTCTATTTGAAATTTCTTTGGCCATTCCAGTAGCTGATGTCTGATCTCTATTTAATGTAGTATACCATCATACAAAAATATTTGAGTGGATGACCAGATGGATTTCAACAAAGCGCATGGCAGTTAGAGCTGATCTTTTATCTAAAACTCGCCTTGACATCATGGTTTGTCTTATGTGGATTGCTTGGATGAGGAGCTCTATCACAATGGTCACGTTTGCAGTTCTGATTTCTTGGCTAATGCGAAGCTGAACGGGGGATGAATCCAGCCCCAAAGGGGCGCAAAACAGGGTTGCTGGCCCCTCTTCTCTAAGTGGGTGCTAAGATTGCTGTAGCAAGTTGATTTAATGTGATGGAGAGGGCCAGATTGCCTCTACAACCATCCATCGAAATGAAGGGCATACTGAAATGTTGTTGTAGAGATATCACCCTGACGAGAAAGCTTGGGAATGGTGGCCATTCTTTTATTTGGCTGGATGATTGGCCAACAACTGACATGCTTGGTATATCTTCATGGATCTCCTTTGCTTTTGGTGCAAGCTTGTCTTATTGGTAGGTCAAGCCCTTTGCTAGCCCTGATTTGTATTTTTCTATGCGCCTCCTCACCTTGATTGACAGGATTAGCCCTCGGCCTGCTGATTGGAATTCCAGGGAGTGCATGAATTGGGTGCTTGTGAAAATATTATTCCTGTCATCAACAATCCTGATGCTTTAATCTGGACTGTCGAAGCCCTTAAAAGATGAAAGCTCCCATAGAGGTAAAGAAAATATACTTGTGAGGAGACTAGTCACTAAGGTGCACAGGCAGCACTTGGTTCTAGATGCGGACAGCAATTATCTTTTCTGCTTGGATTTTCGGGAAGATATGTAACATCTATTTTTTTCAAGGGTTTTTATCAGTTGTGCCCCGTTGAGATGTTGCAAATTCAGTTATGCCCCTCCTTTTTTGGGAATATCAGTTGTGCCCTCGACTTTTTGTCGCTCTGTCACTTGTGCCCCTCTGTTACTTTGACTGTAAATAAGTTGAATTTAACCGTGATTTAATTAAACCATGGTATAGTTAAGAGGGGCATATTTGGAAGAAAAGTTTCACCTCACCCTTCAACCTTTCCTCCTCTTTCGACCACCTCCTCCTTCGATCCTTCTCCTCCGCCTTTCTCCCCCTCCAGCTACAAGACTCGGCTTGTTCGTCGTAACCATCATCTCCACCAAAGCAGTGTGCTTCATCACCACAATGCAACCTAGCAAATGGAACAATTATATTACTTTCCATACATGTTTGATTTATTTGTATATATTGGAGTTATGAAGCTGCAGAAATCATTAATCTGAGCAATATTTTTGAAACCTCCATTTAGAATCACAGATATGACGAGTGTTCTGCTTGGACAACTGATGCAACTGATGTACATCATCATAGGCCCGACGAAAATTATGCCCGCACAAATATGCCCTTTGTCGATATCTGTAGTACTCGAATCAGAGGACATTTAAGTTAACATGCAATCAAGTCCCTTTCCATTTGTTTAAGAGCTTGAGAGCAGATGAGCTTTTTCTTGAGAGGGAGGAGGCTGGGGGCGGAGGGAGACATTGAGGCATGGGGGTTAAGGGGCGGGGTGAGGTAAGGAGCTTAGGGCAGAGGGGGAGGCATGAAAGGAGAGGAGGAGGAGGTTGGGAGCTGAGAAGGCTGGGAAGGAGGGGGAGGATGATGAGGCCGTGGCGGAGGAAAGAGGAAGGAGGAGGTGGTGGTAGTCGAAGGTAGAGGAGGTTGGGGAGGAGGAGGTTGCAGCGAAGGAGGGAGTGGAGGTGGAGGAGGTTGGGGTGGAGGAGGTTGGGGGTGGAGGTTGGGAGCAGAGAAGGCTGGGAAGGAGGGGGAGGATGATGAGGCCGTGGCGGAGGAAAGAGGAAGGAGGAGGTGGTGGTAGTCGAAGGTAGAGGAGGTTGGGGAGGAGGAGGTTGCAGCAAAGGAGGGAGTGGAGGTGGAGGAGGTTGGGGTGGAGGAGGTTGGGGGTGGAGGTTGGGAGCAGAGAAGGCTGGGAAGGAGGGGGAGGATGATGAGGCCGTGGCGGAGGAAAGAGGAAGGAGGAGGTGGTGGTAGTCGAAGGTAGAGGAGGTTTGGGAGGAGGAGGTTGCAGCGAAGGAGGGAGTGGAGCTGGAGGAGGTTGGGAGCAGAGAAGGCTGGGAAGGAGGGGGAGGATGATGAGGCCGTGGCGGAGGAAAGAGGAAGGAGGAGGTGGTGGTAGTCGAAGGTAGAGGAGGTTGGGGAGGAGGAGGTTGCAGCGAAGGAGGGAGTGGAGGTGGAGGATGGGGGAGAGGAAGAAGATGGGGCGGGAAGAGGAAGATGAAGGGGATGACCTTTCAACCATCTTTTTTCAATTTAATTCCTCATGTATCCTTTAAGTTAACGCCCGTTTGTGTTGGATACAAATGACCACTAATCCGAGGGGCACGAGATAGAACGGTAAGAAGTCGGGAGCACGACTGATATTCCCAAAAAGGAAGGGGCATAATTGAAATTGCAACATCTCATAGGGGCACAATTGATAAAAAAAACCCTTTTTCCAATGTCCCATCTCGTGCATGGTTTGGAGAAGTGTTTATCTCTTGATTGAGACACCTTTAAAACATGTGCCAATCTCACAATCATGATGTTCTTGAGAGGGGGTCTTGTAATTCATCTCTTCGTAATGGTACCTTTTTGTATTATAGAATTAATTTTCTAGATGGTGCTATTATTTTAATAAAAAAATAGTATTTGGTCAATTTGTACCCTTAACCACCTCATTAGAATGTAAACATGGAATTGCCAATCTGTATCTATGTGATTGCTCATGGCACTAACCTTCACGCATCAATTATATCTTCTCTTTGCACAACCATTTTATCTTCATCCATTTTCTACTTTTAATATTCCATCTCTGCACCCTTCCCTTGCTTTCTCCCTCACTGGATCCTTCTTGCAAGTGGCCATCTCATGGTGTAGCTAAAATTTTGTATCACCTAGATGGTAGTGGTGTTAAATGATAGTGTTTACATATGCCTTGAAGTCACAACCATATTAAGATTCGATATATTTTATAAAATGGGATCTTAGTAAATTTGATTAAGGTATTGATTTTTGATCTGATTAAGAATTAGCTTGTCATATACCTTATATGTAATTTATGCTAGGATATAACATGGGTTATCTGAGAGTTTACCTTTAGGTGATCGTTGTCTCCTAGGATTTTTGTATCATATACTCCACTTTTGTACATAATCTAAATTTTCACATAGTGGGATCTCTCTTTACTCTGGTGGGATTTTCAATGTAAAACATTTGTCTTTTTTATCCGATTGCTTGTGGATTGTTTCTCTATTAGTATCTTCGAAATTTGATCAGGGATTCTCCATGTATTTTATACAAGTTTGAGAGTTTCCACAAAGATCTGTTTGGCTGATAGCATCGTCTTTCCATTGAAGTCTTTCACGATGTATCTCGTTTGATATGATCCCGCACCCAAGATGATGATGACGTCGAGATTGATAAGTTCGATCAAAGAAGGTTAAGAATGAGTCAATCCTCATTCAACAAGTCATCGCAAAGCATGTCGAGAAGCATGGAGAAGATGCTCGCAAAATTAATGCTAGTTCATGCATGAACATGCATCTTTTGATGATAATAAAACTTGTGCAAATATACAAAATTTTAGTTAGCTTGAAGCTAGATCATAAGTAGAAAGCTACTAGACTAGGAAGAAGCTCAAGCTTAAGTGAAGAAGAAGTTTAAAGGAGATCAAAGCTAAAGAACTTTAGCTTGAGCTCAATGAAAGATCTCAGGTTTTAAGAAGAAGACAAAGTCTTTTCTTTTATCGAGTCGTGCATTTTCTACTTGTCTTACATTGTAAAGGTCTTCAAGTATCATGCATCTTGCATATTTAGACCTTTGACCTTGACTTTCATATCAACATTCCAAGTTGGTCGATCAACCTACTTACATTTATTGATCAATCCTTATTGACCAACAACCTTGTTTGACTGATCGTTTCCTGATTGATCAATTTCCTTGACTGATCGGGTACATTTCATCAATCAATCCTTGTTTATCATCGATCAAGTTTTGAATTGAACGACTATATTATGATCAATCAATTTTGATCTCTAATCGATCAACTTTTGCTTCTGATCAATCATCAAAATGCACTTGATCTATTATTTGATGTTGATCGATCATCTATATATTATGATTGATCATTTTCTATTTTAGGAAAGATTTTTGATGGGGATTTCATTCCTAATTTGTTAACAACAACTGTTTTTTCAAAGCCAAAGGCTGAGACTCTGGACCTATAAATATGACCCCATGCTCTATTCTTCACTCTCTACTTTGTGGGAGAAAGTTTTAAGAACTGTCTTTTGTTCTATGTTTCAATCCAAGAACTCTAATGCTATGTTTTTCATCTTACGAGCCCTCTCATCGCTTTGTAAGATCATTTTAGTTTACTTCATAATAGTCATCGCACATATATCTTTAGTATTGAGGTTGTTGGGCTTTACTTAATTGTATTACGATTGTAAGTTATACAAAACAACGTGTTATATATAGTAAAATTGACCGCGTAATCAACTTACATTGTAATGCGGTTGGGTTGCATGTGCAAGCAACTCAAGTTAGTAACATAGTTGTGTGGGTCAAGCTGAAAGTTTGAATGGCGATACTCTTATCGTGATTTTTTTATCTAAAGAGGGTTTCTACATTAAATACTTGTGCACTTGTGGTTGATTGATTATCTTGTGATTAGAGTGCTACATAACATTGTGCTTGTTTTTAGAATTTTGTTGTTATAGCATACAAGTCATACAGATTGATCCACCCATACCCATCTACAGTCGGTAGAGGGAACCTATATTTGATATTAGAGCCGAAGAAGTAATGTTGTGATGTACATATGGTTAGCATTTGATGATCGCAATTGGATGGAGGCTCCATTTGGAAAATCAAGATGATGATCTTCCTTTAATTGTCTGACTTTGTTATCTGGAATATGAGGAGGAAATGAATTTAAAATCATGGAAGAGAAGGAGACTAGGTACTCCACCACTGATTTCACACATGTGACTTTGAACTCAAAGGCAAGGCACTCTCTATACCCTGCCTTATCAGAAATTGAGTTTGAAAGAGTTTCTCACATGAAGACAACGTACAAAGTATGGAAGTGCTTAGAGACCACCAATTGAAGGTATATCTATGGTGAATGAATCACAATTTAGGATACTTAGATCTGGGTATGAAACTTTCAAGATGCAGAGAGAAGAAAACATAAATCATATGAAAGTCAGATTCATTACCGTCGTGAATCAACCAAGGAATCTAGGAAGAGTTTTTCATCATGGAGAACTTCCTAATAAGATATCATCTCTTTATCAGATGAATTGGAACATTAGGTCATCACTATTGAAGAATCCACGGATTTCCAGCATGATCTCATGGAAGACCTTATAGACAATATTCTTTCATATAAAGAAAAACTCGAGAATAGGAAAAAAGAAGAAAAGTCGCTAAACAATCTAGGTATTGCAGCCAACAAGGAATCAACATGTATTCTAGATAATCAATTCGATAGGGACGTAGTTGGATACACAAATCGACCCATGAACTTAGTGAGTAGGAGACAAATATGGTGTTGGTGTAAGTATGGGAAAGAGAATAAAATATGCTGAACTTATTATGGCAAGGTATAAGTTCTAGTAAGAAATGTGTACATCTCCACCTTTTGAAAGTACTCTTTATACTGTTAAGCAAACAGTAAAGCACATATAACCACATCCTAGATTATATACTACCTCTACACTATACAAATCCCAGGGCTTGATGCTACTCATAGGGCCTGTTTGGTTGCAGGGTTGGGAAGGGTTGGGTTGTCCCAACCCTTCCCAACCCTCAACCAAATAGCCCAATCCTTCTCACAGTTTACTATTCACAGGGGTATCCCTAAACCCAACCCTGCCCAACCCTGAACCAAACAGACCCCATAAGGTATGTCTAAGGTGAAGGAATCACGATCTAGGATGCTTATACCTGAGTGTGAAACTTTCAAGATGCAGTTAGAAGAAAGCATAATGATATGAACGTCAGATTCACTACCATTGTAAATCAATCTAGAAATCTAGGAGTTTTTCTACCTGAAGAACTTCCTAATAAGATTATCATCTCTATATCAGCTGAATGGGAACACAAGATCATTGCTACTAAAGAATCCATTGATTCAGCATGATCTCGTTGGAAGACCTTAGAGGCAATCTTCTCACCTACAAACCAATGTTCATGAATAAAGAAAAAGGGGGAAAGCCGCAAAAGAATCTAGTTATTGCAATCAACTAGGAATGAAGAGATCAACATGTATTATAGACAACCAATTCGATAAGGACATAGTTGGATACACAAATGGACCATTGAACTTAGTCAATAGGAGATAGATGTGGTGTAAGCATGGAATGAGGATAAAGTCTGTATATCGAAGTTACTTATTATAGTAATGTATGAATTAAGTTCTGATAAAAAAATATATACAAATCCACCTTTTGAAAAGAACTCTTTATATTGTTAAGTAAACAATAGGGCATGCAAACCACAACATTATAATGATGCTACAATTATATTTGAATTTGCAAATGCCAAAGTTAGAAGGTAGTTTATCATCAACATAATATATAATTAGATCGAGTCAAAACATAATACTACTGCTACACTGCCACAAATATCCGATCCCGATGCTTCCTATGAAGTACGCTTAGATGTGCATACTTATATTCAATAGCCGCATGTAACTCCGAAATATCTACAAATAGTTCTTATTCTTCATCGTAGACATCAACATGTGGGGACATCACGCTCCAAGGGCTAAATGATTTGAGGAGGCATTGATTGTGGAGAATACAAGTGAATTGAGATTCACAAGTTGTACTCTGTAACGGAGCAGACATTGCCAAGAAAGGATGGGGAATAGACAAACTGACTTGCCTTGATTTTTGCCATAACCTAACAAGAGAGACATTCATCATTTAAACAAATCAGGCCATTAATCACATTTCGAGAAATAAAGAATATTAAAAAATCAAACATGCACATAAAGTACATTAAACACATGACACACTACAAGAAACTGTAGATAATGCGAGCACAGATGTAGTCTCATTCTGCTCGCATTGTGGTAATTAATGTAGTCGTTTTTGCCATATGCGACTACATGTCATTATAAGTGGTGTGGTTGCATGTGCATTGCCGTAAATGCGGTTACGAACACAATGCGATCATAATATTCACGTACAATGCGAGCACTATGGTCCTCAGTGCTCGTAACTACTACTTCCAAACATTTTTATAAAACATATAGAACTCAACCACATAGGGGACTACATGTAATCGCATTTTTCATTCCAGAACCAAACAATCACTACTTGGTTTAATTTCGTCGATCCTTTCCCTCTTCCCTCACGATTACTTATATCTGTAGAAGCGTATAAAGATCGTACATGTACAATAATACCATATTTCCATAGAATTCACATTCACAATCAATCATGACATTATATCAGGAGCACATTCTCAACCTATATCACAAGTATATCCACATTCAATTCGCATTCACAATCACATAACACAATATCACAAGAACATTCTGAACTAAAAGCATAATGTCAATGACAAAGAGTTGTGAATACTAAATTACAAGTTACGAGAATATTACAATATTGTTATCAAGTGTCAAATCCTTCACTTCTTATATCTTTGAAGGATTTTCTTCCCCTTATCTTTTCGTATCTCCCTTTGCCTCTACATCTTTGTTCTCTCCTCTGCCTCGATATCTCTCTCATGGTTGATGACTCCGCAATGAACTGATCGCTGCATCTTGACCCTACATTGATCCCACCTTCATTGTTGTCCTCGTCCTTGTCACTCCGATCAACATGACAGTCGACAACCTTCTTTCCACCCCATGAGTACTCCTATATTTTTAAATACACATTACTAATTTTATTGTGTAATGTGAATAAAATATGAGATATGCAATATTACCGAGCAACGAACCTGGATTGTAAGACATTGAGCATGTTCTCTACACCACTCATGAAGTTCAAAATGCTCCCAATATTGGTGGAGATCTTGCTAATCTGTGTCGGGTCTAGAGCAAGCGTCGTAAATGGTGGTGTATTGCGATGATCGTGCACCATATATACCCGTGGCACTTGGAGTGTCACAACTAGACTTTGATGAGAATTTGGGATAGAGTCCCCCAAGTAGGGATGAGCATCGGGCCGGGTCGGGTCGGGCCCAGCCTAGCCCAGCCCGAGCCCGGTTCCAATTTTCGAGCTTGCGGGCCGGGCCTAAGCCTGTTAAATTTCAGAAATTGTAGCCCAAGCCCGAACTTGGCCCACTAGTACATGGGTCGGGCTGGGTCGAGCCAGTCCGTTATATTGAAAAAATATTTTAAACGTGAATACAATATACATTTAATATGCAAATATACAGATTGAATATGTATTTTTCAAAACATGAACATAGTTGACGTCTAAAAAGTATAGAATAATAGAAATTTAAAAAGGAAGATGCACTATATTATTAGAAATCAGAAGTTACATATGAAAAAAAAATCACGGGCATATATACGGGCCTACACTCGGGCCTGTACTCGGGCCGACCCGCGGGCTTCGGGCTCGGGCCCAAGCTTGCCCTAACCTGGCCTGAAAACTGGATCGGACCAAATCAAGCCCAAGCCCGCCCATTTATCGTTCGGGCTTGGGTCGGGCTCGGGCTTTGTCAAGTCGGGTATCGGGCTGGGTCGGGCCGGCCCTACCAATGCTCATCCCTACCCCCAAAGCTTGCCGATAATTGGGCCCACCCTGTCATCCATATCGATCACCTCTTGTCAGACCTTGGCGTCAAATTACAGGCGTTCCTTACCTAAAGGGATCCATACTTCCTTGTGCGAAGAGCTCATTGTAGCGGTCTGCATGTTAAAGACATGGTGATCAATCATTGATATACCATATCATTACCCTTGCATAACTCATGTCACCTAATCTTTGTACCTATTGCACACAAAATCCATAAAAACTCAATAAATGCAGAAAAAAACTCTAAAAAATAATCCCAGGTGTAAATACATGCTTTTCAAACTAACATGTTTTTCTTTCCCGTAAAAGTGACTAAATTTACTCCACCTATAGCGTCAAAGCTTTACATCGTCTCAAATTAAACGTTATTTTTATTGCATAATGTTAAATGCACGTGTTTGTAAGAAGACCTCAAACAATGTATATTTGCTTTCGCGTGACAAATATGGATATAAAGATCTATCTATATAACTCTTATAGAAATTCAACTAATTACGTTCAAAACCATTATGCACATTATATAATATATTCTTGCCTAAAGCATATTACATAATCTCCAACATGGTATCTATCTAATTATATGTATCTATAATTGAGAGCATAATCTGCAACATGGTATCTATATCTAATTATATGTATCTAAAACTGAGAGCACCCAATCTCACTGTATAATAACCCGCATAAGTTGGATGTCCCCGAAGAGCAGATTGTACTAATGTAGAAACACCTGATGAGTATCCACATGTTGATGAAAATGAACAAGTTCGAATCTTATGATGATTATTAAATGTTCTAGTATTTCTAGATGAAAAATCTTTGTTAGACAATGTGTATTGTTTGTGAAATCATGAATGATGGTCTTTATGGAGTGCTTGATAGGACAGAGTATGTCTATGACAAAAGTATTGACATATGGATTACATGATTCTAATGATTATAATTATAATAACGCAATGTCTCAATATATTTTTTTAAAAGACGATAACCGAAATGAGTCCAAATATTGACAAGTGTCAATCCTTAGTGATATAATAGGGGTTCACCTGAATTAGCCTACACAAGACTTTGGGATGACATACAACGAACTGATTATAAAAAAGAGGCGCAAAACTGCACAATTTCATCCATTTTAATGACGTTGCATATAAAAGTGATAACTTCAATTCTTTTTAAGATTGTTATCCCCTAAGGTGATAATTGCAATCTTTTAAGATTGCTATCATCAACCGTGGCGACAAAGGTCCTTTTAAGATTGTCATCACTCTTCTGATAAGCGGAGTGCGGATGTGAGTGCATCTCTTGAAGAAATAGGAAGTGCTCTTTTAAGATTATTATCACCTTCGACTTAAGAAAATTGCGTTTAAGATTTTTATTATCAAAAGTGATAACAAAAAAAACTGTAGATTGTCTATTACGGATCAAAATAAGCATGTGTTGTACACAAATAATATCTCTATACGATGTAATGGACATTTGATATGATATCATAGATGTATATAACATATGATATGAATAGATTGTTACCGGTATCCATACCACTCCATGAACTCTCGAAGACGAGACTTGTTTTAAGAGTATTATGATGTGAAACTCTGTGTTTTTTCCTCGAATCTGTGGCATTGACCAAATGGTTGTCACTGATTAGAAAATTCATGAAAATATTAATTTTGATATGATTGTATCATATTTTGATTTGTTGGATGGATATCATCCTCAGGAATCCATCACATCCAAAATTTTTCAAATCGGTTATTGGTTGAGTGAGATAGGACCAATTTAGTGAAGAGGGGGATCAAGTCTATATTTTTAGTATGAGATTTAGGTGAGATCCACCTAAGTCCGCTCAAGGGACATATAAAACCCCTTTTTGAAATGATATCTCTCCATCTGCAACCCTAACAACCCACCTCTCAACTCCACCTCCCAAACTCGTTGGATATCTGTCGGAAAATCATCGAGTCGTCAAATTTCGTGGATCGCCACCATTTTTTGAGGAGGAGCTTCCTATTGGCATCCTCCACGCACATCTCACATTAGAAAATGTAAGATCATCTCCCCATCTCCATATATTTGGTGATTTTTTATGTATTAGATTTAATAAAATATTTTTGTGATTTAGAGATTACCGTGGTCATGATAATATGTGGGAAATAACTTAGAATGATGCCATGATATCACATGCAAAAAGGCCCGTATAGGTATGGTCCCCTATTCTTTTACTTACGATTTTCTCGTCTTGCATGCGTCTCATGGATCTCGGTGTCCCCATTGTTGGATGGGTTCCCCCATTGGTATTGTGATTGTCAGTTGTCCATGTTTCTAAAGAAATAAAAAAATGATAAATGATATGTTTGGTAATCCACATGTGCATCAGGGATTCATAAGTACCTATGAATGGTTGTATAAGAATGCATATGTGTAACAATGCTCCATTCTCCCTTGATGTTGGTTTCTACACATTCCTCGAACATTACAATTGATCATCCATAAATCTTAGAGATTTTTATGATTTGATATAGATGAGTTTATTGATATTGAAATATATGTAGCATATTTTGTACCACAATCATAATCCTTATGTTAATAGAAATCACTCGGTTCATATAAAAATAATTCTCATGAAACTAGATAGACGTTTTAGATATTGGCTTTGTTAACCAAAGACATGACCGTGAATGAAATGTGAAAACTTAGGGCCTGTTTGGTTGCAGGGTTGGGCAGGGTTGGCCAACCCCGGTTACTATTCACAAGGGTACTTCCTCCTCACAGATTACTATTCACCCATCCCAACCCAACCCAACCCAACCCAGTCCAACCCAGTAACCAAACAGGTCCTTAGCAAACGAGAGAGCGGGGAAGACAATAGAACTTGAGATAGAACAAAAGGGACAACCACCTAGACTAACCATAATGTTAACAATCTTAACTCATCAAGAATTGTTTCTAAGATGTAGGTCCATGCATGCGCTTAGCTCTGTAGGTTTCTCTTCGACCTGTTGAAGAGTTTGTAGTTGCACTATTAGGGGCCATTCAGATGAAGGGGCAACCTAATTTAGTCTTCTCAAGAGAGGTAGGGCCCAAGGATCTCTATCTCATCTAATATCTCTTCTATTTCTTCATATTGATCCTTTTGTTGAAGTACATGCAGATACTTCTGCTGCAATTTGATAAACATGTATTTCACCTCTATTAATAATCGATAGTTTTAGTATAGGAGATGAAATGCGATCTATCAAAAAACACAATTCTTGAATATTGTGGAACAATTTTTAAGTGGAAAATTTACCAAAATCGAACACATGGAACATTGTATTTTTAATTGCACAGTTTTAAATTGATTTCAATGATATTAATCTCCAAGTTAGAAAATACAATGAAAATGAAATGCAATGAAAGAGATGCAGGAACCTTATCTGTAATTTACATATAATTTTAATCCCAACAATATTAATAAATATCCTAAAAAATTGACCACAAATCAAAAGAAATAAATTTATGAATTATTTATCAAATGATGTTTAGGCATTAGGCTTTAAAGATTAGTCGGTGAATACTCCTGTTATGAAGAGGTAAAAATTATCTTTGAAATTCCTTGTAAAGCAATCCTCAATTAAAATAATCACTTAAAATATCATGGATTAAATTAAATTCCTCCTTGATTACACCCTGTTGAACATGAAATCGGTGATCTTGAGTTCCACACAAGGCGGGAACTCAGTCGCTGAATCGACCACGCGAAATCCGAAATTCAAACAACAATTAACCCACAACAAATAAATCAAGCAATGAAAGTAGATGTGCGGAGTTAAAATTTATTATAACTCTACAACAAAGATGTGTATAGGTGCAAGTATGTGTAGAGGTCGAACATAGGGAGCAGACAGGTAGAACGGGGCAATTAATGCTCAAAAATGTGAATGTGATCAAGTGTCTATCTATGCTATTTTTGTGTGGGTTTTTAATTTTATAATTTTTTATTTAATTTTTGATTTTATACTTTTGTATTTTGATTTTTAATTTTCTAATTTTATATTTTCTTTTTATATTTTATATTTTTATATTTTCTTTTTCCAATAATAGAATAAATATACAATATAGGAGAGAGAGAGGAATAGAGTATTTATAAAAATAGGTAAAAATAAGGAAAAGTCAGGAAATAAAGTATTTTTGGTCTTTTTGTATTTTTCTAATGTTTTTGTGGATTTTCTAGATTTTTCATATTTTTTTGGTATTTTTAAAGTAAAAAATACAAGAAACAGTGAATAAAAACCGCTGGTCGAAATTCAATGAGGATGAAAAATAGAAATAAGAGTCCAAAATTCCTCAAATTAATTTTAAATGAAATATAATAAAATAAAGAAACTGAAAACACAATTTTTTGTTTTTTAATGAATTTTATAAATTTTTATAAAGGTTTTTAGAATTTTTATATTTTTAGGAGTTTTCTTTTATACTTTTTAGTGATTTTTGGACTGAAATTAAAGCACACTAAAATATGCAAAAT
Organism: Ottelia alismoides; assembly: GCA_037367405.1. Lineage (NCBI taxonomy): Eukaryota > Viridiplantae > Streptophyta > Magnoliopsida > Alismatales > Hydrocharitaceae > Ottelia > Ottelia alismoides. The sequence goes on along the minus strand of JAZKJV010011904.1, from coordinate 502,654 downwards.
ATATTTTTTTGGGAATTTTCTGAATGTGAACGGGGGGGAGACTCCAGGAGGTTCGCAGTCGATAGGGGAGACTTCAGGAGGTTGCTCCGCCAGGATGTCACCACGGCGATGAAGAACGGGGGGGAGACTCCAGGAGGTTCGGCCTGCGTCAAAAACGACCCCACGATGGTGTCCTTTGGCTTTTGGACCTAAAAATGAAGAACGAGAATCACAGTAGAGGGTCCAAGGGCAAGCATGTGGAGTGGAGAAGGTGGCGGAATGGCAAAAATAGCCGGGGCTCGTGGAGCTCCTACGAGGTGTTTGATTGCGGGGTGTTTTAATCGAGAGAGTGACCAACTAATTGCATAAATCAAAGCCTAAAACTAACAGCGAACTAAACAACGAGAAAAAGGACAGAAACGACCTCGATTGGCTGGGTAGGCCAAGAGATAGACCTCACGGCCAAGGTGGCCGGAGATGGGTGGAACGGCCGCCTCGGCCCTCGCCTGAGCCTCCTGCGTCGGCTGGAGGAGGTCTGTCACACCTCCGGTCTGGAGCACAATGCCAAAGGAGTCCAAACTAGGGTCAAGGGGTTCAAATTGCAAAGGAGGGGGAGAGTTTTTGAAAGAATGGCTCTAGCGCGAGGTTCAAGGAGCGATCACGGGAGGATCTTTGATCGAATACCCGAAATGATGCATGGGCGTGTAAGAGTGATCTTCGAGGACAAATAGTGCAGAAGAAATCATCATCAAAGGAGAAACGAGCCGCCTAGAAAAATCCGCGAAAGCGGGCCAAAATCTAGGCCTGTCAGAGCTACAGGAGCATGGACCAGGAAGTTGACCAAAGGTCAACGTCCCAAAGCCACCTGGGTTGGTCCACGTGAACCAACCTGGAAAACATCCTGAAAAAGATTAAAAAATCAATAAAAAATATTAAATGATTTTATTAGTTTTAGGTTATAAAATAAAAAATGTTTATTATTTTATAAATTAATTTATTATGATTTTTAATTATTTTTATGAGGTATAAAAAGGCAAGTTTCCTTTTATACCCTTAATAGGTATATACATCTATATATTTTAATATTTTATTTTTATTTTGTGTTTTTAATTAATTTATTTATGTCTTATGAATTTATATAATACTTTTATATACTTAAATATATTTTTATTTTATTTTCTGAGGTATTTTGTACACTTAATAAAATAAAAGTATAAATTATATAGGTATATGTATAGGTATTATACCTAGGTGTTATATACATGTATTTTTTTTATATTTTCTTTAGGTTTTTATTCTGATTTAATGTGCATATATATTATAAGGGTAAAATGGGGCTGCCCCCAGGGAGTAGCCAACTTGGCTTTTCCCTCATTTTTTTATTTTTTTGGAAAATAAAAATTTGTATATTCATCATTATATCCCTCTCAAGTTCAATTAAAATTTCGGCAGAAACAGAGACTCCTAAGCCTTCCATCCAGACGTCATTTTTTTAACGGTCACAGGATTTTTTAAATTGACCATGTTTGGGTGGAGGTCGTAGGAGCCTCTGTTTTCTGACGAAATTTTAATAGAATGTGAGAGGATATAATGATAAATATATAAATTTTTATTTTCCAAAAAATAAAAATGAGGGAAAATAGGGGTGGGAGTAGCCGAGTTGGCTACTCCCTGGGGGCAGCCCCATTTACCTCATATTATAAATAATATTTACAAAGTTATAAAAATATAAAATTATAAAAATAATGAATAAATAATAAATGAATATTTTAATATGTACAAGTATACAATAGGGGTCCAAAACTCAACTTTCAAACCGTAGCTCCGCCAAATGCGAAACCACCGCCATTAAATAACTTATTTAAACTATATACAATTAAAGGTGAGTTTTGATGCCATTTCGAGTTTTTGTTGCGAGATACCGGTCTGGGAAGTTGGGATCTGCAATTTTATTTAGATCATAACTTTTTATCTGTACATTATTTTTTAGTGAAATTAATTTTGTATTTTTCTATATTTAATTATCTACAACTTTCTTGTTCAAAGTTTCTTTATTTGAGGTATAAAAGATTGGAACCAAAAATAGGTCCCAAAATGTATAAAGAATGAATAGAAAACAAAGGGGAATTTATTGTATTTTTGGCCCTTATCTCCCCCTACTTTATTCCTTGTCGACCTATTCATCAAGATGCCTAGGTCTCGGGGTTTTCGGGTCATAAAATATTTACAATATTTTATTTCTTTTCTTTTATTTTATTCTATAATTTTGGCTTTAATTACAGTATTTTATACACTATTTACATGCATATGTATGAATGCTAAGATGCTCTAATTAAGGGTATTTACATGCATTTGCTAGTGTTTTAGATGCCAAAATGATAAAATAAAGATGATGAAATGTGGATTCATCATCCCCCTATACTTTACCTTTGTTAGTCCCTTGCAAACACTTATGAAATAAGTACAAAAAGAAATGGAAAGAAAAGAAAAAGAAGAAAGATGGATGAAGTTTAATTATCAAACTTGTCTTCACAAAATCAGAGTTTGGAGCTTAAATAGGACCTTTGAAATTTTAGTGCGGGCGGTTGCTTAATGAGAATCGGATTTGAAATCCAACAGCCCTTGAGAATCTCAAAACTCTGCTCAAGTCTCCTCAGTAGCCAGGTCAGAAATACTTCAACTCATACGCAAACCCTTACGACTATGAATCTGACTCGTACAGTGTAAGTGATGGTGGCTCTCCCCAACTGAAATGACAAAGAGATTGACTTCTCCAATATGACAACCCAATGATTCCCCAATCCAACAACTCATCCCTCAAGGAGTAGGGATATTCCTTCTAAGTTCAAGTGGCAACCGACCCAAGAGGAGGGGGTGAAGAGAAGAATGAACGGTAGCCAGTGTAGGCTACCTATCCTAGGATGCAAGACCAGTGTAGTCAAGTCATCCAGCTGCAGGCTCATATGATTGACTTTGAAGCTCAAGCTTGCTTATTTGACTTTACAACATATGTACACTCCGGCAGGTATTTTTATTTTTGTACATGCCTGTCCACTTTTTTGGAGTTTTTGCCTTTTGTATTTTTTTTAATACTATATACATCAGCATTTACATAGGGAGTTTTTGCTCTTGAGCCAGTAGACTATCCCTCTTTGAAGCTTTATTGCAACGCACGATCTCCTATCCTCGAAACTCATCATCACTGGACGGGTTGGGATGCACTTCCCTCCCTAGAGGAGGACAAGTGTTTCCACCTGTATGCGTTCTCATACCGGCAAATCCAACCTCCTCACCACTCCAACTGAGTAGAGCCAAGTGAAAGTGCAGGTGTCCAAGTTAGGTCATTATCAACAAGAGTCGTGCGTGTGCTCCGAAATACTCTACTTAGGCAGTCAAGAATCCATTGACCAAGTCTCGTGCTCCTCAAAGAATTAAGTCAACTAGACCTGAAGTACCTCAATTCCAGTTTCTATAAGGTTCCTGTTAATTATGTAGTTTTAAGATCCAACCAAGCTCCAATCTTCGGACTTTACTTAGACTCGTTCAACTATCAAACTCAATCCGAAAAATGCTCATGCTATGCACATGCTATGCAGAAAATTTTTTGTGATGCAATTTTCAAAGATTTTGAACTTTTTATGGATTTTTGAAAAGATGATGCATATGCATTGAAAAAGTTTTTCAAATGTTTTGGATTTTAATTTTTTGCAAATGTTTTGGGATTTTTAAAAACAAAAGATTTTGGATAAAAGCTAGGTTAAAATATTTACACGGGAGTGCTTCTTATATATACAAGAAGTGGATTTTAAGAATTTACAAGGGTAAGTGGTCAATTTAATAAGTATATATACAGTGGATTTTTGGTGTGATGTATGTATTCCTCAAACTTAGTTGACACAGGTTTTTCAAACAATTTTGAAAACTATAGTCCAAAATAATTTTTACAGATAATTTTGCAAACATGTACACACATTTGAAAATCATTTTGCAATAGGTTTTCCAAACAGTATATATAGATTTTTCAAATATTTTTGCAACCATTTTTCAAACCATTTGCAAATCATTTTCAAATATTTTATTTCACACAAAGGAATAAATTTTTCAATCAAAATGTTTTTACAAAGGTTGAAAACATGTAACAAAATGTTTCAAAATAGTTTTCAAAAGATTTTTCACAAATATTTTCAAACTATTTTTCAAGCATTTTGCAAAAAATATTTTTACCTGATTTATTAATCAGTAAATACACAAAGAATTTGAGGAATAATCACATCTCTTTATTAAGGTTTTTAATGAATTTTTAAGTATAATTAGCCATAATTATTAAAAATATGAAAGTACGAGTTATGGCTAAAGTATATACGTAGTATATACGACCCCCTATACTTAGCTTGAGCTATGTCCTCATAGATCAGAGAAAAAGGAAGACATAACTCGTACCGAGTATAGAAAAGTCTAAAGAATAAATGAATAAGAGATGAATGGAACAAATGAATGAGAAGTCGACCGTCCCCCCTATACTTAGGATCAAATAATCCTAAGTATAGCAGACTGTACACAAAGCAGGGAGGGTCAAGGGTAGGAATGAACAGATCATACTCAGATTGTCTCCCACTATACTTAAGGTAAGATATCCCTAAGTATAGACAAGAAGAGGAGACAATGGAGAGGATCAAAGAATAGAATCAACTCGGGGTGCACACCCCCCTATACTTAGGACAAAGTACGTCCTAAGTATAGAAGTCTGACAAAAAGGGGCGACACCTTTTCGGTAGATAAGGAAGATAGAAAAGGAAAAGAAGAAAAGAAGAAAGGATATCAACAGATGGAAGAAGATAGAGAAGAAATGTACGCATCACTCCCCCTATACTTAGGGTAAAAGAGCCCTAAGTATAGGCAACAACAGGAGTGATAAGACGGAACAATGAATGAACACTCAGCTCATCCACCCCCTACACTTAGGACAAAGTACGTCCTAAGTAAGGTAAACACGAGAATGGGTGGATGAGAAATACAGAGGTAAACAAATGAGAATATACAACAGAGGTGGATATACAAATGGTCAAGAAGGTTGAAAGCGAACCTTCTTGCGGGACCGCTGAGGGATAGATCTAGTATGGTGCAGGTCGACATCGGAGTCCTCAGATGACACAAATCGATCAGGGTTGACAGGGTGTAAGTCCTCAATGGCCCTAGGGTGTGAAGGCACAGACGGGATAGTGGAAGAAGTGCGGCTAGGTCCAGCCTTGGGAGTCTCGCTGATATCAAAGTGAAATGGACGAACTCATCCTCTTCGGAAGAAGTGTAATCAGAGTCATCATGCGAGGTCTCGTCTAGGTCAAAACCAAAAGGAACGAATTCATCAGTTGAAGTAGTCGAACTCTGTTCGTCCTCAATAATCTCAACTGGATCATCTTTTTCATCAAAAGGGCCGAACTTCTGAATGAAAGCAACAAGATCAACTTTGGCCTCAGTCTCATCAATATCTGCCCTCTGCTCAATGGTATCAATCGCGTAAATCCCGCGGATGTCATCAATACATCGCCAGTCACAGGAAACGGAAACACCAAGGTCTATGCTTTCCGAGGCTTCCTCCTTGGAGAGGAATTCTCGGGTCTCATCATCGGTCATAAAGAAAGTCTCTCTGATATCCTCATATAGATCATAGTCCTCAAGGTCAGTCAGAACAGGTGTGGTCGCATCAGGTGCAGGTCTCTGGTCAACTGTTAGTGCGGTGATCAACACTTCGCTCTCGTCAGCAAGACGGAAGTGAATCTCTCCTGATCCGTAATTAATAACGACCCTCGCAGAGGCGAGGAATGGTCGTCCCAGGATGATTGGAGAGTACTCCCTAGTGGAGGTCTCCATGGGCAACATGACAAAGTCAACATGGTAGCTCGTGCCCTAGATTGAAATGACGGCATTTTCAAGGATACCCTTCGGCCTCTTTATTGATCCATCAGCAAACTGAACGATCATTCTGGTTTTATTGAGAGGCCCTAAGTGAAGAGACTGTATCAGCGAGAAGGGTAATATGCTAATCGAAGCACCGCCATCGAGGAGAGTGTGATCACATGTGTAGTCAGAGATGGTGCAACTAATGAAAGGTGTGGCAGTGTTCCTCTTCCTAGAAATGGGACGGTGTGTGATGGCGTGGGCAGTGGCCATGGTCAAGATATGACGCTCAAATCTGCTCCTCCGCTTTCTCTTCTTGGGAAGAGGAGTAGATAAATCAGTCATAGCCTGCTGAAGTGGGGCACGGATGATCTCATGAATTGTGGCCACCACTTCGGGTTCAGTCAATAATTTTTTTAATTTTTTAACCTTCTCCATACAAGGGAGGAAATCGGAATCAGCATATACACGAGGCATGCCAAGAGCAGTCTGTACAGCGGCATCCTCGGGGTCAAAGGTGGGACAAGGTGTGAGAGGCTGTGTGGTCAAAGGATCTGGCAAGTGGGCACTCTCCTCACAGTCCGACTCAATCATGTGTCTCCCGAAATCTTTTTGTGTTTTTGAAATTTTCTCATTTTTTTTGTATTTTGGGCGATTGCAAGCTCTCATGATAATCCTCAAACGATTCCAAATCATCAGATCGTGAAGCATCAATGTGGCTCTTATTCATGCAAGTGAGGTTGTCAATCCTCGAATTCATTTGCTCCACGAACTGGGTCAAGGTCTCAAGTGTGGACATCATGAGAGGTGACTCCAACAGGTTAGTCTCGGGTGAATGTGAAAGTGGAAAATACGGAGGTGGAGGTGGGTGTGGGTAGAAGTCCGAGTCCGGATACTGCGGCTGAGGCGGATATGTACAAAAGTCAGGAGTAAAGCCTCCTGGAAAAAAGGAAGCGGACCGGCTGGAGTGAACGAAGGATCCGCAAAGTCCGGATAAAATACACTCCAGGGGTCCATCTCGAAAACAAAAGACAATGATCGGGAGAGCACGATGGTCAAGTCAAGAGAAGAGGAGAAAAGGCGCAAATGCGCAGAGGCGATCTAAAATACACGCAATCAATCACAATCAAACTCACGCAAAACAAACCCTCAATTCACCTACTCAACTAGGTGAAGATTACAAATGCGGTCTTTTTATCTTGTCTGTTTTAGAGTTAGGTAAGAAGTCAAGAAGTTGCACAAACACTTAGGGGCTGAAATGGGATTTGGGCACTATCCTTAGTGTGTGCGCGAGCAAGTAAAAGCGAAGACAATGAGGGGATTACTCGCCCCAATACAAGATTTTTCTTTTTAATAGATTTTAGGGTCTAATATTAGCAGTCCTAATTTTATTTGATTATCACTTTTTTTAGGTTTTTAATGAGAAATGCACGAACCTATCGAGGAGTCAATTTTACTTAGCACCTAAGTGATCAGAATCAGAGGTAGAGAGTCGGAAAAGCAATGCAAGCGGCAAAACGATGATGTATGCTAAAGCATAAATGCTCACCTTGCCTCCAGCACTCTACATGCAAAGATGCTTAGCAGAATTGAAACCTAATCTATATGCAAATGCAAAGCCGATGAAATCGCCCAAAGTTTCAGAAATTGCTATTATCGTGAAGAACCACAAGTAGGTCACCGATCCTCAATCCAAGAGTCCGGTCTAGGCTCACCTCTCCTCTTCTCGACACATCGAGTTCAGGAGTAGCGCTTGACAGGGTGGACTCGCGGCACGTGGGCTCGAAGATGATGAGGCGATTGTTTAAAGATTTTGAACTAAGTCCAAAGTGCACTATAGGTACATGCAAGATATTAAGTGTTCGGCCTTAGTCTATCGCAAGCAATCCTAAAACTAGGGGCTCAATCACACAAAATGAAGAAAACAAAATTGGAAAACAAATGAAAAAAATGCGACAAAAACCGTGAAAAGCCGCGGTGAGCCCCCAAGTGTACAAACACTTGGAAATTGGGCCCGCAAGTCCAAGCCCGAATGTACCTGTATTATTACAATAATAGATCATAAAAATTACACAAATAAATGCTATACAAAAATGCTCAAAAAGATGACTGTCTTCTCAAGTCCTCCCTGCCTCCTTTGATGCTAGGTCAGAGGTCTCCTGCCGCCTTCACGTGGGTGCACAGGCGCCTAAGGTGGAGCGTCTCCCTCGATCCGCGGTTCCCTCGCACAAAGCCCAACAAGGAAGAGTGATTAGACAAGTCAAACAATGATATCAAATAAATGAGAAAATAAAGAAGGCAAAAATATAGACAAGTATCACAATCACAGAGCAAAAACCTGAACTACGCGTTGTTGCTCCCCGGTAACGGCGCCATTTGTTGAACACGAAAATCGGTGATCTTGAGTTCCACACAAGGTGGGAACTCAGTCGCTTAATCGACCACGCGTAATCCGAAATTCAAACAACAATTAACCCACAACAAATAAATTAGCAATGAAAGTAGATGTGCGGAGTTAAAATTTATTATAACTCTACAACAAAGATGTGTATAGGTGCAAGTATGTGTAGAGGTCGAACATAGGGAGCAGACAGGTAGAACGGGGCAATTAATGCTCAAAAATGTGAATGTGATCAAGTGTCTATCTATGCTATTTTTATGTGGGTTTTTTATTTTATATTTTTTATTTAATTTTTGATTTTATATTTTTGTATTTTGATTTTTAATTTTCTGATTTTATATTTTCTTTTTGTATTTTATATTTTTATATTTTCTTTTTCCAATAATAGAATGCATATACAATATAGGAGAGAGAGAGGAATAGAGTATTTATAAAAATAGGTAAAAATAAGGAAAAGTCAGGAAATAAAGTATTTTTGGTCTTTTGTAATTTTCTAATTTTTTGTGGTTTTTCTAGATTTTTCCTAATTTTTTTGTACTTTTAAAGTCAAAGATACGAGAAATAGTGAATAAAACCGCTGACCGAAATTAAATGAGGATGAAAAATAGAAATAAGAGTCTAAAATTCCTCAAATTATTTTTAAATGAAATATAATAAAATAAAGAAAATTTAGAAACTGAAAACACAATTTTTAGATTTTTATGAATTTTTTAAATTTTTATAAAGGTTTTTAGAGTTTTTATATTTTTAGGAGTTTTCTTTTATACTTTTTAGTGATTTTTGGATTGAAATTAAAGCACTCTAAAATACGCAAAATATATATATTTTTGGGAATTTTCTGAGATGTTTTTATATTTTTTAAGGATTTTATAATGCAAGCAATGCTGAAAATGCGTGTTTTTGAACTTTTATAAATATTAAAATGCAACAAAATGCAAAATAAAAATATATGCATGGAAGTACAATGCAGCAGGAACTTAAATAAATTTTTGTGGAATTTTTGGGATTTTATCAATGCATGGAATAAATAGACAAAGCATACAAAAATACACAGCCTAGCAGGGACCTAAATGTAAATAGATAAAAGTCTGAGGGCCTAACTGCAATTTTTCCACATAGTCTATAATTAATTAAACATGTTTGCGGGCAAAATGCAAATATCCCAAAATGCCAGGGCTATTCTGCAAAAATGCCTAACCCACGTGCGTACGCACGTGCACTTGGCAGGGGTAGATCCGTAATTAAACGAACATACAGGGGCTTAAATGCAAAGTTTGCAAAACATTTTAAAAGCAGATGAAAGTTTTAGTATTAAATTTAAAATACAAAAATCGACGGGGCGTGTCTTGCAAAATGCCCACCTTAGGCGCAGATTAGACGGTGCAGCGCGCCCCACTTATACACGTGGCGCTGATCCAACGACATGTACCCCTTCGCTTCTGATGGCTAAGATTAGAACATGACGGCACGATCGGACAGCCTGGACGCGTTTGATCCGACGCACGCTGCTTCTCTCCAAGAACTGATCAAGATCTGACGGCTGCGGAGGAATGTGGATGAACTCGCGAAGAACAGCCTCTCGGCGAGTTTTGGCTCGACGACGTGATCTCCTCCGACAACCTGGGAAGCCCCAAGTTGGCCGAGAAGCTCCTGCGAGGCTCCCCTATCGACTGGCAGCCTCAAAATGGCGGTTGCTCCGCCGGGGCGTCACCACGGCGATGAAGAACGGGGGGGGGGGGGGGGGGGGACTCCAGGAGGTTCGGCCTGCGTCAAAAACGACCCCCTGATGGAGTCCTTCGGCCTTTGGACCTGAAAATGAAGAACGAGAATCACAGTAGAGGGTCCCAAGGGCAAGCGTGTGGAGTGGAGAAGGTGGCAGAATGGCAAAAATGGCCGGAGCTCGTGGAGCTCCGGCGAGGTGTTTGATTGCGAGATCGGGGTGTTTTAATCGATAGAGTGACCAACTAATTGCATAAATCAAAGCCTAAAACTAACAGCGAACTAAACAGCGACAAAAAAGACAGAAAACGACCACGATTGGCTGGATAGGCCAAGAGATAGACCTCACGGACAAGGTGGCCGGAGATGGGTGGAACGGCCGCCTCGGCCCTCGCCTGAGCCTCCTGCGTCGGTTGGAGGAGGTCTGTCCCCCTCCGGTCCGGAGCACAATGCCAAAGGAGTCCAAACTAGGGTCAAAGGGGTTCAAATTGCAAAGGAGGGAGAGAGGGGGTTTTTGAAAAAATGGATCTGGCGCGAGGTTCAAGGAGCGATCACGGGCGGATCTTTGATCGAATCCCCGAAATGATGCATGGGCTTGTAAGAGTGATCTTCGAGGAAAAAAGTGCAGAAGAAATCATCATCAAAGGAGAAACGAGCCGACCTATAAGAATCCGCGAAAGCGGGCCAAAATCTAGGCCTGTCAGAGCTATAGGAGCATGGACCAGGAAGTTGACCAAAGGTCAACGTCCAAAGCCACCTGGTTGGTCCACATGGACCAACCCGGAAAAAGCATCCTGAAAAATTTTAAAAAATCAATAAAAAAATATTAAATGATTTTATTAGTTTTAGGTTATAAAATAAAAATTGTTTATTATTTTATAAATTAATTTATTATGATTTTTACTTGTTTTTATGAGGTATAAAAAGACAAGTTACCTTTTATACCCTTAATATGTATATACATCTATATATTTGAATATTTTTTTTATTTTGTGTTTTTAATTTATTTATTTATGTCTTACGAATTTATAAAATACTTTTATATACTTAAATATATTTTTATTTTATTTTTTGAGGTATTTTGTACACTTAATAAAATAAAAGTATAAATTATATAGGTATATGTATAGGTATTATACCTAGGTGTTATATACATGTATTTTTATTTTATATTTTCTTTAGGTTTTTATTCTTATTTTAATGTGCATATATATTATAAATAATATTTACAAAGTTATAAAAATATAAAATTATAAAAATAATGAATAAATAATAAAATGAATATTTTAATCTGTACAAGTATACAATAGGGGTCCAAAACTCAACTTTCAAACCATAGCTCCGCCAAATGCGAAACCACCGCCATTAAATAGCTTATTTTAAACTATATACATTTAAAGTGAGTTTGACGCATTTGGAGTTTTTAATTGCGAGATACAGGTCTGGGAAGTTGGGATTCTGGAATTTTATTTAGATCATAACTTTTTATCTGTACATTACTTTTGAGTGAAATTAATTTTGTATTTTTCTATATTTAATTATCTACAACTTTCATGTTCAAAGTTTCTTTATTTGAGGTATAAAAGGTGGAACCAAAAATAGGTCCCAAAATGAATAAAGAATGAATAGAAAACAAAGGGATTTTATTGTATTTTGGCCCTTATCTCCCCCTACTTTATTCCTTGTCGACCTATTCATCAAGATGCCTAGGTTTCGGGGTTTCGGGTCATAAAATATTTTCAATATTTTATTCGTTTTCTTTTCTTTTATTTATTCTATAATTTTAGCTTTAATTACAGTATTTCATACACTATTTACATGCACATATGTGAATGCTAAGATGCTCTAATTAAGGGTATTTACATGCATTTGCTAGTGTTTTAGATGCCAAAATGATAGAATAAAGATGATGAAATGTGGATTCATCACACCGCTGCAAAATTACTCTCTCGAAGAATGTAATCAATATGCAATTAATCAGATTAAATATCTCAATAATTAAATCCATGTAATTTATATCCAGAATTTCCTTAATTAAACATAAATCTTCTTTTACAATAATGATTAGGGAACAAAATCCTTAATTATTTTCCTTGGAGTCCCTGCAGAAATTGATCCCTCAAAGAGTGTCATCAAGAACACACAAGAATTAAGCACATTAAATATCCTTCATTGCATCCCTATAGAATAAATCGATATTCTCCTCAATAAAATTATGGCACAAATATATCATTAAATTAGACTAAATTGATCAAATTGAACCACAATTAATATTCATTAATAAAGAGCTCATGATTAGTCCACAAAATGTAAAAAATGAAAGAGCACAAAATAAGCTTCAAAATGACATATTGTGTTAGAGTTCAAATGATAAATATATGATAAAATAAACTTTAGGGACTAAAATGCAATGAAAATAATAGTTTTCTTCTCAAAGCAACCCCTGGAAGACTTATCTACAAAATAGGAGACCTGTTGGAACCTTTCTACCCAAGACAGGAGCTGGGGTACATAGTGCAAAATATCCCACCACGCATGCATGGTACCTGGGGACGTTGTGGCTTGGGTGCTACTTCAAGCTCCATACCTCCACGTGGAGTGTTGTAGTGACTCGAAGACTATCCAAGACCGGAGGCTTGGTTGGTGATGATTTGACAGTCAAGGAGAGCTTGGATCTTCAATCAAACGGCATGGACATAGTAGATCAGGGATTGTCCGATCGAAATCGAGGGGGAGAGAGATCTAACGGCTCCTATGTTTAGCTTCTTCTCTACGAGTGGTGGTGTAGAGGCGAGGCTTTGATGAGCCCCTCCTAACACCGTTGTTGTGCCACTGGTCAATGAAGGGACCTGACAGCTCAAGGGGCCCCTCATGCAGTTGGCGGAGGTGTCTAGAAGTTGTTGCGAGGCTCGAGGGGATATAGCAGTGAAGGTTCATCGAAAGCAACATAGTTGAATGGAGCTCGATCGTCTATTTCGATCAGTGATGGGGTGACATCCCTACAGGGTTAGCAGACAAAAACAAGGGAGGAGGCGATGGTTTGAAGGCTTGGTTGTGATCGAAGGAGGTGGAAGCCTGAACTCCATGTCTGTGCAAAACCTAGAGGCAAAGCAAAGCAGGGGAGTTGTGGAGATCTTAGGGAGGGTCGGAAGTAATGTGGAGTGTGTATAAAAAAAGAAATCGAAGAAATAAATAGGGAGATAGATTGGAGGTTACCTGATAATTAACTAAAATCGGAGGTGTACGATAGGGTCAATGGTCGCCTAATAAAGGAGCTAGAAGCTTCTGTCCTTGCTTGAGAGTCCTGGCGATAGAGGACACATGCTCCACTGCTGAAAGGAGCTGCTTTTTCCTTATCGTGGCTCGTCGGGGATCTCTCCCAGTGCTGTCACCTGAGACTAAGAACAGAGCTGGAGGGAAGGTCTGATAATGGTGGATGGTTGATCTGAAGGAGGTGGCTTGGGTTTTATAAGAGAGGAATCATGGGTAACAGTTGGTAGAGGTGAATGATTGGAGGTAGAGTGAAGGAGATGGACATCGTTTGATGGAAGCTATTAATGAAGGAGGGTTTACATGCAGGAGATGTTGAATGCTCGGAGGTAGTAATGCAACGACCAGGATGGGTTAGGGTTATGATGGCAGTTCGATGTTGACCAAAGAAGATGTGAGCGAATAGAGCGAGAGGGGGATGCTTATCGAAGAGAGGTTGCGATGAGAGGTGGATGAAGATGACTGGGTAGCAGAGCTGGTGGAGACATAGGAGGAAGACGACACTACATGTGTCGTTGGATCCACTTGGATCCAAAGGCCCAAAATCGCATATGGGCATCGTGTACCTCGCATGTGAAGATCCTCGTGAGACGCGTGTGCAAGGAGAAAGGGATGTAGATCGTTGGATCTAATCAGATCCAATGGAACTGGATGATGGTGCTAGAAGACAAGGTAGTTGACTAGTCAACAGGCGTTGCTGACTCATATGTGGAAGGTGAATATGTTGGTGACGTATGGCAGTGGTTGTTGACCAAGTGGTTGACCGACCAGAGAGAAAAATAAAAATAAAAGAAAAGAATAAATAAAAGAAGAGGTCAAATCAAAGAGTAGTCGACATGAAAGTTGATTGTCTCGACAAGATCTACAACTCGAATGATCCAAAATCAAAAGAGGTCAATTGTACAAAACATATTTTTTAGAGGTTATTTATATATAATAAAATACAATAATTCTATATTTCGTTATTTTTTGTATTTTTTATGTTTGTATTTTAATTAGTGGATTAATCTATATATATCATATACATAATTAATCTAATTTTTCTATGGATTTTTTACAGGTAAGAAAAAGATAAAATAAAACAATAAAAATAAATCAGGTAAAAAGTCAGGTTTTTGTATTTTCTATTGATTTTCAAAAAGTTTTTTTAAAAATAGGAGATATGGCTAAAGTAAATATACAGTAATATATGGTATATCTCCCTATACTTAATTTTTGCTATGTCCTCATAGCACAAGTGATATGAAGCCATGGCTTGGTCAAATATAGGGTGATATAGCGGAATTGAGGAGGAGGATCCCCCTATACTTAGGTCAAAAATTGACCCAAGTTTAAGAATACAATACGAGGGATGGATGAATATGTGGGTCTCCCTATACTTATGCTACAAATAGCCTATGTAACGGATCTGAGTTAAGGGGAAGGGGTATGTGTTTGGAGGAGTATTTACACTACGATGCAAGGGCGGAGGGGGTGTTTTTTACATAAGAGGATGATCGGGGAGAGAGCGAGAGAGAGGGAGTGATTGTGAATTATACAGAGAGGAGGGAGATGGGGGGTGAGGGTATATGTGCAAGTGTGTGTGGGGGAGGTAGATCATCTATTGATCTACTTTTTCCTTTTTTTTCTTTTTCCTTTTTTTTACAACAGGCAAGCCCACTAATGAGGATTTGTTAAAATAAATATGCACATGAAAGTTTTTTTACAAGATGAAAATGCAGATAGACAGATAAAAAATCCTAAAATTTCTCCACCAAATCTTTCGCGACCTCTTCAGCGGGAGCTCCCAACTCCACGCCTCCATGGGGATCAAGCGTCCTCGATCTTCATAGGCCCTGCCACAAAAGAGAAATATTAGAAAAATAAAGAGGAACTAGTCAGCAGAAATGATGCAAACATAATGCATGAAAGAGAAGATGTGTGAATCTTGAAAATATTTAACATAGAAATAAATCATAATTCAATAAGTAAACAAAGTTGAGTCGTGTCCCTGGCAACAGTGCCATTTGATAAATGCGAAATTCGCCTCTTTAATAGTCGTAAATTGTAGTAGTATATGGGGCAAATTTGGTTCAACAAAAATCACAATCTTTGAATGTTGTGGAGTATTTATACTTGGCACGTCTACCAAGGTGAAACACAGGGATACGAGCTACTCTATCTATTTATCGAATTTTGACCAATTCAGAGCAGGTGTGAATTATTTCTTAATTACAAGTCTCCATGCAGATGTAAGATGCATTATGCAGATTACATTGCAATATATGATGCATGCGATTTTTGGTTGATTTTTATGCATTTAAAAGATGAACATAATGCAAGGTTAATTGCATACAAAAGTGATGTATGCATTGTCTATTACAAATAAACCCTAAAAAGATCAATAAATTGAGCAACAAAAAATGAATTGATATCAGGATCATTTCTAGCATAACATCATGAGAAAACATCTATTTTATGACAAGACAATGGGACAAGAGACATCATCTAACATTAAAAATCACTTCATTTAAAATTATATCAGATGAGAAAATTAAACATGCCATGAGATAGATGAAGGAACAAGGATTAAAATGACACTAAAATCATGCAATTTAGATCTATGATGCTCAAGTTATGCTAAACACAATGCGAGGGCATAAATGTAATAAAAATGCAAGAAATAAAAGGATAAAAATTGCAAATAGGTCCTTGAAGGGACCTAAATGCAATTTCCAAAAACCGCCTAGGGCTCTATGTAATTTTTCCATACACACAAGGGCCTTTTGTAATTCTACAAACTCGCAAGGGCCTCCCTGTAAAATACCCAAGCGCGCACGTGTTGGGCACACGCCTAGGGACCAAAGTGCAAATATCAGAACTTCCTTGGTCTTGCCTGCAAATTACCCAGGCCCTCACGTGGGGTGCGCATGAGGGGCCTAGGCTCGAGAGGCTCGCAGGCTCAGGCTGACGGGGCGCTCGATGGTGGCTCGGTTCTTTGCTCGGTGGACCCGAGCCTATAGGTTCAGTATGAGGCTCAAGTTGTCACGTGTCTTCATCTGGCCCATCCGATCCAAATGATCAGACGGCACCTGTACCGTCGTCTTCACCGGAGGCCACCGGAGGAGGCAGGACTCCGGCGGGCTCGATGGAGCTCCACCGTGTTCTAAAGGCCTGCCTGATGGCTGAAGAAGCTCCGTGAGGGCTGGGCATTGAAGCTCGGACGTCGGTGTAGCTCCATAGTCTTCTGGAAGAGCAAGGCGGAGGAGCGTCGTCGGAGAGGAAGCTCGACACCGATAAGGCGACGCAAGCTCCGACCATTAATGTACCTGCAGATGTTAGATGCGAATAGCTGAAGCGTGTGAGAGTTTCATGAGTGATTTAGGAGTGAGGTGGAGGTCGTGGAATGCGACAGGAGCGGTGGCCATGGGCTCCTCCTCAGGCGGAGCAGAGGAGGAGGTGGCAGAGGGTGGTCAAGGTTGTGGAGAAGGGAGTGGTGATGGCGGAGGGTAACGCTAAGATGCAGGTGGAGTAGAGAAACTTGTAAGGTGGTCGGATGACGGGGACGGTGAGTGAGAAGGTCGGAAAAATTAAAAAAATAAGAAAAATAAGGTAGCAGTTACCTGGCCAGAGCCAGGTAATTGCGGAGGATTTGATCTGGGTTGAGATCCTCATCGGACCTCTGGGTCGTCGCACGATGAGGCCAATCGTGCCTTGTGCTCAGCGGTGTTCGATAGCAACCGCGACATGGCCGGAGGCATACGACCAATGTCGCCTCGAGATTGCCACCCTCCGTTGTCATCGGAGGGTGGAAGAAGCTAGACCATAGCCTATGGAGTGGTGGATGAGGGTTCATGCGGAGGGGTGGAGGCTTTTATAGGAGGAGGTATTCCGGTGGTTATGTGGTGGGGGTGTTTGAATGAGACGTGAAGGCAGGGCAATAATGGATTAGGGAGGCTGAAGGTTACGCGAGGAAGAAGATGGTAACGGCTGGGAAGGGCAACCGTTATGGAATGGAGAGGTGACCGGAGGTGAAGGCTAGAAATGGAAGGGGCGAGGAGTTGTCACGAGATAACGACAGGGCTGGAGGAGAACGATGAATGGACACCATTGGATCTAGCGATCCAATGATTCTGATGGAGGCGTGATTGGAGGGTAGGGATTAGATCATGTGATCTTATCCTACGGTGGAGGATTGGGCACTAAAGAGCGGCTCAGATGGAAAGGTAGGGAAGTTCCAACGGCCTGGGGAGAAGACATGGAGAAAGGAGAAGCATCGGATGAGAAGTTGATCGAGTGGCTGAGTAAGAGGTGCGGGGGAGTGGCTCAGACCTGATCTGAGATCAGATCAGACGGTTGAAAGATGGAGCGGAGATGGACGGTTGAGATGGGGGTGAGAAGGATCAGATCCGACAACCCAGGAGAGTGCTAGGTGGCGGAAGGAGGACGGGCCACGTGGGCAGCCTAGAAGGCACCATGTGGCCCAATCAGAAAATTAGGAAAAGGGAAAATAAAGATAAATACAAAAGAATTAGTTAGAGGCAGAATTAAGAAAAAGTCAAAACATGAAAGTTGTTCGTGTCGATGCGATCTACAAGTTTCATGTTAAACAAAAAGCCAAAAGAGGTCATTTATACAAAAAACATATTTTTATGGATATTTTTAAGGGGTTAAAAACACCGAATTTTGGAGTTTGAATTGTTTTTGTATTTTTTAGTCTTTTCTAGGGTTAGGAAATTATAAACAATTAATCCACCTATTTTTTAAGGATTTTTATGAGAAAATAATTATAAGGCAAGTAATAGTTATTATACACAATAATTATAAGCTAATTGTACACAATATATTACAAGATAATAATAAAGAATTAATTGTGATTTTCTTGTTTTATTTAAGCCAAGGTGTTTAATTATTGACTTTTAGCATGACGAATACGAGATTCATCAATGACCAACTTCTATTTCATTTCGTTCGTTATACTTTGAGTCGTTGTAGCATTGGATTCTTTTAACTTTTCTACACTTAGCACGAGTTATGTCTTCCTTTGTCGCTTCTTGGTCACTATGTTCAAGCCAAGTATAGGGGATATCATATATATTGTATATATACTTTATCCAAAATTCGTACTTTTGTTTGTTTAAAAATATGATTAATAAAATTGAAATAAAATGTTTGTAAGAAATTTGTGAAATTTCTTTTACATTTTTTGTAAATATTATGTAAATATTTTATAAAAAATGGTTTCGTAAACTTGTTGTAAAAATTTGCGTAAAATAGTTTTTGTATAAATTGTTTGTAAAATATTTGTAATCATTTTGTTTGTAAAATTTTTGTAAATTATTTTGTATCAAATTTATTTATAGTGTTAAAATGCTTTTAAATTGTTAGAAAATAAAATGTTGTGTAAAATCGATTTTTTAAATATTTGTAAATTTTTTTGTAAAACCTTTTGTTGGTAAATTTTTTGTAACATTTTTTTATAAATTACTTTGTAAAGGTTTTGTAAAATATTTTTAAAAGCTTTTGTAAACTAGTTTGTAAAATTATTATCTTGCCTTGTTTATAAATAACTTATTTGTAAATATGTTTGCACAAATTATTAAAAAATATTATAATATACCTTGTGATAATTTGTAAAATGAATGCCATTCTTTTCCTTAATAAATTTCTTGTATAAAAGTTGTATTAAAAAATTTTATTTAAAATTATTTTTTGAAGTCATTTGTAAAATTTATATACAAAGTTGTAAATAAAAATTCTTTTTTTAATCTTGTATAAAACTTGTAATTCTTATATTTATTATTGTATAAAACTATTTGTTAATATGTATAAAATTCTCGTAAACTCTTGTGAATACTTTTAATTCTCTAACTCTATTAAAACTCATAAAAAATGAAAAAAAATCAAAAATCCATAAAAATCTGCAACTGTTTTTTAAAAATCACATAAAAAGCTTAAATCATAAAAAGTCTGCTTCATGAAAATATGTTTGTTGCATTTGCATTTGCATTTTTTAATGAAGTTGATGCTTAAACTAGTCTGGAAAAAAGTCCAAAGAATGGATCTTGGGTAAGACCTCAATCCACTTAATTTCAAAGGAACCTTATAGGAACTGGAGTTGAGACTTTTCAGGTCATAGAGACTTAATTCTTTGGGTCCATAAGACTATATCTACATGTCATCTTGATTGATCTAAGTAGAATATTTCATATACACGTATGGTTCTTTTAGACAGTGACCTAACTTAGACAAGCACCTTACACTTAACTCAACGCATATGAGGTGGTAAGGTGTATAATCCTATGTCAAGAGATGCATGTGAATAGAAACATACCTAGTCACTTCAAGTGGCCAATGCACCCCAACGTAGTCTAGTGGCATGAACGTCTAAAGACGAGAGTTATAGGATGAAATAAAACTTCAGATGAGGGATGATCTGCTGACATAATTTTTTCTAAGATCCCAAAACATGGGTGGAAAAAAGATTCCATATCTATCATGGCAAAAAAAAAGA
Source organism: Ottelia alismoides (assembly GCA_037367405.1). Taxonomy (NCBI): domain Eukaryota; kingdom Viridiplantae; phylum Streptophyta; class Magnoliopsida; order Alismatales; family Hydrocharitaceae; genus Ottelia; species Ottelia alismoides. The sequence continues at coordinate 482,897 of JAZKJV010011904.1, read as the reverse complement.
TCAATGCAGTGCAACAATACTTTCTACCAAAAAGAAGCCAAAAATACACCAAATACAAATACCAGAAATGATCACAATGGTCCAGGATTCTGAGAACCTGCATATCTTAGTAAAGACTTGGCTACACTAGCTGGCTTCACAAGGAGAAATGGCTACATTGGCCACACTCCAATTCTCTTGTTATTCTCTTTCTTCTCCCACCTTTGATTGCAGACATAACACGTACCTGACCTTAGAAGTAAATACCCCGCTCCTCGAGGAAAGAGTAGCTAGACTGGAGAATTAAGGTCACCTTGCTAAGAGAATATTGTTCATTGTCATTTCCAATTTGGGGATCTACATTTCAGTTACAATACAAGTAAGATTCATAGTCATAGAAATTTATCTTTGAAGACTTATTCTGACCTGATTGTTGAGGTGAACTAAATAGAGACTTGTGGAACTTCAAGGTTGTTGAGTCTTAAATCATATTTCCAATAAGGTTCCGTCACACAAATAATTCAAAGGTCTGATCGAGCTCCTTATTTTAATTGTATTAAGATAAGTTTTAAAATCAAAATTGTTATAAGTTCTTTCCTTCTTCATTTCTTATTTTTTTTTGTTTTCACTTATTTTTAGAATAAATGTTTGATAAGGGACAAGCAAAGGTAAATTATATGACAATGATAAATACAATATTCAACATCTTTATTCTTTTATTTTAACTTATAATCTGAGGAAAAAACACATGTAAATAACACTAATTCTCATTAATCATCAATCTAAACTTGTTTGTTAATAGTATATATTTATCATTTATTTACTTCAAAATAAAAGAATAAAGAAAAAAGAAAAAGGAAAGAAGAGAAGGTTGTAAATACATACTGACCCGAACCCCAAGACATGGCCAACCCTTAGGATGGTCGGTAAGGAATAAAGTAGGGAGAAATATGGTTCATAACTTATAAACATCCCAGAAATAAATTCTCGCATCTGTATTCATCATTGTACATATTACACATTTCTTCTATTATTTTTTATCACCAAAACAAATCCAAATGAAAAATGTTTTCTTCTTAGAACTTATACATAAAAATGAGATGTAAATAATAAAAATAAGTGTAAGAATAATCATTGTACTATCAAGAATAACAATACTTTGAAAAGGCTGCAAAGCAAATCTTGTCAAATCAGTATCTTTTCCAAAAAAATCAAAATAAACCAAACTCACTTCCATTGTCTTCAAAACTATATAAGTTATAAAATGAAAGTGTTTTCATTAAAATTAAAGATAATATGTAAAAAGTGAATTTTTAGAGTGTTATTGTATACTACGTATATGTTGTACATTGTACTATTTATTAATATATTCATTTTCATTGTATTTTTGAACATACTGTATTTTTAATATTTTGTATATATTGTATTTTATTTATATAAAATGAAATAAAATCACAAAATTAAATATAAACTAAAATAAAATATTGTATATATTGTATAGGTATCACATACATATATTGTACATACCCTTAATTATTTAACTTATTAAAATTATTCATAAAAATCAAATAAAAATATCTTTAAAATCCTTAAAAAATTTTGTAAATTAAAAAAAATAAAAAATTATATAATTAACTGTAAAAATAAATTATTGAAAATCCAATTGTTGTATATATAGCTATTTTTACCTATAAATGAAGATTTTTATTTATTTTCATCTATTTAATTCATTTATTAAAAATAACCTAAAATAAGTTTATTTAATTATAATATTTTGATTTATAGTTTTTTATTTAAATTCATCTCCTAATTTATTTTTAAATTTATTCATTTTATCTGTTCTTTTATCCTTATATATTTGACATTTAGTGGTCCATCCCTCCTATTAGTCAGACCCGGATCTGTTGACCTGGGTCAACTCTCCTATGAGCCCTTCTGCCTGACTAATTACTGGAACATATTGTGTTCTTTAAATTATCCTAATCGATCCTTAGCCTCTTTCCACACGATTCCTTCTTCAATTTGATTAACCGAATAATGATCCACCTCGCCTGAATAAAAAGCTCACCTCTCGTGCCTCGATTCACATGAAACTATCTTTTCAAATTTCATATGAGCCTCCTCCTATTTAAGCCTTCAGATTCCTTCCATTCCATTTTGATCCATCTTGGACCCATAATTCTCCACCTTCGAGTTCTGGATCGATAGCCCGTGAAAAGGGGCTTCATCTACAATCATCTGGAGAGCAATTTGGGGCTGATTCGGATGAGATACATTGTGGCCGTACCTCCACCTTCATGAGCAACCTCTTCAGCCAGACACCACCGAATCGAGGCTATCACCCCTCTGCAAGCACTGTAGGGTAATCTAGTGTAGTTTAGATTTGATTTTTGTCTTTAATTCGCCATGTTTCGTTTTTATTTTGCATAAATCATATTTGTGTTGATCTACCTCCAATTTTCTCGATAAGATGTCGCTCATCACCATTTCTTCATTCCTACCATCCCTCAATATTCCTCCGTCACTCTACCATCTCTGATCATCCAGATCCGTCGTGGATCTAGAAGTCGACCTCCATTCCAACCATCTATGTTGGAGGCCACCCATTCACCCCCATTTTGTATTCTTTTGAGCTAATAATGTCGGTCGGAGTCGTATCTCCCAGCAACTAAATAATGTGCAGGTTCAATTGCTTCTTCTAGGCGTAAGATCGGGATCTGGAGCTCAAGCTTCACCCGTGTAGCTACCAGGTGTTCCGAGCCTTAGATCGACGGATCCGAACTTCATCGCCTCCCCCAATTGTGGGAGATCATTAGGAGCGAGTGGCGACCTTCAGGAACAGATTCGGACGGAGATAAACCGAGTATCAGTCGATTGAAGTTTGTCGGCCAAGACCTTCAATTGAGTTCATCCAGATGCCTCCTCCATCGTTGGATCAAGAACGAAAGCACACAGATCAGATCTCCATCATCTATCTCGCCCTAAAATTTACTGTCAGATCAAAGCTCCAAGATCGAAGATCAGCCATCAGATCATCACACGCAATGCACACTCCAGGGTGAAAGTTGCACCTTAGCTCCTGCTTGTTTTATTATTTGTAAATAAGTCCTTCAAGAGACACGCCTTAGGCTTTATTATGTAAATAATTGCTTTTGTGCTATTGTTTGTTTATTATTTACATGTGAGTCGAGATTGAATTGAGTCATGAGTAGCACGCGTGCTTTTCTGTTGAATTTGCCATGAAGTCCTTATGATTTTCTATTATCATTCAATCCTTAGAAATAAAATAATTATTACTTGGTCTATGCCAGCACATCTCACGTATGTCGGCATATGACTTCTGTGGGTAAATTGCATATTTTATCTAGCATTTCTTTACTTAGTAATCCATTCGGTCCATAGAAAAAAAATATTTCTGTTTTAGTCCCTCAATTCTAGATTAATTATGTTGTTTTTATTTTTGCTTAATAATTATCAAAATTCACTTAAAATTTTCCCTAAAAATTCCCATAATTCCCATTAATAAGTTTTATCATCTTTGATTTTTTTGCAAAAATTAAATTGATTTGATTGTATAAGTCGACTTATTTGATTTCTATACAAATTTCTTTATAAAAACACTAAAAATTTGAAAAACACGGAAAACACTAAAAACTCTTATTCCATCATAAAAAATCACAAAATACATAAAATAGCTTGTTTTAAAGCTTGAAAAATTTCTTTTCTGTTATAAGTAGTTTTGTTTTTATTTTCTATTTTTAAAAAGGAAAAAATAGTTGCTTGTTTTCATTTATGTACTATTTTTTCTTTTAAATTATTTTAAAAATATTAGAAATCTAAAAACATTGTATAAATAATAAAACATATAAAAATATCTAAAAAAGATTTTGACTGAATTTCCGTTCTATTTTACCATTTTTAAAAATCCAAAAAGAGCCTTCTTTATTCTTTATTTCACATTTCTCTTTATTTTGTTTTTGTTTTAAAAAAACAAAAAATTACAAATTAAAATTTACTAAAAATGAAAATCAAAAACATAAAAATATTTATAAATATTAAAAATCCATAAAAGATTATAGTTGCCTCCTTATATTCAATCCTAGGAGCTATAGCAGGTTAAAAAATAGCAATCCACTTTTGTTTCTTTTGTTGGATAAATAATTTCTTTGATTTTTTTGGGAAATTTTGTGGGTCACAACGACACACTGATCACATTATTATTTCTCTTTAATAAACCATCATCAATTTTCCAAACATCATTCCTCAAGTATCCTCTTCCTTCCAAGTGTTGTAGGTCTTTGTTCCTTTGTTGTAAATATTGTAAGTGATCTTCTTGTAAAAGTTAAAGTATTGTATACTAGTTTCAAGTTTTAATGAAAATAAGTTCTTGAGTTCACATCTACATTGATCCCTATTCCCTCTCCCTAATTTTATTCCCATTCCACCACCAATCTTCTGCTGCCCTAACAGTCTACTTCCGATTTACTTTTGTTTACTTGTGCAGGACAATTATGATACATGCATTTTATTATACTATGATGGCATATTTGTATCTATGGACATGATATTTTATTATATTTGGTGATATATCAATGAGAAGTGAATGCAACATATTTACTTTTTTACTTTGATTGTTCTCATGCTTATCCACTTAGTCATATTTCGAATGTAAATTTGATTTGTGTGCTTTGTTAAGTATCTAGGTGGGGGCATCATTGCTTTCCTTTTTTTTTGAAAAGTAAAAGCAAACAAATCTTCTAAAAACATGCGTGCTTGGTTGGGTATTGTGATTTGTCTCTTTATGTTCAACCTAGAAGCCACTAAACCAAGAAAAAAATAAGAGCCTTTATTTTTTTATTTATGCATGATTTATGCAAAAATTGCAATTGGCATTTAGGAGATAGCAAAAGCTCAGGGCTGACCCTGCGGGTCGTTTTGAGGTGCATTGGCCTAGGGCCTATCAACTTTAGGGGTCTATTTTAAGATACATACTCCACCCATTTCCGTACTATTAAATTCCCTAATAATGAAATGACATTTCCCCTTCCATATTATCTCAACAATAATGTCGTTGCCTATTCCGAGCATTCTGAGTTATATCATCGAATCCTCTCTTTGTCACGAATCATCAAACCTCTAATTCCAAACGGACCAAGGCAAGCTCCCCCTTTGGCATTTGCAGACTTGCAGTGCAGGTTGTAGCGCAGCCTCGTAGCCCTCATCAAGTTTCCAGGCCCAAACATAAGTCGTACAATCCCTATCAAGTTGTTTCTCATTTGCTTTGTCGATGTCCTCAAGGTTGCCCTTGGCATGGACATAACCCTGTGCCCGAACCACATCTTCTTTCTTAAATTGGTAGTCCTTGGGAAACGATGATAAATATGCAAAACATTGTTTCAGATGTGAGGGAAGGCGTTGATAGCTCCAAATAAGCATCAGTATGATATTGCGATCATCCTTAAAAATTCCTGTAAGCACATCATTCCATGCACTCTCCTGATTTTCATTACACATGGTGGACCCAAGCACCATTGCTGCTAACAGAAGCCCCTTGATTTTCTTTTTTACAATCTTTTTGCTAACTCCTTGCAATCTGTTGGTACTATGACAACCACTTGATGTAGAAGGCCCTCCATATGGACATGCATACGATTGAAAGTTTTGCAAGCACCCCTTACCAGAAAAAATACCGAATGGATATGGTTTCGCGAAGACGGATGTAAGTTCTCTGCTAACGTCCTCTTGGGATGTGATGATGACCTTGCTTCCATCACTGCCATATGTAAGAGGATCCCACAATTCCTTCCATCTTTTGAATTTTTCACTCCAGCAATTATCCAACACGATAAAAAAACATGTTGCCCTCCAACTCAGAACGGATCTCAATCCTGTCCACTATAGCTCGACCGAGGATTTGATTTGTAGTTTGTGTTATTGTTTGATGCTCGGTGGCCATAAACATCCATATTTCTTTGTAAAATTTTAAGAACATTTTTTATAAAAACTTTACTAATTTTATAAAATTGTATTATATTTTTTTATAAGGATCCATGTTTTTTTAACCCAGGGCCCACGAAATGTCAGGGACGATGCTGCAAAAGGCAAGTATCACGAATCTGGATGGAGCGCTTCAAGCTGGTATTTCATGGGATTCACTAGGGAAATTACTTTCTTTTTTCTCCAGCGATGTAAGAAGGCCTAAATTGACATTTGATATTGTGGACCAATCTTTCGTATTACCGGATAATTCAATTTTAAGCTTCCCTCGATCTCTAAACTCAGTGTTAAATTTTGATGAAGGAATGGACAAAAAAATATATGTACCGTAGAGTTTGTTTGTAAATATGGCACAAACATCTAAGGGGGTTCATGAAAATGCGATCATATTAAAGATTATATTTGTCTTGTGTTAACATATATACAGAGAAATTTCACTAGCATTCGCGTTTCTCTCTTCTAACCTAAATCTATCTTAGCTGGTGCCCATTGGTGCATGTTATCAAACAGTGTAAGAACTTAGTTAAGTATGGTTTATAAGGTATATCGGAGAGGATCGAGAAGATTATGTAAAAAATTCTCAAACAATTGGGTTGTGAGTAGCGATGCAAACGAACGAATACGAATGCGAATTCTGGTCATACCATAACCATATTCATTTTATAATACGAATACAAATATGAATCCGAATGTTATACGAATGTAAAAAATCAAGATCCATATCCTCAAAACACGAATACGAATAGGATACAAATCTTTTACGAACGAATGCGAATATCAAACGAATATTGCAATAAAAAATTATATATAAAAGCATACCTGATTATTTGGCGATCACTTTCGCATTAAAATCACACGAATATTGGATGGGTCGATATTCATTATTTCTCTGCAAATATTGAAGTTAACAATCAAGCAAGCACAAATAACATTCCAAATTATTTAATTGCATTACATTTTTCTGTCTAAAAAATCTTCTAATAAGTTCAACTATATTCTAATTCTTTCTAACAAAACATTCCATACACAAAAAAACATTACAAGAATATGAATTTAAGATTTGTTACCAGATCGGTTGCAAATGGAGGCGAAGGGTGGCAGGGGGGACGTCGTCCTTGACTTCCCGGGGGTGGTGGACGGTTACAATGGGAGCGTAAGGGGGCGGCAGTGGCGCAAGGAGCGGAAGGGGGTGGAAGGGGCGTTAGGGGTAGGGCAGTGGCACAAGGGGGCAGAACCGTCGGGGCGGAACATGCAGCAGGGACAGGACAGAATGCAAGGGGGTGGGCTGCGACAGTGGCGCAAGGAGGGCAGAGGCCACCTGCAGGGGTAGAGGAGGCGCAAGGGGACGTAAGTGGCGTTAGGGGCGGAAGGGGGCAGAAAGGGCGGCAGGGGCAGGGTCGCAGGGCAATGGCGCAGCCGCATATGGGGGCAAAAGTCGCAGAACCACCGGGGCGGATGGGGCGGCAGGGGCTGGGCGGAAGGGGGCGGGCCGCAGCAGTAGCGCAAGGGGGCGGAGGCCGATTGCAGGGGTGACGCCGTGGCGGTCCTAGCGGAGGCCGGCCGCAAGGGGAGGGGGGAGACTCGGGAGAGAGATCGGGGCCGTGGGGTGGCGGCGTAGGTCGCAGGTCCGTGGGGTGGGGTGGGCGACTGTGAATTGTTTTGGAGGGGGGGGGAGAGGAATAAACCCTAGGTAAATAACCGATTAACCCTAAAATAAGTAACGAATATTCGTATTCGTAACCGTATCCCTTATTTTTTCGTATTCATATTTGTATTCATATTCGCTAACTAAGTATTTGTATTCGTATCCGTAAAAAAATCATTTCGAATATTCATATTCCTATTCGTATTCGCATGTTTTAGAAAAACAAGATCCATATCCTCTTAAAAACGAACACGAATACGAAGGAATACGAATATAACAGCATCCGTTCGCATCCCTATTTGTGAGAAAAGCATACAATCTTAGTAATGATTAAATCTGTATGGAAATGTTATAACTAAAAAAATCTCTTCTCACCTGCTAGGTATTCTTCTATAATGTGAACTCTACCTTTAAATTTCTTTTTTTTTGTGTTTTAAAAAGGGATTGACATTGATGGGATACATGGTTAGCGAGATAAACCGGTACCCTTAACTTTAACCTCTGTATTTTTAGGTTGGAATTAGTTGTATAGAACTCAAGAAGTGGTATTGTGGTAGAGCAGTATGCCTTCACTTTAAAGGATCTGAATTCGAATTCCAATGGGGATGCTCTGACCCCTGAAATTACATGACCTACTATTAAAAATAATAAAAAAATAAAAAATAAAAAGTTAAACATCAAAAATATATTATTATCATAAAGTTAATATAACATAAGCAATGCAAAATCACAACACTAAAACTCTTGAAGGCCGAAACTTTCGATTGCCCACCATGCTCAGCAAATAAAAAACTCTACTTAAACAAATCCATCAAATGCCAGTTGATCTTAGGGTGGAACATTGGGCTCGATCCGACCCAACTTGAAAAAACCCAGCTCAAGCCCGTCAATTTTTCATTGCCCTTGGCCCGGTTCGAGGCTCATTTTTTTAGCAAATCGAAGACTCAAGCCCGACCCAAGGCCTGTAGAATCGAGCTCGGATTCGGACCGAGCTTGAGTGTGGATCGGGCTCAACCCGCGTCCATTTGATGCCATAAAATTGCACTTTGATTCTAATTTATTGATATGATATAATTCATCCATAAATACATGAATATTGGATGTAATATTATGATATAATACCACTGAAGAAAATGTTGGATGTATTGTGACCTTTATGTCTATCAATTTGGTTCTAATATGATTTATGTATAAATTGTTGTACGTGATGATCGAAATTTAGTACTAATATATTACAAATTTTTGTTAGACTATATATTAAAAGATAGTAGCATATGTCATCAACGTGATATTTTGAAATATGAAGACCAAAACCCGTCCCATTTGTACTTCAGGGTGATATTTTGAAATATGAAGACCAAAATCCGTCCCATTTGTACTTCAGGTTCGGACCCAACTCGGCCCGAACGTGATATTTTTGAAATAAGAGGACCCGAACCTGAAACATTTGTACATCAGACCGGATCTGAGCTTTTAGGAATCATCAACCCTAGTTGACCTTTCTCTTCGGCTGGTATTGTTATCCCTAAATCCGCTTTTAAACTTAACAATTTGAGCCCCCATAGATTCATCTTCATCGTCGTCCATTTACGAGAATAATGCTAACCACGTTTTTGGAATATAAATTAAAAGCGGACGCTAAAGAAATACAAACAACACTATAAATAGAACCCCGAGTTGAAAATACAAAACATTGCCTGCAGAGACCCTTGATTACACTAGACATTAAATCCCTTCAAGCTTGTGGCTTCTCAACTTCTGCATAGTAATTCGAGTACTCGTCATCTTCTTCGTCGTCCGTTCTTCCTCTATGCATGAACTTGTAGTAGCCAAATTGCATAATGATCTGTTCAGACCCTTGGTTAAATAGGTCTCAGAGAATACTATAAATTACACAGGTAATGAACATGCTGACAAAGTGAGCTTTATATAAATTACCAACATATCCAGAAGAACACAAACAACTGCATCGAGCAACCACGGTGCATTCGCCTTAATCCTTTTCAGCTCTACACTTCTAGCAAGTATACTGCAGACTCATATGAAGAGACTGCACGTTAATGATCCCTTTGAACAAAAGGTATGGATGAAAAGCAAGCAAGTACCTTCCCACATAGGTGACATTTGCTATAAGAGCGAATAGGAACATGAAGGGATTCAAACCCTGCAAAAAGATGCAGCATAACATCAAAGAAATCAGCTCATTTTCAATAAACTACAGATGCAGCAGCGAGAAGATTTAACCATGTACCTCTACACTCCCACGTTTGATCTGTTTGTCCGCAGATGTGAAATTAAATCCCATCAGATATAACGCAACAGAGAACGATAAACATTCGAACAAATTGCTAAATACGTTAAAACTCACGTTCAGTATTATCTGCGGCAGACGTCCACCCATGTATATAGCTGCCATGATCCATCCTAACCACACACCGTATGCAGTACTGCTCCCTGCAGACGTTTCCTGAAAATTATTTGTTCAGACAAAGCATGTTTACTGCACGTAATCTCGTGCTAATGATTAAAAAACAGAGCAATTCGATGTGTGCATATACCACCAACAGCTTCCCTCCAACTAAGGTCATGGCCTTAGTCTGCGTGAGCAGATTGGCTGCAGAAGCAGCCAAGAATGTCCCATATCCTGCCTGTGTGCATGAGAACTATATCAATGCTTTGATCTGCTAGCTATTTCATATGAAAGAAAGAGAATGTGATTAAAGTTGCTGTGAAACAAAAAGCTGGCCATATATTGATAAGCTTAATCCGTTGTTCCCAGTTTTTGACATGAGGACAACAACCCTACAACAAAAGGTCTTATCAAGAACAACGGATGAGAATTGTCAACAATGATACTCTTTCTCTCCACCACAAGACCCACATGGCTGCCTACACAACACCCACATTTTCCCATTCCTACTGGAACCCACTAGATTCCCTCGCTCGTCGTTATCCCTCGCTACATTCCAACGTCTTGTCACCCACGCTAAACATGCATATCCACACAACGCGAAGAACGAAGTAGCCATGCACTTACGCTTAAAAATATGGCACCAACCTATCAAATTGTGTGGTTTTATCTAAGACTTACTGATCTCGACAACTTGGTCCCTCTTCCCCTCCTCGTTGGCGGTGCGTACGTGTTGCTTTCCTCGTCCTCGGAAGACGAGTCGTGGAGAAGCGCAGCCTCAGGTGGCCCACTCCTTACCCCATAGCCATGGGTACGTGCAGTCCGCAGATACGAAGAGACGTAGGGTGGTGTCCCACTGTTTGCTAGGGACCTCGCAGACCTGCAAGCAATTCTCATCAATGGTGTGAACAGAATGACAACATGGTGTCGTGAGAGGGATATGATGTGGCTTACGTGTAGTACATATCTCTCTTCGCGGAGGATGAGATCAATGGAGTTGCTGCTGTTGTTGGTATCGGTGCAGATGGGCTCGGAGGGGACGGTTCTGGTTTCCACTTGTCGCCTTTGTCCTTGTGGCCCTTTAATTTGAGAAGGAAGGTTAATTAATGATAAGCCACTACCCTAATGCGTACTTAAAAGAAATAAAACAAAGTATTAAGTAAAGACATTGATTTCTTATCCTTGTAAATAACTGTTCCTCGCAAGAATGATACAAGTGTGCATGAAATGCTTCAATTACCACCTCATTTAAGGAAAAATGTTTTAAATACTAAAGTCCTCATTAAAAGCACCAAAGGTGTCTGGGGATGATCTTTACAAGTGTCTTCGTCTCTGGAATGAATATTTTAAGATTGCATATATACAGGTTACAAATTTACAAGCCTTCGACAGTTCGACCTTATTAATTAGGTAGGCATTAAATAAAGCAACCTTCATACTCCATGAAGAAAGAGGAAATAGTGATATTTCATTTTAAATAACATTAAAATCAAAAGCACCTTCTGAGTTGGCCCGAAATCTCCGCATTTCCTCCATTTGATGTAATAGTCGTAGTACAGCGTCTGCAGAACCAAGACGACTGTAATGATCGTGTAAAGCTGCGGCAGAAAATCCATATATTAATATCTAATCCAAATAAAGCAATATCGTTTATGAGGAATATCCCATCGCCTCACAAAAAAATGCATATATTGCTTCTATATCGAAAAGAAAATGGTGTGTGTTCGTACGCCTTACCAAGGCTGTGTACAGCTGCGTCGGAAGCTGCAATGAACCACATAACGATCAACGATCAACGATCAACTCCAAAGGCAAAAAAAAAGATTGAGAACTAACTAAATGCAAAGCATCGGAGTGAAGTCTTACGGTAGCTGGCTCTAGAAGGCACCCTACCAAGTTAAATATGTCCCTGCATTAGAAAAGAGAAAGAAAACTCATCAAACATCACCTGCTATACTATCTTATACTTTGTTAAACGTAGTTTAAGAAGTTTTTTAACTGTGTATTTATGGACAATATGCTGATTGTTAGCAACTGATGTCAAGAACCGATAGCACGTACCCCACAACCCAAGTGAGGAGGAGGGCTAAGGAGATGCCATGGGCGGACTTGTTCTTGAAGTTGGTGACAAGCTGCGGGATCTCGGCCACCGCCCAGAACACCAGGCTCGCCAGGCCCAGCGCGAACGACGCGTCGTCCCTCGCCGAGCACAGGCAATCCTTGAAGTACCTCTCAACCCAACCCACGCACACCTTCCCCTTGGTCGCGCATGCCTCCCACGTCGGCCCCTTCAACTCCCCATCCATCTTCTTCTCCTTTCTTTTTTCTCTTGATCCTCCCTCCTGCTGCTATATATAAGCGAAGGTTCTACACGGCGTCGGAGCTCTACAAGCAGAAGGTGATGTGCAACACTCCGTCCTGGCCGTCGGATATGCCACGTAGCAGAGAGTGGTGGGTTGGAGCTGTCGTATTGCTAATAATGTGGGACGGGACTCGTGTGTCGGAGTGGATCGCTGATGGCCTCCGCCAGGGGATAGGGACGAGGGGATCCGATTAGTAGGCTTGATTGGATCCGGGGTGGGTCGCTTCGGACGCGTGCGAGCTCCCACGTGGGTCGGGAGCAGGCACACCTGTCGGGATGCAACGAGTGGAGTGGGTTAAAGGCGCCGAGTCGTGCCTGATTCACTCGCTCTGCGTCCACACTAGTTGGATGTGGTGGCGGAAGTGTCCATCAATAGGTATCGACAGCAGCAGCAGCACTGCGAGTGCAGGCTGGAGGTGGCAGCTTGTGGTGAACAGTGGAATCTTTTGGGCTTGGCGACATCTGTTGCAAACAGGTGGTTTAGAGTACAACAAAATCCACATCAAATGGCGGTGGTTAAGCAGAGAAGAACATATATGCACAAGTTTTAAGTAGGTTTGATTGGCTCAGACATGCATGTTGGAAATCTCGGTGATGAATGTGGTTGCCTCCCCATGGGGTTTCGGCAGGCATTACGTAAATTGGTATACTATTTGCCTCCTTAAGGAGGAAGGTGGATTGGGTCTCCACTCGTTGGCCTTGATTCGTGCAGCCATAGTTGTTGCCTGGGGGTGGTCTATCCTGACCTCCAAGCAATCGCTTTGGGCTGCCTTCTTTAGAAAAAGATATCTTCATAGCTGCTCTTTCTGGGAAGCTAAGGCTAAGGTTGGTGACTCCCTACTTTGGAAGACTATCCTCCAGGGGAGGGACTCCTATCGCGGCTTTATCGTGAGCTCCAATGATCATCACACCTGGACGCCCTCTCCTAAGGGCTTCTCCTTCGCCCAGGCGTTGGATGCTGTCAGGCATCACGGTCCTTTGGCCCCCTGGGCCCCGGTGGTTTGGAGTAAGAACACAATCCCTAAGCACGCGTGCACCCTTTATAGAGCGATCTCTAACAGGCTCCCCACTTTGGACAGACTTATGCATATTGGGATTCCTACCTCGGGTGTTTGCTACCTCTGCGGCTGCGCAAGCGAGACTCGTGACCATATTTTCTTCCTTTGTGCTTCGCGGAGAGCACATTGGGCTAGGCTCTTTTGGCCTTGGGGCTCCCAAGTCCTCCTTCCCTTTTGCTTCCCCGAATTATTGAGTGGATCTCATCAATCCAATGTGCTGAAATCAAGCTCCTTTGGTGTCCTACACTTTCTACTTCAGTCTGGAAAATCTGGAAGGAAAGAAACCAAAGATGGACCTCCTCCCGATCTTCTACTCCTTCCATTTTGGCTGCTATACTATTGTCTCCGGCATCAATACAACCCATTTCTTGAAGAACGCTTGATTCCCCTCACCGCCTTGGGGGCGTGTCTGATTTTTACAATGTCAGTACGGTGCAATGTAATTTCTGTTGATTTTTTGATATAGCGGCATTTTGTCCCAAACTTGTATATCCAACTTTTTGTCAAATGAATACAGAGGAAACCTTTACCCATAAAAAAATGTGGTTGCCGGAGTATTAACGAGAAAGAACGTTAGTCCCTTCGAATGCAGCTGAAGATTGCAGGAGGAATCGTCTGGGAATTTCTAACCCTCTCCTCGAATCTTCCCATGCAGAGCGGAGAATATTCGCATCGAACCCAATCATCAAGCAATGTGGAGGGTCAGTCGACCTTCCCTTGATCGATCTCCTAGTTTTCTCGTCACTTTGACAAGGTGCGATGGGGTTCTCCCCGGTTAGCTTTTTGATGAAGCAAAAAAGAGAGAGCAAAATTTTTTGAACTATAGACTATGGAAACTTCGTTTGCAACGGTAATATCTAATGTAATTAGGGCAATGGGAAAATTTACTTTAATATGGAAGAAAATTACTACATATAAAGTCCCTGTTCGTTAGGGGAAGAAGGCCCTATTCCCCTCGCACGATATGTACTGTTATTGTAACATGTGTTTTACTAGTAGGGGGTGTTGTGTAAAAATTAAAATATTTTGATTATAGGAAATAAAATAGAATGCTTATATAGGGTATATTATATAAATATAGAAGTTAAAAAAAAGGGAGAGATGAAACGGCATGACCACCTTGCCGTTCAAAAATTGGAAATAAAGTAAGATATAAGTTATTGATTAAAAAAATCAAATAATATCTCATAGGATAAGACCTTATAAACAAAAGTTTCAAAAATAAAAAATAATAAAAATAAAAACCCTGAATGGCTGAAACGGCATAGCCGTTCAAAAGGGAAAAAAATGATTTAATATCAAATAAGAATTTAGTTAAAATCCACAAGAGTTCAAAATAAAGAAAAAAAACAAAAAAATCTTAGGTGGCGAGGATTCCACCATCCGCAAATGATAATAACAGAATTAGTTTTTGTTTCTTTCCTTTTGGATCCCAACGAAGGGTTTTAAGCCCATGTGTTGTAACAATTAAGAACGAGCGAGTTCTACCTTCTCGAGGCATTTGATCATTGTGCAAGCCGTGATCAAAATTGTTGATTGCACCATTAGGGGTTGTCACGAGCCGGGTGGCGAAATTAAAGTTCGGCATCGAGAGTTGATGTTTTAAGCGATAAGGTAAACTCTTAATCTTCTCTATCTGAGGTTGTTGTCGATTGTAGAGTAATCGTCGTTTCCGATTTTTTTCGTCAATAGGAACAATGTTTTTAGTCGAAAACCCTTATGAACGAAGACAATCTTAGCAAAAAAAACTTGATAGCATATAATATATTTCATCCCCTACTGCAAAATTTATCTAATTCGCGTTTTTTTTCCGTTAACCTAGGCATAGATTTTATTTATGGGCGGGCAGATGATGGAATTGAATACTTGAATACTAAATATAACTTTTGATAATTGTCCAAGAGAAGACACTTTGGAATTTTGTAATAAAGTGAGCTTACTCAAGAAAGCAAGACCTTAGATTGACGTTAGGGACTCATGATATAATTATGCAATCACTTGGTTGACATTGTCGTTATGCCACCGATAATGGTACACAAAATCATGGGTTGTTTAGATATAAAACCAATATTATTGCAATGGAGAGAATTAGAAACCGAAGATCATGTGGAAAGCAATATCCAATGATTATATGTCGATCTAACCAAATTAATGGTATAATATTAGGAGAATGAAATGTAAGTTACACAACTTTCGAACAATCTGAACATATAGAAAAAATATAATCAAGCAGTAATACTAACAACCAAATTATTGTTATTCATAAAAAAAACGGGTTTTATTTCGGATGGGAAATTTGGATCTTAGGATGAAATATTTCATGCTTGTTAAGATACATTCCTTTTATTTAGGTGGTAGATGATTTTCGGTGACGGAAACCTTTCGGATCAATACATCTCAAAATTTTGAACAAGATATGTACATTAACTTATGTCACATACCATTGTTATTTATACCTCACATTAGATTTTTACCAATTATTGATTGGTGCTCTTATTTAATTTCTTAAAATTCTTTGATTATATTTTTTTAGTAGAACTTTAGATAGTCAGATGCTAATTTGATATGTTGTCATAATGCTTATCTATGGATTCATTATTAAATGATAAAGAGATGGTTACATTATTGTCTTTTGATATATAGTTTAATTTGCAATTTTTTTGTCCAAATATTTTTATTGAAAATTAATTATTATTTTTGACACCATCATTGTGAGGGAGTAGACATTGTTCATTGTTGGCCCATTAGAGGCTTTGACCTAGCCGGGTGCCGCGCGGACGGTTAATTCCGCCAATTGACCGTTGTAGGCGGATAATCCTACACTACTTCCAAACAATTTACCGCTACGGCGGTTGACTCAGTACTGATGTCTATTGCATTGGGGTTTGGATAGGAGGCCTCGTATTGATATTTGTTTTAGTGTAAAATTTTGATTTAAGGGAACGGGGTGGCTTCTATCCAAGCTCGGGCTACCCGGTGTCGGCAGATGGTATTGATTTATAATTGATATAGATTTGTGATATTATGACCACAAAATTTGTGATATTCAAGGAAATTGATTGAATTGTCATTGGTATCCCATAATGAGGGTCATACATGAAAAAGTCTTTTATAGTTCATTGTTTATTGATTTATAGTTCTTATTATATGGAATTGTCATCGTAATTTCTTTTGCTCATTGTATATAGTTATGATGGTATGCCTCATAAATTATTGGTGCATACTTAGTCAAATTCGTTTGACTAATATTGATTTATAACCTTGCAGCTTAGAGGAAAGCAAGAGGGTTGGTCGTTGGCTGGATTGAAGAGTCTTTGATATTTTCTATCCTCTTAAGTCATTGTACGGGTAGACTTAATTAATTTCATTGTGTGGTTTAGAATTGATGGGTCTTTATTTATTGGTTAATTTTCTTTATTCTTCCATTATGTATGGCACTCTGATTGTTATTTATGGATTATTGAATTTGTCTCGTTCCTGGACTCGAAAACAAAAAAAATTCATTATTTTGGGATGCTTCCGTAATTTTTCCCCATGTTTCGAGGTTCGGGACATGACAGTTATTCTCCGAGGACGCCCGCTTCTCTCGATTTTCTATTCCCCTCCCGCGATATGTACGGCTATTCTCCATTGGACATGGCATATTCCCTCTCTCGCGCCATCGCAACTCCTTCTCCCGCCATCCCATCTAATCCTGTTTGGTTGGAGAATAGGCTATGAAATAAGGGACCAATTTTTCTCCTGACACGGTTCTCAGTGGTACGACTATAACATATTATTCCATCTTATTTCACTCTTATTCATATCTTTATCCCACCATACCTACCTTTATTTCACCTTATTCGCCTTATTCTTATCCTCCATCCGAACGGAGAATAGACTCAGGCCCGTTCGGTTCGGGAATAAGCAGAAATAAGGATGGGGAATAAGGAGAATAAGGGTCTATTCTTTGTTCGGCTGGATGATAGGAATAAGAAGAATAAGATGAAATAAAAGTAGGGAAGGTGGGATAAAGATAAGAATAAGAGTGAAATAAGATGGAATAAGGAAGAATAATCGTACCACGGGAAACCGTATCGGAAGGAGAATATGCCCCTTATTCCAGGGCCTATTCTCCAAACGAACATGCCCTTATTCTCCTTATTCTCCATCCTTATTCCTGCTTATTCTCCTACCGAACGGGCCCTTACTTTCGCGATTGTCCTTGCATCAGGGAGTCCGACACACTACTAGAAAAGTGCTCTTTAGCAACGAATTATGCAATGGTCAAAAACAAGTGTCGATTGCAATGCTTTTTAAATTTGTTGCATAAAATTCAATAATTGCAACGTTTTGTCAAAACACGTTGCATTTATTTCGAATGTTTGCATCTATTAATACAAATAATTGTATTTAAATAATAAATGCAACACTTTTTTATACATGTCGCTTCTTATATTTACAACATTTTTTTAAAGTTGTTGCTCTTTTTTAGAAAATAAAAAAAACATATTTGCCCGCATCTCCCTCCAAAACATTCGTACTCCAAACACGAAAATCACAACAAAAAAACACCCGTGTGGATCTCCCTCCAAAACCCTCGAACACCAAAATCCCTCCTCAACCTTTCCCTCCTAAATCTCCTGTAATCCTCTTATTTTGGCATGTCATCAAACTTTTTCCCTAATTCCTTCTCCCAAAATCCCTCGTCTATTCCTTAGTCAGATAACATACCATCCTCTTCCAGTGGATCCCTATAGACGCCCAACATTGTTCTGCGTAGGAGTACGGCTCCCTCCTCCCCCTCCAAAATCCGATCGTGAACAAAGAGGAGAACCCCTAAACCCTAACCAACGAACATGTCATGCACATAGCATGATCACGGCTTCAGGATCTTGATCACACGACACATATATACCTCAGCATTAAAGGTTGGTCTCTGCTCCCTCTTTTGCCATTATTTTGTTGATCACTTGCGATATTGATGTATATCCTCTTTATTATATTATTTATTTGTGTTGTTAGTGTGATCAGATATTAGTTTTCACAAGTGTCGACCACCAATTTGTTGCTTAATCTGCTACACAAGGTAACCTGAAATGCTTTTGTTCGGCATTGTTTTTTCTTGAATCATTGGAGTGTTATTTGTTGCCATGGATTTGGTTGAATAAATCCACTCAGCCTTCTATCTTTTCCATTAAATTTTAATGCATATTGGTGTAAACAATACACGATAAGAGAGGTTTAAAATAATCCTAATTTCTAGCAGAATGCATCTGAAATAATGCAAACAAATAGTAAACATAAATACGAGGGTGTGCATATCTAATAAAATCGATAGACAAGATATAGAATTTCTGTGGATTGCACGAGCATAACAAGTTGCTGCACTACATCATGGTCAACAAAGGAATACCTGATAAATCATTTTCTATATCTATAATTTTTTTAGCCAAAATGATTAATCTTATGAATCTTTACATATCAATATATGACACTCCTGGATCTTAAAGTGAATGATAATCATGATGCACGTGTGACTAAGAAATGTTGGTTCAATATTCTGCATGAGACCGATGTGTAGTCAAGTTGGCTCCCCTTTGGGCTAGTCCCACTAAACCCTTATTATAACACATATAATAATCTTATGGATTGATGCATACATTTACAAGTGATGTTTTGCATGCTACAAGTACATGCTCCTTTTTATTTTATAAAGATTTTACATTGGAATTTAGTTTATTACATGTTAATTTGAATTAAATAAGCATGCTAGGCTAGTAAAGTCTATATTTAACATTTGCTCTCATCCGTTATTTTTATTCTTTTCCTTCTCCATTGTAGATAAATTTTCCTTTAGTTCCAGCTTGCATTGCGTCAACTCTTTTTATCGGATTGTTGAATAGTACCCTACTGTGGTAAAGGTTGAACTGGATATGCATATTATTAACCTAAATACGGCAAAATTTGCATGTATAGCTCAATTCTATCCTTACAATGTTGATGTCCACATGAATCCTATGACCGAATACTGGTCTTTATATGCCCAATGTGTATAGAGTATTGTGGCTTTTACTTTTTACATCCCTACAATATCTATATTATGCCCACTAACATAACAATGCCCCCGATCATTTTATAAAACCAAGTGGTTTTAGTTCTCATATTGTCAAATAATCACTACTGTAGCTGATTACCTTTCCATTTTAGTTTATCTAATTTACTAGATATTATATATAGGAGTATTCATAGTTATTTATATAAGTGTGTAATTATCGATATTGTTGAGATGAGTTTCACACATGATCATCGTGTGGTCTTGTTTCAATGTGAATGGTTTGATGTATTTTATGGATGTTGGCTATCGCAAAGATAAGCATGGTTGTATTAGTTTAAAGAAAAGTGGGAGATTGCAAACAGAAGAGTCGTTCGCATTAGCATGCCAAGTGGAGCAAGTATTTTATATAGATGACAATGATGCAAATGGATGGGTTATACCCATACGAACAATGTCTAGAGATTTTTATGATGTACATGATGATGGAAATGTTCCTGATTCCAATGCATACCAAGAAAATATACATCACGGTGATGATACACTAAATTTACCAAATGACATGGATATACACACCATTATAGGTGGAAATAATGTAGTTGTGGATGAATAACAAACTATGGTAAAAAGATTTAATTTTCTCTTTTAGAGTTTTTTATTAAATATTTTATGATATGTGTGTTTATGTTCCTTCCTAACAGATGGCTTCATCGCGTGTACTTCGCGAGCATTCACCACAAATGGCACCATCTAATGTAGAAATGGCCCCACGACGTGAGCGTCGCACTCGTTCTTCACAAACTACACATTCAAATGATCAGATAAGATTGCAACCAGTTGAGCGGCCAATTCAGCCTCCACAATCTACAGAACAAGGATCTTCATCTTCCAAGTAGCGTATAGGACCATCGAGGTGTCGTTATTTAGAGCACTTGTCACTTGGTGAGACATTACATGTTCAGATTGTAGGTGGAGATGTCGTAGGAGTCAATTCAGCATTATTTCAAAGTTTCTTAGGGAAATTGGCTTGTATTTACATTCCTCTCATAACTCAGGATTTCAGAAGAGATGTTTCACAAGCTACAAGAGATACCATTTTGAGGGCTTTAGAGGTACATGTTTTTCTTCCACTCACAGATCATCCTAAAGTACTATTCTACATTTTTTATGATCTGAAAATATTTTTATGCAATAATTTTCCTCCATATCAACCCTCGAAATAACCTTCTTATGCATAATTCCACTGAAGCTTACACCATGATAATAGAAAAAGTGATCTGGAACTACTTTGGTTGTTTTGTCCTTTGCCTATCTTATTGATTTTGCAATCTTAATAAAAAATATGAATTTGATTAGAGTCTTTATGTTGAAAAAAATCCTAATTCTATAGCTGGAAAATTTCCCAAAGATCATTTTCATGGGAGCGTAGTCCAGACAACGATAGACGAATCTTATGTCATGATGTTGATCTCCATCGTCAATATAGATGTTTATTGAAAAAGAAGGTAAGGAATTTCTGAGTTGTAAATAAAATATCATTAAAGCTTGAATCAATAATAATATTGTAAATTTTTATAGTACTTTGATGAAAGTATACCATTGGAAGAATTACGACGAAGAGTACTTGCTGAACTTAGTGCAATTATATGGGGAAAGCCTATCGATTATTGGACTAGTAAAGAGTATAAGGTAGAATATTGATTCTTTTTCAAAGTTATAATATTGATTTTCAAAGTTATTATGCACTTGTAAGGTAATATAAATTATTGTGGTTTATTTTATTTCATTTCAGAAAAAAGCTCAAAAAATGGAGAAAATAGAGTTTAAGGGTATTCACCCGACCCATAGAACGGGTAGAAAAAATATCAACCAAAAGACAGACGAATTTGTAAGTTTTTTGTCAAATTATTGTATTATACAATTGGTATTATACATGGTATTTGTAATCATTTTATCTTATGCAGATTAAGAAATATTTTTGTGTTCCCACACGTGTGGAAATGTTTCGTCTGACGAAGACTCGAGAAGTTAATGGTGTAAGAAAATGGGAGTCATCGGAATTACAAAAAGAACATGTGAGTTAACAACTTAGAAATAGTAACATGTGTTATATATTTTTCATAATTTATTTATTATATGTAGGATGAAATGATTAGACTTATGACACCAACAATAAGTGAAAGTGTTGACGACGAACCTCCTTTACCACTCTCTCCCGATGAAGCATTTGCTATGGTCAAGGGACCCGAGCGTCGTGGTCGCGTGCGTTGTGCAGGTCGTGGTGTCACCCCATCAATGTATTTTGGTAGCAAGGGTGGCACGTCCAATCAAGAAGTTACCAAACTCCGAGTCACGGTTGAAACTTTGAAGGAAAAGCTTTGTATGATGGAAGAAAAAATGACAAATATGATGAAGATGCATCGTCAGGATATCGAGCGTCTTATATCAACTGTAGAAAAGGGGAAAGAATCATCATCACATGAGAGTGGTGGGATTGTCACAATCATGATCATGATAGCAACTCCAAGGCCAATGATTACGACGATGACGATGAGTACTATTTCGACGATAGCATGACAATGAGTGATGATTTACATTGTTGATTTGAATGTTTTTTATGTATTTTGTTATGAAACTCTTAAACTTACATGCTTGAAACTCTCTCTTCTTTATATTTGAAAATTGTCATTTGTTCTTGAACGTTCATGAAGTTAATTCGGATTGCAGATTACTATGGTGATTTTGACTGTTTGTGGTGAAATGATAGCATGAGTTGCTATTTGTTAAGGTGGTTTTTTATCATTAGGTGTCTTTTTATAGATGATTGCAGATACATGAGAAAAATGACATGTAAAACATGTTATATATCACTTTTTTTATCATTGTTTATGTAAAACATGTTATGTAAAACATGCTATATATACAAAATCAATATGAACTCAGTAAACAGATGTTTTTATGTGAAAATGACAATGAGGACTATTTACATTTGTTTGAGAAATGCCCGGTTACCAGGAAAATTTTCTTGGATATTGGCATATTAGAATCGGGCATTAAATTTACCGAGATCTTAAATTCAATGACGGCCACAAGAAT
The DNA here is from genome assembly GCA_037367405.1 of Ottelia alismoides. Taxonomy (NCBI): domain Eukaryota; kingdom Viridiplantae; phylum Streptophyta; class Magnoliopsida; order Alismatales; family Hydrocharitaceae; genus Ottelia; species Ottelia alismoides. Next base: position 460,316 of record JAZKJV010011904.1, on the reverse strand, counting down.
TTACTCTGACTCTTGGTGTCAAATATATTTGAAGGGATCCATTTGGTGGTCGATTTGGAAGGCTCGATATCAAAAGGCATTTCAAAATGTTCCAATCTCAGTGATAAACATTGTGAGGGAAGCATCCCAAATTTGCTTGGTGCGTTTGGGTATAAATCTGCCATTAATTTGTTGATGGAACTTCTTAGGATGACAATCTTGAGTATGCATGTTACTAAACCTTACTGATACTGGAAAGTCAATATGGGTTTTGTCTCTTATAAATTTTACAGGAAATTGCTCTAAGGATGAGGGAAAACAGGAAATCTGGGAAAAGTGAAGGAGGATGAAACTCTCAAAGCATGGCGGGATGATCGTTAAACTTCTGATACTCGTAGATATGATGCACCTTTGGTGAGGTTGTTCTTTGTTGATGGTTTTCTTTTTGCAGCTTTTTGTTGGCATCCAGGTCTGTGGATGGAAAGATTCTCTAATGGAGTGACAGAAAATCCTTTCGGTATAGGTGGATGCAGTTTTTTGGGAAATCACTGGTTTCAAGGGCGTTTGTTTTCTTACTGTCAGTTTTATCTCGCGGCTGTTGCAAGTTGTCTTTTTCTTGGGGGTAGACATTACCCGGGTTTGTAATGATCTAAACTCTGATGTTTTCGGTTAATATGGATGAATGGACTAGATCTTTTTCTAAAAAAATTATAGCAGAAAATTTATATTATTTAATGTGTTATACTTTGCAATGGTTAAATAACATTGCATATTTATTTTGCAATACTTTTCAAAGTGTTGCAGTTATATTTGCAACAGTTCCTAAATGTTGTATTATATTATATACGTCAATAATATGTCATCATTTGCAATATTTTTAAACGTTGCAACAAATTTGCAAGGGTTATAAGAACGTTAATACGTGCAACGGTTACAAAAGTGTTGCAATATATACGTAGTGCAACGATAAGACAAACGTTGCCAATTTGCAATGTTTTTATAACCATTGCAAAAAGGTTTACTTGCAATGATTGCACAAAATCGTTGCATTTGATCATTTGTAACGACAACATTTGCAACGTTTGCTGCAACGGCTCCAAATCATTGCAAATATAAAAAAATTGTTGCAAATAACTTTTTACAATAGTTTTACAACCATTGCTTATGATATGTTTTCAGTAGTGACACTTGTCTTGGAGCTCTTTACTTGAGCTCTAATGGAGTTGGTGAACATACGTATTGGAAACATATTCTTCATATAAATTGAATTACGAAAAAAATCAAAATCGATAAGCAGATCCTACACGATATATCAACTACGAGAAAATATCTCAACCACAGAAAAATCAACCGCAGATGCACGGAGAATTTTTAATGTGGAAAATCCTCAATGTGAGAAAAAATCATGAGTTGATCGCAACCCAAAATCAAGCATTATAATCGAAGTAATATCTCGTGAGGTGCTTACAAAAGGTCGACTCTTAATACGGTGGTACAAATCACCAAACAATGAAAATAATAGAGAGGAGAAATATCACCTGATGGTAAATCCGTCATCAAACTGTAGGGAAGAATGCTTGAGAAGAACTGCTTCAAAGGTTCCCTCTAAACTCCGCGGCAACCACGAACTTTCTTTGTTCTTCCTCTCTTATTTCTTTCTTGTGCTAGGAGAGCTTGTGTTGGGATGATCCTAGTATGCACTCCATACCCCCTATTTATACTTTATAGAAATGAAAAATTAAGGAAATATGAACTCCTACTTTCAATAGGATTAGGAAAAGATGACTCCTAATCATAAAAGGTAATTGATCTTTCCTTTATAAAATAGGACTACCAATATCACATATATATAGGGGGCCTTTCATATGAGATGTGGTCCTTCCATCTCAATGGAAGGCCAACGATCTGGGCCATCGGATTCAAATCCAACGGTAACTTCAATTTTGTTGCCAAAAGGGCATTTTGGTCATCAACTTTCGCATTAATTATGCATGCCAATAAATATTCCGAAATTCTAAATTTAGCTATTTTTATTTTTGGTATTTTTCGCATTACCATGTTTAAAATATATCCAGTTTTATTCTGGGCGACATTACGTAGGGCAATGTTTGTATCTTAATATCTTTTTTTGTAGAATCTGTTGTTCTTTTTGTAACGAGTGTATGTTTTTTTGTATTTACTGTGTTTCTTTCAAAATTAGTCAGCCATTTGTAAATTATGTGTGGTTATTTGTAGAATACAATTCATATTAGCAATTAATGCATAGTTATTTGTATCGATTGTATGGTTCTTTGTATAATAGAATTTTTATAGTTATTTGTAAAAATTCAATAGTCATTCACGTTCAATGGATGAGTAAAATATCACAGAAATATGTATAACACGCATTCAAAATGTACAATGCATATCCAAAATGTGTAATACACATAAAATATACAATATGCATAAAAAACAACAACTGTCATTTTGCACTCAATTGATACGTACAAATACATATCGAATATCTCTAATACACTCGAAAATTGTATAATACACATAAAAAAGCGTATAATGCACGTCAATATTGTATTTTCGTGTCGACGAGACCTCGCCACGCTGCGTCCATTCCTCCTCTCGTGTTTCCCCGTGCTCCTGTCCAATGCTGCCGCGTGCATCGTACGATCCGACGTACGATCTCACTCGATCCCGCCAATAAGATGTCCATCGCACGATCCAACGCAATACCCGTCCTCGTCTTTGCTCTGTCATCGTCTGTATCATCGTCGACGACGTCCTCCTCGTTGCAATCGTCTGTGTCATCCAACCCTTGCGCAAGCCGCGTCGTCGAAGAAGCTTTACCGTCGACGTCCATACTTCTCCTGAAATAAAACGCGAGCAACAGAAGACGAAAATGGAGAAACGGATTAAGAAGCTTCACCCTCTCGACGACCACCAGCCGCCCGCGCATCCGCTGCTCACCCGTCCGCACGTCGTCGCCGCCTGCCCATTGGAGAGGAAGGGGCGGCGTCTCCTTTAATTTCAAATAATCCTATTTTGGAGGGATCAACCCTAGCCCTCAATTAATGTGACGTTAATTACATGCTATATTTAGATAATGCATAAAGACCAAAATGGGTTTTTGCTTAATTTATAAAAAAAATTAACATGTCATTAATGACAACCACACGATTTAAGACGGATGGCTGAGATTGTTGGCCTTCCATATGGATGGAAGGACCATGTCTCATTTGAAAGATATCATATATATATATATATATATATATATATGATTAAGTTCCCACAAGGAGGGGAATCCATCCAACAAATCTCCCCCTCACCGACGATGTGGAAATTGCTCCAAACCTGCGAGAGAGCAGCATCTCTCGAACTTTCCAAGCGGCAAAGTCTTTGTCATCGTATCGACATCATTGTCATATGTGTAGATCTTGTCAAGTCCAAACTGTTTTGATTCTTACACATTATGTATCCAATTATATCAGACATCGATGTGCTTTGATCTTGTATGGAATGTATAGTTCTTTCCAAGGTGAATAACACTTTGACTCTCATAGTAAAGCACGTACTTGTCTTGATGAAAATCAAGTTCCTGCATGAACTTTTCATCCACAGCAACTCCATGCACACCTCTGTAGGTGCAATGAACTCATCCTCTATAGTAGATAAAGCAACACACTTCTGAAGACGAGATTTTCAAGAAACTACATCTCCTGCAAAGGACATTATGTAGCCAGATTTAGATCTTCTCCCCGATGTCACTCGCAATATTTGAATATGTGTATCCAAGAAGAATAGGCTTCTCTGCTCCAAAGCAAAGAGAGTAACCGCTACTACCTCGAAGATATCTCAAGATCTATTTATCTACTTTCTAATGTTGTTTTCCTGGATTTGAGATGAACCTACTAACAACTCCAACTGCATGAGAAATATCTGGCCGCGTACAAACCATGACATATATGAGACTACATTTGACTGATGCATAGGGAACTCGTTTCATATCTTTCTTCTCTGCATTGTTCTGTGGGCTATCTTTGGAACTTAACTTGGAATGCGCTCCAAGAGCGGTGCTAGCTGGCTTTGCCTTATCCATATGAAATTTTTGAAGTACCTTCTCAATGTACTTCTCTTGTGAATGTTGAAGTTTCCTTACTCCACTTTCTCGAGTTATCCTCATGCCTAGTATATGACTTGCATGTCCCAAATCCTTCATAGAAAAGGACTTGCTCAACTCTTTCTTCAAGTCAGAATTTCTCTTTCCATTGTTGCCTACAATCATGTTGTCAATATAAAGCAACAATATGATGAAATCACACCTGAGAATTTCTTCACAAACACACAATGATCTGAAGTGGTATTGGAATAACCATGCTCTCCCATGAACAAGTCAAATTCCATGTACCACTGTCTGGGCACTTGCTTCAAGCCATATAAACTCTTTTTCAGTCTGCAAATATAGTCTTCAATGTCTTTAACTATAAATCCCTCTGTTTGCAACATGCAAATTTCCTCCTCAAGATCACCATGGAGGAAAGTTGTCTTCACATCCATCCGTTCAACTTCCAAATCAAGATTAGTTGTCAAGCTGAGAATCACCCTGATAGAAGACATCTTCACCACAGGAGAAAAGATCTCCTCAAAGTCATTTCCCTTTCTTTGGTTAAAACCTTTCATAACCAACATACATTTTTATCTTGGGTTTGTAGAGTATCCATCATGTTTCACTTTATAACCCCATTTGTTTATCTATTTCCGCTACCCTTTGGGAAACTTGACAAGCTCGAAGGTATGATTTTCATGAACCATTTCCTCTTTCATATCTTCTACCCATTTCTCCTTATTTGTATCTTACAAGGCTTTTTCAAAGCATTCAGGCTCGTCATTTTCTGTCAACAAAATATACTCATGTGTAGAATATCTGATAGAGGGTCGTCTCTCCCTCACAAGTCTTTGTGGTGGGAGAGCATCGGAAGAAGAAGAGCTCTCATCATCCTGTCCACCGCCATCTTCATCATCATCATCAGGAGTGAAGATCTGTGGTGTATCCTCCTCATGTCATGTATCTGGTACATGTTCATATGCATCATCTAGCACCACATGTGGAGCTCTCTGCAAAGGGACTGCCTCCATATCATCTGGTTGATATCTGCTCGAAGGAGAGTCCTTAGAAGTCTTCTGTATGCCTTCAATGATTTGATCTTCAGAGAAGATGACATCCCTACTCCTCACCAGCTTTTTGTCAACTGGATCATACAACCTGTACTAAGCTCATCTTGTCCATATCCCAAGAAAATGCACTGCTTTTGTCTTTGCGTCCAACTTGGACCTTACATCCTTGGGAACATGCACAAATGCGCGACATCCAAAGGACCGCAAATGGTTGTATGAGACGTTCTTTCCATATCAAACCCTGTCAAGAACATCACCATCCAAGGATACATGTGGAGATAGATTAATAACATGAACAACAGTATAAAATGATCCACATCAAAAAGAGTTAGGCAACTTATCTTCAGAAAGGAGACATGACTCTCTCCATCAAGGTCCTATTCATTCTCTCTGCTATCTCGTTCAATTGTAGGATCTTGGGTGGAGTCTTCTGGTGCCTGATACCATTAGATCTACAATACTCATCAAATGCCCAATATACTCACCACCATCGTCATTACGGATGCACTTAAGTTTTTTCCCACATTGTCACTCCACTAACGTGTGGAAGTCTTTGAAAACACCAAGGACTTGGTCCTTCCTATTTAAGGCGTAGACCTAAACTTTCTTGGAGAAATCATTAATGAATGTAAAAAAAATAAATTGCACCACCAAGAGAACTTACTTTCAACGGACCACAAACATGTGTGAACAAGCTCCAATAGTTACAACTTCCTAGAAGGTGGATGGCTCTTGAAGGAGACTCTCATATGCTTCTCAACCAAACAGTGTGTACATCTCTCCAGCTTCTCTTTCTTGACATATGTCAGCATATTCTTCCTCACCAAACTCTGCAGCCCCTTCTCGTTCATGTGCCCTAATCGTGGATACCACAACTCAATGGATTTTGCATCTCCAATCACATATGCAACATCATAAGAAATGGATGCATTCATTATGTAAAGATTGTTGCTATACATATTGCAAAGAGCAACAACCAAGGACCCTTGGGTAAGATTCCATTGACCGTCGTCAAAAGTGTTAAGGTATACTTCATCATCAAGCTTGCCAGCAGAAATGAGATTTAAGTGCATGTCTGCCCCACATCTTTGAGCATCAACACAGCTCCATTGACATTCTTCAATACAATATTGCCAATGCCAACAACATTGGACAAAGAACCATTCCTCATCTTCAATGTGACAAAATCACCGGTTGTATATGAAGAGAAAAACTCTCTCTGAGATGTGACATGTAGAGCAAATTCTCTATCAACTAGATAAGAGGTACCATCCTTTGTGACGTTTGCCATCTCCTCATCACATACAATAATGAGCTCATGTTGTGCAGCTGCAACAACTTGTTCATTCTTTTTCTCTTGTTTGTCGCCACCATCATTGTTATCTCTCTTGAACTGGAAGCAATACTTCTTGATGTGCTCTTTCTTTTTACAATAGTGGCACTCCATATTCTGATATCTGGATCTGGACTTATTTCTGCCATTATCTCTACCGAAATCAGTTTTGGTTTGACTCCTCTCCATGTTCTCTATGACAAGAACCTTTGAATATGAAGAGCTTCCTTGAATTTTTTCTTCGCACATCCTCATTGAGAATGCCGGACTTGACTGTCTCCAAATAAACAACCCCAATGACTACAAAATTCATAAGTGAGACTCTAAAAGCCTCCCTTGAATCTACTAGAGTAGCAAGCAGTAACAGTCTCAATATCTCATCTTCAAATTTTATTCCCATGCTTGTCAACTGGCTAGTAATTCCTTATAACTCATTCAGAAAATCCAGTACAGAGCTACATTCCTTAAACTGCAAGTTCACTAGTCTATTGAGAAGAAATAGTTTGTTACTTCGCATCTTTGAGGTGCAAAGATTTTCCAACTTCAACTACAAGCTTCTAGCGTGACATTCATCTTGAATCTGGTTGTAGATATTCTCATCAACAAACTGTCTTATGAAGCCACAAACCTGCTCGTGTTTAAATTTCTATTTCTCATCCGTTTTGATTCGAGCTTCTGCGTGGAAAACACCGGAAGGTGCATAGCCTTCACATATAAAAGATCATTCATCTTGTTATTCCACAAATTATAATTAGTCTAATTAAGACTAATCATCTTGTTTGACACAAATTCCATCTTGTAATCCGCCATTGAACCTTGCTCTGGTACTACTTGTTGGGAATAATTTCCTTGTATAAATTGAATTGCGGAAAAATAATCAAAGTCGTAGACGGATCCTGCACGATATATCAACTATGAGAAAATATCTCAACCACCAAAAACAAGCATAGATACACAGAGAATTTTAACGTGGAAAACCTTCAGAAAAATCACATGGTTGATCCAACCCAAAATCAATCACTATAATCGAAGTAATCTTCCGTGAGGGGTTTACAAAAGATTGTCCCTCAATATGGTGTTACAAATCAGCAACAATGAAAATAATAGAGAGGAGAAATATTACTCAATGGTAAATCCGTCACCAAACTATAGGTAAGAATGCTGGAGAAAAATTTCTCCAAAGGTTACTCCTTCCAAATTCCGCGGAAACGATGAACTTTCTTTCTTCTTCCGCTCTTTTATTTATTTCTTGTGCTAGAAGATCTTGTGTTAGGATGATCCTGGTATGCACCCCATACCGCCTATTTATACTTTATGGAGATGAGCAAATAAGGAAACATGAACTCCTACTTCCAATAAGATTAGGAAAAGATGACTCCTAATCCTAAAAAAGTAATTGATCTTTTCTTTTCCGAATGAGACTATCAGTGTCTTATATATATGGATTAGGTTTCCACAAGGAGAAGAACCCATCCAACATCGTGCAAATCAATTACTCTTCACCACAACCTTGAACTAGTGGTGTGATATCCTTGGGTTTGCTCGTGTTATCTTCTCCAATGGAATCAGATCAAAGTTCGTTGGCTTCGGGATCTCCATCGAAGCCCTATAAAAGGGACTTAACGACTTGCTCCAATCGGAACTTGTCGTCCCTTACTGAGTTTTTCCTCCTATGTTGTTATATTCAAATTTCTTCAATCTTGTGGGCTTTCTGATGTGCCAAGTATCAAACATCTTCGCTCTTGCATGTTTGCTCGTCCTTGTGGACTTCTCGTGCTTTACCTTGCTTAGGTTTATTCAACTAAACATCTGCATGTTGTGGTGTCAAGAAATACAACCAATGGAACATTGAAGGGTTTAATGACGGAAATCCAACTGTGCTGAGGAGTTGGAAGGTCCTCATAATATTCACCTTGTTTGCTTTTGCTAATTTTAAATTTTTGATTGCGTTTTATACATTGATCATCTCTCTGTTTGGATGTGTTTAATTCCTTGTTCGTAGTTCAACCTTGTTCGGTATAGAACTAGCAAGATGATTTAGTGGCATGTTTGAGTTACTGTATGGAAGATATTTGATGTTGAATCTTGAATGTATGGATTGGATGTGGAACTAATTAACTGCATATTTGTGCTGATTTGCAAAAAGTTTTTAAGCGTGGATTTGTTTTCGTTGCAAAGAGTGGACTAAATGTTTTGAGAAACAGTAAAATACTGTTGAAATTGCTTAGGTACTGGGAGTTGGTTGTTTTTGTTTACATGATTTACCATTCTCTTTTTTATCGATCGTAACTGTTGGATTGGAGCAGAGCAATCCTTTCTTGTTTGGAAGAAGCTCTGCAGTGAATGTCATTTGTTTTCAAGATGTAATGCTGCGTAGAGAGCATGAATTGAAGTGCTTGTGTTGAGTCTAGTCTTCGTGGAAGTTTAGTTAACATGGCCTCAAATTTCAGCGAAATTCGGTTGAATTTATGTCGAATATCGATATCCCGTCGAAATCAAAATTCGACCGAAATGGCTGAAATGACCGAAATATGAGGGTCCTAGTACAAAAAATGATCGAAACGACAGAAATTTCAATCGAATTCCACCGAAATTCTGTTTCAGTCAGTTACCAAAATTGTGATCGAAACCGACGTTTAGGGCCTTTATGCAGTGCTTAAACATGTTTATTTAAACCAACTTGGGTATGTTTGCTTGATAATGGGATCTGATTCCTACAAATTCAAGTGTTGTTTATCATGATATAATCGATTTGCTACACCCCAGGAGACTTAGGTTTTCGCTTGAAGTGTTTTGTGCTGAAATTGGTTTACTTGTTATTCATTAGCCTGTTGATATGATCTAAGATGTTAATTGGGAAGGTTGTGATCAAGTTTGTGAAGTATGATTTCTTTGCAACGTAGTCTTCTTAAATTAATTTAACCAAGTCTGCGGGTTGATTGGTTTATTATCACATTAATGAGATTAACTCAAATGAGGTGGGCTCTAATGGTATTATAATTGTTTGATCCATACCACCTTAAGTTATTATGGAAGACTTAGTTTTGGATTTCGAACGCATGGAGCTATCACGCTTAAATTACCAATTTTCAATGTTTATATGTGTTTAATCTCAAAGTTTTTGTTAGCCTGTCGTTGTTCACTTCTATTGTTAGTCCAATATTGTAAGAATGTTGTTAGTCTCAAACAGTGTAGTTATCTTTTTAGTTTAATATCTTTATGCTCACAGTTCATTCATTGCTAGTTGTCATGTGGTTATGCAGAATTGTTATTCTACTAAGGTGCGGTTCTTTTGTTAGTCTCATAATTTGAAGTATGGAAGGAAATATCGGGATATATAGGCGATAGGTACCGATATGGCGATATATCCCGATTTTCAGGCATTTTCTTCACAAAAGCTCGTCGATATGGGCGATATTTCGATGATATATCATCGATATATCGTCGAAATATCATATCGATACGATATCGAAACGATATCGATATCGATACGACCTTCCATGATTTGAACTTTATGTTGGTTTCTTAGTTCTAAAGTCAGTTCAAATCGTTATAAATGTGATAGAGGTGATAACGTTATGCTAATATCACAGTTCAATTATATTGCTATTTTAGATGTATAATCTCAAAGTAATTGCTAGTCTGTAACTGTTCACTTCTATTTTGGTATATATTTAGTCTCATTCATGTCAACTAAATTCTTAGGGTGTGTTTGGTATGCAAGTTAGGGCGGGTTAAACTGGTAGAGAGTAATCTGTTTTTGTGTTTTTGTGTTCGGATAGAAAGTTAAACTGTGGGTGGATTTGAAGTGGGTTTGTTGTGATATGATAGTATTGAAGTTTGATAAAGTGAGTAGTTATTGTGATGTGATAGTATTGAAGTTTGGAAAAACGAGTAGAAGTGGAGTAGTTTATAATTTTTATATGATATGATGGTATAATATATTATTTTTTATGGAATTAATGATGAAGAATTGATTATTTATTTTTTTTAGAATAAGAAAAAGTGGGCCCACGTGGAAGAGAGAATGGATTGGTTAAGAGGGCATGAACCCGGTGTTGTATTCAAAGTTGTATTTAGACTTTAATTGGAAAGTCTATGTAATTACAATTGGCATTCAATTTGGTTTCAATTGGGAAACCAAATGGTTTGGAGGGAAAGTTGGGAATTCCCAAATTTGAAATATGGGAGTTTGGGTGGAAGTTTAGTCCCACACCGGGGAGAACTAAACCTTTTGGTGGACTTACATATGAGTTCACATTCCAAGCTCTTGTAGCAATAGTAGAGAGGAGGAATGGAGGACCACACACGCGCGCGCGCGCGCGCTCCGCTCCGCTCCGTCTCCGGCTCCGGCTCGGGCTCGGGCTCGGGAGAGTCAATCCGAAAGGATACGTTTTCGGGACGCATTTTTGGAAACCAAAGGTCGCGTTTTTAGGACGCGATCCCCTCTATTTATATCCCTCACTCGACTCGGTTTTTCTTCACTCGCAAGAAAAACCTCTCTCTCACGCCGTCTCTCTTGTTCTTCCTCTCGCGGACGAACGTCTTTCGCTTCTCCTCTCTCGGCTGCAGTTCTCTGAGGTACAATCGAGGACGATCCCGTTGGTGTGCGCCGACGACGATCGTGAACCGTCGTATCCTGGGAGCGGATCGCCAGTACCCTACGCACCGGTATTGTGGGGGCGATATCTTCTCTAAGGATAGTCCATTTTCATGGACGCTTCGGTGACTTCTAAACTAATCTCTGTTTTATATTGCTTGCCGCAATACGTTTATTGCTTTACCCTTTCTGGATCATGCCCGTCTTTGTGTTTCTGTTCTTTTAATCGGTTCCAGTTTACATTGACTAATCGGATAATGATTGGGAAAATATGATTAATATGATTTTAATCTGTATCGTTTCTCTGTTAATTCATTTGGATCCGATTTTATACTGTTTAATGTATGAACTGGTAATCTTATTTACAACAATCTTAGAGAAGATATCCCGAACCGATTCTAGAATGTCGGAAACAATGTTTAAATCGAGGGTAGATATGACGGGTATGCCTGAAAAATTCGGTGGACAGAATTTTAAGCGTTGGCAACAACACATGAGGATCTGGTTAACCACCATAGGGTTAATCTCGATGCTTGAAACCGACTGTCCTACGGTGGAGGCGGAAAATCCCTCACCCGATAGCCATAAGGCGCAATCTGCGTGGAAAGAACGCGATCGTATATGTCATGGTTGCATCTTGTTGGCTCTGTCCAACACGTTGTTTGACGTATACTGTTCATCCACGCAGACTGCGAAGGGGCTATGGGAAGATTTGGATCGGAAGTATAACACCGAAGATCTCGGTATTGAGAAATACTCCGTAGCCAAATTCTTGAAGTTTTCCATGGCCGAAGGGAAGTCTGTTTCTGAACAGGCACACGAGTTTTTACTCTTGCTCCATGGTCTAGAGGATGCCGAAATGAAACTTCCAGAGAAGTTTCAGGTCACGTGCATCATAGAGAAATTTCCCAAGTCGTGGGAAGACTTCGGTATGACCCTGAAACACAGAAAGGGGAAAATCTCTATGGATGACTTGATGGTGGCTATTGCCATAGAGGAGGAACACAGGAAACAAAAACCTGTGCTTCCTGTTGATATTCAGGCTAAGGTCAATTTCATGACCTCGAAGGGCAAGGATAAGAAGGGAAAGGGTCCCAATAACAATAAAATGAAACCAAAGGGCAAGATCCAGAAAAAGGCAAAGAATAAACCCTGCTGGCACTGTAATCAGGTTGGCCATTGGAAGAAGGACTGTCCGTCCTTGAAGGCTCAACCTAAGGCTACAGACGGGAGTCCACAAGTGAACATGATCACTATGGGACTCGGGGCTAGCGAGGGGTATGTCTCTGTAAAACCTGAACTATACCATATCCATGATCCAAATGAGTGGCTCGTGGATACAGGAGCCAATGTGAACATATGTTCTGACAGAACGTTGTTTTCTTCTTATCAGACCTGCAGCGGTGGGACTGTGAAGATGGGGAACGATTCTGCAGCCAGGGTGCTAGGGTCGGGACAAGTCAACTTGAGGTTCTCCTCTGGACGAGTCTGGACGTTGCACAGGGTGCTGCATGTTCCTGACATCAAGAAGAATGTGTTATCTGGCTCCATCTTAGTTAGAAATGGTTTTGAATTGAACTTTAAATGTAATAAAGTTGTTATTCTGAGACATGGTGTCTTTTATGGTAAAGGCTATTTGGCTGACTTTGATTTGTTATTTAGAATTAGATGTGATTCAGTAAACATTAATGAATTGAATGTTTTGAATGCTGAATGTTCTAGTTCTGTGTCTCAAGTTGTGAATAATCTTGAATCTTGTGATCTGTGGCATGGTAGATTGGGTCATGTAAATCTAAATTCGATTAAAAGGATGATGAACTTAGAATTGATCCATAAACACACAATTGATAAAACTCAAAAATGTGAGATATGTGTGCAAGCAAAGACACCTAGGAAGTCTTTTCAGTCTGTCTCTAGGGATAGTGAGATCTTGGATCTGGTGCACACGGATATCTGTGAGTTTAATGGTGTGTTGACCCGAGACAATAAGAAATACTTTATCACCTTTATAGATGATGGCAGTAGATACTGCTATGTATATCTAATGAAAACCAAGGATGAAGCCTTAGAGAAATTTCTTATCTTTAAGAATGAGGCTGAGACACAAACAGGAAAAGTGCTTAAACGCCTTAGGTCAGATAGAGGAGGTGAATATACCTCTAACTTATTTGATGAACAATGCAAATCTTTTGGCATAGTTCATGAAGTTACGGCCCCATATTCACCACAATCAAATGGGATAGCAGAACGGAAAAATAGAACCTTAACTGACATGATCAATGCTCTCCTACAGAGTTCTGGACTTCCAACCTATATGTGGGGAGAAGCCTTGAATACGGCTTGCCATATTCTGAATAGGGTGCCTCCAAGACATATGGAAAAATGTCCCTTTGAACTTTGGAGAAATAGGAAACCGAGTTTAAGATATCTCAAAGTGTGGGGCTGTCTCGCTAAGGTTTTAGTCCCAGAACACAAGAGAAAGAAACTTGGTCCTAAAACTGTTGATGCGGTCTTCTTAGGTTACTTAGAAAATAGCTATGCATATAGGTTCTTGGTAATTCGGTCCGAGATACCGGGCATAGATGTCAACACTATTGTTGAACTTCGTGATGCTACCTTCTTTGAGGATGTCTTTCCATTAAAGACTGGGATTCCTCAGAATCTGACCATTGAAGGCGCCTCCACATCAGGATCTATTCCAGATCAAGTGGAAAGGATATCGAATATGGGGGTTGAGACTCAACCTGAACCCAATGATCTCTCTGATGAGATTGAGCCAAGGAGGAGTAAGAGACCTCGGATAGCCAGGGATCTGGGTAGCGACTTCGTTGTCTACCAGATCGAGGGTGATCCACCAAGTTACAAGGAAGCCATGGCTTCATCTGAAGCAAAACAATGGAAGGAAGCCATCAAATCCGAGATGGATTCCATTATGGCTAATGGAACTTGGGAGTTGATTGATTTACCCAAAGGGTGCTCTACTATTGGGTGCAAGTGGGTGTTTAAGAGAAAGATTAGACCTGACGGATCAATTGAAAAGTATAAAGCCAGATTAGTTGCCAAGGGCTTTAGGCAAAAGGAAGGTATCGATTATTTTGATACCTATTCCCCTGTGACTAGGATGACCACAATCCGGATGCTCATAGCATTGGCATCTGTATATGATCTCTCTATCCACCAGATGGATGTGAAGACCGCCTTCTTGCATGGCGATCTTGAGGAAGAGATCTATATGGATCAACCTGATGGGCTTGTGACTCCTGGGAATGAGGGAAAGGTTTGCAAGCTTGTCAAATCCCTTTACGGATTGAAACAAGCACCAAAGCAGTGGCATGAAAAATTTGACAAGACCATTTTGTCATGTGGCTTTAAGGTTCATGAATCCGATAAGTGTGTCTATTCCAAGGTGAAAGGTGATGAGTGTATTGTCTTGTGCCTATATGTTGATGACATATTGTTGTTTGGATCACATATGAGGATTATTAATGAGACTAAGGCTTTCTTGAGTAGCAAGTTTGAGATGAAGGACATGGGTGTTGCTGATGTGATCTTGGGTCTCAAACTGACAAGGTCAGTTGATGGGATTGTAGTTTCTCAATCTCACTATGTTGAGAAGGTACTTGAGAAATTTGGATATCAAGATTGCAACGCTGTAAGGACTCCTTTTGATTCATCCAAAACGCTATTTAAGAATAAAAGTGGAGTACCTGTAGCCCAGCTAAGGTATCCACAAGTAATAGGAAGTTTAATGTATCTTGCAAATTGCACGAGACCTGATATTTCATTCTCGGTTGCAAAGCTGAGTAGATACACTAGCTGTCCTGACCGTACTCACTGGGAGGCTCTGGATCGAGTACTGAAGTACTTGAAGGGAACTATCTCTCTTAGTTTGCATTATGGTAGACATCCTCCTGTACTAGAAGGATACAGTGATGCAAGCTGGATAGGGAAAATAGAGGAGTCTGGGAGTAATGGTGTTACAGGGTATGTATTTACCCTTGGAGGCGGTGCAGTCTCCTGGAGGTCTGTGAAGCAGACCATTTTAACTCGATCCACTTTTGAGGCCGAGCTGTGTGCTTTGGACACCACCGGAATTGAGGCTGAATGGCTAAGGGAACTTCTGTCTGAAATTCCCATGGTAGGTCAGCCTGTTCCTGCGATCTCGGTACATTGTGATAATGTGACCACAATTGCCAAGATCAAGAGTTCAAAGTTCAATCAGAAAACAAGGAGACACATACAAATCAGACTTAAGACGTTAAGGGATTTGGTGTCTCGAGGAGTGTTGGATGTGGATTTTGTAGGATCCAAAGACAACACGGCAGATCCGTTGACTAAGGGACTTGATAGATCTTTAGTCCTAAAGTCTAGGCTTGGGATGGGACTGAGACCCATTGGGAGTTCCTCTACAGTAGCTACCCAACCTATCTGAGTGGAGATCCCACAAAGTAGGTTCAATGTGGTAATAACAAGCTGTTTGGAGAACTGGTTGGCACTCTAAGTTTAATGCGTAAGCATGAGTGTCTTATCCCTGGAAGCCTGAGTGCCATTTAAGCTGCGAGTTTAGGAAGAGCGTAGGCTCTGAATGGGTTCAAGCCTTTGGGCAGGATGTTAGCAGTGCATCCTTGGAGAACGTCACCTATGTGAGTGTTACTGTGGGCCGCAGTTAAAGGAAGAGGGTCTTTCCTGAACACACTCATGAAACAGGATAAGGGTGCATGGCCTTTAAGAGCACCAACCCTGAAGATTGTACCAAGAACAACGCTTTGTTGTTTCTACCGTACACTTTAACACCAAGGTCTGAAGTTCAAGACGTAGTTCACTTCGTTCCTGTTAAAGTGAAAGTAGTAAACTCAGGTAGAGGTTCAAACCGGAAGGTACCTTTACTGAAAGCAAAGTGTGGGCAGCCGAAAGAAGTCTTTTAAATCCTTTTGAATCTCCTTTTCAAATTGGTGAATTCGTGGGGGATTGTTGTATTCAAAGTTGTATTTAGACTTTAATTGGAAAGTCTATGTAATTACAATTGGCATTCAATTTGGTTTCAATTGGGAAACCAAATGGTTTGGAGGGAAAGTTGGGAATTCCCAAATTTGAAATATGGGAGTTTGGGTGGAAGTTTAGTCCCACACCGGGGAGAACTAAACCTTTTGGTGGACTTACATATGAGTTCACATTCCAAGCTCTTGTAGCAATAGTAGAGAGGAGGAATGGAGGACCGCACACGCGCGCGCGCGCTCCGCTCCGTCTCCGGTTCCGGCTCGGGCTCGGGCTCGGGCTCGGGCTCGGGAGAGTCAATTCGGATCTCGATACTTTTGCTGTAGATTTCATTTGGTAAGTCGATTAAATTAATCGTATACGATTAATTTGGTAAGTCGACTTAAATGGGAATTCAACTCGCCATTATGGGCGCGTTTTTTGGGATCCGAAAGGATGCGTTTTCGGGACGCATTTTCGGAAACCAAAGGTCGCGTTTTTAGGACGCGAGCCCCTCTATTTATATCCCTCACTCGACTCGGTTTTTCTTCACTCGCAAGAAAAACCTCTCTCTCACGCCGTCTCTCTTGTTCTTCCTCTCGCGGACGAACGTCTTTCGCTTCTCCTCTCTCGGCTGCAGTTCTCTGAGGTACAATCGAGGACGATCCCGTTGGTGTGCGCCGACGACGATCGTGAACCGTCGTATCCTGGGAGCGGATCGCCAGTACCCTACGCACCGGTATTGTGGGGGCGATATCTTCTCTAAGGACAGTCCATTTCCATGGACGCTTCGGTGACTTCTAAACTAATCTCTGTTTTATATTGCTTGCCGCAATACGTTTATTGCTTTACCCTTTCTGGATCATGCCCGTCTTTGTGTTTCTGTTCTTTTAATCGGTTCCTGTTTACATTGACTAATCGGATAATGATTGGGAAACATATGATTAATATGATTTTAATCTGTATCGTTTCTCTGTTAATTCATTTGGATCCGATTTTATACTGTTTAATGTATGAACTGGTAATCTTATTTACAACACACGGGGCCTTAGGCACTTGCTCTATGCTCACATTTCGGTCCTATTTTTAGTTCTCATATTGTTAAACTCATGTTTTTCTTATGTATGTTATGATGTTACTCTTAATCAATTCACTTCAAAAGTCAGTCTTAATATCATGACTCGTGTTATTAGTCTTAATTAATTCACTATAATGTTAGTCTCCAGTTTTCTTCGCCCATTTTCAGGTTTAATTTCATTACTGTGTTCACGATTTAATGCTATTGCCATTTCATGTTTAATGTTAATCTTAATTAGTTCAGTTCAAATTTTAGTCCTTTGTTTTCTGTTACCATTTCAGAGTGATTCTTAGCTCTCACATTGTTAGGACATATTGTCCTGATGTATGGAAACTAAATGTATTGTTAGTAACCAGTTATTATTGTTATCTTTACAATTCAGTGCTATTGACATTTCATAGTTGTTGGTCTGGAAGTGATGTCTTATCTGAATTTGATCAATTCTATTGCATGTTCCCTATTGTTAGTAAAATATAAGTTTTAATCGTTCACTTCAAATTTTAGTCTCATGTTTTCTACTACCATTTCAGTTTGATTCTTAGCTCTCACATTATTAGGACATATTGTTTTGATGTATGGAAACTAAATTTAATGTTAGTAACCAGTTCATATTGTTATCTTCACAATTCAGTGATATTACCATTTCATTGCTACTAATCTGGAAGTGATGCCTTGTTTGAATTTAATCAATTCTATTGCTTGTTCTCTGTATCAGTATAATGTTAGTCTTAATCAGTACTGTAACAGAACAGGTTGCGCCGACCGGCAGAAGCATGCGATAAAAGATTGCACGACCGAACCGTTACCGAAACATCCATAGCAATCATTGAGTAGAGATTAAAACAATTTCAAATAAGGTCCATTCAAACTAAGAGTTCCATTATTACAACTTTGCTTGGGTATTCTTGTAAAAACTACTCTAAGAATTAAAATAACATCTCAACAGTTGCTGCGGACATATAGATATCTACCATAAACCATGTTGTTATCTATACCACGATGAATGTCTTGTTGAGTCCGTCGCACGAACTTGAAGAGAATTAGTAGAAGAGATAACTGAAAACTTAGTCACTGTACAGCACAACCTTAGAAACTAGCTCAAGTGTTGTGAAATAAGATGAGAACATTTTATAATCCTCAAACCTTGGAATCATCTAGAGTTAGTTGGAAAAGATGTATTAGATAGTGAAATAATGTTAACAAAAGCAGATGTAAGAACCTATAATAAAGGTTGAGATTGAGACTACCTCTAGGACCGCGATAGTACTATAGGGATGGATAATAATAATCACAGATAATGGTTAAAATAAAGTATTATAAACAATCATAGAATAATAAGCACCACTTGCACAATTAATTTAACGTGGAAACCTCCTAACTCGATGGTCAGATCCATTGAGCCAATCAACCAATCACTATATT
This sequence comes from Ottelia alismoides, assembly GCA_037367405.1. Taxonomy (NCBI): domain Eukaryota; kingdom Viridiplantae; phylum Streptophyta; class Magnoliopsida; order Alismatales; family Hydrocharitaceae; genus Ottelia; species Ottelia alismoides. Next base: position 441,767 of record JAZKJV010011904.1, on the reverse strand, counting down.
TGTGTTCTTTACCGTGGGTAATTCAACTATTTTATATATGCTTTAGATTACACATCAAAGTCTTCATTTAACTTAGTTATAATTTAAGTTTTTGTACAACAATACAAATGATTTGGGACACACACTGGGGATCAAACAACCATAAATTCTATGTTGTGTAACATGTTTATCAAAATGAAAATAGAATAGCAAGACAAGAAGACAAAATGATCACACCCATGATGATTGAATATAAAGAAAATGAGAGTCGATCACTAGTAATGTTGATTACAAATAAGCACTTCTTTGGCTAGTCGTAGAGAATCAGAGAAAGAACAACAAAACAATCAAAGCTTAGAAATCAATTAAATGCTTAGGTGAAGTATTTTGTGGTTCTCATGATGCATATAATAAAAAAGCTTTTTTTTATGTATATAGTAGATTGTGCATGCAATATTGAGAGATGTATACCATATGTAGATAGATTATAGATGGTGGAGCTTAATAGAGACATTGAAAATCAATTTAGGAATTAAATCAATATTTAAGTATTTTTTGTTAAATTAAGTAGTCAATCAAACACAAAAAAGTGACAGCTCATATTATCAAGTGATCGATCTGGTCATATTTATTTATCTTTTACTCAAGTAACAATTATGAATTAAAGGTTCAATATTCAAATATTTGATTAATCATAGCATGATGATGATCAATCAGTTGTTGAAATAGTAAGTCAAGGTTGTCAATCAGATAAAAATAGGCGATTGATCAAAATTAACATGGCTTGATGAAATCAATTAAATCAAGAGGAGTAATCCATCAATTCTGAAACTAACCAAAAGTGATTGATTAGATCACAAAGATGATGGGTCAATTCTGAAACAGTGAATGCAAGTTCTCGATTATGTAATACTATATGGCTGAATGAAATTATAATTTATTCACATCATTAGACAATTAAGAACCTTGTGCAAATGTCGCACCCTGACATTGTACAATTGAGATCATTGTGGAAATGGAACTAGAGATGTAATCAGTCCGTATCCGATCTGTTATTGTACTCGTTTTATACAGTTTTTGACATTCGTATCCGTATTCGTTTTAAAATAGATACATATATGTATATCATTTTGATATCCGCAAACATATGTATCCGTATCGGAATTTCCGTTTTGGTATATAAATATAGTCATAGATTTATTTTTAACTATATATAACATAATTTCATACCTTCTTTTACATATTTGTATAATTGTTTATGTTACAAACACATTTAGTAAAATTATATCGTGTGTTTTCCATCCAATTCATATATATTTAAGTCGATTCTATAGAGTATTTCTAACATTACAAGTATGCGATCAATATCTGTTTTACATCCGTGTCCGTTTTTTAAGGATATGGTAAGATAATTTTAACATCCGTCAATATCTGTATCTGTAACCATATTTGTATTAAAAAACGGATAAGGATACGGTAATACTTATATCATTATTTGTATCCATCCATTTGCATCCCTAAATGAAACGGCACGATCGCTTTGAGAGCTTGATAATTGGTAACTAACTCACTCATACAAATAGCTGATGAGTAAAACATGTATAAATCAAGGACTATCTATAACATAAGGAGTATAGTGACCATGATTAGAAATATTACATAATGGATTTTTTATTATCCCAAAACAAACAACTTACAATGGAGAACATAGTGGTCACTAGAACTTGAAGCAGCTCAATTTCCTATTATAATGCAAACTATAAAGAGAATGTAGATGACCCTTAGGTAAGAAATCTCTAGAAAGTATATTTAGAACATGGTTCCCAAATGAGATTTATCCTTCCTAGTTGTTGTTATGCCTGATAATGCAACTTTGATTAAGGAAGCAGTTAGCTAGGTAGAGAATAAGATGTGTTCTCTGGGATTGAAATTGATGACCATTTATATCATGTGACAATACCATTTGAAGGTTGAAAATTCAAAAATTTGCGATCTAACGGGGGTTAGTAGTTTGAAACAATGATAAATGGCATCATCACCCAGGAAGACGATCCTCTGTTGTAGTGGCATCTACAACTGAGGTGATGCAATTCCATTTAAAGTATTTTGTGCTTTGATTTCCAAAATCCAATATTATGGATTATATCTTTGACTAATGTTCCACATATCCTCCAAATTTTGCCTAAAATCTGAGGGTATTTGCTCTTTTATAATAATGTCAAAAACTTTGGTTCTTTTCAAATGGGGTTTAAGTTACTTAAATGCTGATCAACCGATTGACCATTAATATAAAATAGTAAATACCCTTGATTTGAGTGAAATTTAAAGGATATGTGGAACATTAATCGAAGATATAATCTATAAAATTGGATTTGGGAAATCGAAATCACATGAAGGAAACAAATAAGATTACAACTATTGTAAATGCCATTACGGAGGATCCTCTCCCTATCGGGAGCGGTTCCTCTGCAGTACTGCTGATTCTGCTGCAAAATCGTGGAATACTGGAACCACTCGATCGTGATTGAGCGGTTCACACGAATTCCCTGTTTTGTGGGTTCATACCATGGAAATTCGTATGAAATGCTCAATACAACAAACTCTGCATACTGGAGAGGATCACTCTACTTCCTGTCACCCATTGCCACTGCGGGACCGACCTCACCCCCCAGCTGAGGACATCCTCTTGCCACATAGGAAACTCCAAATCTAAAATCCAAATATTTGGCAGGGGAAAAAACAAAAGGCCACACAATCGGCCTCGTATCTAAAGTAAAGGCTCCACCACCTCTCCGGTACAGCAGAGCACGCCGGAGCGAAATGGAGGCCTTCTCCTTCCCTTCGCCGCTTAACACCATACCCATCTCACCCACTAGTGTCTCCTCCGGAAGATCCGCATTGCTCTGCTCAGGCCGACCCTCGTTTAGGAGCCTTCCGGGTATCAACCGGAAGTGCCAGGATGCTGCAAACATGAGCTTACAACGTTTCCATCCGCCACGAACTGCTGGTGCTTTTTCTCTTGCATTGTTCTCAATTTTTTTGGATAAAATGAGATTTCGTCTTTGTTTGGTGCTTTTTTCATTGTATGATCTTACCTGAGATAGTTAAGCTTCGCCTAAAGGTTCTTGACACTTTATTGGTGATCTTGGATTGCCAGTACGAGTTAATGCATGCCTGAATGTATACACTTAATCTGTGTCATTTAGTCCAATTTGCATGAATGTGGTCAGCATTCCTGGATAAGGTGGAGGACGTTAAGCTGGCCCTTTTGGTTGCATCGAAGGAGGCACACAACCTGATCTGCAAAATGTGTGAGAGAAGTATAATAAAAAATGTGTTGTTGGTGCTTCCCTCTAGTTAGATTCGGCGTTGAAATGATATGATATGAATACTGAAGGGTTTTTTGGCTTGCTTAATCCATTATGCTTGATTACTCCGCTCTTGTGCGAGTCAATTGATAACTCTATGGCATATTTTGTCATCTTGAGGAAATTGTTTTTGTAGGATAATGCAACGGAATGAACGAAATTATGTCCAACAAATTACGTTAATGGGTATAATAAATGTGTCACTAACCGATGTAACCTAAGCATTTTTCTTTTGCGATCATCAAGAAAAGATGTGATTTAACTAGGAGTGGGTGTTCAATTGATTTGAATGGATTTGTGTTATTTGATCCGGGGTGAGCTGATAAATTATCACCCATCACTTGATTAAATTAGATTAGATTGAGATGTTTAGGCGATCCATTTTAAATGATCAACTATGTTAGGTGACCACCAAATTAGACTGGTGAAATATCTAATTAATCCTTGGTCAGACATAATTGGGGTGCATGTGGGGTTTGGACCATTGATGTAGACTAAGGGATGCTGAACAAAAAATGAGTCAAGGTAGAGAATGTTGAGGTGGTTAAGAGATGTTGGAGTGGGGGTGTGGATTGCCGAGATTAGGCATACAAGTCGACATCGTTAGAGAAAACTTTGAAGTATGGTGGGACTAAAGCACAATTGTGGTAATGAGACACTGTTGGAGGCCATTGGAGCAAGGATCGACGTGTTAAAGGAATACTCGACCAATTTAGGGAGCATCAAAGTAGGCTGGAACCGTCAGAGCGAAACCAGCAGAGCTACAATAGTGATTGAAGCAGTTGAACGAAGCTTTAGATGCCAAGGCTGCTAAGTTGGCCAAACGCTTAGCGAAAGAATGAGAATAAAAACTTGAGTAAAGAAAATATATACTGGTTGGGTTAGATGGTTGGGTTAGATGTACCAAATACATGGGCCATCCATAAGGGAGTTTGTGTGGAAAGTATTAAACCTACCAACCAATCATATACTGATAGAAAGAACTATTTTTGGTTTAAACCCGATTCGAAACCCAACGATCTGTATCATTTAGTCTCTTTTCAATGATCTGTTTGAGGTAATTATGTTATAATAATGAATATACCTCTTTTTAACTTCAATAACCCAATAAGGGAATATGTTTATTACACAAATAGCTTCAACTTCTTCATATCTATGTAAAAAATCCTATATTCTTGCTTCACATCATTGACTTCTATAAGCGTCTATTGAATTAAAGTTTTTTTCAATGACAAATTTCTGCTAGCACCTCCATAAACTTCACTTGTTCATCACTATACTATTCTCTCGACCTTCTTTGTAAACTCCATTCCCTCATATTCTGGCATTCATTCTCAAGTGACAATTGGGGGGGGGGGGCATATATGGTGAGGTTCTTAGAAAATACATCATTTGTTTAGATCAGTAAGCATCATTAATATTTCATCGTGATTAAAATTTAAACTTAATTCTATTATTCATGGTATCACCTCTGCCTTAGCAACATAACTGTACTGATTCTCTATAGTTCAATGTAGTGTCAAGGTTTTAAAAATTGAGAAACTGATCAAGGCGATTTTCTATAAGTGAGGCGAGGCGTAAATATTGAGGAGGCCAAAACATAAGCCTAAATTCTTACAAAGAGAAATTAAATCAATAATTTTATACATTTATCATATACAATTATCACCGAGATATGTTTCCTTATCTTTTACGTATTTTCTAGTTCTTTCGTCTCTATCATGTAATTCACCTTGTAAGGTTTATCTTCTCTATATAAGAGAACCCTATGGCTCCTATTCATAATCAATTCATATTTTCTCTCTCCATATGATATTAGAGCGACTGTCCTAAATCGAAGCCTGAGCCCTACACCCCACACCCCACAATCAGCTCATGCGCTGCCGACCTCTCCTCTCTCATCGTTGGTGTCTCGTGGGAATAGCCACTGGTCTCTTCATCTCTCACATGCAGAAGCCCTCAACGATTGTTCCGGGTTTATGCGGTACTGCCTAGGGCACACTAGCTACCGACTTATTGATTCTTGTTTTCCCCCAATTTCTTGTCTTCTCTCAACATAGTCGATGACATATTCCGATTAGCATTGGAAAAAGGGGAAGTATTTTGTAGAGTTACATGCTACATATTCAGATGATTTTCGAGTCCAGAAGTCCGATTTCCAGACTTTACAATTCTTCAGATTTCAGATTCAGCGTCAGATTCCGAGTCTTTAGTTTCAGACACGCACATGTATGCGGTTTTTTCAGATGTACACATGTTTGCCTGTCGTGGTCCCCATCTTTTATATTTCGGTCAGAGTTTTCATGTGATCCATAGGGACTCCAGAGTAGAGTACCATTCCCTATGCCATGTTGGCTACGGTTTTCATGTGATTTCATAGGGACTCCAGAGTAACGTACTATTCTTTGTTCCAGATGGGAGAGGCCCAGTTCTATGATGAGGAGACTTTCAGACTCCATTCTCCAACGATCGTGAACTCCAGTACAAGATCCTTCCGAGGTTCCTATGAGAGAAAATCCACTTCGAGGTCCCTATGAGTGAGACCCATCTTCAGAGATCTGCGTATGGATAATTAACGATGCTTTTTTCAGAGATGGAGCAGTTGTTCACATGTTGTGGCAGGCCAGAGTACTCCGATGGGGAGACTCATTTTCAGTTGGTAACTCTGACAGGCGTAGTACAGGGTACACCCAGTTTGACTCGCACTCCAGCCTGTTCGTCCTCCTCACCTGCACGACATGAGAAGCAACGTCCTCGACAACAACCGACAGTTGTGCGTGTTGAGTTGATATTGTCTGTAGTGTCATGTATTGTGAGTTGAGATTTCTTGCTGTTTGTCCAAGCTGAGCATTGCATGCTCCAGCTTGAGGGGGAGTGTTGGAGTATTTGGTTATGCATCATTTATATGGGAGATGGGTAATGGATCACTCTAGGATCCATTTACCACATCCAAGTCTTTAGTCCCACATCTACCAGTTGGGAGATGTGGATATTAGTGAGGGCTATATAAGAAGCCCCTCACCCCATGTATCCAATGAGAGAAAAGCAATGCATACATCAACCCTTCGAGGCGTTTTCCCGTGGTTTCATCCCGCTCTTTAGGGAGTAGGGTTCCACGTAAAATTCCGAATTTCTTCATGTTTATATTCTTTTCTCTGATATTTCTCTTCCGCATTCCTATTTTCTAACACCGATCTTTTACAGTAGTAACACGAAATGCAAGTGGATCTAATCTGCAGGAGACAGAAGTTACCAATCCGGAAATTTCACCTAATCAGGATGACATCGTATTTGTAGCTGGTTCTACCGGCCGAGTAGGGTCTCGCACTGTAAGGTATTATATTCCAGTCATTTAAATTTGTTTGTTTCTTCTGAAGCACCCTCATTTTTTATATCTATTACAATGCACAACAGGGAGCTTCTCAAGCTAGGCTTTCAGGTGAGGGCAGGAGTTCGCAATGCTCAAAGAGCAGAAACACTCGTGCAGGTCTATAGTCTACATAAATAGTCTTGCTTGCTGCCTCTTTGTGTTGGTGAATATTGTTTTATGAAGTAAGACATTTTTAATTGCACAGAGCGTGCAGCAAATGAAGCTCAATGAAACGTCTGCAAGTACACCAGAAATTCAGCGTATGATGGCTTCACTCTCGAACTATTCAAGTGTTTAAATCAAAAGATTTGATAACATAGGGCGTATATTAAATGTCTCACTGGATGTATGAAACCTCGATGTTGTGGTTTCTAAATGATTAGTGCGGCAAATCCTTTTGACAGGTTGAAGTCATTAGACGCTGCTTCACCTTTTCATTATTTTGATACCTAATTAGACGTTGGCTTACTCATTGATATCGACATTACAAAAGACTCTTTCGAGAAAAAAAGGAAGCTCTTAAAACATTTTGGAGCTAGATATAATAATGAAATGATTTACACTGATTTTCTAGTTGAATGTAGATAACAATTATATTTGAAATTTAGGCAGCTGAGAAAAGGCTTCAGATCATTGAATGCAATCTGGAGAATCCAGGAGATATAGGCCCAGCCATTGGAAATGCCTCAGTTGTCATATGTTGCATAGGCGCTAGCGAGAAGGAAATATTCGATGTCACTGGCCCATACCGTATTGATTACCAAGCAACAAAAAATCTTATCGTTGCAGGTAATACTTTTCTGCTGTAGAGTTATCACGTTCTTATTTACCTTAGATTACATGCAATCAACTTTCAAATCCGGAAAACTGATTTGATTTATGTTGTCATTTAATTTGATGCGTCAAAGGATTGACTGTTTTTCCTAATGCAGCAACTTCTGCAAAAGTTAACCACTTCATTCTGCTTACGTCATTGGGAACTGAGCAAATTGGGTTCCCGGCAGCTCTTTTAAAGTAAGGATGATTCACAATATTTGTTTAATATGTGATTGCTGATCTGGGTCTCTTTGCAAGACTGTAGGTCCTTGATTTAAATCCAACTAAAGCTTCTCAAACAATTAGCTCTAGCTTGTGTATGTAAATTCATCTGCATACAGTTGAATGTTATAATTGCCTTCTTTGAACTTTTTCACAAAGCTTATTTTGGGGAGTCTTAACATGGAAGAGGAAAGCTGAGGAAGATCTAATAGCAAGTGGCCTTCCTTACACTGTGAGTATGTCAAGTTTCTCTTTATCATTTAACTTTTCTCTGACACCAATCAAGCATGATGTAAAATTAGATGTATATCAACATGTCATCTTTTACTTAAACATCTCTTTGTTGTTTTATAGATAGTGAGACCGGGGGGAATGGAGAGACCAACAGACACTTTCAAGGAAACACATAATCTTGTCCTTGCAAATGCGAATACTTACTTTGGGGGCCTAGTCTCAAATCTTCAGGTATGTAGTCAACTTGTCATAGATTGTCCTTAATTTGCAGGTTTTTAACCTTTACTAATATATCGTATTGCCATGAATGATCTTCCTTATGATGGAGGTAAGTTGGTATTTACCAAAGACATAAGTACAAATGGAGGTAAAGAAGCCATTTATCTAAACCTACTGAATTTAAGGTTTCATTTTGATCTTGTTTGCAGTTGTTCATATATTCTACGTAGAAATTGGTCTATTGTAGTAATTGTTCTATATACTAATTACTACTTTAGTATTTGTTTTTTATAGCATTTATTATTGTATTCCTCATTCTGGTTATTTCCATATAGGCATGATGGCACAATTGTACTTTTTTGCACTAGGATCTCATTCTATATAAGAGATCCTAGGTCTCCCATATCTTAACAAGAATTTTGTCACCCTTTTCCATATGGTATCAAGAGTATCGGTCCTAAGTTGAGGCTCTATACCTCTGTTGGCATACCCAAACCCCACAACATCCCAATCCCTGATGTCAATAAATATAAAATCCGCAGAGGTGCTGCTACAGGTGTTGCTTACGGACACCGAGCTATCGTAACTTGTAAGTAGACCTCAAAATAATATCTGTAAGATTCCTCTTGTTGTAGTTTAGAGGATTTCTTGAGGTATATGGAAGAGTTGTGGATCTAGGCAGGCCCACAACCTTCCTACGTGGTTGTATAAATAATTATTTTTATCTTCTCATTTCTCATTGATTGCAATGGCCAAGACTCCACCTCAGATGAAGCCTCTCGTTTCCACCTCTTCTATTGTGGTACATAAGACCTATCAAACTCAAAGGAGTAGAGAATTATGTCCTTAGGTTTCAGGCCTTCAAGGCATTCATTGTCAGTCATAAGAACGTCTACATCCTTATGTGTAACCCTTTGTAGCCTACTAAATAATTGCTACCTATTGGCCCATTGGTTTCATGCTATATAAGAAATCATGCCCCATGAATAAAATTCATTCCATTACATTTTCTATTTTTCTCCACATGATATCAGTCCTAGATCGAAGTTTGTACCCAACAACTCCTATAACCACCACAAGCTTTACGCACACCACCCATATCGGTGCCAACCTCTAGTAGCACCAATTGTCGAACTGCTTCTCTCTTTCGACCCTATCATTCTTTTTCTCGGCATGCCCTCTTAGCTATCCTTCACTTTATACCTAACCCCCCTCAAGCAGAAGGGGAATTTTACCATGAGACGCTCGCGGATCCAGGTTACCCATTTACATAACATTCACAACATTATATTCGCTATTGGTCGCATTATATTACTGAAATTTAGGGAATATTTTTCGCATTTCGAATGGTATTCATAATAATGTAAACAACCACAAAACTAACAACAAATGTCACCAATTCACATTTCAATAATTTCCATATACAGTTACATGTAACAAAAGAAACTGCATTATGTACATGTATCCCAAAATGTATCAGAAGAGAAAGAAAAGCATTTACATTATCCTAAACAAAACTATAACATGTGTACCTTTGAGAGTAACTGCGGAAGCTCGGGGTCAAGTGTCTATCTACTGTGATGCATGCGCCTTGCCTGCCATTCATGTTGGGAACAAGAGAAATGCCAACAAGGGTTGAGTACAATCTAGCATACTAAAAGTAACATGTAATTCAATGGTTTAAAAAGAAAGCAAGTAGATGGGTGTTGATATTTAAATTTAACAAGCTACTTGCGTGGAAATTGATTTTCAAGTTATTTTGTATGTGAATCCCATGTTCACCCATCACCCCTTAACTTTTCATATATAACATGCTCATTTATTGATTATATGATCCATATGTAGGTTATCAACTTTTTATCACATATGATTCATATTGATGGATCTTGGGATTGTAGATGATGAGTTTATGATCTGATCTTTGTCTATGTCAAATTTACAAGCTTAGTGGATAGTTTGTATTCTTGGTCTGAGCGTGACCTCACACTGTAACTCTAAGGAGCGAAGAATACCTTAGGGTTGGTGCACCTCTGTAGGCATGCAGTGGAGTATAATGCATCCTAAGTAAGTTCTCAACATGTCAACTAGCTTTTCCTAACATACGTAGCATCAATTTTAAATTCTGATCAAATGTCGATGATTGATGATTCTGTCCCATAATCTTTTTCTAGCCCCATGTCCTATTGGCGGAACAATAAATACTCTCAAGAACAATAGCAACTCAATTGTAACTAAACTCAACTATAGTCAAGCTCTATTGTAATCAATCTCAATTATAACCAATCTCAACTGTAATTAACAACTATCTCTTCTTCGATAAGACCTATTGGCAGAACAATACCCAAAACTCAAGCCATGAGGAAGCCTCCTAAGAGACTCTTCCGTCTCTCCCTCCCAGTGGAAGTGCAGTCCAAGAGAGAGTTAGGCACACTCCCAAACTATGTATCTGAGACAGGTGGGAGAGACTTTCCGGACTAAGTCACTCCAGAAAACTGGCCTGATCGGTACGGGTAAAAATAGCACTAAAATTCAAAACCAATGATCCTCCAGCCTAGGCACCCTACTGAAACAAGGTCAGTGAAATTGGTCAAAAATCTGAATCCCAACAAAGCGTAAAAACACTGCGAGCTCGCGTAAAAACCATACAAAGGACTGGGATCCTAGACCCGTGCACTAGGCGGTCTCTTCCCTAACCGGGCTTCCTATCTCTCGTCCAGCTGAGGGTCACCGTACCCTCGTACGGTCGGGTGTAAGGGTCACCGTGACTAGTACTCTTAATTATCAGTCATCATTGATTTACCATCATACTCACTTACCCAATTACTCATCCTTTCTCATTTTCTTCTTTAGTTAACTCACTTACCCAATTACTCATCCTTTCTCATTTTCTTCTTTAGTTAACTTTGTAGATCTAGTTATCTTGTCCACAATACGAGTAATATTGATCTAATATTAGTAGATTATATTTAAAGTATTTTTATTGGTTATAAAGATCTCATCTTATCAAAGAGTATGATTCACTTATTTCTGAGTTATTTATTTAGGAATAGGTGAACCCTCAATCATATGATCATTTAATTCTTTACTGCCCCTTTAGTCATATTTCTCATTTTAGTTCGACGTTTGAAGAGTGTCATCCACATATGCCTTTCCATATTCGTTTAAACCAATACCAAATATGTCTACTATACAGTAACTTGGATCTCCTTAAGTACCACTGAAATTTTACTTAACTCCATTGCATTTTGTCTGTTAAACACAATGTCCAACACTCCTGCATAATTCGGGCATCTACCAGATTGTAATAATGAATCCCAATTCATAATCAGAACCTAATTTTCTACACAGTGGCAATCACTTTAGTGGCATAATTCTTAGTTCTTCAACTAACCATGTAACCAGTCTGTAATCATGGATAACAAAATCCTTGTCCTCCACATATCAACGCAAGCAAGGTTCAGAAAGTCGGTATGCGGTATTTGTTCGGTCAGACCGTCTGGAGCGAGTAACTAGGTAGGCGGAAGTGTATGCGGATTATGCGGTTTCTATTATTTTAATTAGAAATAATTAAAAATATAATAATAATTTCAAACATTAGATATTTATGTTTAACAAATATAACATGGAAGAAATATGAAGTGAAGACTTTATCGTACAATGTGATATCAACCAAAGCATTTTCAAAGGTCATCCATTTCCAAAAGACAGATGTTAAGTTAACGACGGAGAGGGTAAAAAATATTGTAAATTGATTGAAGATAGAAAAAAAATGGTGGATATCCTTGTCCAAATTGGAAGGTAACCTTTTTTCAAAGTGTAACATTGTTAGTAAACACAACCATAAACCTTCATATTTTAGTAAACGATGTATTTGTCTACTCAAAGTCAAATATTAAAAAATTCAATGCACATATATGTAATTTGTTCTGTGCAGTTAAAAATTCCATACAAATCTGGTATCTATATTCATTTTATCCTCAAAAAGATCTAAGATACACATGTAATTTATTCTATATTCATGCAGTTATGAGATAATGCAGAAATTAAAGCTGTCATCGGAGAATCTAAAAAATAGAGATTCGTTGCTGTTAAATCTAAAAAATAGAGAGATCTAGAGATAAATAGATCAATCAACAAACCTTGGCAGAGGAGAAAAAAGATGGTGGAGGAGCAACCCATGTGGAAGTCGAGAAGATGGCAGAGAAGCAAATAATTACCTCTATTACATATGCGGCTGCATATGCGGCCGCATATGCGGTTTACTCGGCCGAGTATACCCCTGACCCGCATATTGACCGAGTATAGCATACTCGGTGCAGTAGGGGGGCCACCTCCGCATATGCGGCCGCCTAGGCCGACTTTCTGAACACTGAACACAAGCATTGCGCATGCATAAAAATGCCCATTTTTTGTTCGTCAATTCAGATGTACGCAAACTGGTTGCAACAAATCTCAATTTCCAAGTTAAGTGATTGGAAACCCTCACTAAGATGGGAGCCAAATCGAGACAGGGAGAGTACAGACATTTCCATTTCCAACATAATGGCCAATCTCGATCGAAAACAGAATCGTAAACAAAAAAAATTTGAAATTTATTAGTCTTTGAACTCGTCTTGCCTTCAATACAGAGGTATATACATTCATGTTCTAATAAAAATATTCAAATTATTAGCACAATATAATAGAAGCTCTTGGATTTTTTAAACAATAATAAAAATGGATAAATTCTGAATAATTATTTAACAAGATTTTCACGTCTGATGAGCCTCTCATGCAACTCGAAGTTCAGGACTTATGTCCGATTCGTTCTTAATGTAACCACTGTAAACCTCACCGAGTTTGGTTTGAAACCAAATATAGGTACAACCTAAGAATTCTGGGATCAAAGTATGCTTCATTAAGCATGGTTCTCCCACTTAATCACTCGCAACATGTTGTGTAATGAACAATATCCGGTCCAGAGAAGGGGGAGATGGAGCGTTGGTGGAGAACGGAAGTGCAAACGGGTTTCTCGAAGTCGGTCGATACCGCGCTATCGGGGATCCCGTCGCTCCCCGGTGGTGGAGGCGGCGCGAGTGGGAGTGCTGCTTTGCATGGGAAGGCGTTCCTTAGGGAGGTCGTCGGTGAGGGTGTCTCAGAGGGGGTTGGAGGCTATTGCTTCGGCGTTGGGGTGGGGAAGAAGGGGAAGGGGGTGACGCGCAGGGAAGAGGGGGGTCGCGGGGCGTTACGGATCCCGTGGTGCATGGGGGTGGTGCCGAGGTACATGGCGATGGGGGTGGAGGAGGGTGGGTGCAGGTGTCCCACAAGAAACCGGAGAAGAGGTGCTTCCGGTGTGGGGATCGGGGACATGTGGCATCGTCCCGCACTGTTCCCCCGAGGTGTTTCGCGTGCGGGAGATTGGGCCACCGTAAGGCCTTCTGCTGGTTTGGTGTCGTACATCATCCAGATGGAAATCCTGTTCGTGTTGATGCTGACAAGGGAGGAAGGAGGGCTTCAAGTGGGGACAGTGCCAGGCGGGGGCAGCGCTCGTTCGCGCATGTGGTAGCGGGTGATCCGGAGAGTGCAACTGATGCCATCGTCGGGGTTACTCCGAAGCTGCTGGGTACCTCCAAAATGCCGGTTGCCATGGTCGAAGGAGCAGCTTCTGCCACTATAGCAGACGGGAAGGGCGACGTGAGGGGTGATAACAACCATGCGGTAATTGGGTGCACCTTGCGGAAGTGCATTTCCATGGATGCGGTGAGGGACCATCTGCATGGTGGTTCGCAGTTCGCAGGGGACGTCGTGGTTCTTGATGCAAGGCGCTGCTGTGCTCGTGGACTATCAAGGTTACAACGAGATCGTTTAATTAAAAATGGTGCGGTGGATGATATTATTTGGAGAGATCTTCACTTTGCGGACGGTGCATGTTCAAACATCGAAGTGTGCGTGGCTGAGGTTCGTGGAGTCCCCTTTCTCTTCAGGTCAGTTCACTGCCTAGGCCGGGTTCTCCGGCGTTGGGGAGAGGTGCTCGCGGTAGTCGATGATGGGTTAGCGCCTGGTTCGGCTCATGAAATCACTCGGGTGCTGATGGAGTGTAACAAGGGTTTGATCGATGAAGCAGTTGGCCGCGTCTTTAATGAGATTTTGGAGGTTGGGCGCTTCCGTTGTAGAGTGGAGATGTCGATCGTCGATCCCCCTCCTCCGCCGGAGGTCCCGAGGGTGGTCGGCCTCGCCTCGCCGGAGGTTCCGAGGGTGGCCGGCGTCGCCTCACCTTCCGAGCTCCAGATGGCATTCCCTATGGACGCTTCGCATGGCTCGTCCTGCGGGAATGATTTCGCACGTCCTTTCGGTTCCTCCTCTCTGATGTTGTGCATGGTATCTCCAAAGGTCGGTTAGTCTGCTGAGGTGGCGAGGGTGGTTCCTGATGTTTCTGCGCCTTGGGCTCGTGCTTCGGATCCCGACATGCGGGTTCGGCTCACGGATCCTTTAGCGGGTTGGGTCGTTGGTGGCACCAACTTATGTGTATATTTCCATTCGGATGGGGAAGGCCTTTCGGACGCTTCCGTTGCGCATCTCCTCTCCTACATCGACCTTCTCGGACCATATGGTTGACGTGGCTCTCTCGTCTGGGCTTGCGGGTGCCCCTTCCGTGGGACCTCGCTTCTCTTGGAATACCACGGGTTTTGGGGGATGGTCTTCTGGCGCTTCGGCGTTACCCGCTTTGGAGGATCCTTTGCCCACTGCCTCCGGTGACGTTTCCCCCACTCTTCCATCTGTGGCTATCGTTGAGGTGGAAGGTGCTACTACTGCTATAGAAGCTTCTGATAAGAGATCGAGGAAGAGGTATAGGAGGAGGAATAGGGCTCGGTCCATGGTTCCCGAGCCTCAGTCTTGCTCGACACTTAAGAGGGCTGCTGCGGCGGCTGTCGGTGTGGTCCGATCTGGGGGATAGCAGGGTGGTTCCCTATGAGTATTCTTTCTTGGAATGTGCGGGGGTTGGGGGAGGCAGACAAGAGGAGGACTATGGGGTCGCGGTTCGTTGAATGTGGCTGCGATGTAGTCATGTTGCAAGAAACAAAGCTCCAAGGGATGAATGATGTTCTTTGGAGATCTTTCGGTGCGGGAGGAGTGGATGAGGTCAGGGCTCTCGATGCGGAGGGTGCGGTGGGTGGCTTGCTTATTGCATGGAGATCTGCGGCTTTGGCTCTGGGCTCGGTTCTGAGGGGGAGACATGTCATCTCCGTTCTTTTGGTACGTGTCGACTCTTCTTTGCCTGTTGCTTTATCTTGTGTCTACGAGCCTTACTGCCATGTTCAAAGGAAGGATTTATGGGAGGATTTGCGGGAGGCGAGTAGGGTGTTCGCGGGAATCCCGTGGCTTATTGGGGGGGGGCTTCAATATTACCCTTCGAACGACCGATAGGCCATGTTGCAGGGGTGGTCAAGACCCGGGTTCATTGGATTTTGCTGAGATTGTGGATTCTTTGGCCCTCGAGGTTCTGGATGCGGGGGATATCGCTTTCATGTGGAGGAACTCTAATTCCCGCTCCCGTATTGATAGGTTCCTGGCTTCTACGGAGCTTCTTGATTGCTTCCCTCAGTCTACTGTGATTGCTCGGCCGCAGAGCATGTCGGACCACACACCACTTCTGTGGGATTCTGGTGATGCTCCCGCGGTGATGGATTTTTTCATGTATGAGACGTGTCGGTTATTGGAGGATAACTTCTGGGATTTGGTGGCTTCTCATTGATCCCAGGTACAGGTTGATGGGTCCGCGGTGACAAAGTTTGTCCACAAGCTCGATTCTTTACGCAAGATGTTGGCTTCTTTCAAGAGGGAATCACGGGCAGCGAGGCATGCTGCCAGGTTAGAGGCGGAGGGTGTTGTCTGCAGCCTTGATGCGGTGGAAAATGATAGGGAGCTGTCGCCGGAGGAGTTGGCTACGTGTTCGATTGCACATAAATAGATAGCGACTGAGGATCTCAAACGTGTCACTGAGTGGCGTCAGAGGTCGAGGGCTTCGTGGCTAAAGGAGGGGAACGCTAATACGTCATTCTTTCTCCACATTGCAAGCGGAAGGCGGCGTTCTAACACGTTGCATTCGATCACGATAAATGGACTTCGAGTAGATGGGGAGAGCAATCGCCGCTCACTTCAAGGAGTTCTCGGCGAATAGCCTCCTGAGGTTATGGAGATGGACGAGGGTTGGGGCTGCGCCGCTGTCGCCCTCGTTGGGTGAGGGTCTGACGCAACGGGTTTCCATGGAGGAGGTCAAGGCGACGGTGTGGGATTTGAACTCGGATGGGGCTCCGGGCCCGGATGGCTTCCCGGTGGCCTTCTATAGGGATTTCTGGGATCTGATTGGCAAGGATGTGATAGAGGTCATCGCCGAATTCTGTCGTGGTAATGCTGGCTTCGATTGGATAAGAAGGCTCTCATTGTTCTGCTTCCTAAGTCCCCTTCGGCTGAATGGATTGAAGATTACCGCCCCATTGCTATTTCTAATGCACTCTATCTTATTGTGGCGAAGGTATTTGCTCTGCGGCTAGTCAGGTTCTCGATTCCATCATATCCCCGCTACAATCGGCTTTTATACAAGGAAGACAGATCGCGGATTGCCTTACTCTTGCTTCGGAGTTGGTTGCGGATTGGACGGGGGGGGGGGGGAGACGTGGCGTGCTAGTGAAAGTTGACTTCACGAAGGCCTATGATTGGTTCTGCGGAGGAGAGGGTTCCCGGATGTGTGTATTTCTTGGATGCGCCAGTGTGTAACCACGACCTCTTTTTCGATCATGATTAATGGCCGCCCGGAGGGGGGCTTCTTCCAGCCGAGAAGGGGGGTGCGTCAGGGCTGCCCCCTTGCTCCTCTTCTTTTTGTCATCGCTGCGGATGTCCTTGCCCGCATTGCTTGCCGTGTTGTTGATTGTGGGCTGTCGGCTGGATACTCTAGGGGTGGTTTGGTTGTACCGTTGTTGCAATATGATGATGACACTATCTTTTTTATTGAGGAGGGTCCCGCGGAGGTCTCAGGCTTTCTGTGGCCCTAGACCCTTTTAATGAGTTGTCGGGTCTATACAAGAATGCCAACAAGTCGAAGGTGGTCCCGTTTGGTTTGTCGGCGGAGGAGGCGGACGCTTGCGGTCGGATTTTTGGGTATGATGCTGGACCCCTGCCTATTAAATACCTGGGGATGCCTCTGGTTGTGGGAAGAGCTAGGCTGAGGGATTGGCTCAAAGTCGTCGAGAAAGTGGAGACGAGGTTGGCTGGGTGGAAGTCGACCATTCTCTCTAGGGGGCGCCTCATCCTCTTGAAGGCAGTGCTTTCTTCTATCCCTGTTTATTTCTTGTCTAGCCGTCGGTTGCTGAAGGCGATTCGCAATCGCCTTGAGAAGCTTATGCGGAGATTTTTATGGGGCAAAAATGGGGAGGTGTCGGGGGGGGGGGGTGCACTTGGTTGAGTGGGGTGAAATCACGCGTCGCAAGAGCGAAGGAGGTTTGGACGTGCGGAGTTTGGAGCATGTTAATGATGTTCTCCTTCTTAAGTGGGCCAACAGAATCTGGGGCCCAAGAGAGGATTTTTGTAGCAGGATCTTGCGCGAGATTCACGGTGTTAGTGGGGCACCTCCATTGGCAGCTGCTATTGGGGGATCCCACACGACATTTTGGAAAGGGGTGTTGGAGGTTTTCTCAAGGTTTCTATCTCTCTTTAGACCGGTGCTTGGTAATGGTGTTTCTTTCAGATTTTGGACTGATGATTGGACGAGGGGAGGGGGGGACCCTTGAGCTCGCGGTTCCCTCGCCTGTTCGCTCTGGCAGCTGATAAAAATGTGCTCTTGCTGGTCGGATGGTAGTTGGTTCCCGGCTTTTTCTGCTAATTTTTCTGATCAAAGACTCGAGGACTTTCTCGCCTTGCTGGACACCATCAAGGAGGCAGGTGTCCTTCTATGAGGAGAGATCATTGGGCCTGGCGGAGGGGCCCGTTCTCGGCGAAGAAGGCTTATGGGGCGATCTGTAGGCCCCCGCCCTCGCATTCGGAGATTTTGGTACGTGACTGCGGATTCTTCTGGGGTCTAAGACTCCCTGAACGGGTTGGATTCTTCCTATGGCTTTTTCGTAGATAGAGGTTGATGACGAGGGATCGTTGCGTTAGATTACTTGGTAATGTCTCTGATAGGTGCATTTTGTGCGATAACTCAGTGGAGTCCCTTGAGCACCTCTTCTTCGCCTGCCCTAAGGTGACTGGGATATGGGAGGAAGCGGCTATGGGTTGGGTTTGCACTTCAGATTTGGCGTCCTTCTGTGCTTCGTTGGTGGCCAACAAAGATAGGAAGAGGCGGTCATTCCTTCGGCCCGTGGCAAGCTTATGGACGATTTGGCTGGGCAGAAATGCAACTCTTTTCTCGGGACAACAATTTTACAAGGAAAATGTGGTGTTGCACTGCATGCGCTTAGTTGATGATTGGGTGTTGTTTTAGCTTTCTTTATGTCGTTTCTTTCATTTCCTTTGTAAACTACTTGTTTACCTTGTTTTCTTTTTAATTAATTGGGACGAACACCGCTGAGTGTCTCCCCCTTTTTTTGGGCCTAAAAAAACATGTGTAATGACATCTCTAACGGCTAAAACCACATACATGGCAGCAGCAAGGAGGGGTTTAGAATGTACAAGAACATGAATGGCAACAAGAGAGGGCTTTGATTGTACCTTTTGGATCTTTAAAATGGAGATTAACTTTACGTGCGGGAGCATCAACTCAGGGAGGAGCAACAACTTCAAAAAATGGTGCTCCAAAACCCAGTAGTAGTTGCCTTAGTAATAGCATCAAGGAGAGAGCTCTAGGAGCAGCAACTTGCTGGACATGCATCAATAGTTGTTTCAGCTAGTGCTGATGATCAGGGGCATTATCACATCTTGTACACCAGTTGCTGCAATTGTAGCAGCCCCAGCTGAGCATGGGGAGCAGCACCAGTTCAGCCTCTACCAACTGCAGCAGAAGGGAGCTGATGCTTCAACTGCTCCTGGGAGTCTTTCCTACAGCAGCAAGGGCTCCCTTCGACTTGGCTCTTGTAGGGTTTTTGGTGTCCTTTTGGGGGGAAATGGAAAGAAAGTTGTGATATAAATAACAAGGGGTGGATGGTTTGGTGTTGCCAAGTGGAAAAAAAGGAGCCAAATGTTGAGGACATTAGTTGTTGTCATGTACAACTGGAAATATTTTTTTAAATTTTTCTTTATATTTCTCTCTCTTATTTAAGACACCAAAATTATCTGCATTTGCACCTCGAATCTCCGATTCAGATTCTCAATAGCTCATTTTGACCCTCTCGGAATGATGATCAAAATGATTATAATATTTATATACTTCTGATCTGAGATGAATTCAGAGATTATCAAGTTACGGTTTTAGTTTGCGATTAATGTTCATGATTTTAAAAGGTCAAATGACCTTCGATCAATGAACAATCGATTTCATTGATCTTATTTTATCGAGCGAATTTTATGATGATCTTGGTTTCTTTTGTAATTTCTAACTATGTCACGGCTTTTCTGGTGGCACGCTTTACGATGCAATTGACTTTTGATCAATTAATCCCCAATAAATTTTTATTTACGATCTCTGGATCGATTTAGATCATTTCATATCAATTGATAGTTTTATTGGATCAAATGGACCATAAATTGGGACGGGTTCAGTTTCAGATTCGGGTGATTCGGATCCGGATGTCACAAACCACATTCTTGAAGCCATCAATGAGGTGTTGCTTTGAAACTTCGGGTGATTCGGATCCGGATGTCACAAACCACATTCTTGAAGCCATCAATGAGGTGTTGCTTTAGTCTGGTGATCCAATCTCTTGATATTATCGTCCCACATAATTTATACTAAGGTTTAGTATTTGTTCATCGATACTGTAAACTTCCATCCCTTGTCTCCTTCAAATCGAGACAGCTTGTTGTCTAAACTAGTGGCCATGATCTTTCCTTCTCAACAACAAGAACAACAAGACATCAAATTCTTAACATAGTGCAGATCTAACAAAAAACAATAACAAAAACACAATGAATTTAATAAAATAATGACAAACATTTACACAATATCAAGTTACGAATATCATTATCACCTAATATTACGAAAAATTTGAAGAATTCAATTGCCATTCTCTACACACCAAACATTGACAAAGATGAAGTATCGTACTCACCATTGTGACACCGCCGCACACGGATCCGGGGCACACGCTTACACATCACTCACAGTACTACCTTCGCTAGAGATTGTATTATGTTATTTGAAAATGAGGGAAAATTTTTTCGCATTTCGAATAACTTTCACATTTAGCTAACAAACCAGAGAACCAAGAATTTGTCACCAATTTATATTGTAGTAATTTCCATATAAATTTACATGTATCAAAAAACTGCATTATGTACATGTCTCCCAAATTATAGCATAAGAAAAAGAAAAGCATTTATAATGTCCTGAACAAAAACTATAATATGAATACCTGCCGAGAGTAACTGTAGAAGCTCAAGTTCAGTTGTTGAACTACTACGATGCATGTGTTTATTCTGCAATCCATGTATTAGAGAGAAAAGAACTCAACAAAAGGTGAGCACAATCTAACTAATTAAAAATAACAGGTAATTCAGTGGCTCCAAAAGAAAGTAAGTAGATAGGGTTTGACAATTAATTTTAAAGAGATACTTGCATGGAAATTGGTTTTCAAGTTGTTCTATATGCGAATCCCTTGACTTACTCATCCTACCCAAATTATTCATATTTAAAATTTCATTTATTGATTATATGATTCACATTTAAGTTCAACGGTAACCATCTCAACTGTAACCAACTCAACTGCAACCAAGTTCAATTGTAACCAAAACTCATTTGTAACCAACTCAACTATAACCAAGCTCGTAAGAATAGTAACTAAAACTCAAGCGGTAAAGAAGCCTTCGAAGAGACCCTTCCTTCTCGCCTACCCAGTGGAAGCGCGGTTCAAAGGAGGGTTAGGCCTACTCCAAAAATACACCCCTGAGACGGGGGAGAGACTTTCCGGAACAAGTCACTCCATAAACGGGCCTGATCGGTACGCGCAAATGATGTTGAAAAATCAAAACTGAGGGCCATCCAACTTAGATACCCTAAAGAAAACAAGGTCAGCGGAACTAGTTAGAAAGAAAACCGGTGGATCCCTAAGAGGATAAAACCGTGAACACTGAAGAAAAAATCCGAGAAAAAGATTGAGATCCTAGACCCACGCACTAAGCGACTGTTGCCCCAACTGAGCTTCCTATCTCCCGCCCTGCTGAGGGTCACCGCACCCTTGCATAGTCAAGTATAAGGGTCATCGTGACCGGCACTCTTAATTATCAATTATCACTGAATCACCACCACCGACTTGCTCATCCTTTCTCACTCCTTTCCGTGGTTGATTGTACATATCCAAGTCTTTTGTCAATAATCTTGTCAATAGTGATCTATAGTGAGTAGAGTATACCTAAAGGATTAGTTCATGAATATGATTGGTCTTTGTGATCACAAGTTATAACTTCTAAAATCACGAGGTTAACAACTATTCATTGGATCTAGATCTAAGTTTGATTCATTGCAGAAATTCCTCTTTTCTTATTTAACTCGTAATTTAGTAACGTGGCTACTGATCTAACTTTTACAAATCACTTGCATGAAAATACCTCAATATTCTCATTTTTCGAATCGTGAGATAAGAAGCTGTTCATTAGATCTGGATTCAAGTTTTGGTCAATGTCAATCTTCAAATTCTTCATATTTAGTCATGAGATTAAGTGTCACTCATTTAAATCTAAATTTTAACTTATCTTGTGTAGTAAAAACTTCAACTTTTCAACCTTTAAACTCTAAGATCAAGAGTTATAGGATTGATCTGCATTGAATACTTATTTCACAATTTAATAACTTTTGAACAGTCGTAAATCTCATACAAAATCCCCCAGTTTTCATCTTCTAAGTTATGAATTCATGGACTTCAGAAATGGTCTGAAATTGGGACTAAATTCATATTTTTATGACTTTTGGACAGCACCAAATCACCTACAAAAGTCTTCAAATTTTCATCATTTAATATATGAAATTAGGAGTTTAAATAGATGATTTGAATTTGGAGTTGATTTTACCAACCTGTGAATTTTGAGCAGCAACAAAATTATGAAAGAACCTCCAAATTGGATCATATTTCGACATGGAATTTGTATCTTATTGGTATGAAATTTAAAATCAATTTGCATGTTAATTCATCTCCAAATCATCACATTCCATGTTTAAAATATATAACTATCCATGTTTTGAAATTAAGCTCCAATCCCATGCAATTCACTCTCAATTCCTTCACATTTTTAACATGAAATCAAATCATAACAATGTTATGAATTGGATCAAAATACATCTAAATCATTATTAACTCGTCATCTTTCATGCATGAAAACTATAGTATATCATGATCTGAAACTAGATCTTAAAACATGCAATTCATCATCAATTCTTCAAAATTTGGCTATGAGATTTGTATATAATCGGTGGTCTGGTTTTTGACTTAAATCGCATGTGCACCCAAAAGTTTTAAATTTTTAATCATAAATCAGTGCTAGTTTATGGTTTGAACTTAGATTAATTTGCATGCTAATCACTTACTTTTTATCCTCAAATACTTAAGAATTAGGAGCATAAAATTGTGATATATTTGATGGTCTGAAATTTAGACTTATGTATGCAAATCACCCCCAAACTAAGCAAGCAAACTGCAGCATATGATGGTCTGATTTTTATACAAAAATACTTGCAAATCATCATTAGTTTATCACAATTTGAGCATGAAAGCTGTACCTATTTGTGGTCCGATTTTTCAAATAAAATCATGCTATTTTATCCCCCAATTCTCTCAAGGTATGAACAACACCTAAATAGATGTATGATTTTTGGTCCTAATACATAAAAATCACCCCCAAATTTCTTAGATTTTTCATCATAAAATTAGGGCATATACAATGGTTTGAAGTTAGGTCCAATTATATGTAATTTAACCCCAAATTCAGCACATTTCATTATGAAATCAAGTATAGCAATGGTCTGAAATTGAATCTAAAAACATGCATGGAAGGCAGCAAGAGAGGGGGGAGATTGTACCTTGGATCTCCAAGTTTGGCGATCCAAATGCATACAATGTTGGCTGAAATGGAAGCTCCAATAGGGCTTCTTGGCAGTTCTTGAGATGCAGCAACAGTTGGCTGCTAAAATCCATCAGCAACATCAACCAATTCTTGGTTGCAGAATGGTTGTAGTAGAGGCTTGGGAGAGGAGGAATGAGATCCCATGGCTGGAGGTTTTGGGGTTCTATTTGGGGGGAAAATAAGGGGTTGTTGGGGTTATAAATAAGAAAGTAGATGGGCTATTGGGTTGACAAGTGGAGGGGAGCAAAAGTTATGTGGAGAGACAACAGTTGTCGTCCTAGATTTTTTTGATTTTTTTAAATCTCTCTCTTATTTAGAATATCGTAGTCGTCCGCATTCACACCTCGAGTCTCGAATTCTAATGTACCATATCTTATTTTGACCGTCTCTGGATGACGATCAAAATGAGTATAATATTCTGGTGATGAATCCATGTTCATCACTCTTTATTCTTTTATTTCAGCTAGTTATCTTGGCAAAGCATCATGTAAATAGGTGTAAATACAATAACTTAGCTTTATACATGCGCGTGTTAATATTACATAATTAGCATGTATTTTTGCAAAAATAAAAGAATAAAGGAAAAGAAAAAGGAAGGAGGTATTTAGAATTAATACAGAGTGACCCAAACCCCAAGAGAGGGCCAAGCATTGGCCTGATCGCCAAATAAAATAAGTAGAGAGAGATAGGGCCTACTCTATACTGTACATACCATGGATATAAATAAATAATTATTT
This sequence comes from Ottelia alismoides, assembly GCA_037367405.1. NCBI lineage: Eukaryota > Viridiplantae > Streptophyta > Magnoliopsida > Alismatales > Hydrocharitaceae > Ottelia > Ottelia alismoides. The sequence continues at coordinate 417,639 of JAZKJV010011904.1, read as the reverse complement.
TTGCCAAAATAAAAATAAAATTATATTGTTACCTCCTTGTATATATTTCTAAAAATAAAATAAAAATCAGAAAAATAAAAATAAAATTCTTTCCCGTTGTACATAACACATGTATATATGCTCCTTCCCCTATTTATTATATACCTGTAAATAAATGATAAAAATTTAAAAAAAATTATTTTATACTCCAAAAATTATATTGTAAATAAATAAAATATAAAATTGGGGTATTTTTGTAAAAATAATAAATTAAAAATAATTGTACAAAACACATAAGTATATTATACATGTATATAATACAATATACTGTATATAGATTAATTTATTTGTTTAAAAAATAAATAAAAATCACGGAAAATTTCCTTGAAAAATAATAAACATGTTTCATTTTATTTTTTTTAATTTAAATTCATTTATTATTTTTAATTTATTTATCTTTTATTTTCCTTGATATTTTGTCTTGTAGCGGGTTCTGTCCTTATTCCAGCCCGTTTCTGATTGGTCCATGCCATATTGTTGACTCGAGTCAACGCCGTCTTCCAGGCGTGACCCGACCCGGTTGTCGTGGACGGACCTTCTTCTCGGAATTTCCTAGGGCGAATCGCGCATCCGTTTGCCCTGAATCTTCGCCCGTGTCTTCCCCATGGATCCAAGATCATCGCGGATCCCTAGGGAAGCCCGGATCATTCTCGGTCCACATGCCCTCACCTGATCTCTCCAGCCACCTGGGAACGCTATAAAATCCTTCATCCACTCCCCCAGGTCGGTAGCTCGTGCCTCGCTCCCATCTGAAACCCTAGATACCTTCAGCGTGGTGACAACCGTCTGAAGTGCCCTGTGGCGATCGGTTTGGTGCAATGACGCCGACGCTCCCCCTTCGTAGCCGGTCCTCCGCCGCGAGCATCCTCCCCTGACCGCCACATCGAGGTTGAGGCCATCACCCGGACGACCACCTTCGCCTGGACTTCAGGAACACATCTGGACCTTCAGGTAACCCCTTTATCATTCATAGATTTCCAGTTCATCAAATCTTTCCGTTCTTCGCCGTCGCTCCGCCAGCTCCGACCAACCAGTTGGAGCTCCATCACCCACACCCAACCGCTCCGATATCCTCGCGTGCTCACCCTCCATCTTCCTCCGCGACCTGATCACCCTGGTCATCGGACATCTAGTCGAGATTAGGCTCGAGGTTTCCCCTATCGCCTTCGCCGGAAACCAACTCCTGTCCCCCGTCGCTTTTTTGGGTTTTAGTCTCAATAACCTAGATCGGGGCTTAGCTCCAAGTCAGAGCTACTCGTTGCATGTCCGTTCGCGCGCTGAGAGCCTCCTGATCATCCTCTCCAGAGCTCGCCGGAGTAGCTCCAGGTGCCCGTTGCCGTCACGCCTATCAAGCCAATGAAGCTCCCATCCGAGTCGTTCAGTTGATGTGGACTCGTCCCACGATCACTCCGGTGCCTGTTGATCTTCCATCGGGGCTGAGGATCTCGTCCTTGGCTCCAACGAAGTTCATCCAGGCGCTGTTCTTCCAGACGGGTTCTACGCCGTCGGATCGACCGTCGCCTTCCAGATTCCATCCTGATCGTCCATCCAGCCGACATGTCAGGTCGTTAGATGTCAGATCTATCGCCCTGTACACACCACGTCCCCGACCATCTGACACCATCAGATAAGACATCTGACGCCCGCAGAGCCGCACGATCTCGCCACACCAGCGGCCGACACGTGGCTTTTCACGCATGACTCACATGCATCGAAGGTATATTGCTCTTTTTCCCCTACATTTTTTTCACTTTATGTTCTGGTCTGTAAAATAAAAGTTATAGTTGAACCTTTTTGCATTCCAGTCCCTAAAGTTTTATATATTTGCTATTTAATCCTCCATGTCTGGAGGCACGTGTGTTGTCACGTGAGCAGTGATATTTTTGCAAGATTAAGCCTGGACATTTCATATGTTACTGTTTGAATGATTGTTTTTCTGAAATTGTACCTATACCCCTGTGAATGTTGAATTGACGCATGTGCTGGAATTAATTGGGAAATTTACATAGACGCTCTTGGATTTTTTGTGCCTGTAATCATTTTACCCAGAAACTCAAAATAATTGCATTTAGGTCCCTATAACCTGTATGAGTTGTTTTTAATTAAATAAATATCAAACCTACTCCAAAATTCCAAGAAAATTATACATGGCTCCTGCCACTGTGTAATATTTTTTAATTTTTTAGACGCATTTTGATTTTATTTGATATTTTCTAAAATTCAAAAATCCTAAAAAGTGTCCTTGTCAATGTTAGAAAACCCATAAAAAGAAGAAAACCCCCTTAAAAATTCCACAAAAATTCCTGGTTTGTTTTGCCTTATTTTACTTTCAATATCATGTTGGTTTTATTATCTTTTATGAAACACCTAAAAATTGCAAAAGACTAAAAACCTTGTAAAAATCATTAAATATTTTACAAAAATTGAAAAATTGTGTTTTGAACTTCTGTAGGTAGATTTTATTTTATGCCTTCACATAAAATTGCTGCTAGGATTTTATAGACATTTTAAATAATTTTAGTTTACCTTTCTATGCAGGTTGTACACTGCTTGTTGTTTTTGACCTTTCATTTTTAGAAAATCCTATAAAAATCAGAAAAGCTTCATAAAATTATCAAAAGCATTTGCATATTTGAAAAGCACAAAAGTATTTTCATCTTTGATTTTTGAGCCTTTTGGACCTTAATAAAATTTGTGTAGTGAGCTTGCTTTTATTTGTTCATTGATTTTCTTATTAGAAAATATGAAAAAAATTAAAAAATAAAAAAACACTAAAAATACCTTTATTTTTTGGATTACCTGAGTACTTCGTAGGATTCATTCCGTGCTCCTTGTGTTCGACCCTGGTGGCTATACCGGGTTAAATAAATAGCAAGACTGCTTGCCTTGAGTTTCATGTTTGATTGATTTGCCGTGGTGGTCTGATTTTTCTTGTTGATTGTGCCTTGCGATTCGGGTCGCAACAACCTTAGATTTCCTTAATCCGAGTTGCCTTGGGCCGTCATCAATGAACAACACCTAAATAGAGGTATGATTTTTGGTCCTAATACATAAAAAATCACCCCAAATTTCTTAGATTTTTCATCATAAAATTAGGGCACATGCAATGGTTTGAAGTTAGATCCAATATATGTAATTCATCCCAAAATTCAACATATTTCATTATGAAATCAAGTATAGCAATGGTCTGAAATTGAATCTAAAAACATGCATGGAAGGCAGCAAGAGAGGGGGGAGATTGTACCTTGGATCTCCAAGTTTGGAGATCCAAATGCATACAATGTTGGCTGAAATGGAAGCTCCAGTAGGGCTTCTTGGCAGTTCTTGAGCTGCAGCAACAGTTGGCTGCTAAAATCCATCAGCAACATCAACCAATTCTTGGTTGCAGAATGGTTGTAGTAGAGGCTTGAGAGAGGAGGAATGAGCTCCCATGGCTGGAGGTTTTGGGGTTCTATTTGGGGGGGGGGGGAATAAGGGGTTGTTGGGGTTATAAATAAGAAAGTAGATGGGATATCAGGTTGACAAGTGGAGGGGAGCAAAAGTTATGTGTGAGGGACAACAACTGTTGTCCTAGATTTTTTTATTATTTTAAATCTCTCTCTTATTTAGAATACCAATAGTCGTCTGCATTCACACCTTGAGTCTCGAATTCTAATATACCATATCTTGTTGAACGTCTCTGGATGACGATCAAAAATGAGTATAATATTCATATACTTCGGATCGAAGACGAATTCCCAAAATTTCTGAGATACAATCTTGGTTTGCGACTAAATTTTATGATTGCAAATTATCAAACAACCTCCTATCGACGAACGATTGATTTCGTTCATCTTATTTTGTCGAATCCGATTTTATGGTGGTCTCGATTTGTTTTGTGGTTCGGATTTCACATCACGGGCTTTTTTCTGAAGGTGCGCATTACGATTCAATCGACTTTTGGTCGATTGAAATCGAACGAGCTTTGATATGCAATTTACAGATCGATCTGAGTTTATTCAATATTAATTGAATAAAATGATCTTATAGACTCTTAATCGGGTCAAATTTGATTTATTCGGATCCGGATGTCACAAATGTAAAAACTTCAAAGGGAGTCTCTTCCTTAAGACTCAGGTCAAGGTCACTATGTGTTTTGTCTGCATTTCAACGAGACAAAAAAACCTCAAAGGGTTTTGAACGCATAAAAATCTTAAAGAAAAAACAAGTCAAATTCTTTCAATATATAATTAAATATGCTTGTTTTGACAATTACCTGAAAAGAGCTACGGGTATTGTAGAGATAGTTTCTAATATTATTATATGTTTCTGTACCTTGTTTCTATTTCTCTTTTCTATTTAGACATCCATGTAATTTACCCTTAAGGCCTCTCCCTATATAAGAGGAGCCTAGGGTTTTCCTATGAATCATAACGAAGACTCCTTTCTTCTAACATGGTATCAGAGCCGCCTTAGGGCTCTCCTCCCTTCCCCACCCGCCGCCCCTCCTCTTCTCTCTCTCTCGTCTCGCCGCCGCCCCAACAGCGGCCTCCCCAGCCGCCCAGCGGCCCCCAGCCGCAGCCCCCCGCGGCCCCAGTCGCCCAGCGGCCCACAGCCGCACCCTCCAGCGCCCCACAGCCGCACAACGGCCCCCAGCCGCACCCTCCAGCGGGTCCGCCGCCCCTACCAGCGGCGCCCAGCCGTCCGTGCGGGCCCCCGAAGCCCTAGCGGCACCCTACTGCCGTCTACAGCCGCCCCAACGGCCCTCGTAGCCCCAGCGGCACCTCCCATCTGCCGTTGTAGGGATTCCAGTGGCCTCCAGCAGTCCATAGGCGTTGTTCTCGAGGCGATTCAAGGGCTGTAAGCTTCCTTCGAGGCGTGCCCTAGACCCCTCTTCCTCCGGTTTATGGATTTGAGTGCGTAAAAGTCTACACACGTACTCAAATCCGATGCAGTTGGTGTAGACATTCATCACATTGTCTATTCCTCCCTTCGTCTTCTTCGAGCAGCAGTATGTCAGAATCGAAAGTCGATTTGCCCTCCACAGGCGCATTCAAAGGTCCGGCGCCAATAGTCAAGATGGACGGGTCTAACTATGAGCTATGGGCTATGCAGTTCATGAGCCTCATGAAATCAAACGGTAAGAAACACATTCTTACCGAGGATGAGCCTGCGGAGAAGACAGGGATCTATGCCTCATGGGAGGCCGATGACGCTTACGCAAAAGTATGGTTGTCTGGTACGTTAACGATGGAGATAGCGAATGATGTCCTCCATCAGCCCACTGCTAAGGCAATGTGGGACATTCTTGCTGCTACGTATTCGCAGGTGCGAAATGAGACAAAGATGTTGCAGCTTCAACATGACATCTTTACGATGAAGCAGGCCGGCAGACCTCTCCACTCTCTATACACATCCCTAAGCGGGATGTTCGAGAAGCTATACAGTACCATTCCTCTGACTGCTACTCCAGAGCAGCAGAAGACGTTCCGGAACGCCACCATGGTGGGCGTTCTACTTGCTGCCCTCGATCCTGAGTATGATGCTGCACGGTCACAGATCTTAGCAGATGCAGTTATTCCTCCAGTGGAGGATGTCTACAGGAGGCTCAGTCGTATTCCAGTTTCCTCCAGCTCTTCTACTCCACCCCCATCTGCGATGGCAGCTTCGCGTGGGAGAGGTGGACCACCTTCTTGGCGTGGTCGTGGACGTGGCCGTGGCTCTCAAGGAAGAGGCGGTCGAGTCAGTCAGATGTGCTCATACTGTCACAGAACTGGACACTCAGAGGAGACATGCTACTCAAAGCATGGGTTCCCAGCATCGGCACGGGTCGCAGAGCATTCACAGTCTCCATTACCGTCTACTGCAGATCATAGATTTGACGAACTCGTGGCCCGTCTTCCGTGATATTATGCCACAGTCTTCTGGTGATTCATCTGGTGGCTCTTCAGATATTGCTGCCACAGCCTCTGCCAGTTCATCCGCTGCAGCCAGTTCCTCAGGTAGATCATCAGCCTTCATATCTTCACATGATATATCTGACTGAGTTATAGATTCCGGAGCTACACATCATCTGTGTCGAGATAGAGGTAGATTACAGGCCTACAGGGCTATTCCTCCAGGCCGCTCAGTACAGATAACAGATGGTTCCCACTCACCCCTTGTTGGCCAGGGGGAGGTTTTCTTATCCTCCACTATGCAGCTACAGAATGTTTTACATGCCCCTGAGTTCTCACTGAATTTGCTGTCTATTAGTCAGATTACAAAGGATTTGAATTGTCGAGCTATATTTGACCCGTCTTCTCTCATTTTTCAGGACATACTTGATGAATACCCATTCATCACTCTTTATTCTTCTATTTTAGCTACAAAAACCTTTGCAAATACATGTAGATATGTGTAAATACAAATAATTACCAAAAGCATGCATTGTGTAAAAACCTGTAATTAGCATGTTTTTGTGCAAAAATAAAAGAATAAAGAGTAAAAAGAAAAAAGAGGGAAATATTTAGAATAAATATTGAGCAACCTAACCCAAGGGAGGGCTCAGCATGGGCCTGACCGCATAAAAACCAAAGTAGAGGGAGATAGGAGCTCATGTGTACATACTTTTGTAAATAAATAAAATTATATTTTCCTCACCCAAAAATATGCTTGTACATATTTTGTATATATTTAGAAACTCTTAAAAAAAACAAAACAAAAATCAAATAAAAATTACAAAATTAAAAATACAAAAATACATTGTATAGATACCATGTATATAAATGCATACAACTATTTATTTCACCCTTGTGTATAAATAATTAAAATAAAATAAAAATACCATTTTGTTCTTTATTTTATGATGTAAATAAATAAAATATAAAATGGGCATAAAAATACATAAAAATAACAAATAAAAAAATCAAAAATTAAAATCTATATAATGTACATATACCTATATATATAACTACCCTATTTTTATTTCCAAAAATTAATTAAAAATCACCAAAAAATAGAAAAAAATAAAAGAAAAATATTTCATGTTTTGAGTTTTTCTTAATTCGGCCTTTTTCTACCTTAAATTAAATAAACAAAAAATAAAAACGTGGCAGCTCCTGATTGGTCCACGGGGGATTGTTGACCCCGGTCAACTCCCCCGCGGACTCTTTCCTTTTGGGGAGACCCGCGCCCGACCCGACTTCGCCGATTTCTCCACGCGTCTCCAGCCTGTCGCCTCCGCAAACCCCGTGCCCGGATCCTTCGCCAATCATCCATCATCCTCGCCGGATCCTTCGCCGAAGGATCCACGCCTTCCATAGCCGTCTCCACCCAACCCTAATCGGCCCTTTCTCCATATATATCCCGACCTCCGCCGCCTCCGCGCCTCATCTTTGGCTCCCTACCTTCACTCCCGTGACCTCCATCGTAACCACCGAGGTGACAGCTCGCGTTGGCCCTTGTTGCAGCGAGGAGGAGGTGGCTGGCCATTGATCCGGCAGCTTCACGCCGCCGTGCTCCGCCACTCGACCGGAGCTCGAGCCTCAGGCCTTGACGCCCTTCGAGGCTACGACCAGGAGTTAGCCACACTCCAGCACAGTCTCCCACTTCGCCCAGGTAACCCTTTTGCCCTCTCATTTCGCGTAATTTCTAGTTTCGCCCAAATCGACTCCTCGCCGTGTTCCTCTGATTCCGGCCATACCGTCCATCATCTCGGTCATCGGAGCACGCGCTCACCTTCGCCAATTCCTCGCGCACGTTCTACGCCCACTCGTTCAACCCAGCTCGCCCCGGAGCTGGGAGTCGAGCTCCCCCATCCCCAGCTCGCCGGAGCTCGTTCGCACCGACCCACCAGCCACCTTCACCCCGCTTCTTTGGGTCGAGGCACTTTGCCCTCGACCCGCAAAGCTCTTGGTTCATTTTGCAGGTCCAAAGGGAGTCATCTGAGACCCCCATACGTTCAGACCAGGAGCTCTTCGCCGACGACCTCGCCGGAGCCCCTCCCGGGCTCGGGTGGGCCATCGGACAGTACCAGCAGCTGCGGGACGCCGTCGCCTATCTTCCCCGATCATCAGGAGCAGCTGAGGAGGACCGCAGCTCACGCACGAGGCCGGCGAAGCTCGCCGGTGGAGTGTTCTTCCACCATCCTCCGGCACCGTCCGATCAGCCCCCGCTCCCAGTTTGCATCGTCACCGTCCGTTCTTCGAGGAGCAACATCCGTCGATCATCGCTAGGGGGCTGATCAGGACCGTTCGAGCAGCGGAGAGAGACACCTGAGGCCATACCCGTTCGATCTTCCACGTGTCCTCTACAGCACCGTCGATTCGGCTCGAGGTCAGACGAAGAGGAGCGCCAGCCATCCAGGACCGACCGATCTTCCACGTGGCGCCTATCCAGCCGTCGGCGAATAAAGGGGTAAATTGCTTAGGCCCCCTCGTAGTTTGAGTCTTTTATTTCTAGTCCTGTAAATATTTTGTTATTTTATTTACGTTGGGATATTTGCATATTAAACCTCGTACTTTCTCGTATTTGCATTTATACCCCTGCCAGTTGTGGACACGTGCATCGACACGTGATATTTTGGTTTATTTGCAATAGAGACCCCTGTGGTTCTGGATGTTCTTTAACGAATGAAATCTTTTACTTATTCGCATTTATACCCTTGTGCGTGATTTATTTCCACATGTGCGTTTTATTTTGGGTATTTTGCAAGATAAGCCCCTGGACTTTTGGTACTTGTTACCAATAAGCCCTCGGAACTTATTTTTCTTACATTTGGGTCCCTGAGTGCCCCAGACACGCGCCTCGCGCGTGATTTCTTGGGTATTTTGCACCAGACCCCCCAGAACTTTTGGGTATTTGCACTTTGGTCCCTGTGCACAGTGCCCCTCCTTTGTTTTTGAATAAAATATCAAATCACCTCCAAATTCGATGAAAATTTGACACATGGCTCCTGCCATGGTGTAGAATTTTTGTGAATTTTTGAGGACATTTTTGATTTCATTTGCTATTTTTAAAAATTCAAAAACCCATATTTTTGCTACTGTTTAGATTCAAAAACCCCAAAAAAATATCAAAACCCTTTCAAAAATCCTATAAAAATTAGTTACTGTTTATTTGGTGTTCCTTGATTTTCTAGCCAATTTTGGCTATTTTGCATTGAGTAAAAACCCTAAAAACTTAAATACACCTCAAAACTCCTAAAAATCATAATAAATAATTTAAAAACCCAAAAACAATAATTTTGGTGCTCAAATTTTCCTTGTTTTCTCTAGTATACAGGAAAATTACCTTCAGGTCCCTTAGAGATCCTTAGATATTTTATCTTTGGGTTTTGGGCCTGGCTGGACAGTACCCCTTGCTTTTCGCATTGTTTGATTTTTAGGAAATAAAATAACCATCAGAAAAATCTCAAAAATTCACCAAAAACATAAAAAAATATAAAACACATAAAAATATTTTTGTCTGAATTTTTGCTTGCTTTTTAATGCATTAAATAAATTGTTCAAGTTAATTGTTTGTGTGCTTTTCCTGTTTTCTTTATATTTAAAAATCCTAAAAAAATATAAAAACCCTTAAAAACACTAAAAAATACTCTCTCAGATTTCTGACTACATCGTAGGCCGCAAGGCCAATCTGTGCTCCTTGTGTTCGACCCTGGGTGCTATACCAGGTTAATCTCATAGCTAGGACCGCACTTCGTGTTTTGATCTCTGATTTATTTCGCGGTTCGATATTTTTCTTGATATACTTAGCCCGAGTGATTGAGGTCGCGACGACCATTTCTTTACCTTTACCTTAGTCGTTCGGGCGGTTATCAGAATGACGGTGTGTATATATTTCATATATACTTTAGCCATAACTCGTACTTTGTGTGAGTGTGTTAATAAATAAAATGGCTAAAAATCACAAAAAATTAAAAAATTTTTCATGTACATAAACCTCTTTTATCTTGCACATACATAGCTAGTGTACAAAGTATTTTTGTAAAAATAATTTCAAAAATCTTTTGTGTAAAGCTTGTGTAAATATTTTTGTATCAAAATTACGTATATAGTACAAAATTTTTCCAAAATGTTTTGAAAATCAAAAGTTTGCAAAAATCTTGTGTAAATGTTTGTAAATATCTCTGTGCAAAACTTGCACCTCATGCATCATTTATTCATGATTTCAAAACATTTTTCAAAATTTTGCATAATTGTAAAACATTTGTAAATAGCATCTTGTGTACATATATGTATATAGTTTTTCCTGGATAAGAGTTGACATTTAAACTAAGCCTGGAATTAAATTGAGAAATGGAGCTTGAAAAAGATCTTAATCCACTTAACTTTAAGAGGAACCTTATTGGACTTAGGGTTAAGGCTTTTCAGGTCCATAAGGATTTAATTCTTTGAGTCCACTAGGCTATGAGCATATGTCATCTTGATGAGCCTAAGTAGAGCACTTAACAACACACGCATGACTCTTAGAGACAATGGCTTGACTTGCACCTGCACTTACACATGGCTCTCCACGGATGAGGTGGTGAGGAGGCAGTTTCCTTTGGCTTGGGGTAGCATATGAGGGTAGTACTTCTAGGCGGAACCTCTCTTCTTCTTATAGTGAAGGAAGTGCACCTCAACTTGGTCTAGTGGTGATGAAGGCTAAAGACAGAAGCTGTGGGTTGCAATAAAGCTTCAAAAGAGGGATAGTCTACTGGCTCAAGAGGAAATTTCTTATATGCTGCACCATGTAGATATGTTGTACAGAAGTTCTTGAAAAAAAAATATGCAAAAATGCAAAAAGAACTCCAAAAAAGTGGTGGGTCGGATTGAAAATTTAATAACCCCACCGGAGTATACATAATCAAATAAAGCAAAAGCTTATGGTATCAATGTTACATCTCATGAAGCTTGCAGCGGAAGACTTAGCTACACTGGCTAAGCTTCCAAAATTCTATACTTCTACCCCCTCTTCTTGAGCCGGTTGCACTTGAACTTAGAAGGGAATACCCCGCTTCTCGAGGAAAGAGTTGCTAGACCGAGGAATTAGAGTTACCAGGTTGAGGGAGGTTGTTTCTTTATTACTTCTGAGGTGGGGAGCCACATATCACTTACACTGCATGGAAAGACTCATGGGCATTAGAGTTTGTGTATGTAGACTTGTTCTGATCTGGTTTATTGAGGAGTCTTGCCCATAGATTGGTGGAACTTGGAGACTGTTGAGTTTTAAGCTTAAGTCCAAATAAGGTTCCGACACATTAATAATCCAAAGATCTGATCGAGCTCCATATTTCAAGTTAATAAAGGAAAGTTTAATAATTCAACCTTGATCCATGTACATCCTCTTTTTCTTTTTCTTTTTCTTTCTTTTTCACTTCTTTTTCAAATAAGTGTTTGCTAAGGGACTAGCAAAGTTAAGCATAGGGGGGTGATGAATACCCATTCATCACTCTTTATTCTTCTATTTTAGCTACAAAAACCTTTGCAAATACATGTAGATATGTGTAAATACAAATAATTACCAAAAGCATGCATTGTGTAAAAACCTGTAATTAGCATGTTTTTGTGCAAAAATAAAAGAATAAAGAGTAAAAAGAAAAAGAGGGAAATATTTAGAATAAATATTGAGCAACCTAACCCAAGGGAGGGCTCAGCATGGGCCTGACCGCATAAAAACCAAAGTAGAGGGAGATAGGAGCTCATGTGTACATACTTTTGTAAATAAATAAAATTATATTTTCCTCACCCAAAAATATGCTTGTACATATTTTGTATATATTTAGAAACTCTTAAAAAAAACAAAACAAAAATCAAATAAAAATTACAAAATTAAAAATACAAAAATACATTGTATAGATACCATGTATATAAATGTATACAACTATTTATTTCACCCTTGTGTATAAATAATTAAAATAAAATAAAAATACCATTTTGTTCTTTATTTTATGATGTAAATAAATAAAATATAAAATGGGCATAAAAATACATAAAAATAACAAATAAAAAAATCAAAAATTAAAATCTATATAATGTACATATACCTATATATATATAACTACCCTATTTTTATTTCCAAAAATTAATTAAAAATCACCAAAAAATAGAAAAAAATAAAAGAAAAATATTTCATGTTTTGAGTTTTTCTTAATTCGGCCTTTTTCTACCTTAAATTAAATAAACAAAAAATAAAAACGTGGCAGCTCCTGATTGGTCCACGGGGGATTGTTGACCCCGGTCAACTCCCCCGCGGACTCTTTCCTTTTGGGGAGACCCGCCCGACCCGACTTCGCCGATTTCTCCACGCGTCTCCAGCCTGTCGCCTCCGCAAACCCCGTGCCCGGATCCTTCGCCAATCATCCATCATCCTCGCCGGATCCTTCGCCGAAGGATCCACGCCTTCCATAGCCGTCTCCACCCAACCCTAATCGGCCCTGTCTCCATATATATCCCGACCTCCGCCGCCTCCGCGCCTCATCTTTGGCTCCCTACCTTCACTCCCGTGACCTCCATCGTAACCACCGAGGTGACAGCTCGCGTTGGCCCTTGTTGCAGCGAGGAGGAGGTGGCTGGCCATTGATCCGGCAGCTTCACGCCGCCGTGCTCCGCCACTCGACCGGAGCTCGAGCCTCAGGCCTTGACGCCCTTCGAGGCTACGACCAGGAGTTAGCCACACTCCAGCACAGTCTCCCACTTCGCCCAGGTAACCCTTTTGCCCTCTCATTTCGCGTAATTTCTAGTTTCGCCCAAATCGACTCCTCGCCGTGTTCCTCTGATTCCGGCCATACCGTCCATCATCTCGGTCATCGGAGCACGCGCTCACCTTCGCCAATTCCTCGCGCACGTTCTACGCCCACTCGTTCAACCCAGCTCGCCCCGGAGCTGGGAGTCGAGCTCCCCCATCCCCAGCTCGCCGGAGCTCGTTCGCACCGACCCACCAGCCACCTTCACCCCGCTTCTTTGGGTCGAGGCACTTTGCCCTCGACCCGCAAAGCTCTTGGTTCATTTTGCAGGTCCAAAGGGAGTCATCTGAGACCCCCATACGTTCAGACCAGGAGCTCTTCGCCGACGACCTCGCCGGAGCCCCTCCCGGGCTCGGGTGGGCCATCGGACAGTACCAGCAGCTGCGGGACGCCGTCGCCTATCTTCCCCGATCATCAGGAGCAGCTGAGGAGGACCGCAGCTCACGCACGAGGCCGGCGAAGCTCGCCGGTGGAGTGTTCTTCCACCATCCTCCGGCACCGTCCGATCAGCCCCCGCTCCCAGTTTGCATCGTCACCGTCCGTTCTTCGAGGAGCAACATCCGTCGATCATCGCTAGGGGGCTGATCAGGACCGTTCGAGCAGCGGAGAGAGACACCTGAGGCCATACCCGTTCGATCTTCCACGTGTCCTCTACAGCACCGTCGATTCGGCTCGAGGTCAGACGAAGAGGAGCGCCAGCCATCCAGGACCGACCGATCTTCCACGTGGCGCCTATCCAGCCGTCGGCGAATAAAGGGGTAAATTGCTTAGGCCCCCTCGTAGTTTGAGTCTTTTATTTCTAGTCCTGTAAATATTTTAGTTATTTTATTTACGTTGGGATATTTGCATATTAAACCTCGTACTTTCTCGTATTTGCATTTATACCCCTGCCAGTTGTGGACACGTGCATCGACACGTGATATTTTGGTTTATTTGCAATAGAGACCCCTGTGGTTCTGGATGTTCTTTAACGAATGAAATCTTTTACTTATTCGCATTTATACCCTTGTGCGTGATTTATTTCCACATGTGCGTTTTATTTTGGGTATTTTGCAAGATAAGCCCCTGGACTTTTGGTACTTGTTACCAATAAGCCCTCGGAACTTATTTTTCTTACATTTGGGTCCCTGAGTGCCCCAGACACGCGCCTCGCGCGTGATTTCTTGGGTATTTTGCACCAGACCCCCCAGAACTTTTGGGTATTTGCACTTTGGTCCCTGTGCACAGTGCCCCTCCTTTGTTTTTGAATAAAATATCAAATCACCTCCAAATTCGATGAAAATTTGACACATGGCTCCTGCCATGGTGTAGAATTTTTGTGAATTTTTGAGGACATTTTTGATTTCATTTGCTATTTTTAAAAAATTCAAAAACCCATATTTTTGCTACTGTTTAGATTCAAAAACCCCAAAAAAATATCAAAACCCTTTTAAAAATCCTATAAAAATTAGTTACTGTTTATTTGGTGTTCCTTGATTTTCTAGCCAATTTTGGCTATTTTGCATTGAGTAAAAACCCTAAAAACTTAAATACACCTCAAAACTCCTAAAAATCATAATAAATAATTTAAAAACCCAAAAACAATAATTTTGGTGCTCAAATTTTCCTTGTTTTCTCTAGTATACAGGAAAATTACCTTCAGGTCCCTTAGAGATCCTTAGATATTTTATCTTTGGGTTTTGGGCCTGGCTGGACAGTACCCCTTGCTTTTCGCATTGTTTGATTTTTAGGAAATAAAATAAACATCAGAAAAATCTCAAAAATTCACCAAAAACATAAAAAAATATAAAACACATAAAAATATTTTTGTCTGAATTTTTGCTTGCTTTTTAATGCATTAAATAAATTGTTCAAGTTAATTGTTTGTGTGCTTTTCCTGTTTTCTTTATATTTAAAAATCCTAAAAAAATATAAAAACCCTTAAAAACACTAAAAAATACTCTCTCAGATTTCTGACTACATCGTAGGCCGCAAGGCCAATCTGTGCTCCTTGTGTTCGACCCTGGGTGCTATACCAGGTTAATCTCATAGCTAGGACCGCACTTCGTGTTTTGATCTCTGATTTATTTCGCGGTTCGATATTTTTCTTGATATACTTAGCCCGAGTGATTGAGGTCGCGACGACCATTTCTTTACCTTTACCTTAGTCGTTCGGGCGGTTATCAATACTCACGGGCAAGGTGATTGGTTGTGGCTCTGAGCAGAACGGTTTATATCGGCTGGTCCGGGAATCCTATGCTGGCATCTCCACTCACTCTGCTGGACCAGTCTCACCTTACATTTGGCATCTTCGGTTTGGTCACCTTCCGCTCCAGAAGATGCGCCATCTTCTGCCCCAGATCTCTCCAAGTTCGTCGTTTCGTTGTGAAACATGTCAGTTAGGAAAGCATCACAGGTCGAGCTTTCCAGGTCGTCAGAGTCGGAGCAGTAGCTCCCCTTTTGAGTTGTTACATATAGATATATGGGGTCCGAGTCGTGTTCCCGATCACCAGGGGCACAGGTTCTATCTTGTGGTAGTAGATGACTTTTCTCGTGTCTCTTGGGTTTTTCTTCTGAAGAATAAGTCTGAAGCAGGGGATGTTATCAAAAATTTAATTAATGAAGTGCAGAATGTTTTCTCTTCTTCTGTCAAATATGTTCGGACTGATAATGCCCTGGAATTTTGTACACGTTCTCTTTCTCAATTTCTGTCATTGAAGGGTATTATTCATCAAACCACCTGCGCTTACACATCCCAACAAAATGGTGTGGCGGAAAGAAAGCATCGCCATCTCATGGATATCACCCGTACCTTGTTGATTCAAAGTTGTGCTCCTATTTCTTTCTGGGGGGATGCTGTCCTTACTGCATGCTATCTGGTCAATAGAATGCCGTCCTCTGTCCTTGGAGAGAAGATACCCATTTCTCTTATTTTTCCTGGCAAGGAGCTATTCTCACTGCCACCACGTGTCTTTGGTGCTATGGCGTTTGTCCATCGTTTATCTCCTGGACTTGACAAGCTCTCTCCAAGAGCAGTCAAGTGTGTCTTTGTTGGGTATTCCAGAACCCAGAAGGGATACCGGTGTTATGATCCTACTACCAATAGGTACTTTGTTAGTGCGGATGTCACTTTCTTCGAGTCGGTTATGTATTTCTCGCCAGCTGGGGACAGAATGGTACCATCCACCACCGCTGATGATATTTTGGTTCCACCACCACCTGCTTGTCTTTCACCTGACTCGTCTCCTGTGTCAGTTCCTATGCCAGCACCACCGCCACCACCACCTCTACCTCCACCACCACCTCCACCTCCACCCATTCCACGGCGAATCATATCACCATTTCCTAACCACTATACACGTCGGTCAGGTCCCGCTCAGACAACAGATCAACCAATCACTAAGCCTCAGGTATGTTCAGATGATGTTACTACTGACGGGTCAGGTTCGGTGCATATGCAGGATGACTCCTTACAGGTGGACCCTGATGATGATCTGGATGTTCCGATTGCTATTCGGAAACAGAGACGACAGTGTGCATCCTATCCTTTTGCTTCACAGGTTTCCTTCCACCGACTCACCGGTGATTTCCAGAAGTTTGCCACAGCTTTGTCTTCCGTGGACATACCACGAACATACCAGGAAGCCTTGAAGAGTGAATGCTGGAGACTTGCTATGGAAGAAGAAATGGGGGCCTTGCAGTCCCGTGGCACATGGTCGTTGGTCCCTGCACCTCCTGATGCATCAGTTGTCAGCTGCAAATGGGTCTTCACAGTCGAATATCATGCGGATGGCACATTGGATAGGTACAAAGCACGCTTGGTTGCCCGAGGATTTACACAGACATATGGCGTTGATTACATGGATACATTCTCTCCAGTGGCGGGACACTCGACTCTCCGAATCCTCCTGTCTGTTGCAGTGGTTCGTGACTGGAGCATTTATCAGCTAGATGTCAAGAATGCATTTTTGTACGGGGACTTACAGGAGGAAGTCTACATGCATCAGCCACCCAGGTTTACTGCTGAGGGGGAGAAGCATATGGTATGTAGACTTCACAAGGCTATATATGGCCTTAAACAAAGTCCACGAGCGTGGTTCCAGAAGCTGTCCAACCTAATTGAGCACCAGGGATTCAAGAGGTCCAATGCTGATCATTCGTTGTTTGTCCAGAAGTCCTCGACAGGTACGGTTGTCATAATGGTTTATGTGGATGATATTCTTGTTACAGGAGATGATATTCAGGGCATAGCAAGGGCGAAGGCATTCCTTGGCCGTCAGTTTGTTACGAAAGATCTTGGGACCCTGAGATACTTTCTGGGGTTAGAATTTGCAAGGAATGCACAGGGTTTGGTAATGACCCAACGGAAGTATATTACAGACTTCCTGACTGAGACGGGCATGGATGGTTGCAAACCATCAAGTATTCCTATGGATCCCAGCGTGAGGCTGTATGATGGTGATACTGATGAAGTAGATAAGAGGAGATATAGAGAGATGGTGGGAAAACTCCTCTACATCACCATAACTCGCCCAGACATTCAATTTGCAGTTAGCAGGGTGAGTCAATTTATGGAGCAGCCAAGACAGGTTCACATGGATGCTATACACATGATACTGAGGTATCTAAAGTCTTCTCCAGGTTCAGGGCTGCTATTTAGAAAGGGCACGGACTTATCTGTCTCAGCATGTGCAGATGCAGATTATGCAGGATGTCCTAAGGACCGAAAATCAACCTCAGGGTTTGCAGTGTTTGTTGGAGGCTCCTTGGTTTCTTGGAAAAGCAAGAAATAAACTGTTGTGGCAAGGTCCAGTGCCGAATCAGAGTATAGGGCCATGGCTCAAGCCAGTACGGAAATGATGTGGGTTCGCTCAGTACTAGAAGATCTACATGTAGCTGTATCTCTACCTATGAAGCTTCAGTGTGATAATCAGGCAGCGTTGTTCATTGCCAACAATCCAGCCTTCCATGAGAGGACCAAGCATATTGAAGTTGACTGCCATTACACCAGGGACCTAATCCAGAGAGGATTGATATCCACGGCCCATGTTAGCTCAGGGGATCAGACTGCCGATGTATTCACCAAGCCATTGCTCAGAGGACCTTTCCAGAGATGTTCATCCAAGCTGAGCATGATCGACATCTATGCTCCACCTTGAGGGGGAGTGTAGAGATAGTTTCTAATATTATTATATGTTTCTGTACCTTGTTTCTATTTCTCTTTTCTATTTAGACATCCATGTAATTTACTCTTAAGGTCTCTCCCTATATAAGAGAGCCTAGGGTTTTCCTATGAATCATAACGAAGACTCCTTTCTTCTAACAGGTATCATGCTCGCATATCTGCCTTGGTCTCCCATATCGCTTCTTTAACACCATGTCTGTGCCATATCATCTTGACTAGGGGAATCTCTTTGCTGCAAAGTTTCTTCACAACACCATTGAGTATCTATACTGGCATTTCCTCGTATGTCAAATATGGCTCCACGTCAAGATTCCCGTAGCTGATGACGTGTCGGGGATCGTGCACATACTTCCTTAGATTGGATATATAAAAAACATTGTGTATGGCTAATAGGTATGAAGGAAGGGCTACTCGGTAGGCCATCTTCCTCATAAGAGCAATTATATCAAATGATCCAACATATCGTGACACCTACTTGTCATGAACACCAAATCTCTATACTCCCTTCATGGGAGATACTTGTAGGGACACCCAATATCCTACCTCTATTTACAGAAATCCCATCAGTGCATCTGATTAAGTTGAATATCCATAAGTCATATTTGAATAGACTAAGAGAAGATGTTCGATTGGTGGGAGTCATGAAGATCTGTGAGTATGAGTCGAATTCATACCAGTTCTACTGTTGCATGGGCCATAGCTCTATATTCACTCTCTCAACACTTCAACATGAGACAAATGCATGTTTCTTGCTCCTCCAAGTACCAAGTTTCCTGCAAGGTAAGCACAAAACTGTCCAAGATTTTTTTTCTATCATGCATCCTTCATGGTCTTCATCAGAATAGGCTTTGCGGTGGAATGTGTTGCATTTGGTGAACAATAGGCCCTTTCTTGGGGAAGACTTGATGTATCTCAAAAATCATACATAGATCAAAGTGTACAGAAGTAGAAGATTCCATGAACTGACTCAGCTTTAGGATCCCGATTCGTAGATATGTGCTTTAGGATCTATAGGTACTTGTGTTGGCTCAGATCCTAGCATCCATGTGTCATAGAGTAGATCAATAACATACTTTCATTGGGACGTAATTAGGTTGTGACGTCCGAGGATCCAGGTTACCTATTTATACAGCATTCGCAGTACCACATTTGTTATTGTTCGCATTAGGTTACAAAAAATGAGGGAAAATTTTTCATGTTTGAATAACATTCATAATTTAATAATCAATCACAGAACAACAAGTGTCACCAAGAGATATTTGCATTAATTTCCATAGCTATTACATGTATCAAAAGAACTAACATTCTGTACATATATCCTAAAATATAATAGAAAAGAGAAATAAGCATTTACAATATCCTGTACAAAAGCTATAATATGTGTACTGTCAAAACAACAAAGTCTGAACCTCAAACGCTCAGGGTCCACCTGTCGGACTACTGTGACGCATGTGCTTTACCTGCCATACATGTTAGGAAGAAAAGAATGTCAACAAAGATTGAGTACAATCTAATTTATTAAAAATAACAAGTAAAAAAAGCAAGTAGATAGGTGTTGACATTTAAATTTAACAGGCTACTTGCATTGAAGTTGGTTTTCAAGCTGTTCTGTATATGAATCCTCGTGTTCACTCACCATGTCAACTTAACTAACCACACTAATTCTTTTATTTGTTGATTTTAATATCCGTATTTAGGTTGTCATCTTTTTATTATATATAAGTTATGTTAATGGATCTTGGTTAATGTGGATGATGAGTTTTATATCTTGATCTCTTTCCTTATCAAGTTTCTCAAGCTCAGTGGATAGTATGTTGTCTTGGTCTGGATGAGACTTTATACTATGACTCTGAGGCAAGAAAAATGCCTTAAGGTTGGGATTCTTTTGTAGGTATGCTATGGAATATAATGCATCCTAACTAAGTTCCCAACACATCCACTAGCTTCATATAACAATCGTAATAATGTTTCTTATTTTGATATAGATGATTTTACGTCCACTAGCTTCACCAACCAACCTGTATTAGTATCTCTCATTCTAGTGTAGAAGATTTCCATCTCACGTTCTTTTCCCTCGCCAGGACCTACTAGAGGAATAATAATCAAAACTCAAGCGGTGAGGAAGCCTCCTAAGAGGCCCTTCTGTCTCGCCTTCCCAGTGGAAGAGCGGTCCAGGAGAAGGCTAGGCACACTCCAAAACTATGCTCCTGGGATGGGTGGGAGAGACTCTCAAGATTGAGTCACTCCAAACCGATCGTACGGGCAAAATGAGCTCGTAAAAAAATCAAAGATCGTCCAACCTAGGTACCCTACTGAAAACAAGGTCAATGGAGTTGGTTAACTAAAGCACCTGGATCCCAACGAAGCGTAAACACTGTGAGCTCGCGAAAAACAATAGAAAGGATTGGGATCCTAAACTCGTGCACTAGGCGGTTGGTGCCCTAATCGGGCTTCCTATCTCCCATCCAGCTGAGGGTCACCGCACCCTTACATAGTCAGGTGTAAGGGTCAATTATATTCACTTACTTGATTACTCAATCCTTTCTTAATCTCTTCTGTGGTTATCTTTACGGATCTAAAGTATTTTATCAACAATCTTATCAATAGTGATCTATAACTAATATATTATAATTATGAATCAATTGATGAGGATTTTTTAGTCGTAGTGATCTCAGAAATTCATTTGTTGGATCCAAAAGAGAAGGGTGTCCCTTATCCTAATATTTGTATATCAAATATCTTTTATAAGTTCATGAGACTTGGACTAATAATTGATATGATTTTAGGCATAATTACATACTAACTCCCTAAATGTTTCAACTTTTAAAACATGAATTTTAGATCTAATTAATGGTCTAAAATTTGAGTCAAATTTCATGCAAGATGCCTAACTTCTTTACCTTTTAAAACATAATTTTGTATTCCATTATTAGTCTGAAATTTAGGCACATTTGTTATAACTTTTCACCTTTTATGACATAATTTCTTAAGCCTGTTAATAGGACTGAAATTTATCTTCATTGCATGCAAATCACCCATAATTTCTCATCAAATCAAACATGAAATTCTGGAGTATACAGTGGACTGAAAATTGACTCAATTGCATGTTATTCTTTCCCAATTTCTTCATTTTTCAAAGATGTAAACTGTACCTAGTTAGTGATTTAAATTAGACTCAATTGTTTGTTATTCACCTCAAATCTCTTATATTTCAATCATAAAATCTATAGCTATCAGTGGTCTGAAATTCAGACATAAGTATGTGCTATTTACCCCTCAAATCTTTATCTTTCAAGAATGAAAACTGGAACAATCATAGGTCTGAACTTAAGTCTAATTGCATGCTAAAAACACCTCCAATTTCTCATCAAATCACATATGAATCTGGAGCTAATTTGTGATATGAAATTAGACCAAAATGCATGCATATCACCCATCAAATTCTCATGCAAACTGCAGTTTGACAGTGGTCTGAAATTAGAGTTAATTGCATGCAAATCATTTCCAACTCTTTCAATTGTAAGGCATGAATTTAGTAGCTAAACAGTGGCCTGAAAATTAGATCATATTTGCAGGCAAATCGCCTCCAAATTCATCGTTTTTAAGGCATGAAATCAGTAGATTATCAGTGGTCTATATTTAGATCAATTGCATGCTTTTCACCCCCAAATTATTTTAAATTTTAACATGAAATGAATAGCTAATCAAGGATTTTAAATTGGATTTAAAGAACAAGGATGGTAGTAAGAGAGGGGGGATTGTACCTTGGATCTTCAACTTTCGGAGATCAAAATCAACATCCAGTAGCAGCAGCTCCTTTGGCTGCTTGGCTGTAGCAGCAACACAACTGCTTGAACGGTTGCTTGAAAAAAAGATGAAGCAGCAGCAATTCCAGAGCTGTTGGACAACATCTCCAATTGGAGAAGGGCAGTAACAATTGTTGCGAAGGAAGCAGCAGCTGCTGGCCTCCAGCTGCATGGAAGCAGCCTGCGGCAGTAGCAGTTGCACGTTGAGAGCTGCAGCAGCATCTTCAAAATCAGCTGTTGTAGCAGCTGAACCAGTCTCCAGCTGGCAGCAGCTCAGATCTCCAGTTGCTTGGGAAGCAATTGCTTCTAAAGGAAGAGAGCTTCCTTCGATTGAAAATGAATGAAAGAAAAGAGATTTGAGAAATTTGGGAAAAGAAGGAAGGGGGCTTGGTGTTATAAATAAGGAGAAAGGGGCTTTGGGTGTTTGTCAAGTGGAAGGGAGAGAAGAGCCAAGTGTTGGGCCTGAAATGTTGACATTTGTAATTAATTTTTTTTAAACCCTTATCTCTCTCTTATATGGAACATCAAAGTCATTTATTTACACCATGAATATATGATTCAGATGAATAATAGCACATTTCGGCCGTCTCTGAATAACGATCATGTTAGAATTATTATATTACAATTATATTTGTAACCTTTCGGATTCCGTAACCCTTAACCCTTCGGGTTCCGTAACCCCTCAGGGGTATTTATGTATTTTTCCTCTTGTACTCTCTAGGGTTTTCTCTCTATATAAGAGACCCTAGCCCTATGGAATAGATATCCCATTCTGTCTCTCTTCTCCACATGGTATTAGAGCAACGGTCCTAGACCGGAGTTTTGATCTAAATCCCCACCGCCAGCTTCAAGCCTTGCAAAAGCCTGTGCGGGCCCTCTTCCCTGAATTAGAGCCCCGCGCAAGGACCTCCAATCGCCTCCAGTGCAACAGCCCTCCCGTTAGCGCTACCCGGCGCTTTCAGGGCCTCCTACGAAGGTCGTCAGCCCCACAGCTACCCTCCACGTGTACCATAGAACTCTTTGGAGATCCAAAACTCATCACGGATCGCTTCCAAGAATCCAGATATGCTGTCCATTGGGGGGTTTCAGTCCTTCGTCAAGGGCAAACGTGAGTTTTAGTGCGATTTTTAGCTCTTATATGCATCCTTAGTTGATCACAGGATCGTCTTTCTATTTTAAGACCACCATGATGCCTTTTCCTACCGAGACAAAGCCCTTGGCCACAAATATTATGGCACAAGGCACTACTATCAAACTCAAGGGCACAGAAAATTATGTGCTCTGGTCTCGATCTTTTATGGTATTCATTGGTGGTCAGAGGAAACTCTACATTTTGACTTAAGATCCTTTAGATGAAAATGACAAAGAGTAAGACCAACTGGCAGACTGATAGCTATTTGGTTTATCAACTGGATGACCAACAGTGTGAGGCTCATATTGCCTCAAATCTTCTTTACAAAAATACGGCCAAGGAAATGTGGGAGGATCTCGAGCAAACATACTCCCAGAAGAAGACGAAGTTACGCCTTGCAGATATTTACAGGCGAATCTGGTCGGCATCTCAGGGTGATTCCACCCTCATCGAGTACTACAGACATCTACCCAGTCTGTATGAGGAGCTTGCAATATTCCAGCCCTCATGTTGCACCAAACAGATACAAGAGCGTTCTGACTGGCAGGTATATCGCTTCCTTAATGGCCTGCATTCTAGGTACCATGCAGCGAAGGGAGCAGTTTCTTATATCAGACACACTGCCAACAATGAAGGCCATCTTCGGCCGACTTGAGGAGCTCGAGACATCCGTGCCCGGCCTCCTGTCTCACCTTCAACAGAGAACATTGCACACATCGCCTCATCTGGGCGAGGAGGCAGATTACGGCTTGCGAGGAGGACGCGGTCGCGTTCCAAGTCGTGGCTGTAGACGGGAATCTGGACAAGGTCGTGACTTTGGTCGTGGTCATGGGCGAGACTCTACTGCCCCATGCACTCACTGTGGTAGGTGGAACCGTCCGGTTGAACGATGCTGGCAGAAGTTTGGCACACCTTCTTATCACGCCAATAATGCTTATGAGGATGCCTATGATGTGGAAGAAGCATCGCCTACCCCCAATGGCAAGACTGTTCATCTTAATGATGCAGATTACTCCCGCCTAATGCAAATCCTTCAGACTCCAGGACCTACCACCACTAGTAACACTGCAACTGCTGCTCTGGCCACTCCTTCAGGTACAATAGCCAACTCTGCTATCACTTCTACTCCAGCTTGGATTATTGATTCCAGCGCCTCTACTCATCTCACTGGAGAAGGTAGTCTGCTCACCTCTTCCATACCATCTACCTCTGTGAAGTCAGTTCGAGTCGCTAATGGGACTCAATCACAGATTACTACTGTCGGAACTATGGAATTCTCTTCCAAACTCCGACTTTCGGGGGTTCACCGTGCTCCTGATTTTCCTCTTAGCTTGTTGTCAGTTCACAAGCTTTGTATTAAGCTTCATTGTCTTGTGATATTCGATGAGTCTTGTTGTTATTTTCAGGACATTCGGGCGAGGCAGATTTTTGGTGGGGGTCATGAGAAGAACGGCTATATTACCTTGGCATACCCTCAGACTCCAATTTTGTTGGCGCTGCATCTATCTCCGAAGATCTGCTCCTATGACATCGGCGCCTTGGACATCTCTCTCCCAAGGCCATCTCCATGATATTTCCTGATCTTTCTGCTCTGAAGCCCTTTCAGTGCGAGGCATCTGAGTTCGGGAAACACCATAGAACTTTGTTTCCTGTTCGTACTGAGTCTCGTAGTACTGCTGCTTTTCATCTTGTTCACTGTGATGTTTTGGGACCTTGTCCGATCCGCACATTAAGTGGTCATCGCTACTTTATAGTTTTCGTTGATGATTATAGTCGATCTTCTTGAGTCCATCTAATAAAGGAGCGTTCGGAGATTAATCAGATTGTCATAAATTTCTTTCAATATGTTAAAACTTACTTTTCTAGTATTGTTAAGATCATTCGTACCGACAATGCTCTTGAGTTAACCCAACATGACTTGACCTCTTTCTTTGCATCCCAAGGAACTGTTCACCAAACATCATGTCCATATACCTTACAACAGAATGGTATAGTTGAGAGGAAACTCCGACACTTGTTAAATGTTGCCAGATATCTTCTTAGTCAAATGAGTGTTCCTAAACAATATTGGGGAGATGTTATCCTTACTGCAGTGTATCTCATCAACCGTGTTCCTTCATCAGTTCTCAAAGGGGCAACTCCATTTTCCTTACTTTATCCTACCGAGTCTCCTTTTTCCTATACCTCTGCGAATTTTTGATTGTATTGCCTTTGTTCATAACTTTCATGAAACTGACAAATTATCCTCTCGTGCCATCAAATGTGTCTTCCTTGGGTACTCTTGTACCCAGAAAGGCTATCGCTGCTATGATCCTGTTGGACGTCGATAATATGTATCTGCTGATGTCACCTTCTTTGAGCAAACAAGTTATTACACACATACTGTATGTGACATTCTCTGGACCTCTCTCCTCCACCAATCGTCTATACTTGCCAGCGTACCTTTATACCTTCTACGCCAGTGTCTGTACCTTTGCATGTCCCTTTTATGCAGGATGATATGACCACTTCGAGTGCCTCAGACCACTGCTGTCCCGGATGTATCTGGGGAGCTTCCTATAGCTCTACGCAAGCAAAAAATGAAACGTACGTATCACCCCATGTCACATTTTACTTCTACAGATGGTTTATCTTGTTGTGACAAGAGATTTGCGGATGCTCTTAATGCTATTACCGTTCCAAGAGATCATTTCAGTGCAATGCAAGATCAAGGTTGGCGACAGGCATGGATGAGGAGATGGATGTACTTACCTCCCGAGGTACGTGGGATCTTGTGCCGTGCCCCGTGGGAGTTCGTCCTATGGCATGTCGATGGGTCTTCACGACCAAACAGTCACCTGATGGTTCTATTGACAGGTTGAAAGCCAAACTTGTTGCCAAAGGTTTTACACAAACCTTTGGAGTTGATTATTTTGAGACCTTCTCGCCTGTTGCCAGAATGGGGTCGATACATACCATTCTTTTTTGCTGCCAACAAGGCCTGGGCCCATTTATCAACTTGATGTGAAGAACGCCTTTCTTTATGGTGATCTTGAGGAGGAGGTCTACAGATGCAACCGTCGGGCTTCGAGGGGGAGCATGTATGTCGACTAAGCAAGGTCATTTATGGCCCGAAGCAGAGCCCAAGGGCATGGTTTAACAGGCTCACTATAGAGATCAACACACTTGATTTTCAGAGGACAACATCTGACTACTCTGTCTTTGTTAGACGACGGTCTACTGGCACGATCATCCTTGCTGTCTATGTTGATGATATGGTTATCACAAGTGATGATGTAGATGGTATTCAGGAGACCAAGGCCTTCCTCCAGAAGGTCTTTGTTACGAAAGATCTCGGCCAACTTCGGTATTTTCTTGGCATCGAAGTAATACACACTACATAGGGGCTCCATCTTTCACAGAGAAAGTATTGCCTCGATATTCTGACTGAGGCAGGACTTCTTGGATGTAAGCCATCTGGCATACCTGCAGAAGTGAGAAATATTTAGCATCTACTGATCCAACATTTAAGGATGCAACACGATACATAAGCTTAGTGGGAAAATTACTCTATCTCACTGTTACTAGGCCAGATATATCATATGCTGTGTGCAGAGCCAATTAATATATGGAGAAGCCTCTTTACAGTCACTGACAGGATGTTCTTTTGATCCTTCAATATTTGATGGAATCTCCCGGACGTGGACTTTTCTATGGGGTGAATGGACATACTAATATCTCCGCCTATACAGATTCTGACTATGCTAGCTCTCCTGAGGACCGCCAATCCACTACAGGATACGTCATGTTTGTTGGGGATAACCTTGTCACTTGGCGAAGCAAGAAGCAGACAGTGGTATCCAGATCTAGTGCGGAAGCAGAATACAGGGCAATGGCTCAGGCGACATGTGAGATCACATGGCTTGTTTCTTTCCTAACAGAACTTGGCATGTCAGTCGCCACTCCTGTACCCTTATACTACGACAACAAGTCTGCCACGTACATCGCCACCAATCCCGTTTTTCATGAGCGGACAAAATACATTTAAGTTGATTGCCATTTTATTCGTGATGCAGTACGAGAAGGACGAATCAGCACTCCACACATCTCCACTGAACTTCAACTTGCAGCCATCCTCACAAAGGCTCTTCCAAGGAAGCGCCTAATGTACTTAGTATCCAAGTTGGGCATGATCGATAGATATGCTCCAACTTGAGGGGGAGTGTTAGAATTATTATATTACAATTATATTTGTAACCTTTCGGGTTCCGTAACCCTTAACCCTTCGGGTTTCGTAACCTTTAACCCTTCGGGTTTCGTAACCCCTCAGGGGTATTTATGTATTTTTCCTCTTGTACTCTCTAGGGTTTTCTCTCTATATAAGAGACCCTAGCCCTATGGAATAGATATCCCATTATGTCTCTCTTCTCCACAGATCAAAATGAGTATAATATTCATATACTTCTGGTCTGAAATGAATTCAGAGATTGTCGATATACGGTCTTGGTTTCCGATTAAACTTTACAATTTTAAATTGTCAAACGATCTCCGATCGACGAACGATTGATTTTGTTGGATCAAATTTTATGGTGGTCTCAGTTTATTTTACAGTTAAGGCTGTGTCATGACTTTAATTTTCCATGATACGAATTACGATCATTTGATTTTTGATCGATTGCGTCCGGACAGGATTCCATATGGGATCTATGGATTGATCTAGGTCTATTCAATATTAATTGAATATTAATTGGTTACGCAGACCCTTAATCATGTCGGATTGAGGTGATTCGGATCATGGTATCACAAATATAAAAATCTCAAAGGGAGTCTCGTCCTCGAGACTCAGGTCGATGTCATTATGTGTTTTATCTGAATTCCATTTTTCCATAAAAACCTCAAAGGAGAAACAAGCCATGTTCTTTTAACATGTATATAATGTAATGACTTGTTTTCAAGAATACCTGAAAAGAGCTACAGGTATTGGGCCCACATGTCTACTTCAGTCTCTTATGTCATCTCTTCAATACCACGTCGATGTCATAACATCTTGACTAAGAGAATCTTTTTGCTATAAAGCTTCTTTTTAACACTATTCAGTATCTGCACTACTCTCTCCTCATATGTCAAATCGAGCTCCACGTCAAGATTCTCGTAGTTGATGACATGCCAAAGGTTGTGCACGTACTTCCTCAGGTTGGATATGTGGAAGACATCATGAATGGATGATAGGTATGGAGGAAGGGCTACTTGATAGGCCACCTTCCCCACATGGACAATAATCTCAAACAATCCAACATATCGTGGTGCCAACTTGCCACGAAAACCAAATCTCTATACTCCCTTTATGGGAAATACTCGTAGGAATGCCATTGAGTGTCTCCCCCTTTCTTGGCTTCAAAACAAAAAAATACTCGTACGAACACCTAATCTCACACCTGTATTTATAGGAATTTCATTAGTATGAAAGATTAAGTTAAATCTTAATAAGTCATATTTGCAAATGGATTAAGAGAAGAGGATCAGATTACCTGAAGCTCCAAATCTCTTCTTCGTCGACCTGCATAGCTCTTCTAGGAGCTCTGAGCCATCAGAAGCTTTTGCCTCACGAAATCAACTGCCCTTGCAGTCTCCTCCAAGAGATCTACGGAGTAAAGAGCGTAGTCATTCACCTCACACCAACTGAGAGGTGTGAGGCAGCTCCGCCCATATAGGGCTTCGAATGGTGCCATGTTGATACTGGAATGATGGTTGTTATTGTTCGTGAATTCTACCAATGGTAGGTGATCCTTCTAGGATCCTTTCCACTCAAGGGTACATGTCTGTAGCAAATCCTCAAGTGTCTGAATGGTGTGCTCGCTCTGTCCGTCAGTTTACGGATGATATGCAGAACTCATCTTCATCTCTGTATGTAACGCTGGCATGAACTCGTGCCAGTAGTGTTATGTGAACATCGAGTCTCTGTCAGACACTAACTCACGTGGTATACCTTAAGCTTGATAATGTTCTGCACATATAACCTGGCCAATCTAGATGGAGTCATGTTGACATGTATGAAATGGACTGACTTGGTCAATTGATTAACAACAACCCAAATAGAAGTCTTCGTTGAGTCTTAGGTGAAGTATTCTGATGTCTAATACTATGGGACCTGCAATACATATCAAAGAGTCCATCGTTACTGTTATTGCAGTATATGCACTTCAGTATTTTTCATGTCCGACTCTCTGTAAGGGAGTGAAAGTCCTTGAACACACCTCTTTAGGGTATGAACCCATAACATCCTTGAAAATTTATTAATAAAGGTTAAAGAATGTGCACCATAAGGATAGTAACAATTAGAGGACCACAAAAATATGTTCAAACCAAACTATAATATTTTTACCTTTTAAAGGATGGGTTACTTTTGACTATAACTCTCAAACTGCTTTAAAACATGTCAATGGTGTATTTTTCTATCTTTTCTTTCTTCATGCCTGAAGGAATATTCCTCCTTATCAAGGTTTATATTTCTTTCTCTCTCAAAATGGATAAGTCTCCTATATCATAGCTAAATTGAATTGTCATCATGGCTGCATTCGTTGTAATCTTGGAAAATGATACATGCATAATTTAAAGGTTGTTATTGCACTTCTTCCCTTAAGTCATGGGAAAAATACCCTTGGTAAGATTCCATTTTCCACCACCAAATATATTGCAATAACTTTCATCATCAAGATTTCCTATTGATATCAAGTTCAAATGCATGTCAGGAGCATGCCTCACATCTTTTAGCTTCAAAAGGGCTTCAAAGTATCCCGTAAAATGACATCACACATGCCAATAACACTAAACAATGATAAGAATGTCAAAATCATTGAACTTTTAAGATGTGAAAACTCCCAATGGAAGTAGGGTTGAACTACTCTTAAGATCTTAACTACCCAACAAGTGTCATCTCTAATGAGATTGACTATATCTATGTTAGACATAATAAACAAATCATGCTATGAGGGATGCCAGCAATATTGTCATCTTGTCATTCTTTTCTTGCTGAGAACCCACTCCAATGGTATGGTGGTAGCGCAATGTTCCTACCACCCTAAAGACCGAGGTTCAAATCCCTCCTTGTGGGGGTTGCATTAGGTAGCCAACAACCAGCGTAAAAATAGCCAAATCTTTCAACATGGATTTGAGCATGAATCCATGTAGTCCACCTTACATAAAAGTAGGAGAAGGCTTCACCATTTTTTAGTCGACCCTACTTAATAATTGGAAAAGATTTTTATTGTTTGTCGTTGTCGTCGTTATTTTCTTGCTTCTCTTCTCTTCTTGTAAATTGGAAGCAAAACTTCTTGATGTGTCATTTCTTATCGCAATAGTGACACTCCAACTCTTTGTATTGGGATATAGACTTCATTCTGCTTTGATATCTTCCTTCAGAATTTTTTGAATTTAGTTCTTGTATTTTAAGTAACCAAAACTTCTAACTGTGATGAAGAACTTTAATATTTTCTTCTCACCTCTTCATTCAGAACACCAGCATTGACATTCCCCAAGGAAACAACTCTTCCCCAAGGAAACAACTCAATCATGTTCAGAGTTAGTGGGAAAAATTAAAAATGTCTCCTAAATGTATGGAAGTTAGCATACCTATCGGCTTCATCTTAAAATTGTATTCCCATGATGGAAAGGTGATTAAGAATACGTTGAAATTCATTTAGATGGTATGGAATATAAGTATCATCTTGAATTTCATCTGCATCATTAGTAGGTTTAACTTGGTGTTCCCGGTCTTCAAAGCATATAGGTTCTCCAATTTGGATCAAAGTGTTCGTGCAGAAGCCTCGTTCTGAATGTTATTATACACATTTTCATCCCCAAACTGTTGAATAAATCTGTAAACTTGTTCATTCTCGAACTATCATTCCTCGTCGCTTGTGGATTCAGGCTTCTAGGTGGCAAAATAGGAAGTTGCATCACTTTCACAAATAGTAAGACATTCATATTATTTTTCCAAAATTGTAGTTGGCCTCATTCAGGTTGATCATCATGGTGGTGCAGAGTTCATCTTACCAACCAACATGGTTCTAATACGACTCCTTGTATAAATCAAATTGTGGAAAAAACACAAAGCTGATAGGAGACACTGTATGTTAAATCCAAGACCACTACAACTATAGATAAATCTAACTATAAAAAATCAACCATAAATGTATAAAGAAAATTAACGTGGAAAACCCTCAATGTGAGGATGAAAAACCTTGGAGATGATTACGACCCTGTGGAGAAAAGAAGAGAAGGAATATTATGTGTTTATTCTTTGAGGTCTAGGGGTCCTTATATAGGACTAAACCCTAGGGTGCTCAGAAGGGAACTTACATAAATACCCCTGTGGGGTTACAATGATAAGTAAGGAAACAATGATAATAAGGAAACAATGATAAATAAAGAAACATCAATCTACAGTAATCTCTAACACTTCCCCTCAAGTTGGAGCATATTCATCAATCATGCCAAACTTGGAAGTTATCCAGGAAAGCCGCTTCTTCGTCACTGCCTTGGTAAAAATATCAGCAAGTTGAAGATCTGTTGGAATGTGCGGCGTGGTTATCTTTCCTCCTCATACATCATCTCTGATAAAGTGGCAATCAATCTCAATATGTTTTGTTCTCTCATGGAACACAGGATTGGTAGCAATGTAGGTAGATGATTTGTTGTCGCAGTACAAGGGAATAGGAGTGGATGTAGCAGCATTTAGTTCTTGTAGAAAAGTGAGCGGCCATGTGATCTCACATGTAGCCTGAGCCATTGCTCTATATTCAGCTTCAGCACTAGATCTTGAGACGACTGCTTGTTTCTTGCTCCTCCAACTAACCAGGTTTCCACCTACCATCATGGCATATCCAGTTGTAGATCGACGGTCTTCAGGTGAGCTTGCATAATCGGTGTCAGCATATGCAGTAAGATTTGTGTGACCATTTGCCCCATAGAAGACTCCGCGTCCTGGCGAGTCTTTTAGGTAGCGAAGAATTTGAAGAACATGTTGCCAATTGTTGTAGCATGGTTTCTCTATATATTGGCTGGCTCTGCTTACAACATATGATATATCAGGTCTAGTAACTGTAAGATATAGAAGTTTGCCAACCAGACTCCTATATCATGTAGTGTCTTCAAAGAGAGGATCATTGGATGCAGAATGTTTTCTAGGCTCTGTTGGAATTCCTGAGGGTTTGCTCCCAAATAGTCCTGCCTCAGTTAGTATGTCAAGGCAGTATTTCCTCTGCGACATATGTAAGCCTTTCTTAGTACGTAGGGCTTCTATGCCTAGGAAATAGCAAAGTTGTCCAAGATCCTTGGTGACGAATACTTTTTGCAAGAAAGCCTTGGTTTCTAGTATCCCTTGGTCATCATCTCCAGTAATAATCATATCATCTACATATACAACAAGAATTACAATACCAGTCTGCCGTTTACTGACAAAGACCGAATAGTCAGACGTAGTCCTCTGGAAGTCCATGGTGCCAATCTCTGTACTCAGTCTATCAAACCAAGCTCTTGGACTCTGCTTTAGTCCGTAGATGGCTTTGTGAAGTCGGCATACATACTCCCCCTCGACTTCGTAACCTGGGGGTTGTATCATGTAGACTTCTTCGTCAAGCTCTCCATATAGAAATGTATTCTTGACATCTAACTGAAACATAGGCTACCCTTTGTTCACAGCCACAGAGATGATAGTTCGTATGGATCACATTCCAGCCATATGTGAGAATGTTTCAAAGTAGTCTACTCCATATGTTTGAGTAAAGCCTTTTGCTACAAGTCGTGCCTTTAAACGATCAATAGAGCCATCGGGGGACTGCTTTGTAGTGAAGATCCAACAACATGCAACTGGTTTACATCCAGGAGGTCATTTGACAAGGTCCCATGTTTTTCGGGACTATAATGCTTCCATTTCTTCATTCATTGCCATTCTCCATCCTTCATTTTGTAATGCACTGTGATGATCTTTGGGAACATAAATAGCCATTATGACATCTGCATATCTTTTGTCAGAGCAAGATAACCCATCAGTAGAGGTGAAATGAGATATTGGATGAAGTGTACACTGCCTCTTTGTTCTTCGTAGTGTGATCGGAAGCTCCTGAGGACTATCCGGGGTAGCATTGGTGGGAGTACTCGAGGATGGCATAGTGTCCTGCAACAGTGGAATAGGTAAAGGAACATGAACATGATTGGACACAGTTCTTCTTTTGTACATAATTGGTGAAGGAGGAAACTGTAGGGGAATATCGGACACTGTCTGAGTAAAGAAACTGTTTTGTTCAAAGAAGATGACATCAAGAGAAACGTAATAACGATGTCCTGTAGGATCATAACATATGTATCCTTTTTGTTTTTGAGAATACCCTAGAAAAACATATTTGATAGCACGAGCAGATAATTTGTCAGGGGTATGAAAATTATGGACAAAGGTTGTGCATCCGAAAATCCATAAGGGTAGAGGGAAAGGTTTCTCCTTGGAATATAGTAAGTTGAAAGGAGTGGAGCCTTGTAGAGAAGCAGAGGGGACCCTGTTTATAAGATGAACAACAGTTAGGATAGCATTTCCCAATATATCTTGGGGACATTCATATGGGTGAGTAAGGAACGAGCAATATCAAGAAGATGTCTCAGTTTTTTTTCAGCAACCCCATTTTGTTGGGATGTATATGGGCAAGATGTTTGATGTATGGTTCCCTGGGAGGCAAAAAAGGTTGTCAAGTCATTCTGAGTAAATTCCAGAGCATTATCAGAACGAAAGATTTTAATAGTAGTAGAGAAAACATTTTTGACATAGTGAAAGAAGTTCTTGACAATGATATTAATTTCTGAACGTTCTTTTAACAAGAAAACACAAGATAAGCGACTATAGTCATACAAAAAAAATAGCAAAGTACCTATGACCACTAATAGTTTTGACCGGACAGGGTCCCCAAATATCACAATGAATTAGGAAGAAAGGAGTAGTGCGACGAGACTCAGTTCTAGCACGAAAGGAAACTCCATGATGTTTTCCGAACTGACATGCTTCACACTCAAAGGGTTTTAGCTTAGATAGTTCAGGAAACATCATAGAGAGAGCCTTGGCAGAAGGATGTCCCAGACGAAGATGACATAGAAGGGGATCGTCAGATATGGAGGTAGCGCCAGCAAAGTTGGAAGTAGACGGACTGTTGAGGTAATATAGGCCATTCCTCTCATGTTCCCCACCAAAAATCTGCCTCGTCAGGATGTCCTGAAAATAGCAGCAGAATTCATCAAAAATAACACGACAATGTAGTTCATGACATAGCTTCTGAACAGATAAAAGACTGAGCGGGAAAGCAGGAGCATAATGCACATCTGTCATTCGAAGTTTGTTGAAGTCAATAGTTCCAACAACAGTCACGGGAGAATGATCCCCATTGGCAACACGAACACTCTTTACAGTGGTAGAGGGTTGAGAAGAGGTGAGTAGACTTGCATCGCCCGTTAGATGAGTGGAAGCACTAGAATCAATAATCCATGCATGTTTGGTAACAGAGACTGAGTTGGCTACTGTACCTGAGGTGGTGGCAAGCCTAGCAGTAGCAGCAGAGGCAGTCGTGTCTTTGGTTGAGGGAGTGGAATCATTTAGAAGTTGTCGTAGACGAGAATATTCAGAAGCAGTGAATGGAGTATGTTGTCCATCTGTATTTTGAGTAGTTGTATCATTGTTTGTATCCTGTGGTTCCTCGTCATAAGTGTTATGAGCACTTGGTTGCTTGCCAAATGTTGCCCAACAATGCTCAAAAGGATGATTCATGCGACCACAGTGTACGCATGCAGGATAACGACCAGTAGAGAAATCACCACCACGACCTCTTCCAAGGTTACGTCCACGACTAGAGTCACATCCACGGCCACGACCTCGGCCTCCAGGATAAGATTGACGTCCTCTGTTCCCAGATGAATAGTGGGTTGTTGTCTCTGTAGAAGAATGAACCACAGAATTTTGAACCGGAGCCTCCAGTTCCTGTAGTCGACCGAATATGGTTTCGATCGTAGGCAAATTATCTGCCATAAGAAATTGATCTTTTGCAATTTTGTACTTCGGATGAAGCCCCGAGAGGAACCTGTAAACCTGCCACTCAGCACGTTCGCCTATTTGCTTATCACAGCATGCAGGTTGAAAGATAAGAAGTTCTTCAAAAAGGCTTGTAAGTGTCCGGTAGTATTCAGTTAGATTGGTTTCTTCTTGATTAGTAGACCAAATTCTTGTATATATATCAGAAAGACGAGACTTGGTTGTTTTCTGAGGATATGTGTGCTCAAGATTTTCCCACATGGCTTTAGCAGTATCTTTATATAAGAGATTTGCAACAATATT
This sequence comes from Ottelia alismoides, assembly GCA_037367405.1. Taxonomy (NCBI): domain Eukaryota; kingdom Viridiplantae; phylum Streptophyta; class Magnoliopsida; order Alismatales; family Hydrocharitaceae; genus Ottelia; species Ottelia alismoides. Next base: position 382,464 of record JAZKJV010011904.1, on the reverse strand, counting down.
TGGATCTACACCTTTTTTCATCCAAGTAATTACCTGACAATTGTCGACAAACCAGGCTTCATAATCTGCATCAGTGGTAGAGGGAGGAGTCTTTGTGAGGATGGTACTCTTTCGTTGGCCACCAATAAATATCTTGAAGGATCGAGACCATAGAACATAGTTTTCGGAGCCTTTCAACTTGATAGATGTGCCTTGTACCATCAGAGAAGGAGGATACATAGGCTTGGTCTCGATGGACGTCATGATTGCGTCTCTAGGTAAAGAAAAAGTGACCTAGATGCAGTTGTAGTTGATATGTAGGACCCCCTTAGTTGCACATTTTTGGAGAGTTTTGGAGGCTCAACGCCCTAAACCAAAGTCGAACAAGAGGCCTAGGGCGGGAGCAGTAGATGCCTCTGGCGGCTGAAGCCTACGGAATGGAGCCCTCGCACGGAGAAGCAGCCTGGCGCAGGGCGCAGATCCACAGGAGCGCAGGTTGGGGGGGGGGGGGGGGCTCGGAGCCCTAGCGCGCAGGTGGGGAGGGCTTGAAGCCCTAACGCGACAGGTGGGGGCGCAGGTGAGGGGGCTTGGAGCCCTAGCGCGGTAGGGGCCTAGCTCTCGCGCAGGACGCAAAGGCGGCACAGAGCCCTCGCGTAGGGCGCAGAGGCGCAGGGGCGCAGCCCGATCTGTAGGGGCCTAACACGAGCGGCACAGAGCCCTCGCGGAGAAGCGGCCTGGAGCCCTCGTGCAGGGGTGTATTAGCGCGGGCGTGGTAGGCTCAGCAGCAGAGCGCAGGTGCACGGGCTCGAGCGCGGAGGCGACAGACGACAGAGGAGGATGGGGCGGGCGTTGGCGGAGGGATGTTAGGTCTAACACCGGTCTAGGACCGCTGCTCTGATACCATGTGGAGAAAAGAAGAGAAAAATGTTGTGTGTTTATTCTGTGTGGTCTAGGGGTCCTTATATAGGATTAAACCGTGAGGTGCTCGGAAGGGAACTTACATAAATACCCCTGTGGGGTTACAATGATAAGTAAGAAAAAAATGATAATAAGGAAACAATGATAAATAAAGAAACATCAATCTACGGTAATCTCTAACAAACCAAAAATCAAGTAATATAATCAATAGTTATAATCCATAAGGAGCTTACACATGACCGGCACTCTCTACAATGGCACAAATGATAAAAAAAACAAAGATGGTTTACGCCAAATTTATCATTGGGATAGACAACAGATTGATGCCTTGGAATCAAACAATCATAAAAGTCCACAAATATGGGTTTGTGGGTACACATCGATCCTTGATCACATGTCCATACTTCTTCTCTTCTCTCTCTTTCGCTCTTTGATTTCTTGAGTTGGATGCCTTTGGATGAGGGACCAAGGGTCTTTTATATAGATGGACATGAGAGAAAACATAGTAATGAAGTCCCAAATCACATAGGATTACGATTAGAGAACATGTATTCCAAAAAAAGTAGTTGATTTTGTTGGAGTATATGCGTCATTTCGTCCAAGATCCATCTACCACATCACAGTGCTTAGTCCCTCATCTACCAATGGTAGGACTTGGAGGGTCTATGGAGGCTATATAAGAAGCCCTAGATTTCATGTATCCAATGAGAACGTGCAACAGATACGTTAGTCTTTTGAGACGTTCTCTCGTGGCTTCATCCCACTCCTTATGGAGTAGGGTTCCATGTTAAAATCATGCGTTATTCAATGTTTTATTCATTATTTCTGATACGCTTCCACATTATTTATTTTCTAACATGGTATCAGAGCGGGATCGATTCTTGAGGAGTTATTTTTCATCATTTGTTCGAGATTCAATTTTGATATTTTGAAGATTATTATTATATTTTGAAGATTGTATATCAATCCCAGATATTGTTCTTAAAGATTTGCAAGCATATTCGTGTTTAAGTTCAAGATGCAACCTATGGTTTTTTAAAACCCTAATTTTTTCCACCATCGAACTTGACGATGCGGCACCGCTTTCACTGCCAATGCCATCTTCCAAGATCTTCCTGCTGATTTCCCAGCACTGCCTTCGTGTGAGATGTTGCTACTATTGTGCAGCCTCACCCTTCAGTCCATAGGTGGCTCCCATCTAGTGCGCATATAGCCTCCTCTTGCAAGGGAGGCATCGCCCTCCTCCCAGGTGGCACATCATGCAGGGGCTGAACTCTGTCAACCCACTCTAGCACGCGAGATGCCCTCGAAGCATCTCCAGTACTTGGCAGTGGAGCCCCATCGACATCGCACACATCTCCATCGCGTGCGACATCTGCACACAGATCTTCTTCGCGCAGCAACCATTGCCCAGGCGGTGCGTTGGCGACGCACTCCAGTTTAGCGACGCTCCTACTTTCGAAGCCGCGATATGCAAAGTCCCACCTTTATCCGCTCCAGGCGGAGCCGAATCATCCCAAGAGGTCTCGTCGGGCGATGAATGCCACACTCCTCTCGATCGATGGCGCTGCTCCGAACCCCTTACAGGTGGCAAGCCCAAGATGGCGACGAGATTACCCATGCCGTAGTGGCGGCAAGAAAAGAATGCCCTCATTAGGGCATCGAAGAGGGTTCTCAATGAGGGAACCTAAAAAAGGCTTTATTTAAAATATATATTTTTTGTAAGAGGGGGAAAGAACAGTCGTGTTGGGCTGCTGCAGATAAAAGCCCCAAGTGGGATGAAAGTAAAGAAAAAAAGAGGAGAAAAAAACTAGGGTTGCTGCAAATAGGCCCTTTGGGCTGTGTTCGAAAGAAAAAAAGGAGTGGGATGCAACATCAATAAAAAAGAAGAGAGAAGGTCCACAGTTTTGTAACCCCTATTTGGGTTGAGTTTCAAGGGTCCAATTGGACCACAAGTATCTAAAAAAAGGAAAAGGTGCATACAAAAAATTGTATGCAAAAAAATTGACGAGTTTGCTAAAAAAATTGGGGAAATAGCCAAGTAAAAAAAGAAAAAAGAAAAAGAAATTTTGCAAGAAAAGCTGAAAAAATTTTGCATCGGCTTATTTGGTTTTTGTTTCTTCCCCACATTTTCTTGTCTTCTCCCAACTTTGTCGATGTCATTATTTTCCGACAAGTATAGGAGAAAGGGGAGAATTGTGTAGAGCTACATGTTGGATTTTTCAGTTTCTCCAGTCCAGCAGCCAACCAGATTGTCAGACTATACAGAGTTTTCAGATTCAGACTCGACATTCAGATTTTGAGTCCTCAGTCAGATGTGCATATGTTTGACATCATTTGTTGTGGTCCCTATCTTTTATTTTTGGTCTCAGTGTTCCATAGGAAATCCAGAGTAGAAATCTCATTCCATATGCCATGTGAGCTAGGGTTTTCATGTGGTTTCATGGGGACTCTAGAGTAGAGATCCCATTCTCTGAGCTAGTATGGGAGAGACCAAATCTTCGACGAGAAGACTTTTCATACCCCATTCTCTAGTGACCGTGGACTCCGACGAGGATGTCTCTACGGTTTTTTCAGTTCGGCTCTTTCAGAGATGGTGCAGTTGTCCACATGATGTGGCATGCCAGAGTTCTCCAGGTGGAGTCTTATTTCCGGTTACAGTGATTCTGACAGGTGCAATACAGAGTGCATGCTCTCCGACGAGGAGATTCATTTTGACTCACACTCCAGCCTGTTTGTTCCTCCTCTCCTGCATGACATGAGAAGCAACATCCTTGATAGCAGCCGACAATTGTGCGCGTTGAATTGATATTGTCTGTAGTGTCTTGTATTATGAGTTTGAGTGATTTCTTTCTGTTTGTCCAAGATGAGCATTGCATGCTCCAGCTTAAGGAAGAGTGTTGGAGTATATGTGTCGTACGTAAGATGAGTAAATGGATCCTTCCAAGATCCATTTACACATCCCAGTGTTTAGTCTCACATCTACCAATGGTGTGACTTGGAGATTACATGGCGGCTATATAAGAAGCCTCAGACCTCATGTATCCAATGAGAAAGTGCAATAAACACATCAACCCTTCGAGGCGTTATCCTGTGGTTTCATCCCACTCCTTAGGGAATAGGGTTCCAAGTTAAAATCACACGTTCTTCAATATTTTATTCTTTATTTCTGATAAGCTTTTGCATTCTTTATTTTCTAACAGATTTCCTTATCCAATGAGGATCCATTGCAATTAAGACAAAGTAACATACTAACATCTTATTTCCGGTTGAGACCTCACATAGAGGGGCACCCACCCGACAGATAATACCAATAAAAATATATTATAAAATTTCGATAGGTGCCCTGTATACTTTATCATCTCAATAACTTTCATTTGACAAAAGCAACATGATCACTATCTTACGTGACAATGATCCATCCTCCACTTTTTACTGCAAGGATTTTTATGCTGCATTCATTGTTATTACAGGTTGCAGAACTTCTGGCAGTTGTGGCCAAGAACAGGGGTCTTTCTTACTGTAAAGTGGTGGAAGTGATAGCTGAAACAACAGCACCACTGACACCGATGGAGGAGCTTCTTGCAAAAATTCCCTCCCAACGTGTTGATACATCAGTGGCAAAGGTAGATCAATATATCTACAACGGAGAAATATCCCTTTTTTAAATACTGATAGTAGCCATTGTTTTCTTACAAAATAATGACTAAATTTATTGCATCATCTGACATTGTCATAATTTCATGAAATTATATAATTTCCATCCCATTATTTTGAAGAAATGAGTTAAATGAACCCATACAAAACTCGTAATTAAGATGATGCTTTGCATGCCAATAACTTAACTTTTCATTTGGTAACAACTCCCTTTAACTTTTCATTTGGTAACTGTTAGAATACTTCAATATGTTTATTCCATAGAGCCCTCGGGTCTCTTATATAGGGAGAAAACCCTTGGGTAAATTACAGAGTCTTACAAAATATAAATAGAAATTAGGAAACAATAAAACGTAACATATATATAAGTCTCTACACTCCCCCTCAAGATGGAGCATAGATATCTATCATGCTCAGCTTGGAAGAACATCTCTGGAAAGGTCCTCTGAGCAGTGGTTTGGTGAATATGTCAGCCGTCTGATCCTCTGAACTGACATGAGAGGTGGAGATGAAGCCCTTCTGAATCATGTCTCTAGTAAAATGACAATCCACCTCGATGTGCTTTGTTCTCTCGTGAAAAGCTGGATTATTGGCAATAAATAATGCTGTCTGATTGTCACATTGGAGATTCATAGGCAAGGGGACATCTACAGTCAGATCTTCTAAGACTGCTCTAACCCACATCATTTCTGCAGTTGCTTGTGCCATGGCTCTGTACTCGGATTCCGCACTGGACCTCGCCACAACAGTCTGTTTCTTGCTTTTCCAAGAAACTAAAGAGGTTCCTATAAAGATAGCAAATCCAGAAGTGGATTTACGATCCCTTGGACATCCTGCATAATCTGCATCTGCACAAGCTGAAATAGATAGATCCGTATCTTTCCTAAATAGCAACCCTGTGCCTGGGGAAGACTTCAGATATCTCAATATCATATACAAGGCATCCATATGAACTTGCCTTGGCTGCTCCACAAATTGACTCACCCGGTTTACTGCAAAGGCAATATCCGGTCGAGTTATAGTAATATATAAGAGCTTACCCACCATCTCTCTGTACCTTCTTTTGTCCACCTCCTCGGTATCATCATCGTACAGCTTCATGCTTGGGTCCATAGGTGTACTTGAAGGTCTGCATCCAGTCATTCCTGCTTCAGGTAGCAGGTCCGTGACATATTTTCTTTGAGTCATCACCATTCCTTGTGCATTTCGTGTAAACTCTATCCCCAGAAAATATCGTATCGTGCCCAGATCCTTCGTAATGAACTGGTTTCCCAACAGGGACTTGGTTATCTCAATCCCCTGAGCATCATCTCCTGTGACCAAGATGTCATCAACATATATCATAACAACAACTGTACCTCTAGGGGTCTTCTAGATGAACAATGAATGGTCCGCATTTGATCTCCTGAACCCTTGTTTTTCAATTAGCTGAGACAGCTTCTGGAACCATGCTCGGGGACTTTGTTTAAGGCCATAGATAGCCTTATGAAGTCTGCACACCATCCGAGTCTCCCCCTCAGCAGCAAATCCTGGTGGCTGCTGCATGTAGACTTCCTCCTGGTAGGTCTCCATACAAAAAAGCATTCTTGACGTCAAGCTGAAAAATGGTCCAGTTACGTACCATAGCAACAGATAGGAGGATGCGAAGAGTGGAGTGTCTAGCTACCGGTGAAAAAGTATCCATGTAATCTACCCCATATGTCTGGGTAAATCCCCGTGCTACAAGTCTTGCCTTGTACCTATCAAGACGTCCATCCGCATGATATTTCACCGTAAAGATCCACTTGCAACTCACCACAGGAGCACCTGAAGGAATGGGAACAAGAGACCAAGTCCCTCGAGACTGCAGAGCACGCATCTCCTCTTCCATGGCTAGACGCCAGCAATCAATCTTCATGGCATCTTGATAGGTCCGTGGAATCTCAACGGACGAGACAACAGCTACAAACTTCTGGAAGTCCCCATTGAGACGATGAAATGAGACATGAGAAGCAAGCGGGTACGAAGCACACTGTCGCCTTGGCTTCCTATGAGCTATAGGCCGATCAAGATCGTCTATGACTGGCGGATCCTCCTCCTGTTGTAAAGACTCCTGCACCGGTGCATTGGCTAATCCATCATTAGTGGTAACATCATAACATACCTGAGGCGTGCTGGATGGTTGGCATGTAGCTTGAGCTGGCCCTGTTCGCCTTGTATAGAACTTAGGAAATGGTATAATTGGAGGTGGTGGTGGTGGTGGAGGTGGATTAGAGGATTGACTCAGACTTGGAGGTGGAGGCACATAGACATGAGAGTCCGTGGATGTGGAGGAGATCAGTCTATCACCTGCAGGGGAGAAGTACATGACTGGTTCGAAAAAGGTAACGTCAGCACTCACATAGTATTTGTTATGAATGGGATCATAACAACGATATCCTTTCTGTGTCCTGGAGTAGCCCACAAAAACACACTTGATAGCCCTAGGAGAGAGCTTATCAAGTCCTGGAGATAACCGGTGGACAAACGCAACAGTACCAAAGACCCGAGGTGTAAGTGTAAACAAATCTTTGTCAGGAAATAGAAGAGAGAAAGGAGACTTTTCGCCAAGTACAGTTGTAGGCATGCGGTTGACCAGATAGCATGCTGTAAGGATAGCATCCCCCCAAAAAGATAAGGGTGCGGAACTTTGAATAAGTAATGTGCGAGCAATGTCAAGAAAGTGTCTATGCTTTCGTTCTGCAACACCATTTTGTTGAGATGTGTATGCACATGTGGTTTGGTGAATAATGCCTTTAGAAGAAAGAAAGCGAGCAAGAGAACGAGTGCAAAATTCCAAGGCATTGTCAGTACGCACATACTTAACAGTAGACGAAAAAACATTTTGAACCTCATTGATAAGATTTTGAATAACACTTCCTGCTTCTGATATATTTTTGAGAAGAAAAGTCCAGGACACTCTAGAAAAATCATCAACAACAACTAAATAAAACCTGTGCCCCTGATGATCTGGGACACGACTGGGACCCCAAATATCTATGTGAAATAACTCAAATGGGGAGCGACTGCTCCGACCCTGACGACTGGGGAAGCTGGACCGATGGTGCTTCCCTAACTGACATGCTTCACAACGAAAAGACGAACCCGGAGATATCTGAGGCAGGAGGTGGCGCATTTTCTGTAGTGGCAGGTGACCAAATCGAAGATGCCAGGTATATGGTGAGACGGAGCCCTGAGAATGTAGTGAGACTCCAGCATACGAGGTCCGTACAAGACGATAGAGGCCATTGTGCTCAGAACCACAACCAATCACCCTGCCCGTTAGTATGTCCTGAAAAATGACAGAAGATGGATCAAATATAGCACGACAATGCAAATCTCTAGTAATCTGACTAATGGATAATAGATTCATAGAGAATTCTGGTGCATGCAAAACATTCTGTAAGTGCATAGAAGGCAGCAAATCCGTCTCCCCCTGACCGACGATCGGAGAATGAGTACCATCAGCAATGAGTACAGAGCGACCAGGCTGAACAACTCTATAGGACTGCAGGATATCTCTATCATGACATAGATGATGGGTGGCTCCAGAATCAACAATCCAACCTGTGAGATCATGGTTATGATATGAGACCGGAGGACTACCTGAGGCAGTAGCAGAGGCAGATGTACTGGCAGATGCCGAAGCGGCAATCTCAGAGGTGTCAACACCCTCTGACGATGACTGTGGCATGATATCACGAAGCCGTGCCACTAGCTCCTCGAACCTGTGGTCTGTAGCAGGAGTTGAAGGACCCTGAACATGATCCGCGACACGTGCAGAGGGAGGGAAGCCGTGCTTGGAATAGCATGTATCCTCTGAGTGACCAGTACGGCGACAGAATGAACACGTGGAACGTATGCGACCTCCGCGACCACGTCCACCACTTCCTCTTCCACGAAATGAGGACGAACCACCACGTCCCCTGGAGACTGCCATTGCTGACGGAGTCGCAGAAGCTGTATTGGACGGAACAGGTACACGACTGAGCCTCCTGTATACCTCTTCCATCGGAGGGATGGTGGCATCTGCTAGAATCTGAGCACGTGCTGCCTCGTACTCTGGGTCTAGGGCAGCGAGCAATACGCCAACCATAGTGGCGTTGCGGAACGTCTTCTGCTGTTCCGGCGTGGCTGTAAGCGGAATGGTGCTATAGAGCTTCTCGAACATGCCACGAAGCGACGTGTACAGGGAATGAAGAGGCTTTCCATTCTGCTTCGTGGTAAATATATCATGCTGCAACTGGAGCATCTTCGTTTCATTGCGAACCTGAGAGTACGTCATAGACAAAATATCCCACATCCCTTGGCGGTGGGCTGGTGAAGGACATCATTCGCTATCTCTGTCGTGAGCGTACCTGAGAGCCACACCTTGGCGTACGCATCATCAGCCTCCCATGAGGCATAGATCCCTGTCTTCTCCGGTGGTTCATCCTCGGTAAGAATATGCTTCTTACCACACGACTTCATGAGACTGAGGAACTGCATCGCCCACAGTTCGTAGTTTGTCCCGTCCATTTTGACGATTGGTGCCGAACCTTTGAAGGCACCTATGACGGGCATATCGATCTTCTGATCTGACATAATGCCGGAGAAGAACAACTACTGATAGAGCAAGAAAACTGTCTACCAAGACCTTGCAGGATTCAAGTGCATAGGTAGACGATTATGCACTTGAATCGAACATGACGCCGAGTCCGAAGAACGCAGCACACCTGCAACGAGTAGAGGCTTTGAGAGCCTCTACTTGACAAAGACGGCGACTAGAAGGGGACGACGGCGGTTGGACAACAGGTGGGGCCCTGCGGCAGGGTTGGCGGCAGGTGGGGGGGGGGGGCCCGGCGGTGGTGGGAGAGGGGGGGGCCCGGCGGCAGGTGGAGGGGCCCAGCAGGGACCGGCGGCGGCGGAGGGGGCCCGACAGGGGCTGGCAGGAGGTGGGGGGGTCCCGGCGTCGGTGGGGAACCCGGCGGAGGAGAGAAGGCGGCGGCGGCGGGAGGCTTGGCGCCCGGGGGGGTGGGCGTCGAAACCCTAGAGAGGGGGGGGGGGCGGTGGAAAAACCCTAGGTTAGGGTCATGGCTCTGATACCATGTTAGAATACTTCAATGTGTTTATTCCATAGAGCCCTCGGGTCTCTTATATAGGGAGAAAACCCTTGGGTAAATTACAGAGTCTTACAAAATATAAATAGAAATTAGGAAACAATAAAACGTAACATATATATAAGTCTCTACAGTAACAACTCCCTTTTTCGTGGTCAGTAAAACATGAATGCTTTTGGAAAGACATAACGTAGCACAAACTTTTAGCGCTCCGTTTAAAAGACACGAATATTTCGGAAGAGACAGGCCATATCTTGCCTCTTTTAATTGAAAACTAATAAAAGGTCCATTCTTCTACGTATACTTTCAACAGACATCATATATTTTGGTATGCAAGCACTTTTTAGACAATTTAATAACCTGAGTAGTATTTATCGCTAAATGCATTTACCTAGTTACCGTCAATATCTGGTTCCCTTGGGCACTTATACAAAAGGATGAAATTTTGTGATCGGCTCTTCTTTTTTTCTCAAAGTGCGTTTGAAAAATGTAGTACTGTTGCTTGAAACCTTCTCCATATATTATAATGAAGATATTATGTTTAATATTACATGGCATGCAATAATCGTATTCTTAATTTCTTCTTAGAAATGGAATTTCCATGATGTGTTGTTAGCTTCAATTTTCATTGATCAGAACTGGAAATAGGATTTTCTTGCGAAATGATTGCTTCCACCAAGCATACTGCACAAGGAAAAGAAAGCACGTTAAAGATGCAGAAAGAACCTTAACATCACAAATTCACAATTTATGTGATTCTATTTATAGAATAATCGAACAACTACAATCAGAGGCCCACGTTTTCAGATGGCACAAAGAGAGTTAAACGGTATCAGAGAGATCCCAAAATTCAATATCTTTGGTAGCCCATCTCGCAGGGAACATCAAAGAAGGAAATGAATTTTTCAAGACCTTGTATCATATAATTTGAATAAAAGGTTTAGTTGACACTTGCATGTGTAGGGGCCCTTTCTAGTTCATTATGCATCAATATGGATGGGGCAGTGCCTGTACGTTCTGACCAAATCCAATAGATCCTACTTGTCTCCAACTCAAACAAGAACCAATGGACGTGTCTTTTTTTTTATCAAGATGGCAATTTGTATTCAGAACAAAATTGGGCTGTAGATAGCAACAGAATTAATTACATTCTCAACGAATCTATTTAGTATTGTACATCATACGTTACCATGCATGTCCTTTTTAAATTTCTATTACTCTTTTTATCTATTCGTTGCTTCTAATATACTTTTTTCTTTTGCCATTTCTTCTCAGGAATCGCCCCCAACACCTGAACCAGATCCTACCCCTGTAAACACATCTACTGAACCTGAACAGCTGAACCCTCAGAAACAAAGACCGCTCTCACCTTATGTGGTGTAAGCTACTTTATTTGCTTCACTTAGAAACACTACTTAGGCCTGAGAGCAGTTATCATTCCCTTGAAAGTAAATTGCTAATGATTAATTAAATTTATAAGGATTTTCACGGATGCCCTTGTCAATTCTCGACAATACACAACTAGATGCACTAAATGTGTTCATATATGCATCTCTACAAAATTTCCTTCTAAATTTATTTACATTTTCATGTGTTAACAAGTTTATCTTAAAGTGCATTAAAGATTCAAGATGTTGTACATGGAAAATTTTATGGTGTTTGTGGCATCCGTCAACATGGGTTAGTATGTCAGAAGTAACCTTGTTTTGGACTATTTATTTCAAAGATGGAGGCCTTCTTGATGCTCGCCTAAGGAGAAATTGTGTAGATATTATGAACTTGGTAGGTTTGTTTGTGAACAAAAAATGGCTGCATTCCATGTACAAACAACGAAAATAGCTTCGAAAGCCAACCACGGTAAGAGTACCTCGCTTTGATGGAACTAGCTATAGATTCTAGAAAAAAAGTGAGAATGCAGATGTTCCTCAAGTCAATGGACTATGAAGTTTGGAATGTCATCAAATTAAACTACACACATTCTGTCATCACATAGACAATTGTCCTAACAGATCTGGACAAGCAGGCGCACACAACTCAAAGGCAGTGAATTCTATATTATGTGCTATCATGAAAGAAGAGTTCAATCACATGTTTGCATGCAAGATAACTTACGAGATCTAGAACAAGCTAAGGTTCGCACATGAAAGCACAAATACGGTAAAAGAAACTCGGGTGGAACTTTTGTGGCAAAGATATTAATTATTCATAATGGAAGATGGGGAGGTGATCCGAGATATATACAAGATTCATGAGCATTGTAAATGGTATGAAAAATCTCGATGTAGATGTTAACGATCTATACATGTGATGATTGTCTAAGCCGATGTGTTAATATGTCAGTTGTAGTACTCGATCCAGATGATGATCAAACAAGTTTATTTCAACACTTATAATTAGTCAGGTAATTGGGCCCTAGGTAGAACACGAGGAGCACATTATAAGAAGATACAATTTGGATCGACTTCCAATTCAGCTATTTATTTCACTCACCAAATACATAAGAAAATAATTTAACCTAGGTGTACATGTATATGTACATTAATATGACAGAATAATAACATGAGAGAGAAAAGGATAGGTGTCTTGATAGTTCACCCCATATGTCTAAGTGAAACCTTTTGCCAGTAGTTGGGTTTTTTAGCCACTTGATAATCATGAGGAGAAAAGAGGCGTCTGTGTTTAAGTAGAAGGAGACCTTGTGCCGAAATGAAAGGGATTGCCTCTAATATAATAAAGAATGTCAAAAAATACTAATTTCTCTAATACTATAGTAAGTTGTAGTAAGTTGTTGAGTGCTACGCTAAAAGGAGTAGAAGGGTGAGGCAAGAACGAGACATAGTATGTCTATTCACTTAGTACTTGAAACTAATTATAAATAAAATAGGAGAGGGCACTAAAAGTGTTGTTAGGTTCAATTTTTTTCTTATGTTGTTTGGGACCCTTTAAGCTAGAACTTCATTTCATAGAGATTTTGGTTTCCTTGATAGCTAAAAGTTCTCCAACTACAAAGTCGCCATATCATCTACCATGGCTAGATGTCACTAGTTATGTCATAGTGCCTCCTGATATCTGCATGGGACAATAAAAACTGGCAATCTTGTCACAACTTCTTGTATTCCTCTGAGAGATGATCAAGGGAGAAATGACCAGAGAGAAGTATGTGGCACATGCGTGCCGATGTTTCCAAAGTGTTATGGTCTAAGTAAGATCATCAAAGGGTTCTTAAAGCTCATCCTGTTGAATTGTAATCTTTGGATTGGTTGCATCATCTTGTTGTATATTACCCTACTGAAAAGAAAGATCCATTGTGCTATTAGTAGAAATCGATTGTTCAATATTTAGGTGAGCGCGCTGGATAACGGGGAAGAGACATGGGCATGAGGCCAATAACTTTACGTCTCCCTTTGTACATAAAGTTTAATGTCTTAACTAAAATAGGGGGACATGGAGCATTAGGTGGAGATGAATCATGGCCACCCGGTGTCTTCGGCAATCCCGTGACAAAAATCCATATAAATGCTCTCCCACTTCCATTCGGGAATGGGGAGAGACTGCAGTAATCCTGGTGGTCTCTTGTGCTCAGCCTTGACCATCTGACAGGTCATGCATCTGCTGACATGTTGCGCCACATCGCGCTTCATCCCATTCCACCAGAAATGTCGACGCAGATCATGGTACATCTTCGTATTGCCTGGATGGATAGATAACTGTGAACTGTGTGCCTCATCGAGAATGTCTCTGCGAAGTTGCTCGTCATTTGGTAAAACGACCCGTCCTGCCTTTCATAAAATGGACTCTGCCACAACAAAGTCGTCAACCTCGTCCTTGACGGCGCGCATGTATCTATCTCGAATCCAAGGATCTGTCTTCTGTCCCTCTATAATACGATCCCAAAGACTGCTGTATCGTGGAGGCACGACCGTAGATATGGATGCGCTCTCCTGAGGATGCCAATCTGTCAAAGCGGCAAGCGTATCCCATGTAAATAGCCAGTTCGTTGTACCATCAGCATGCGCTCTCCTGCTGAGTGCATCAGCCACCACGTTTCCCTTACTAGGATGGTAAGAGATCTGCAATCATAATCCTTCAGCAGCTCGAGCCATCTGTGTTGTCTCATGTTCAGCTCCTTCTGATCAAAGATGTACTTCAGACTCTTGTGATCTGTGAAAATCTCGAAGTTCACCCCATAAAGATAGTGGCGTCAGATCTTCAAGGCGAAGATAACTGCCGCCAACTCCAAGTCATGCGTGGGGTAGTTCCGCTCGTGCGGTCTTAACTGCCGTGATGCGTAAGCAATCACCTGTCCTCTCTGCATCAATACTGCTCCTAGACCTTCTCCAGATGCATCTGTGTAGACTGCATAGTTCTGAGTGCCTGAAGGAAGAGCAAGAATAGGCATTGTAGTCAACCTCTCCTTCAGTGTCTGGAAGGCCTGCTCACATGGATCGTCCCAAATGAATGGAACTCCCTTCTGCGTCAATCGTGTCAGAGGACGAACGATGCGTGAAAATCCGTTGACAAAGCGTCTGTAATAACCCGCTAGCCCAAGGAAACTCCGAATCTGCGTGACAGTCTTCGGCTGCTCCCAAGACATAACTGCATCTATCTTCGCAAGATCAACTGCAATGCCTGTTCCAGAAATGACATGCCCGAGAAACGAGACCTGGGATAACCAGAACACACACTTGCTCAACTTGGCATATAGCTTATGCTCTCGCAATGTGTCCAAAACAATTCGTAGATCATTCGCATGATCCCATTCATTCCGTGAGTAGATGAGCACATCATCGATGAATACTACTACAAACTTGTCCAAGTATGGACGGAAGATACGGTTCATCATATCCATGAAAGCCGCAGGTTCATTGGTGAGCCCAAACGGCATCACCACAAACTCGTAGTGTCCATAGCGAGTCCTGAAGGCTGTCTTCGGAATGTCCGACTCGCGAATCCTCAGCTGATGGTAGCCTGAGCGAAGATCGATTTTCGAGAAAACCGAAGATCCCTGGAGCTGATCGAATAAATCATCGATGCACGGCGAAGGATAACGGTTCTTCACCGTTCTCTTGTTCAGTTGCCTATAGTCAATACATAACCTCATGGATCCATCCTTCTTCTTAACAAATAGAACCGGAGCACCCCAAGGCGAAGTGCTCGGTCTCACGAATCCCAAATCAAGTAACTCCTGCAACTGTACCTTCAGCTCCCTCAACTCGGCTGGTGCCTACGATATGGTGCCATAGAGATCGGTTGTGTATCTGGCAGTAGTGTGATATCTACTCAATCTCTCTCTCTGGAGGTAATCCTGGTAGCTCATCAGGAAACACGTCAGGGTATTCTGAGACTACTTGGATGTCTTGTGTCATCGGCTCCTGATCAGATATCTCCCGCACAAATGCAAGGTATGAATCACAACCTAGGCCAACAAGTCGTTGGGCTCGCAACACTGAAATGTACTCCATGGTGGAGTTATGTATAGTACCCTTAAAAGTGAACTCGGGTAGATTGGGAATCTTGAAGACAACTGTCTTCCTAAAATAATCAACTAGTGCATGATGAGTAGATAACCAATCCATGCCTAGAATCAAGTCGAACTCATCAAGCTGTAGAAGTAGACAATCTGCGAGCATCACGTGTCCGCCAATCAGTACGGGCAAGTGCCTGACTATCAGAGAAATGACAAACAACTGGCCACCTGGCCCTCGAATGTGATATGGAGAAGAGAGAGTCTCTGCGACTCTACCTAAAGAAACTAGTAGTCTCAAAGCTAGAAAAGAATGCGTCACGCTAGAATTAAGTAGATCATGGAAAGGTTGACAAGAGTAGTCAGTATGTGTACTAGTTGGTTAGTCATCTCATGGTCTGGTCGGGATGACATGGCTCTGCATGAGAACCATTTTTAGTCATAAAATCGATGGTTCGCAGATAATATGATATATGCTTTTCTCTTCTTGGGATATAATATGAAAGTTAATGAAATTGGTGACAACTGTGGTATTTGAATATGAATGTCATATTTCCCTTTTCAGACTTACGACAAGTCAGAAGACTGCCGCTATCTGAGAACTTAATGTGATCGGAATTAAAATACTGCGAATGTGTGTATCGGGGTACCACTGCTCTGATACCAAACTGTGAGACCCCTAGGATCCGGGTACCCGTTAATCACACATTCACACTATTATTTTCACATGAGATCGCATTAAATTACAGAAAAACAGGGAAAATTTTTCGTGCAACTATGACATTCATTTCCAACACATAACCACAAGTAAATAGAGACAATTTGGCACCAAAATTTTATTTCATTAACTTCCATATATTCTACAACATGTACAAAGTCTGACAGTACATCTAATATCCTAAAAGTCTGACTGAAGAGAAAGAACCATGATACATTATAAATCGAACAAAAACTAGCACAAAATACCATACCGTCGAGTATAAACTTTATCTCCTGAAATCATGTATAGCTACTGAACTGCTACTGCACAGCAGGCTGTCTGCCTGCCAAACATGTTAGGAAAGAAGAGGCGTCAGCGGTTGCTGGTACCTCCCAAAAACTTATATAAAAATAACATGCATTTATTATTTACAAAAGAAAGCAAGTAGAGAGGCATGAGCAACTCAAGTTTAAAATTTATTTCTACTTGCAAATGTAAAAGGTTTCCAAATTTCTAGTAAGCACCTCTAATGATTAGCCATTAACCCAACATTTCCCACATAAGCATATTGATTTTATAACTAATTGATCATAGTAAGTATATTTCATTCTCATATTACTTAGAGGTCATTTTTGTGGATGTTGATGATGGGAAAGATAAGATGAAAAGATATAATGATTTATTTAATTCTTAAGTCTAGTGGATAGTCTGTGGTCTTGGTTCTTGTGAAACCTCACACTATGACTCTAAGACTTGGGGAATGTCTTAGGGTTGGGGTGCCTCCATAGGCATGCGGTGTTGTATAATGCATCCTAACTAAGTTCCCAACACGTCCACTAGCTTAATGAGATTTCGAATTAGATTATAGTCTTTTCCATTTACTCAACTTTAATTGTAATCCCTTAAAACCTCAAGTGTAACTGTCTCAGATGTAACTCTAGATGATGTAGATATAGAGATGGATGATCTGGATGTAAAATCAATCCCTTCAAACCTCAGTGCAACAACCTCAAATGTAACTCTAGATGATGTAGATATAGATATGGAGGATCTGGATGTAGAATCGCCAAGTCTGTTGGCGAAGGAAAAACTCAAGCGGTGAGGAAGCCAACAAAAGGCTCTTCCGTCTCGCCCTCTAGTTGGAAGGACGGTCCAATAGAGTGATAGGTCTACACTCCCAAACTACGCCACTGAGACGGGTGAGAGAGACTTTCCGGAAAAGTCGCTCTAGAAAACAGTCCGACCGGTAACGGGCAACCGAGCTCGTATTAGAACTGAAAACCAAGGATCCCCCGCCTGGGTATCCTAAACAACGGGTCAGCGTAACTGGTCTAAAGTCGGGATCCCAACGAGGCGTAAAAACACTGTGAGCTCACGTTAAAAACCGAAGGGGGACTGGGATCCTAGACCCGCGCACTTGGCGGCCACTGCCCAAACTGGGCTTCCTTTCCTCCGCTCAGGTGAGGGTCACCGCGCCCTTGCACAATCGGGTGTAAAGGTCACTATGACCGGCTTGAATTAATTGACATCAATGATTCACCAATACATATTTGCCTACATCCTTTCTCAACTTTTCTTGACCTCTTCAGTGGTTGGTCTTTAGAGCTTGGTGTCTTCTCCCAATTTCTCATTTGTGATATTGTAGACTATTTGTAGGAATTAATTAATAGAGAATTTATATCTTTAAGGATCTTAGGAAATCATGTTGACTTCATAATAGTAGAGTATTAATAACCTAAGAGTTGTATTTCAAAATTCTTCTATAAGATTATGAAACTTAGAATAAAGCTTGATCTAAATTTCAGGCATTTTGCAAGCCAACTTCCTAAGGTTCTAGAACTAATTGTAAATCTGGAATTTTAATTAATCTCGTGCTAAAACATCTAACTCTTTCGCTTATTACTAGTTTTTAGAAAATAATTATCCATGTTGGAAACTATACACATAGTAGTAGTTATGTATTTGGTATCAAGAGGGGCATACTTGGATCTAAACAACTCTTTCTTTTTCCTGAAATAAGCGAATTTGTACTAGAAACGTCACTTGTCACTTGTTCATTTGAGGCTTAATTTATCCTTACAAGGGATAGACTTCTCTATATATCAAACATACACAATTATTGTGGCAACTGTTGCCTCTCATTTTCTTTCCATACATAGAGTGGGATAATCGAATGATTATGTTGATAGATAATTATGACATCTTAATCCACAAACAGTGTCATACTTTACATTAAATATTCTTCCTTTATACGCGGATTATTCAATCCTGGCTTATGATGGTGGTCTCTGATAAGGCCATATAAACTACTCCAATTATCCAAGTCGAAGTAGGGATCATTGTTATTTTATCAAATCATCAAAATAGGGTTCTTATTAAAGAAATCTCTAATTAATCGGATGAATCTTACTAGATAACAGAAACCATGCCCAATTTGTCTCTTGTAAACTTTATTTAATGCCATAATTCAACCAAAAGAAACATTAGGAATGAGAAATTAATTTTCAATTAAGTCATAACTAAGTATGAAAGCAGATAAAAGATATCAAAAGATGGACCATACGGTTTAATATGATCATAACACTCAAAGACATGGCAGAGTACATCACTAGACATTATCCATGAAATATAAAATTTGGTGGCAACCCTATCAATAGTAACCTTATGGGGATCTTATTTAATAGTTGTTGGAGTATTTGGTTGTGCACCTATTGAGTTGTAGCAGGGTAAATGGATCCTGGCGAAGATCCATTTACCCCCATCATGTGTTTAGTCCCACATGGACCAACGGTGGGACTTGGAGGCTCTGGGAAGGCTATATAAGGAGCCCCAGACCTCCTGTACTCATTGAGAAAATCAATAGAGAAACACGCCCCTTTGAGGGCTTCTCCCGTGGTTTCATCCCGCTCCTCACGGAGTAGGGTTCCACGTTAAAAATCCCGCGTTCTTTCTTGTTCTTTATTATTTTTCCATGTTCGTTTTCGCGTTCTTCATATTTTATAACATGGTATCAGAGCGGGTCGATTCTCGAGGATTTTGTGTTCTTATTTTATTCGAGATTCGTTTCCTTTGTCGTGGAAACAGTTCGTGAAGATTATTGTTTGAGATTATTTTTAAGGTTCTCTGGAACCCTAGTTCTGTTGTCCTATGCCCCAGCTGCAACTCCTTCATCCAGGCGATCGTGCGTCTTCACGCACATCCCAGGACATCCCAGGTGGCTGTGCATCAATCTCAGCATCGCAGCCCCGACGCAAAGAGGCGCAGGCCATCCACGGGCAGCGCAAGAGCCCTGCCCTAGATCCCATCGTGCGACCCCTCGCATCTCTCCAGGCGCGGCCCACGTCTGGCGGGGCTGCATCTCGCACCGGCATCAGAAACCCCAACAAGCGGTGCTCCTCCCGATCTCACGCTGGCGGCGCCATCTTCCTCCAAGGCGCTCGCAACACCCTCGTTCCACGGCGCAAACACTGGTGGCGACGCTGCTCTCTGTCCAGGCGTCCAAGGGGCGCCTTCTTCTTCTTCTTCGTGCAGCCCTAGGTGCTAGGGCACCATCGTCAGGCACCTATATCCCAGCCCGCAGTAACATCTTCAAGGCGGCGCCACAGGAGTATCTCGGCGCCACCAGGAGTATATCAGGCTACCTCCTCTCTTTCGTACGTGCGCCTCCAAGCGGCTCCAAGCTGCGACTCCATCTCTCTGCCTTCCTCGAGACTGTAGGCGACGCGCGTGACCCAGGAGCGCTCTAGCGGCAGCATACGGCGGGCTCCAGACAAAGCCCTCTCCTCCTAGCGGCACCTCGTGACCCAGGGCTCGATAGGCGACGAGTCCTATGGGCTTCCAATTGTGACGCGCAAACTCCAGCGCGAAGCCCAAGCGGGCGCCCCTCCTTGGCGCACCTCCTCCACTGTTATAAGAGAAACCCGCCCAGGCGCGACCTCCAGCGAACATGGCGGCGAGCTCCCGCATCTTTCGCACCTCTCTCGCCTCTCCAGTACATGGCGGCGATCCCATGTGCGTGCGACGCGACCCTGCGATTTCAGAAACCCCAAAGGCGGCAGCGTTCCCAATGGGAACCCTAGTGGTGCCCACGTTGGCAAAATAGGCAAACGGCCCATTAAAAAAAAAGGTAAATGCAAGCCCTCTTGGGCGGCTGAGGTGAGTTGAAAAAAAAAGGAGGGTCACGTGTATTAAAAAAAACAGAGAGAGGAGAGGGGTATCGTACAAAAAAAAAGAAGAGAAAGAAAAAAAAGGCGCGTACATCAAAAAAAACCGTACGCAATTGAAAAAAAAAGGAAAAGAAGTTGTGTACAAAAAAAAAGACGTACGCAAGAAAAAAAATGATTTGCAAAAGTCGAAAAAAAATGTCAACGGCTTAAAAAAAATGCAAAAAAAAGGAGAGACGGCTTAAAAAAATGAAAAGCCGTAAGTGATGTTTGTTTTCCCCATTATGTTGTCTTCTCCCAACTTTGTCGATGTTCATTTTCCGACAAGTATGGGAGAAAGGGGGAGTATATGTAGAGTCACAGGTCGGTTCTATTCTTCCAGATCCAGATTCAGATGCCAGTCTCCAGACCAGTCATATTTTCCAGACTCTACAGATGATCAGTTGTTCAGACTCGACGTCAGAAGGTTCCGAGTCCAGTTTCAGACACGCACGAGTTTGCGGTCATTGTCAGATGAGCATATGTTGCCATCATTGTCCGAGGTCCCCATCATTCTTCTTGTTGTCAGGCCAGAGTTTTCATGTGAGCCATAGGGACTCCAGAGCAGAGGACCATTCCCTTGAGGGCAAGGGTTTTCATGTGGTATCATAGGTACACCAGAGCAGTGCACCATTCTCTGAGCCAGATGGGAGAGACCCAGTTCTCCGACGAGGAGACTTCAGGTGCAGTTTCAGACTCGATGATCAGTTTCCGAGTCTTCAGTTGACTCACACTCCAGCCCGTTCGTCCTCCTTACCTGCACGGCATGAGAAGCAACGTCCTCGACTGCAGCATGTGCGCGTTGGGTTGATATTGTCCGTAGTGTCCTGTAGCGTGAGTTGAGTTTCTTTCTGTTTGTTTGTCCAAGCTGAGCATTGCATGCTCCAGCTTGAGGGGGAGTGTTGGAGTATTTGGTTGTGCACCTATTGAGTTGTAGCAGGGTAAATGGATCCTGGAGAAGATCCATTTACCCCCGTCATGTGTTTAGTCCCACATGGACCAACGGTGGGACTTGGAGGCTCTGGGAAGGCTATATAAGGAGCCCCAGACCTCCTGTACTCATTGAGAAAATCAATAGAGAAACACGCCCCTTTGAGGGCTTCTCCCGTGGTTTCATCCCGCTCCTCACGGAGTAGGGTTCCACGTTAAAAATCCCGCGTTCTTTCTTGTTCTTTATTATTTTTCCATGTTCGTTTCCGCGTTCTTCATATTTTATAACAATAGTCATATCTATGATTTAACCTTAATCAATTAACACCGAAATAGACAATATAGAATTCAAGTATTTTCTTTATAATATTTAGATCTATAATACCGACAACTATTAGACAACTATTACAGTTGCACCCTTGAACCAACAGTTTGATCGAAAATTTTATTTTAATGAGTTGTACCTTGATTTATTTAGAGATGTTAAATAATAAAATCAGAATCATCCCCCAAATAGGATTTAAAAGAAGACCCAAGATTTAGATCTAAAAAAAATTGATCTTAATTTCAGATCTTACAATAACTATACATGGAATTTATAAAGTAATTCTTCATGCATGGCAGCAAGAATAGGTTGAGGAATGTACATGTACAAAAATATCAAGTTTCATATACATGCATGGCAGCAAAGGATGGGGAAGGATGGCAGCAAAGGATGGGGAAGGAGGTACCTTGATCTCCAGGAATTGAAGATCGAATGCATGCAATATCAGAGGGAAAAGGGGCTGCATCTTAGACCGAAATGGAGCTGTAGCAGTGAGAGGACAGCAACTCTAATGCTGCAGAGAGCAGCACCCAACTTGTTGTTCCTGGAGCAGGAACCAAGGCTTGATGAGGCCAACTGCAACACCAAAAAGATCAACAGCAGTTTGCTTGAAAATTTCAACTTCTAGCTGCAGCAACAGTGAGCTCCAGGAGGAAGGGCAGCAGCTGAAGCTTGGAAGAAGAAGGGTTTGGAAAGGTTCTATGGCTGGAGCTAAAGCTGGAACATCTTGGGGAAATTTTGAGAATCAAAAGAAGGGGCTGTTGGGTTTCTTGGAGAAGAACGAGAGAGGAAAGAAAGGGTGGAGGGTCGGTATTTGTAGAAAGGGGGAGAGAATAGGGAGGGGTCTCGGTTGGGGAATTGGGAAAGTATATATAGGGGAAGTGGGGCTTAATTTATTTGCCAAGTGGTGAAGAGGCAAATGCTAAGTGGAAGAGAAAGAAAAAACCATGTGGCTGGAGAAAAAAAAGGTTATATATGTATAACAACGTCTGGAATCAGTGGCTGGTGCCTGTAATTGTTTTAAAAATAAATTTCTAGTTTATATTATATATATTTACAAATATCTCTTTATTTAATATACTTAAAATTAATCGTAATCGCGCATCAGACCTTGGATTTCGACACACAATATCTTGATTTGACCGTCTCTGAACACCGATCAAAATGAGTATAATGTTGATATACTTCCGGTCGAGTTTTGAATACCCGAAATTTTCGGATATGGTTTTTGTTTAAGATTAAATTTTGTGATTTAAAAATATCAAACGACCTCCGATTGACGAACGGTCGATTCCGTTGGTTTTCTTTCGTCGAATTGGATCTAATGACGGTCTCGATTTGTTTTGCGGTTTCCGAATTTGCGTCGTAGCTTTTTCGCGACGCGCATTACGAAGCGACCGATTTTTGGTCGATTTCGCCCGAACGACTTTTGATTCACGATCAATTGATCGTTTTAGGTTATCTGATGTTGTTAGATAACTTTATTGGGTCAATCGGACCTTAATCGGACCAAGTTCGGGTTTACGTGGATCCCGGATGTTACAAGATGGTACGTAAACCTCTGTATCAGACTCAGAGAACACCATGCTCTCACCTGTGGGGAAACAAATACATAACATATTTGAAAAAGGTGATGCTAGCACTCACATAGTACTTTCTTTGGATATGATCAAATCATTGATATCCCTTTCGGGTCCGCGAATATCCCATGAAAATGCACTTGATCGATCGGGAGAGAACTTGTCTCGACCAGGAGACAACTTATGAAAAAAAATGCAACATAACCGATGACGTGAGGCATTTGAGAGAGAAAAAACCTTATTGGGAAACAAAATAAAAAAAAGGAACATGTTCTTCTAACATAGAAAAGGGCATGTGATTAATTATATAGCAGGCAGTAAGGATAGTGTCTCTCTAGTAGAATTAAGTATAACTCTGATACAAAAAAGTTCTTGTGACATATAAAAGATGCATATGTCTCCTTTAAGAAGCACCATTTTATTGCGAGCTGGAGGCATATGATGCCTAATGTATAGTCGCATGAGACTAAAAAATAGATATAAGTGACCAATGCAAAGCTCAAGTGCATTATCGAAACACACATACTTGCCATTAATAGAAAAAGATTAAAATTTCGCATGATAGAACCAACCTCTGATTTATGCTTCATCGCAAAAAAATTCGTCAATATAGAGAAATTGTCTGTAGACACAAGATAAAAACAATGCCCCTTATGGTTAGGGACACAATTGGGTCCTCCATTGTTAAAATGGACTAACTCAAATAAGGAACTACGATTGTGACCATGATGAATAGGAGAGGTATTACGACGATGCTTCCCAATTTGGCAGGCCTCATACTAGAAGTTGGACTGAGGATAGATCTAAGGAAGGACTCTGCACAACTTTTGAACTAGTAATTGACCAAATTGAAGATGCCATAGGTAAGAGGAAATTGGTCCAGTAGATTTGGAAGCTATGTCTGCATAAGGAGAATGAGCCAATTTGTAGAGAATCCCTACCTTACTGCCACATCCAATCACCATGATTGTAAGTATATCCTGAAATACAAGAGAAGATGGATTAAACGTGGCATGACAGTTGAGTTCCTTAGTGTGAAAATACGAAATATATAAACAATAATCAAAGAAGTCCGCTGGCGGGATTGGCTCAGAGTTGTGGAGAAGGTGGAGGCAAGGTTGGCGGGATGGAAGTCCGTTGTTCTGTCGAGAGGGGGTTGTGTGGTCCTTCTCAAGGCAGCCCTTTCTTCCATTCCGATTTACTTCCTTTCGAATCGGCGTATATTAAAAGGAATTAGAGATCGACTGGAGAAGCGGATGCGTGTCTTCTTATGGGGAAAGCAGAAGGGTGGGTCGAGGGGAGTCCACCCTGTTGGGTGGGAGGATATTACGTGCAAGAAGAATCAGGTAGGGCTGGGGGTGAAGTCTCTCGAGCAAATGAACGACGCCTTGCTGCTTAAGTGGGCAAGCAGAATTTGGGTTTCGGGGGAGGATCTTTGCTATGACGTGGTGTGCAGGATCTATGATGTGGGGGGGGGGGGAGGGGGGGCGCCGCCGACGCAGGTTGACAGTTTGGGCTCTCCCACTCCTTTTTGGAGGGGGGTTGTGGAGATTTTCTTGAAAAATATTGCGCTCTTTAGGTCGATCCTTGGTGGGGGAGAATCCTTCTCCTTTTGGTCGGACGACTAGACGGTGGGAGGAGCCCTTTACTCGTGTTTCCCTCGGTTGTTTGCTCTTGTTGAAGACAAATTGATTTTGGTTGCAGCTTGCTGGTCGGATGGTAATTAGTGCCCGACATTTTCCGCTAACTTCTCCGACCAGAGATTGGAAGATTTCTTGGCCTTGCTGGATGCTGTCAGGGAGGTGGGGCACCCATCGGAAGGGAGGGACCATTGGAGTTGGCGTGAGGGCCTGTTCACGGTCAAGAAGGCTTTTGGGGCTATCAGCAGGACGCCGCCGTCCCAATCGGAGATTCTGATTCGCGATTGTGCGTTCTTGTGGGCTTTCAAGCTTCCAGAGAGAATTGGTTTCTTCTTATGGTTGTTCAGGAGACAGAGGTTGATGACGAGGGACCGATGCGCCAGGCTTATGGGAATCGCCTCTGACAGGTGCCTTCTTTGTAGTGAGGCGATTGAATCCGTTGAACATCTGTTTTTCAAGTGCCCCATGGTGATTCAAATATGGCAGGGGGGCAGTTTGGCATGGTGCTACATTGAGGATCTCCAGTCGTTCTGCGATGCGCTTCTGGCCAATAAAGATAGACCGAGGAGGGAGTTGCTTTATCCTCTGGCCATTTTGTGGGCTGTTTGGCTGGGTAGGAATGATTTGCTTTTCTCGGACCAGCGATTCTATAAGGAGAATGTGGGGATTCTTGCCAAGCGTTTGGTGGAGGAATGGGTATTGTAATTGCTCTCTATTGTGGACGTGTGTTTGTATTATCCTCCTTGCTTCTATCTTCGCTTTTTGGGGCGAGCACCAACGAGTGTATCCCCCTCGTTTCAGGATTTCAAAAAAATAATCAAAGAAACAAATGTGAACACTAGGGTTTTACGTGGAACCCTAATCCCTAAGGAGCGGGATGAAACCATGGGAGAAAAACACTACAAATTGTTACTTTTATTGTATTTCCTAAAAGAGTACAGTGGGTGTTGAGCTCTACTATAGCATCACCAACACACCAAAGTCCCACCACTAGTCAATATGTGATTGAACATTAGAGTGGGTACCAACTCTTCACTAATCTCACCACTTAGTAATCTGATAATGGACACTACTTTGAAAAATCGGGAGCGTGTACGGTGTTCTGTAGATGCATAGAAGGCATCAAGTGGATCTCTTCATATCTTGTGATATGAGAATGTCTCCCATCATCATTGATAAAAGAGCTACCAGGAGGAATCGTGCTTTATGATGTAAATTATTCTCTATTGCCATAGAGATAGTGAGAAGCTCCTGAATCTATTATCCACGGTGAAGATAGTGTTGTGACAAGTTATAAGAACATGATTGTACATGAGGTGCTAGCAGAGTCATTTGTGTCAAATGTAGGAGAATGATCGATCATAGCAGTTATAGGTCCCATGATCTCGCTCGGATGGGAGACAAGAGCTTGGCGGTTTATGATGAAATCTTGCAAAGGATCGCGCACGATGCTAGGCGGTGAAAGAGGACTATTACGTGCGGTGTTGGGCAGCATGAAGCCTTTATGGTTGTATTGGCTAGCAAAAGGGATCATTATTGTGGTACATGCCCTTGCGAGGGACCATTGTGTGTGGTATCGGGCAGCATGAGGGTTCATTGTGCATGGTGACGTATGGGGTGCGCGCAATTTAGAGGGAAAGAGGTGTGCCAGTAGGGTAGGGTTTCAAGAGGATCACAGAGCTCTGGTCCAAGACCACTACTATATACCATTCGAAAGGAAATTAGTTAGTTGTTTATTTTGTACCCTAGGGCTCTCCTTATAGAGAGAGGAAATCTATAGACCAAAGGAGGTTGTCATGTTAGGCTGCACATAGAAAGGGAAAAAGACAATTGACATATTATATAAGAGTCTAAACAATTGCATAAATGGGAAAATTAAGTAAGAGTTGTTTAGTCCCACATGGATGAGTGGTAAGACTTGGTCGACCTGGATGTGTCATATATAGAGCCTCATACCCTATGTACTCGTTGAGAAACTTAATAGAAATATTTAGCCCTTGGCAGTTTTCCCCATGGTTTCATCCTACTCCTTGGGGAGAGGATTCCATGTAAATCATAGTCTGTTCTTGTTTTTTAATCCCACATTTCACTATTTAAACTTCCACACGTTATCAAAACAAGTCGGGTTTTTAAGTTCATCTTAAAGACTCACTTGTTTCGATTTTTTATTATTCCATGATCTCAAATATGGCTCTACGTCTTTGTTCTTGTTTGCAAAGAGAGGACACAAGAGGAGATCAATTACCGAGGCAGGCACACTACAGAGGCATGCACACTACATTTAGGCATTGGCAATGAACTCTAGAAGAAGAGGGTGGGGCTAAAGATGGTGTCGACATCTGATGGTAGAACTTTAGCTTTGTCTTGGAGTTACACATGAAGATGTACCCCACAATCCTCTCCTTAGAACCAATGCCACCGTTGGCAGCAACAACCACCTTCTTGACCTCGATGGTGGTCTCCCCCAGGTGACGCAAGAAGCTTCATTGGTGGTCATGGAGTTTCCTCAAGAAGGACAATGCTGAGAACCCTAATCCCCATTGGAAGGAGACTCGAAGGCAATGAGGCTCTGTGACAAAAATAATAAAAGAAGAGAGAAACAAGATTTTTTCCTAGCACGACTAAGTAAACTATTCCATAAAGTAGAAATAGAGCCCGTTGCGGTGTGTGGTAGAGCGAGTTCTCATTCCACCCTTTCCTCTAGAAACGAAATAAGCATTAAGATCCAACTCATCCCTTTCTAAAAAGACCAATTCTGGATTGCATCTTGGAATCTTTTGTTTGAATTCGGCCATTTTCTGCTTAGTCCAGCTATCACAAAGAATTCCAATCTTAGTGGAGCCTTCAGTGGCTCTAAGGGTGTGTTGGGTTATCTGGGGGAGGATAATCCGTTTTTGTGTTTGTGTGTTTGGTTGGTGGGTTAAGGGTTGGGAGGATTTGTTTGATGTGATTGTATTAAAATTTGAAAAAGTTGGTAGTTATTATGATATGATTGTATTGAAATTTGAAAAAGTGGGTAGTTGTTGTGATGTGATTGTATTGAAGTTTGGAATAGTGGGTAGAAGTTGAGTATTTTATAATTTTTATATGATATGATGGTATAATATATAATCTTTTTGATGTGAAGAGAGTGGACCCCACTAGTGGGTTAGGAATGTAGGGTAACCCGCCCAAATTGGGGGGTAACCCCCCAACCGAACGGGCCCTAATAGATCTCCATTTCCTCACTACCCAATCTTCGCCTATCCAAAGATCATGTAGTTTGCCTTTTGTCCTCTGCAGTCCACAATTTAGATTGTATTCCATTTGTTTCCTCCTAACTTCTGTGAGTTCTGAATCCGAAGATGAAGAGTCATCGTCTACTTCAATCTCATCATCCTTAGTGGCCTCTTGATTTGTTTTTTTAAATGAAAAGCTGTATGTCCATTTTCGAGTTTGCTTTTGTTTCGGTTTGAATAGACCAGCATAAATGTATTTTGTTTTGGCATTTAAGTCTATCTTCAGATTTTCTAAGAGGATGTTATCCTCTAGGCAAGGTGTCTGCTTCAATAGAAACTGTTGAGTATTTTCCTTCTGTACACTTATGCAGCTCTCATGATGTTAAGAATCCTTCAAAACCTTAATATTAGCAAGTTCAGCAATGTCTTGGTTCTCAGTTAGTTGGATGGTTCCGTCAGCAATGATGGATTCTTCTGTGCTAACCTTCAAAACACTATCAAGAGTTTTCCCGGAAATATTCATTACATGTTATTGCTTCAAAGAAGAGGTTGCATCGACCTTCCCACTCAGGATATCTTCCTTTGACCTAGGATATTCAAAGGAAAAAGACTCAGGATATCTTCAAAGGAAAAAGTAGACTGAATAGGAAAATAAAAGCATTCCAACAAAAAATAAGGGTTTTAATCAGTTGTGCCCCTCTAAGATATTCCAATATTAGTTATGCTCCTCCTTTTTGGGAATATCAGTTGTGCCCTGACTTCTTGTTGTTCTATCACTTGTGCCCATCCGTTAGTTTAACCGTCAATGAGTTAACTTAACCATGATTTTTTCAAACCATGGTGCAGTTAAGAGATGTATAATTGTCCATACTTCTTCATCTTTTCCTTCCTCCATTTGTTCTTTTCATTTCTCTTCATAATTTCTCTCTCTTATCTACACTTCATGCATCCATCAAATCATTAAAATTTTTGCATTTTCACAGATATATCACTCATTGCGGATCAAATGGTGAATTTTATTACATTTTTCGATGAGCTTTCATGAATAAAAATTTATCTTAACAAATGCTTAATGGTCCATGTTTCAGCCCACAACCTCCTCCTCCCCTCCCCTTCCTCATCTTCCCCTTGCTCCTCCTCCTCGTGTGCATTGCCGGCGAAGGCTTGAAGGAGCACATATGATCCCTCGCATCACACGTACTCCCTGTTACGCAGCTCCTCTGCTACACCTATAGTTGCATAATTGCGTGGGCGTCCGCAGGCGAGCGCAAGGTGCATGTGTTGGACTTCCATGGAGAGGGAGGTGGGGGGAGGAGCTTGAGGTGGAACGGGACGTGCGGGGGTGACGAGAGGAGCTGGGGCGGAGAGGGAGGTACAAGGGAGGTACGGGTGGAGGAGCTTGAGGTAAAGGGGGAGGTGCAGGGGCGGCGGGAGGAGCTGGGGGCGGAGAAGAGGTGCAGGGGGAGCTTCGATCGAAGGGGGAGGTGCTGGGACGATCAGAGCAGCTAGGGGCTGAGGGGGAGGTGCAGGGGCAGAGGGGAGGCACGGGGCGAGAAGAGGAGCTCCATGCGGAGGGGGATGCGCGGGGACGACAAGAGTAGCTGGGGTGGCGAGGGAGGTGCAGGGGCAGGAGGAGGAGCTCCAAACAGAGGGGGAGGTTCGGGTGCAAAGGAGAGGTGCGGGGGCAGGAGGAGGAGCTCTGGGCAGAGGGGGAGGTGCGAGGGCGGGGGGAGGAGGTTCTGGAGGAGGAGCAGGGGCTGGGGAGGATGAAGAGAAGGGGGAGGAAGATAATAGACTTTTCAACCTATATTTTTAAGTTTAAAATTTCCGATGTGTCCCTAAAGTTAACATCTGTTTGCATTGGGGATGGACGACAACTAACATGAGGGGTACAACTGATAGAACGACTAGAATCGATGGCACAACTGATATTCCCAAAAAGGGAGGGGCATAATTGATATTGGAATATCACGGAGGGGCACAACTGATAAAAACCCAAAAAATAAAGGTGAATGAAAAGGAGATTAAAAAAACAAAAGAAGATGAGTGGAAGAAAAAAGGGGGGAAATTTGATGTATTTTGTACCTCTCACATGGATATCAAAGATAAGGTGAATATTAAAGAACTCCTCTATGATTTAAATGAGGCGTAAATATGGGATCTTTTATTGAAACGTCCCCATACTCATGTGTTTAGGCTTAGATTTTGAATACATCCCATGTATGATAAAGACTTACGAATGAGGCTATGTACGAAGAGATATGTAGGGTCTTTAGCGAAGACATATCATTTTCTTAGCCAAGGAGAGGCCAATTTCAGCGATGTTCTGAAGGAAGCCCGTCGTTCAGGTCTTCATATCCTAACAGTACTTGTAGAGGTCTCTATGGGAGAGGCCCACTTCAATCTTCCGGATCCAAAGCATTCAAGAGCCAAATAACAATGGTTGCAAACTCCCCAGATTACAAGGGTGAGAGACGCAATTTTGATTTTGAGTTATATTTAAGTGATATGCCATATGCATGTATGTGTCGGCCATGGTATTGTCCGAGCTGAGCATTCCAGCTTGAGGGGTATGTTGTGAGATTGTATAATTGACAAAATTGAGTAGGGGTTGTTTAGTCCCACATGGTATGAGCGGTGGGACTTGGTTGAGTTTGCGGGGTTATGTATAGAACTCCACAACCCATATACTCATTGAGAAGATCAATAGAATTATCCAGCCCTTGGAGGCTTTTTTACGTGGTTTCATCCACTCCTTTACGGATTGCAATTTCATGTAAATCATTTTTACTCTTGTCTTGATTCCCCATTTCATGATTTATATTTTCACAACTTTAATATAATGTTTTCATTATCTTGGTCCGTAGAAACGACATCCCTTGTAATCTCTAGCATACCTTAAGAAAACTTATTTAACTGTTATGGCAACCAACTTGTCCCTCGCAGATCCAAGAAAGTGGACAGAGTTAACATAACCATAAAATTGTAGAGGAACAAGAAACAATCCCTTTCTAATACAGAGAACCTCCAGAGGAACATGCTCATCAATAAGGATGGATGGCATACGGTTTATGAGAAAGGCAACAATAGCTACCACATCCCCCGATACGAGCCCGAAACATGATGGTATATGAGCAAGGTGCAAGCAATATCAAGAAGTTTACCATGTTTTCATTTGGCAATCCCATTTTATTATGAGTTATTTGCACAAGTGGCCTGTTGTAGAATCCCTCCAGAGGAGAAGAAAAGATGCAAGTCTCATAAAAGACAACTCCATGGTGTTGTCAAAATAAATAGTTTTTACATTTGTACCTGTTACGATATTTATGTTGTTACTGTTATTTATTTCTATTGTTTTGTTTATGTAATTTACCCATAAAGCTTTTCTCCTATATAAGAGAGTTCTAGGGTTAGATGGAATATAACTTTTTATTCCTTTGGATTTCTGCATGGTATCAGAGCAACGGTCCTAGATCGGAGCCAGTGCCCTAATTCCTCGTCCCCACAAAAAAAACCTCACGCGTTGTCATCGCCGCACGTTCTGCCCCCCGCGCTCCCTGCGCCTCACACTCGTGCGTCTGTGTGTTTGTGCCTCCACGCTCCCTGCGCCCTCGCGCGTCTGCACCTGCGCACCCCCGTTTACCTACGCACCTGTGCGCGCCTAAGCACCCTCGCACGTGTTTGTGCCTCCAGGTGCCTCCACACGCCTCCGAGCACCTGTGCTCCGTGTACCCATGAGCATCACAACCTAGCCCTTCAAAGGAGCCTTCAAGGCATGGAAGGGGTTGTGGTATGAGTCTACACCCACAACCACCTTCATATATGTCCGTGTAGACATTCTTGTCTAAGTTTGTAACCACAGTCGATCGAGATTGTTGTCATCATGTCGGACAACAAGGCATATATTCCATCGCTTAGTGCCTTCAAAAGTCCAGCACCCATTGTGAAGATGTATGGGACGAACTATGAACTGTGGGCCATGCAGTTCATGAGTTTGATGTAGTGCAATGGCAAGAAGCATATCCTCACACAAGAGGAACATGTTGATAAGACAGGAGTTAATGCCTCATGAGAAGCAGACGATGCCTATGCACGTGTATGGTTATCTGGCACGATATCCATGGAGATAGCCAATGACGTTCTGAGTCAGCCCACGACGAAGGCTATGTGGGATATCCGCCGCTACATATTCTCCTGCAAAGAATGTGTCGAAGATTCTGTAGCTTCAGCACGACATCTTCACTTCGAAGCAGAATGGTCGTCCTCTTCATGTCCTGTATACCTCTCTAAGGGGTATGTTTGAGAAGTTACATGGTTACATTCCTTTGACAGTCACACCAGAACAACTCAAGGCATATAGAGACTCAGTAACGATTCTAGCAGCACTTGATCATGAGTATGATGCAGCCAGAATACAGATTCTCACAGATGCTACCATACCTCCTATGGAAGAGGCATATCGCAGGTTGAGTAGACTCTTCATATCTCCTGGTGGAACCCAACTGTCTCAGATGTCCTCAGCCATGGCAGCATCCCGTGGTAAGGGAGGACCTTCACAATTTCGAGGTCGAGGTAGCCATGGCAGGGGAGGAGGTAGTTGACCCCATCGGCAGTCGTGTACTTACTTTCGCAGAACATGTCACACTGAGGAAACATGTTATTCCAAGCATGGGTTTCCGACTACTACAGCTCGTGTTGAAGAGCAGACTCGGCAGGAAGGGGGTCCTTCTCATGTCTCTGATAAGAGGTTTGATGATCTGGTGGTGCGACTTAGAGAGATCATGCCTAGTCAGGGGTCAACAAGTTCTTCAAGATCTTCAGAGGTAGTTGCATCAGCATCAACATCCACGTCAGGTACATCACACGCTCTTACTAGTTGTTACAAGGCAGATTTATCAGAGTGGATCATGTATTTAGGAGTATCTCACCATCTATGTGGTGACAGAAGTCAGTTGAATAATTTTTGTCCGTCTCAGATAGGACGATCGGTTGTGATAGCTGATGGGACACACTCTCCCATTACTAGTCAAGGGGAGGTGCAGTTGACTCCTGTGATGCGGCTTCAGAATGTCTTTTATGCTCCTAAATTTTCAATGAATTTACTTTCAATTAGTCAAATCACTAAAGATTTACATTGTCGTGTCATATTTGATCCATCTACTCTTGTGTTTCAGGACATTCTCACGGGCAAGGTGATTGGATCTGGCCGTGAGCAAGGGGGTCTCTACAGACTGGTGCAATCTCCTTATGCTGGTGTCTCTTCTCTTCATGTTGGATATGTTTCTCCCTACACATGGCATCTCCGGTTTGGTCATCTTCCTCTACAAAAGATGGTTCATGTTCTTCCACAGATTTCTCCTCGTTCCACTTTTCAATGCGAGGTCTGCCAGCTTGGGAAACATCATCGGTCTTCTTTCCAGAGTCGTCAGGGTCCAAGTAGTCATGGTCTGTTTGAGTTGCTCCATTTTGATATTTGGGGTCCTAGTCGTGTCCCAGATCTTCAAGGACACAGATTTTATCTTGTTGCGGTTGATGAGTTTTCTATATTGTCTTGGATTTTCCTTCTTAAGAATAAGTCTGATGCTGGTCCTATTATTCAGTTTTTTATTAATGAAATAAGAACATTTTTCTGCCAGAATCAAGTACATACGTTCTGATAATGCTCTAGAATTTTGCAGTACTCAACTCTCTCAATTTCTTAAGTCTCATGGTATTGTACATCAGACATCTTGTGCATATACCTCCCAACAGAATGGAGTGGCTGAAAGGAAACACCGTCATCTTTTGGATGTTACCAGAACCCTCTTGATTCAGAGTCGTGCTCCTCATTCCTAATGGGGAGATGCGGTTCTAACTGCTTGTTATCTGGTAAATCGTATGCCTTCTTCGGTGTTAGGGGAGAAGATCCCGCTCTTGATTGTGTTTCCCGAGACAGATCTTTTCTCGTTTACGTCACGTGTCTTTGGTTCGGTTGCGTTTGTTCGTCGATTCTCTCCCGGTCTTGACAAGCTCTCTCCCAAAGCTGTCAAATGTGTGTTTATTGGGTATTCCAAAACCCAAAAAGGATATCGTTGTTTTGACCCTGTTCGACGAAGGTACTAAGTCAGTGCTGATGTCACCTTCTTTGAGTCCATTATTTATTTTTCTCCCACAGGTGACAGACTTACTCCTTCAGAGGATGGAGAAGATATCTATATACCTCCTCCGTCATTACCATGTTCTACTTTATCGCCACCTCCACAACCGCCACCACCACCATCACTACCACTACCACCACCACCACCATCACCGTTTTCTACTTTCTTTCCTCAGGTCTACCAGTGATGGCCCCATGCTCATGCACCTCCTCAATCATCCAACACGCCCGAGGTATGTACTGAGCATTTGAGTTCTTCTAATGGCACATGTGATTTGCATGCACAGACTAAGGTACAGGGTGCATATAATATCTCTACTATTCCTGTTGACGATCTACATATCCCTATTACACTTCGGCGGCAGAAATGTGCACGGACAATGCACCCCAAATATGGGATGGACTTTGGTTCTTAGGTTTCCTTGGAGCGTCTGTCCAAGGACTTTCAGTACTTTGTTGTAGGGATGTCAGATGTAGAGATACCACGGTCCTATCAAGAGGCACTGCAGAGCAGCCAGTAGTGTTTAGCTATGGAGGAGATGGCGGCATTACGGTCGCGAGGTACGTGGAGTGTCGTCAATCCTCCACCAGGTGTGTCTATTGTTGGCAGCAAATGGGTTTTTACTGTGAAGCATCGGGCTGATGGTAGAGTTGACCGATACAAGGCCAGGTTGGTTGCTCGTGGGTTCACCCAGACGTATGGGGTGGACTATCAGGACACATTTTCTCTAGTAGGGCGTCACTCTACCTTGCGGATTCTTATTACTGTTGCTGTGGTACGTGATTGGCCCCTTTTCAAGTTGGATGTCAAGAATGCTTTCTTGTATGGTGATTTGCAGGAAGAGGTCTACATGCAGCAACCACCTGGGTTTGCTGCTGAGGGGGAGTCCAGTATGGTGTGCCGTCTTCATAAGGCTATATATGGTCTTAAGCAGAGTCTGAGGTCTTGGTTTCAGAAGCTCTCGGAATTGATTGAACAAAAGGGGTTTGTCAAATCTACTGCAGATCATACTCTCTATGGTGATTTGCAGGAAGAGGTCTACATGCAGCAACCACCTGAGTTTGCTACTGAGGGGGAGTCCAGTATGGTGTGCCGTCTTCATAAGGCTATATATGGCCTTAAGCAGAGTCCGAGGTCTTGGTTTCAGAAGCTCTCGGAATTGATTGAACAAAAGGGGTTTGTCAGATCTATTGCAGATCATACTCTCTTTGTAAAGAGAGACCAACGAGGTATTGTGGTCATATTGGTTTATGTTAATGACATTGTTATCATCGGCAGTGATGAACAGGGCATTCAAGTAGCTAAAGATTTCCTTGGACAACAGTTTGTAATCAAAGATTTGGATACGCTTCGTTCTTCCTTGGACTGGAATTTACACGAAATCAGCAAGGTATGGTTATGACACAAAGGAAGTATGTTACTGATCTGTTATCTGAGACATGTATGTCAGAATGTAGACCAACTACTACCCCAATAGATCCTAATGTGAAGTTTTATGATGACGGATTTGAGGAGGTGGACACGAGACGATACAGAGAGCTAGCGGGGAAATTATTGTATGTTACTATTACTAGGCCTGATATATTGTTTGATGTGAGTAGCGTAAGTCAGTTCATGGAGCAACTTAGGTGTGCACACATGGATGCAGTTTTTATGATCCTGAGATATCTGAAGTCATCTTCAGGTGTATGTCTTCTGTTTAGAAGAGATACATCTCTCTCAGTTACAGGTGTGCAGATGCAGATTATGATGGGTGTCCTAATGACAGGAAGTCTACTTCAGGCTTTATTGTGTTTATTGGCAGCTCACTAGTATCATGGAAGAGTAATAAACAAACTGCCATTGCTTGATCCAGTGCAGAATCAGAATATAGGGCAATGGCCCGAGGTAGTACTGAGATGATGTAAGTCAAATATGTCTTGACCGATTTAACGATTGAACCTCTTCCTATGCATCTTAAATGTGATAATCAGGCAGCTTTGTTTATAGCTAAAAATCCAGCCTTTCATGAAAGGACAAATCACATTGAAGTGGAATGCCACTATACTCGTGATTTGATCCAAAAAGGGCTTATTTCAACATCTCATGTATCATCGGGAGACCAGATTGCAGACATGTTTACTAAGGCTCTGGCTAGAGGTATTTTTCATCATTGTTGTTCCAAGCTGAGCATGATAGATATATATGCTCCAGCTTGAGGGGGAGTGTTACGATATGTATGTTGTCTCTATTATTTATTTCTATTGTCATGTTTATGTAATTTACCCATAGAGCTTTTCTCCTATATAAGAGAGCTCTAGGGTTAGATGGAATATAATTTTTTATTCCTTTGGATTTCGACAGTACCAAACTAAGTTTTTGTTTCATTGACGAACTTGACAATAATGGAATAAACACCAAATATTTCTCCGCAGGAAAGTCCACAAGATATAGGAAAAATCATCCACTAGAACTAGATAATACGAGTCAGACATTGACTAGGTCCCTAGACATCAAGGCAGACCAACTCAAATAAATCTATAGAATAGATAGTACCAGAGATATGGGATAAACTCCAATGATACTTCCCTAATTGGCAAGGCTGGAACTCTGGGTTGACAGTGGAAGGGAACTGGGGAAGAGAGGGATGACCTAAGCGATGATGCCATAGAACGTATGAAGAAGAAAAAAACTGAATATTAGAGCAAGCAATAGCACCCGTAACTAGGCCAAATGATAGATGCCCCTTCTTCATGGATTGCACCAATCATTCTCCCACTCACGATAAACCTGAAAAACAACTGAGACAACGTCAAAGATAGCTGTACCATTGAACTCTTTCTAAATATGATTGATGATAATAAGTTAATAGAGAATTTATGAATAAATAGAATAATAGAGAGCATGACGTTGGGGGTGAGGTTAGCCTTCCCTCTTTCACATGGGATACTTCCATCAACTACTTGAACAGTTCTTAATGGATGTACTTGTCGCATGTGCGTAAGTAGGTTCTTCTCTACACAAAAATGGTGGAATCTCTAATCAACCAAAAACTCAGCAATAGAGCTGTGTTTAATAAAACTAGCTAAATTACCTTAATGGGCAGCAGTGGTTTCATCAATGTGATGTCCTTGCTGGGAGTGGGTGGAGTCACCATGGCTCAGCATGCTCAGTCAATGCATCAGATCATCCCCTTTAATGACTATCACGGAGTGGAGTTCACTGTTAGGAGTGACAACAGGAGCAGCTGGAGGATAGCCATTATTGGACCAACAGTGAGTCTCAGTATGCCCAAGTTTCCTAAAATGCAGTGGTTTGTACAGTGTCTGCTGCTTGAAATGGTATGACTGTGACTATGTTCTCAATAGGTACGACATCCTCCTCATCTTGAAGGAGCAGTGATGGCGGTGGTCTATCCATGAATATCCTGAGTGGCAGTATCCATGAGTAACCATTAAACGACTTAGTTTGCCGAATACCTCCTCCAGCGTGGGTGGTGCGGAGGTATAATCATATAATTTATGTTAACAGCATAGCGCAAGTCTAGCCTGACAAGGAATACCGTAATTGTCATATGTTTATGATATTCCTTCTGTTTTCGATATTTGCATCTTGGAATATATGAATTCTATTTTTCAAACAATGATTTTAACTAAGAAATAGCCAGATAATGGGTGCCATGCTTGCTTTAGATTCATCATATCATAATAAGCCTTAAACAAGATACTTATCTCTACTTTTGCCTGCATGTTGCCTTCAAAGAAGTCCTATGTCGTACATTTTCGTGAAAGACCATTTCATTAGCGATTCTACTAATAACTCTTACCATAATCCAAGAAAAACCATAATCTTCAATAATATCCTCTACCATATCGCTATCTTTGTCTTAAGTGATGTTCTTCCTTGTTTTAACGGTAGGCTCTGGCTCTAAAAGAATGTGCTCTTTGTTGTATCATTGTACAATCTTCAATAATATCCTCTACCATTTGGGATAATTGATCCGTTCAACTTTGAGCCAAGTGAGGGTAGACATGTGATTCCCTTGTACCTGAGATGTTATCTCAAAGTTGTTTGACATTGTCTAATGGAATGCATGCTTTTAGCATAAAAATTATAGAGAACTAATTTAGATCACATAACACGTCACACAAAAGATGGCTGATCAATGTGGATGTTGGAATGCTCAAAAGATTGTTGGAATTTGATTTTCTTGGTACTACAATGTGGATGTGACCTGATGATGGCTGATCAGCGGCTGGAACCCCACGTTGGAGTCCACCCAGCAATGCCAGAGGCACTGGTTTGAAGGCGGCGGCACTGGATGCTTTTTGGTGGTGGCAGCATCTCTAAAGGGTGGTGGCGGCGAACACCTTAGGACGTTGGGGTGTTGTTGGCAAGGCTGGAGGGTGGTGGCAGTTACATTGGAGGTGTTGTCGAAGCAATGTGGGTGTTGGAGTGTTGTTGGCGATGCATCATCGTCTGTTTGGGTTTGTCGATGATGGAGGGCGGCATTGCATGGTGATGCTGGCGGTGTTGTGGGTTGAAGATGGTGCTGGTGGCTGATGGTGGGTGAGGGGTGGGAGGGGATCTTGCATCTAACGTCTGATACCAAGTGGAAAATGACTATTCCTGGTGTCTCAATGTGGGGTCTTCAATTTGGATCTTCTGGCTAGATGCACAATTTTTTGGTCTTCAAAAGAGCTTTTACCCAGGCTGGAATTATTTATGTGGAGGCTACTCGATGACTCCATTCCTCTGGGAGCTGTGTTAGCTATAGAAGAAGCCCAGAATATGATGCGCACTGCTTGATTTGTGGGCAGCCATCTGAAGACTTGAACCATCTGTTTGCATTATGTCCGTTTGCAAAAGTCACATGGTTTAGTATTGGTTTGTGTACTGATGAGGTGGAACAAGATATCTTAAGTTTTGATCTTTCACTTCCTAAGTCAGGAGAATATCCCAATCACCCTCTCTACCCCTGCAGCATTCTCCACTGAATATGGATAGAAAGATGCAGTTACAAATATACATGCTCAATTAGCCATCCATGCGAAGTGGGGTCTTATGGTATCAAGTTAGCAGAAGCTCCTCAATATTTTAAGCAGGCGAGATCTCAAATGGAGTACAGCCCTTCACAAATTAATTTTCTGGAATTTGATATTTTAATAGAGGCGGATGCAGCTGTCTCCATCACGGGAAGCTCTTGGGGTATTGTATGTTTGAATTCTGACAGAATTTTTGGAAACCTTAGCCTTCTCCGTTCGGGACACCTTGGAGTTGAAACCGAGCTTTCAGCGATTTTGAAAGGCATTGATGTAACATCGAATTATGATAATGACAATTTTTATAATTTCAGATTGCAAAGTAGTGGTTGATTACATTAATCAAAACTCCCTGGATTGGACGATGAAAAGAAGAATTGAAGGATACCAGTAGAAGCTACTTCAAATTCAGAATACCCATCATTCATGCTCATAAATTAGCTACTTTCTGTCTTAAGAATGTTGTGGAAGGGCAAGGGCCCTGCTCATGTGATTCCAAGCTGTTGTATCAGGCTACTTTAGTTGAATGAATCAATTCCAACCATCAAAAAACAGTGGAGAATGAGAGATTCGTTTATTAATAAAATACAGTACCCTAGGACTCCTTATACAGGGAGAGTCCCAGGACTAGGGTTGCGCCGAAGAGATACCATAATGAGAAGAGACAGATGTACCCTTAGAAGGTGTTTGTGCAAAATCTCGTTACATCAAACAACAGCCTTGGTGGTTCTCGACCTCATGTTCTCTGAGGCCATTTTCAAAGACGAAGATTATCGGAAGACAGCGATCAATTCATTGAATCATGATATACTAGAAGAAGCCCTTAGGACCTATTGCATCCGTATTGCAAGGTCTATGTTTCTCTAAATGCAGTCTTAGTCACTTGGATTATATATATCATGTCCTAACACTTACCTTCTATTGTGTTTACATAATCTGTTGTATGTTTTATTATTTGCATGCGTATCTATAATCATACGTAACATTTATTTATATTTATGGTATTTATGTCCATAATTATATTATTAGACCAGTTTTTATTGTTTTTTGGTCTATATTGTGGATCCTGTTAACATTAAGAAAATTAATGTTTAAAACGTCATGTTTTCCAATGCTCCTCTTCAGTTATGAAGACTTGAAGCCACCGACTTCTCCATCTCCTACAGCTCCGAAACCTAAAC
Organism: Ottelia alismoides; assembly: GCA_037367405.1. NCBI lineage: Eukaryota > Viridiplantae > Streptophyta > Magnoliopsida > Alismatales > Hydrocharitaceae > Ottelia > Ottelia alismoides. The sequence continues at coordinate 342,395 of JAZKJV010011904.1, read as the reverse complement.
TACTTGATACAAGTTCGGGCAATAGTTCGACCGCAGCTGAGATAGCAGATACCAATGAGCATCTGAGCCAAGATAAACTAAGGACACTTTCTCCTTTCACAGTGTAAGCTCTCTCAGATGTTAAAAGCTGTGGGGGGTAATGCTGTCTTCAACTTTTGGATGTCTGCCTTTCATAGGTACGAAGACCTGATGCCACCTACTACACCAACTCCTCCAGCCCCAAAATCCGAACTACTTGATTCAAATTCAGGTGGCCTTCCTTTGAAGAGTCAGAAAATCATCTACAATGACAACAACAAGGCCTTTTCCCACATTAAGTAGGGTCGGCTACATGGGTTCTTTGCCTCCATTCAGATCTATCTTGGGTCATTCTCGGGCTTAGATCCAAAAAACTAAGATCCTTTCTCATAGTCTCATTCCAATACTTCTTGAGCCTTCCTCACCCTCTCTTAGCCGGCTCAACATCCCAAAACTCGCATCTCCTCACTGGTGCATCAGCTGACCTCCATTGCAAATGGTCAAACCACCTTAAGCGATTTTCTCGCATCATATCCTTGATTGGAGCTACACCAACTTTCATTCTGATTGCATCATTCCGAATATGATCTTTACGTCCACTTTAGCATTTTCATATCTGCTACTGCCATTCTCTGCACATGTCTATGGTTCACATGCCTATATTCTGATCCATAGAGCATAATAGGTCTCACGGCTACTTTGTAAAACTTTCCTTTCATTTTCAAAGGAATTTTCTTATTACAGAGAACAATAGAGGCGCCTCCCCACTTTAGCCAACTTGCTTTTATTCTATTAGTAGCATCTCCATCAAAGCAGAAAACTGGAATGGAGGGCCCTGTCCTGAAATCTTGGGTGTTTTTTGTCAGGTATGAAGACCTGAAGCCGCCTTCATCACCCAGTCCTACTCCGGTATCACAACCATCTGTTCCCAGTTCCGGTGATAAAATCTCCTCTGCGACCGAGTCAGCAACAGAAAAAGACACTTTGGAAGAAGATAAGCAAAGACCACTTTCTCCTTTTACAATGTGAGCATATAAGATTTTATTAAACATCCATTTAAGAGGACCATTGGTAGTCTAAACGCATCCCGCTGCAATGCAGGTACGAGGACCTGAAGCCACCGAGCTCCCCAAGCCCATCCACACCTAAATACTGAAATTTTGTTGTGTGCATATTTCCGATAAGGCAACTTCTCTGCTAGTGTTAAATATCACATCCATGGAGAAACTATACCAGGAAAGCAGATGGAATAATATCAGTTTGCAAGAATCCAGTCTCATTTTATTAAAATTGCATGGAGTTAGATCAGCGAATTTGCCATTTTTATATCAAATGAGCCATTTAGATAAGTTGGACAGTGCTGCCCCAACAACAGCTTATTTAAATAATATATATCAAACGGGAGAATTCCTTTTCTGTATCAGTTCTGTTGACCGCATTTCCTGCACTTTTTTTAACTGTTGCATTATCATGATCATATCTTCGTTATATCACAATGGGAATACTTGATGGCATAATATTCAGGACATCTACCATTATCGATTACTTGTTTTATGGTAGATTAATAATTGTCAGTTGCTTTTTGGACCCAAGATGGGTTTTCGATTGAGATGTGTTAATATGATTTGAATGCTAATCGTTCGGATCCATCTAGATTTTAATTGATGTCAAGAATTTTTCAGAATCTGATCAGGGTATCCATCCAGATCCAATTAAAGAATTCATTCATATCATAATTGATTAGAGGATCAATATGGATTTATTGTTTCGTAGCATATGTTTGTTATTCACATTGGAGGAGATTTGGAGATCTTTTGTTAAAGGATATTTGAAAAATCAACATGTTTAAAGATATTTGAGCATTTATATATTTATTGAGATTTGTCTGCATGAGATACTGTGTAAATCTCGATAGTGTTAGTGTTTGAACCTTGTAAATAATGTGTTGTGTGTCCTCTTGCTTGCTCATCCATGTGTTTATTCATGCACTCCATTTTTATTGTGCCCAACGAAATGATATCAAAGCCACAAGGTTCATCGAAAGCAAGAAGGAGACGACGTCATACTACATCAAGATCGGGAAATTCATCAGTGTAAACGGTCCAGTTCGATCTCAGATAGGATGTCAATACTGATCGTTGAAGTAGCACCATTGAGGGGAAGGCCGTGGTGGAATTTAGCATGTGATGATCTACTATCTAAGAATTCTATTCAAGATGGAATATAGCAGTAGTTTTTTTGCGATATGAGAATTCAACTCAAGGTGGAATTTAATAGTGATTTTTCTGTATCTGAGATTTAAACTCAAGGTGGGTGTAATCTTACATAATTTTACATATTAGCCTCTATCATCAACTTACGTACTAACTTAACCATACTTGAGTCAATGTAACCAATAACACATCTAATGTTGTGCCCTGGGATTTGGGTTACCTGTTTATACAAAATTCACATTATTTAATTAATAATTGATTGCATCAAGTTATGAAAAGCAAATAAAAATTTTTGTGATTTGAAGGACATTCATAAAGATATAACATCCACATTAGGACACATGTCACTAAAGAAATATTGCATTAACTGTGTATCAGAAGAAAATTTATCATTTTATACATGTATCTAAAAAATACGACAGAAAAGAAAGTAAGCAAAAAAGAGATACAATTATATGTATAATGTTATCTTATGTACCGTCAAAAGAAATCATCGACTGCCAACAAGAACTGTGAGTCTTGCTAACCAAATTACTCTGCGACAAGCTCCTACCCGATCATCCATGTTAGGGACAAGGAGATGTCAACAAATGTTGAGTACAAGCATTAATTATTAAAAATAAACAGAAGTTTAAGTGGTTACAAAAGGAAGCAAGTAGATAGGTAATGACTTCACGCATCAACTTATCTACTTGCATGGAAAGAAAGTTATCTAACTACTCAGTATATTAATCCTTTTTTTCATTCACCATACCCCAAGGCCAATGATTAGCAATCTATTTACTGATTATGAGATGATGTCGGAGTAAAAGATATGGATACAAGTCATGTCCTTTCATTGATATTATTTATAGGATGTAGTGATTGATCACTTTAAGATATAGATGATTTCCATTTCATGATCTTTTTCCTTGCCAAAATCTACTGGTAGAATACTAACCAAACTCAAGCGGTGAAGAAGCCCACTAAGGGACTTATCTGTCTCGCTTTCTCAGTGGAAGAGCGGTCAAGGGGAAATCTAGGCAAAACTCTAAATACACTCCTGAGATGTGTGGGAGAGACTCTTCAGTTCGAGTTCCTCCACTCCTGCCCGAACTGGTGCAGAAACATGCTAAAGAAGCTCGAAGAGAAACCAATGGTCCTCAAGCCTAGGAATACTAACATAACTCAAGGTCAGCGGAACTGGTCAAAAGGAAACAAATAGATCCTAGAGAAGCATAAAATTGCGAGGTCGTGACAAAAATCGGAGAAGAGACTGGGATCCTAGACCCGTGCACTAGGCAACTACTATCCAATATGGGCATCCCAGCTCTATTACAGTTGAGGGTCACTGCACTCTCGCACGGTCATGTGAAAGAGGCACCCTGACCGGCACACATATTTATCACCGTTGATGTTTATCAAATCATATATCTATGTCATCATCCATTAATAACCTAAAGGTATACACTAACCAATTGGTCTTGATAATAGCAATAACTTACTAGGTTAGTCTCTCATGTGTGCAGCATGTGGTTATTTTAAAATGTTGAACATTGATAGCCGGATGAACAAAACTTTGGTTGATCCAAAGTATGTCTAATACTCAATGCAAATCTAAATTATTGAGTGTAATTATAACAAAATTCTTGGCAGATAAAGTCTAATTCCACTGTAATAAATATAAAAATTCATTCCCCATTTCTAGCTACATGTATATATTGAACTTTTAGTATCAAATTTCTAAACAAATTAGTAACAGAAATTTAAGCATTTGATTAACAACTCATATGCAAATCTAAAATCCCAAAAGTTTCCAAAATTTAGTGGTAAAACAATAGCAGAGATTTGGGCATTTGAACCCTCGATTTCTTATAATTTAATACATTATAATTACGCAACAAATCATGCTAGAATATAACCATAAATTCTCAACTTAAAATCAAGTTATACAACAGCCCAAACATGCAATTTATATCTTCAAATTCTCAACTTTTAATAGCAGAGAATAACATGGAATAAGACCATTTTATTAGCCATACACCGCAACAACTCATGCACTTAAAAATTGCAAATTTCTATTTGAAACCAGTCTATTTTATTAGGTATACACAACAGCAATTTATGCACTTAAAAGTCCCAAATTTCTTTTTAAAAGCAGTCTATTTTATTAGCTATAAACAACAGCAACTCCTGCACTTAAAAATTCTAAATTTCTGTTTGAAACCAGTCTATTTTATTAGTTATACACAACAATAACTCATGCACTTTAGAACCCAAAATTTGTATTTGATCCCACTCTATTTTATTCGCTATACATATCAGCAACTCGTGCACTTAAAACCCCATATTTCTATTTGAAATCAGTCTATTTTATTAGATATACACAGCAGTAACTCATGCACTTTAAAACCCAAAATTTCTATTTGAAATCAGTCCCTTTTATTAGATATACACAATAGCAACTCATGCACTTAAAACCCTCATATTTCTATTTGAAATCTGTCTCTTTTATTAGCTATATACAACAGCCACTCATGCACTAGCTATAACAGCAGTAAATACATGAAATTTAACCCCCCCCCCCCCCCAATTCAAATTTTCAACAGCAAGGAATCGGCATGAATCGACACACTTTATTAGCTACACACAACAACAAATACATGAAATAACCCCATCCCCCTCGCCTCCCGAAATTTCCTCCAAAGTGTGAAAGGGAAGAAGAATATAGAAGGGATTGTCATACATTGGCAGTAAGGAGGGATAATATTGTACACTGGATTCTGAAATTGGAGGGTATAAGCTACAACAGTAGCTTCAGCATGGTAGTTACGACAATTTACAACAATGATAGCTGCATCAACATCAATAGTGAAAGGAAAAGAGAATGGAGATGGGTCTCTAGTAGAAAATATAATGTGAAAGCGTATCAGAGAAATAAAGAATAAAACTTTAGGAACATGGGATTTAACGTGGAACCCTACTCTCTAAGGAGAGGGATGAAACCGTGGGAGAACGCCTCAAAGAGCTGATGTGTCTATTGACTTTTTCATCTGATACAGGAGTTTTGGGGCTTCTTATATAGCCTCCAAAGAGCCTCCAAGTCCCACCACTTGTAAATGTAGGACTAAACTCCTGGATGTGGTAAATAGATCATGAAATGATCTATTTACTCATTTTACATGATAAATGACGCATACCCTAATACTCCCCCTCAGGTTGTAGCATGTAATGCTCAATTTGAACAAATATAAAGAAATCTCTACTCACAATACAAGACAGTACATACAATATCAACTCAACTTGTACAACGGTCGGTTGTTGTCGAGGACGTTGCTTCTCATGACGTGCATGTGAGGAGGAACAAACAGGCTGCAGTGTGAGTCGAACTGAATATCCTCGTCGGAGAGCATGTGCTCTATACTGCGCCTATCAGAGTCACTGAAACTGAAAATGAGTCTCCACTTGGAGAACTCTAGCCCCCCACATCATGTGGACAACTGCTCCACCTATGAAAGGGTCGACTGAAAATACCGTGGAGACATACTAGTCGGAGTCCACGGTCATTGGAGAATGGAGTCTGAAAAAGTCTCCTCGTCGAAGAAGTGGGTCTCTCCCATACTGGCAAAGAGAATGTGATCTCTACTCTGGAGTCCCTAGGAAACCACATGAAAACCCTAGCCCACAAGTATAGTGAATGGGAACTCTACTCTGGAGTCCCTATGGAACACATGAAAACTCTAACCAGAACAAAAGATGGAGACCACATAAGAAATGATGGCAGACGTGTGCACATATGAAAAGGAGTCTCTCTATAGAGAGCTTGAAGAAAACGGTTCACTCAAAAATGGAGTGCCTCGAACTTGGACTCTGAACCAATCTGCAAAGTTTGAAACTGAACTGTAGAGTTTGGAGAATCTAGCTAGCCTAGAATCTGACTTCTGAATCTGGAATAGACATGTGACTCTGCACAATACTCCTCATTTCTCCTATACTTGTTGGAAAAATAGTAACATCGACAAAGTTGGAAGAAGACAAGATAATGGGGAGAAGAAAAACTAATATGTCGATCACATTTTTCGATTTTTCAATTCATTCATTCATTCTTCATTTTTTTCAAGATATTTTTTTGAAATTTTTTTTGTACGGTTTTTTTATACAATTCTTTTCTCAAAATATTTTGTACAAAACTCGGTTGTCTTTTTTTAAGTTGGCCCATCTGGGCCCAAATAAGAAAATATTTTTTCTCTCTATCTCAACCCTTCTCTCCCCTCCCCTTTCTTAATATAACTCAACAACATCCCTAAAGTTTCAAATACAAATCTCCTTTTTTTAAAGCAGAGCAACCCCGCCTTCACTTATATATATAGAGAGAGAGAGAGGGCTTATCCAATGCGCACAGGGCTCATTAGCGTTTCAATGAGCACTCATTTTGGGTCATACACGTGTATTAACAATAAGTATATTTATAATTATAGGCTACGATGTATTTAAAAAATCCTATATTTCCTATTATACAACGTCCTTAAAAATTGGAAGACGATTTTGGAAAGAAAAAATTCAAATAAATGATTCCACGCGGATCCAAACGCTATGATAGTAATAAATATTATTCGATCAAGTAAATGCTTATTGTGAGATCAGTAATATCAAGACAATGATCAGTAATTTACATACAAATAGTTACATTGTACAGAATTTAGTAATATGTATAAAATGGTCAGGTAAATGTGTGTTGTGAGATCAGTAATAACATAATAAATGGTTAGTAATACCATTGTCGATGTAATGTGCATTGCATTAACAAATAGTTACTTTCTGACTTGAGCAATGCCCATGACTTACTGACCATTACTTTGTTATTACTGATCTCATAGTAGCTATTACTTGAGAATCGTATACATTACTGAACATGTGATATAAGACATGGATATATACATTACTGAACACAAACAATAATTTACTTGATAACTATATATATATTACTTGAGTATCATCTCTAAATTACTGAATTCTGTTCAAAGTAACAAAACGTATGAAAATTACTGACCATTTGTTATGGTTTTACTGACTTCACAACAAGCACTTACTTGTCCATTGTGTATATATTACTGAAATCTGCACCATATAATAAAATGTAATACAATGAATGTAAATTACTGACCGTCGTTTTGGATATTACTGATCTCGCAACAAGCATTTACTTGACTATTATATATATGAGCATTTGGATCTCGATTTTCAGCAAGAAATAATTGATTCGAATGTTTTCTTTCTAAAACGATCTTCCTATTTTTTAGGATGCAGTATAATTGGAATACCACTTATTGTTAAATCGCTTTGCATATTAATCTCCTTCCAAAAACAACATCCTTCGAAATAGGTAAGCACTAAATTGGTAATACACGTGTGTGGCTAACAAATGGTGCGCACCGAAACGCTAATGAGCCCTGTGCGCATTGGATAAAAATCCTATATATATATATATATATATATATATATATTAAAGGGTCAACGGGCCTTTCTCTTTTCTCTTTGCCTAGGGTTCCTAATGTAGGAACCCATTGTTGTCGCTGCTTGGAGAAATGGTGGTGGGGTGCAATACCACCGTAGATGGAGGGGGGTGTTGCTAGAGCGCAATGCAAATCCTCATTACCTGGAGGTGAGGACCAATGCCTTTGCCTAGGTGATATCAAAGGGTGAGTCGCGTTGGGAGGAGAGACGGGTCGGAGGAGCACCACCTCCTCTATTTGCTTGGAGTATTGTTTCCTCTTACGAAGAGCTTCATCGTACGCCTCTTAGTGGAGTAATCGGTGGTGGAGAATGATGATTTGAGTCACATAGTACCCGAAGCAGCTAGAGATGCTGCCTGGACACGCTGCTGGAGATGCTGCCTTGGCTGCTGGAGAATCGCATGATGCTGATGATGAGGAGGGTTATCACTATCGTGAGAGGAGTTGGTGCGATTGTGAAGAGGATGGCACCGCTTGGAACTGGAGAAGCTCCAGATCTCTACTAGAAGATATGGATCGACGCAGGTCCAGATCCTTAGCCTGGCTTCTGGATTGTATATATAGGTTTTTCAGAAAACCCAAGTGAAATCGAATTAGGGTTTCATTCATTCTAGATTGGTGCATGTCCAATTATTCTTCTGGATTGTATATCTAGGGTTTCAAAAATCCCTAATGAACCCTGAAACTGAATCAGGGTTTAAAAAGGAAGCCTAAAACTTGAATATTTAATAGAATAACGATCTTCAAATATATATCTTTAAGAACAATCGAGAATGAATCTGAAAATCGAATCTCGAATAAACATAAAAAACATAACCTCCTCGAGAATTGAACAAGATCTGATACTATATTATAAAATATAATATGAAAGCATATCAGAGAAATAAAGAATAAAACTTTAGGAACACGAGATTTAACATGGAACCCCCTAAGGAACGAAATGAAACCACAGGAGAATGCCTTAAAGGGTTGATGTGTCTATTGACTTTCTTATCTGATACATGAGGTCTGGGGCTTCTTATATAGACTCCACAGAGCCTCCAAGTCCCACCACTAGTAAATAGATCTTGGAAGGATCCATTTACCCATCTTACTTGATAAATGACATATACTCTAACATTTTGTGGGGGAAAAAGAGAGAAAGAAAAGGAAGGAGAGACAACAGATGTGGGGTGATATAAATAAGGAGAAGTGGGGGCATGTGTTTACAATTGGGAGAAGGTTGTCCACGTGTGTTAAATTTTGGATTTTTTTACATTTATTTCTAACTCGTAGAAATACAAACACCTCGAATCTCCAACTCAAGTGTATAATATCTCTTTTGACTGTCTCAGAGTGACGATCAAAATGAGCCCAAATATTTTTATAATTTTCCAACATAAGATGGATTCAGAAATTAGTGAATTACGGTTTTAATTTATGATTAAATTTCATGATAAAACCAGTTAAGATCTATAAACGTTCAATTCCATTGATTCTAGTTTGTTGAGACAGACTTAGTAATAGTCTCCATTTATTTTTCCATTTGGATCGTGTCACAGATTTTTCGGGTGACACAAAATATGATGAAATCGATTCTTGTTCGATAGTACCTGAACATGATTCAATCTGTGACCTAGGAATCGATCCTAGCTTACTCGATTTTAATCGAATTTTTATCGGATTTACACAGACCCAAGTCAGGTCGGATTTGGGTTTAAATTCAGGTGGTTCAGACTCGAGTGTTACAAATATAAAAACCTCAAAGAGAGTTTTATCCTCGAGATTCATGTCAAAGTCACTATGTATTCTACCTAGGGTTCACCTATAATTTCTTGCCATAAAAATCTCATAGGGTTTAGAACTCATGAAAACTTCGAAGAGGAAACAAGCCATATTCTAAAGCATTAATAAAATGGCCCTGTTTTTAAAGTTTCCTGAAAGGAGTTGCGGGTACTGCACCCACATGTCTACTTCGATCTTCCATGTCTCCTCTTCGACACCATGTCTGTTTCTTGTAACATTTGGTCTAAACTACCCGAATCCAAACCTAAATTTGACCCAACTTGGGTTCGTGTAAATCTGACAAAAATCCAATTAAAGTTGAGTAAGCTTGAATCGATCCATAGATCACAGATTGAATATTGTTTGGGTGCAATCTATCAAGAATCTAGTTCATCATATTTCGTGTCACTGGAAAAATTGTGGCATGATTCGAACAGTAAAATAAATGGATACCATAAGTTCTTCTCGAAAAATCGGATCAATGCAATTGACCGTTTGTAGATCAGAGGTCATTGACCGATTTTTATCATGAGATTTAATCATAAATTAAACCGTAATTCATGAATTTCTTAATGGGATATTTACACCCATAACCCTGAGTAATCTTATAATTACCCCCTGAACCCTAGATAATCATGAATTACATCTCAGACCTTGAATAATTGCTCCGTTTTACTCCCATAACCCTCTGTTAGTTTACTTCATTAACTCAACCAGATCTGTGAGTTAATCTAACCAATCCGTGATTTAACGGTTGAGATTAATCAAAAAAAAGAAAAGAACGAGAGGAGGTGGGTTGGACCTGGACCATGAAATTGCAGGGGAGGGGTGGCGCGGGCGAGAGGGATGGGTTCTCGGGCGACCTGGGGCTTGTCGGGGAAGGGGGGGATGGGTTCCCATAGGCAGGGCGCGAGCGACCTGGGGCTTGTCGGGGGGTGGGTGGCGACGCGGGTGAGGGGGATGGGTTCACAGGAGAGGCGGGGCGTGGGCGACCTGGGGCTTGTCGGGGGGGGGGGGGGGTCTAGACGTGCACACACGGGTCTGGAGCTTGTGGCTCGAGTGGCCAGGTCTCGAGATGGGAAGGGGTGCTCGAGCTTGCGGGCGACCAACGGAGGAGGGGGAGCTCGCGAGCGGAGGCTTTAATATGATGGGTTTGGAAGGGAAAAATTGACTATTTCCGTCAGATTTAACAGAGAAATACAGCAGAAGTTGATAAAAGGGTTATGCCATGTAAAGGTTAACCATTACCCGAGGTTCTGGATGTAATTCATGATTATCAAGGGTTCCTAGGATAAATACAGGATTACTCATGGTTATAGGTGTAAATATCCCTTTCTTAATCCATCTTATGTCAGAAAAATATGGATATCAAAAACATTTTGATTGCTGACCCGAGACAGTCAAAACGATATATTATACACCTGAATTAGATATTCGAGCTGTTTGTGGTGCTAATTTTGGCCATTCTTATTAGTTAGAAATAAAAGTAAAAAATCTAAGATTTAACATACATAAACACATGTTATCGTCTTCTCCTTATTTATATCACCCCACTTCTTCTTCTTCTTTATCATCTCCTTTCTTTCCTTTATCTCCTTTTTCCCCCACCGAAAAGACACATCTCCATTCTCTTCTCCTATCACTGTTGTTATTGATGCATCTACCATCGTTGTAAATTGGTGTAGTTGTTGTGTTGAAGCTACTGTTGTGGCTACCATTGTTGCATGCTGCTGATGTATGTTATATCCTCCGATTGAGAATCCAAGATACAATATTATATATCCTTGTTGTCATATGAAAATCCCTTCTATATCTTCTTCTCTTTAATTCTTTGAAGGAAATTTTGAGAGGGAGGGATTTAAATTTCATTTATTTACTGTTGTGTGCAGCTAATAAATTGAGTGATCATGCTTATTCCTTGCTATTGAAAATTTAAATTTTGGGGGTTTAAATTTCACGTATTTTCTATTGTGTATAGCTAACAAAAAGGGACCAATTTCAAATAAAACTTTGAGATTTTTAAGTGTATGAGTTATTATTATGTATAGCTAATAAAGGGGGCTAATTTTAAATAGAAATTTGGGGTTTTTAAGTGCATGAGCTGTTGTTGTATATAGCAATAAAAAGGACTGATTTCAAATAGAATTTAGGGTTTTTAAGTGCACGAGTTGTCGTGTGTAGCTAATAAAATAGATTAGTTTCAAATAGAAATTTGTGATTTTTAAGAGCATGAGTTGTTGCTATGTGTAGCTAATAAAGTAGGATGGTTCAAATTGAAATATGATGTTTTTAAGTGCATGAGTTGTTGTTGTGTATTACTAATAAAATAAGCTTATTTCAAATGGAAATATGAGATTTTTAGATGCATGAGTTGTTGTGTATAACTAATAAAATAGACTTATTTCAAATAGAAATTTGGAGTTTTTAAGTGCATTAGTTGCTATTGTGTATAGCTAATAAAATAGACTGATTTCAAATAGAAATTTTGTGTTTTTAAGTGCATGAGTTGCTGATGTGTATAGCTAATAAAATGGTCTGATTGCATGTTATTCTATGCTACTGAAAGCTGAGAATTTGATGACATAAATTGCAAGTTTGGGCTGTTGTATAACATGATTTTAAGTTAAGAATTTGATGTTATATTCTAACATGAGTTGTTGCTCAATTATAATGGATTGAATAATAATAAATTGATGGTTCACAAATGCCCAAATCACTGCTATTGTTTTACCACTAAAATTCAGAGAATTTTGGGATTTTAGATATGCATGAGTTGTTGTCGATCAAATGCTCAAATTTATGTTACTAATTTGTTTAGAATTTTGATATTAAAAAGCCAATATATACATATAGATAGAATTAGGAATGGATCTTTATATTTACTACAGTGGAATTAGACTTCATAGTCCAAGAATTTTGTTATAATTACACTCAATAGTTTATATTCACATTAATTATTAGACATACTTTGGATCAGTCAAAATTGTGTTCATACGGTTATTATTGTTCAAAATTTTGAAATAACCACGTGTTAGCCTTACCCATAAGAGATAAAGCTAGTAAGTCATCACCATTATCACGATCGATTGGTTAGTGTATACCTTTGGGTTATTAATAGATGATGACATAGATAGATGATTTGATAAATATCAATGATGACAAACATGTGCGTCAATCAGGGCGCCTCTTTCACATGATAGTGCGAGGGTGCGGTGACCCTCAACTAGGCTAGAGTTAGGATGCTCAGATTGAGCAACGACCGCCTAGTACGTGGGTTTAGGACCCCAGTCTCTTCCTTGGTTTTTATCGTGAGCTTGCAGTTTTATGCTTCACTGGGGTCCATGTATTTTCTTTTGACCAGTTCCACTGACCCATGAGTTCTATTGGGGTTCCTACGCTTGAGGACCCATGGTTTTTCTTCGAGCTTCTTTAGCTCGTTCCTACGCCGGTTCGGGCAGGAGTGAAGGGACTCGGACTGGAGAGTTTCTCCAACCTGTCTCAGGGGTGTAGAAGGAGTTTTACCTAGCTTTCCTCTGGACCCCTCTTCCACTGGGGAAACGACGACGAATGAGTCCCTTAGGGAGCTTCTTCAATGCTTGAGTTTGATTACAGTTCCGTCAATAGATTTTGGCAAAGAAAAATGTCATGAAATAGAAATTATCTATATTAAATGAACCATCACTACATCCTATAAATAATATCAATGAAAGGACATGATTCGTATCTATATTCTTTACTCTGACATCACGTCATAATCAGTAAATAGATTGATAAGCATTGATCTTAATGTATGGTGAAGAAAAATGGATTAATATATTGAGTAGTTAGACAACTTTCTTTCCATGCAAGTAGTTAAGTTGATGTGTGAAGTCATTACCTGTCTATGCTTCCTTTTGTAACAATTTAAACTCCTATTTATTTTTAGTATTTAATATTTGTACTCAATATTTGATGGTGTCTTCTTGTCCCTAACATGGATGGTAGGAAAGGAGCCTGCAGGGAGTAGTTTGTTTGGCGGGACTCGCAGTTCTTAGTAGCAGTCAGTGATTTGGGAGTACATAAAACAATATTGTACAAATAATTGTACCTCTGTTGTGCTTACTTTCTCTTTTGTCGTATTTTTGGGATACATGTATAAATTGATAAATTTTCTTTTGATACCTGTAATATTGTATGGAGTTAATGCAATATTTCTTTGATGACGTGGATCCTAATGTGACTATTATATCATTATGAATGCCATTCAAATCATGAAAATTTTTTCCTGTTTTTCGTAACTTAATCAATTATGAATTAAATAATGTTAATGTTGTGCAAACGGGTAACCCGAATCTCGGGACATAACATTAATAAATACATGAAATTTGTACTCATCCTTCCCAAAATTTTCTGAAACTAAAGAAGAATATAGAAGGGATTTTCATGAATTGACAGCAAGGAAGGATAATATTGTACATTGGATTCTCAAATTAGAGTATATAAGCTACAACAACATGCAACAATGACAACCACAATAGTAGCTTCAGCACATCAGCTACAACAATTTGCAATAATGGTAGTTGCAACAACAACAATAGTGGAAGGAAAAGAGAATGGAGATGTGTCTCTTTGGTGGGGAAAAAGGAGAGAAAGAAAAGGAAGGAGATGAGAAAGAAGAAGAAGAAGTTGGGTGATACAAATACGGAGAAGATGGGAGGCATGTGTTGGCAATTAGGAAAAGGTTGTCCATTCATGTGTGTTAAATTTTCGATTTTTTACAATTATGTCTAACTCTTAGAAATTCTAAAGTTATCACCACAAACACCTCAAATCTCCAATTCAAGTGTATAATATCTCATTTTGATCATCTCGAGGAGACGATCAAAATGAGCCCAACATCCATATTTTCCCGACGTAAGATGGATTTCAGAAATTGGTGAATTATGGTTTCAATTTATGATTAAATTTTATGATAAAAATTGGTCAAATGACCTCCAATCGACAAACGATCAATTCCATTAACTTCGATTTGTCAGATGAATTTAGTGATGATTTACGTTTATTTTATCGTTTAGATCGTATCATGGATTTTTTTCGATGACATGAAATACGATGAAATCGATTCTTGGTCGATTGCACCCAGACGGGACTCGATCCGCGATCTACGGATCGATCTAAGCATCATAGGTGGAAGGCAAAGAAGGCCTCCTTCTGAGGGGGTCGAGCCATCAGTGAGATACTACTCTGGAAGAACTAGAATTCTAACATTGTACTAGGACCTACGTGCCAAGGGACAATCTTAGGTAGACAGTTTCTATGTGGTGTAGGCCTCTTATTCAACTTTAATCGGATTTTTATCAGATTTACATGGACCTAAGTCAGATCAGATTCGAGTGGTTCAAACACATGTGTTACAAATATTAAATTTCGTGATAAAAATTGGTCAAATGATCTCCGATCGATAAATAGTCAGTTCCATTGATTTCAGTTTATTGAGACAGACTTAGTAATGGTCTCTGTTTATTTTCCATTCGGATCGCGTCACAGATTTTTTCGGTGATACGAAATATGATGAAATCGATTCTTGGTCGATTGAACCCGAACGAGATTTGATCCGCGATCTACCGATCGATCCAAGCTTACTCGACTTTAATCAGAATTTTATTGGATTTATATGGAGCAAAGTTGGGTCGTATTCAGGTTTAAATTTGGGTGATTTGGACCTGAGTGTTACATCTAAAACATGATCTAATGGTTCCAATTAATCTCCCACTCCAATGAACTATGCAAATCAACATCGCTCCTCTCCATCTGGTCAAATATCTGAGGAGGGTGTGTTGAACTTGAGGGGCCTGATATAGTCTCCAAGATTGAGTTTTTGTGACTACAAAGAGCTCATGATTATAAGGATGATAAGATTTAGAATCTTGAGAATGCACAATCTGATACCTCTTAAAAATTAAGGATTAATAGTCATCATCAAACTTAAGATAGAAATGAAATGGCATTGGGATTTATTTGACAAAAAGAAATTGAATGAGAGAGGATAGAATACACATTTCATGAGCAGATACAAATCATATATAATTATAAGAGAAATTATTGATATGGAAAAACAATAGAGATGGTTGCACATATATTTTCAAGTGGTGATCCATCAAAATAAGATGCAAACGTATGGAAGCATCCAAATCCATGGCGATGCTAAAGGATCAAATTGGTTTTAGGCACAATCCTCATGTTAGCTGCATTGATGTCCATCATATTTTATGAGAATTTCATGACTTCAAAGATCAACAAGATTCATCGAAGCTTTAAAGATTAAAACTCTTGTAAATCAGAGATGTCACTCTCAAGATACCTAATAAGGTCCCTGATGATGCATGATGTGGCCTCCTCTAATGTTCTAGTCTTTTTGTGGAGGCTCAATCCGCACTCCTTGAGCAAGGTAGGTAAGACCTTAGTAGGGTTCTTTTTATCCTTCACTAATCGTAGAAGTCCCATGGAAGGCTCAAACTTAGGAAATTTACACCCTCAATGATCCACCTTGATCTTCTTGTTAGTCTTCCTTCTTTTTACTAGATGTCAAGCACACAATGTATCTTTATCTTTGGGCTCCTCCCGTTGAGCATGTCAACCATGATGAATGCCCTGGAAATAACACACAATACATCTTTGTAATGTTGGATGGAGGAAGAGATTTACAAGAACTGATCGCACCTTGAGCCCAACATTATGGGAGGTGAAGGACCCTTTGGAGGGGACAACAACACTTTCGTAGGTATCGTGATGGTCTTAGAGGAGGAGGGAGAGGAGGAGATGAGGTAGCATATCCAAGATTGTAAAAGTTAGCCAAGTAGTCAGATTATTCGAATGACCGAGGTAGCTAACCAGTCAACCTTCCTTAATAGGCTAGATTATTCGACTGAAAGAGGTGTGCCCGATCTTAATAGACCTAATCGCCCAATTGATCAACCTTTTCTTAGTATGCTAAATTATTCGACTGAATGAGCCAACGATCGGTTGATTATTTCTAGAATAATCTAGGATATGTTTTTTAATTAATCTAAAAGTAATGTTATAGTTAAATACTTAGATTTTGGTTTGAATTCAATTTTTACTTATAGTTCAAAATGGTAGAATTGAAAACGTCCAAATCTAAATGAAAATATAAGAATACATGCACAAAAAGTGAACTTGAATGATTTTAATAAATAGAAAATCCGGCGATTAGTTGCTCGAATGTCAATTTATGTTGAGCCAATGACCTTTCCGATTGAATTTCAACAACAAACTTTCACAAGCTTGGGTTGGTATCTCTAAGGATAGGAAGAAGCCATTGGTTCCCTCTAATGGTGGGGAGGAGGTCAAGGGAAATGCCATTGATGTTTGAGGAGCGCTCCTTGCCTTCTTGATGTGGTCCCTTGGAGAACAAAGCGAAGATGTATAGCATGATATTTGTAAATTCAATACGTTTTAAAGGGGGAGAGAGATTTTTTACAAATTTCTTTAAAGGGAATAATGTTATAATGGAAGTTAACCTATAGGTGTTATAGTGTAAGAGTTAGTAAGATTGCACCAGTCATGGTTTATTTACGAAGATTGTTAGGGTTACTATCTAATTAGAGAAAACAATTAACAAAAATCCCATAATTAAATTGATTTTCCTTATTTTACCTTATTTAAAAACTTCAAAAAAAAATAGAAAGTTTTGAGAAATACATAAATTACTGAAAAGTTTCGAAAAACATATAGTAAAATATACAATATCAACATACAACCACTGAACATTAGCCACTCAATTGATAGGCCTATATTTGACACAATACTCAATTTTAAGTTTCACAAATTATGATATTATAAATAGGAAATTAGTTGATAACATTGGATGAGTGCAAGGACATATACATCATGTTTTAACATATCAAATTCTAATTTCACTAAACATCATGAGGTGTACTGATTATGGCATCTCATACATTAGGAAGCCTACTTGATAAATTGTAATACCCCAAACGTAATCTAACATATAAAACTCATAAAATGTGAGAGTGGATTATAAGTATGGTGGACATTACTACTTAATGACTAAAAACTTTTGCATTCCATGTACTCTAAAGTTCAAGTTTCCCATGGAGTGAGTTTATCTATTACCACAACCTCTAAAACAACAGCATGCTCAAACGTGGTGCATACTTCCAATTTTACCCCGAGAGGAAGTAAAAATTGACCTTGCGGACCACTCATTAGAAGCAAGTAAAACGCGCAGAGGAGCACTCGCAGTGCATCCTCTTATCAGCTTATCCTTACTCTCGTTCCTCCTCCTCTCGTCACCACCACCAGCAGCAGCAATGACGGCCTCCTCGTCCATCTCTCTCTCCTCCCTCACCTCCTCCTTCTCCTCCCTCTCCTTCTCCTCCCAGATCTCCACAAAACCTCTCTCTCTCCGCCGCTCGTGTGCCCTAACCCTCCCAAGGAACCGCAACCCCAGCCCTTCCCTCGTCGTCTCCTCCCTCGGGGGCACCTCGACGGCGCCTGAGGTGGAGGGGATGTCACTGGAGAAGTACGTCAAGTCGAGGCTACCCGGTGGCTTCGCTGCGCAGAAGCTCATTGGCACTGGGAGGAGGAAATGCGCCATTGCCCGCGTCGTCCTCCAGGAAGGCACCGGAAAGATCGTCATCAATTGCCGTGATGCCAAGGTGTCCTTTCCTTTCTCCGGGTTGTTCTGAATTTCTCGTTTTTATTTGAATTGCCACTCTCTAAGGAAGAGCAGTGACGGATTCAAGATTATAAATTAGGCTGGGCACGATAATAAACAAGAACTATTAGGATTGCAATATAAGAGAAAATAAGTCATTATAACAAATCTATTCATAATTTTATATAAACAATATAAGATATATACATGTTATCAGATGGTGGAGATCAAGTTTTGACAAACCAAAGAGATGCATGGTTCGAAGCGATATATTATTTGAACTCTGGATAACATGTGGGGTATGTTGGCTACTGGTTTTTTGCAAATTGGAAGCGTAATATAGACACAAGCTTCTTCTAAAAAAAATCAGATTTGTTTATTGATTTTGAACCTCGAAGTGGATTTCTACATAATTGGTAGGATATCATTGCTATAGGTGTTTCTTTTTAGGGACCAATGGGAAGTTATAGGGGGTTTAAGTAGGTGATTATGTATATATATCATTGTAATTGTAATATATATGTATAATAGAAAACAACTTAACTTGAATTATAAGTCTCCCAATGTATTACTTGAGTATGGTTCTTATTTTTTATTTTTTCCAATGCAATTCAAATCACAACATTCCAATTTCGGTAAAGTATGCATAACACATTGGAAATTATGCAAACAATAGCTATAGTAGACTTAACTTGATTCAAATGAAACAAACACCTATTAAAATTAAGTGTTTACTAAAGGTAAAAAAATGGAGAGATCACTTTGGGAGATCTAACTAGTAGTGAAAGTTACTTGAAACGTGTAAGCTATAGACGAATACAAAGGAAGGAAGTATAGAAGGCTTTGAAGGTTATGAGACCTGAGAAAGGTGTAGGACATGATGCCATTCCTATAGAAGTTTGGAGAGTTTTAGGTGAGCATGGTTTGACTTGGCTTACAAATTTATTCAATGTTATTTGACGAAGCAAGAAAATGTCTGAAGATGGGAGGAGAAGCATCGTGATGCCTCTTTATAAGAACAAAGGAAACCTTCAAAATTGTTCAAATTACAGAAGTATCAAGCTGATGAGTCACACTATGAAAATTTGGGAACATGTGATCGAAAGAAGGTTGAGACATGTTTTCAAAGTAAAAGAAAATCAATTCGGATTCATGCCAGGCTGCTCAACTATTGAAGTCATCCACTTGTTGAGGAGGACAATGGATATTTATAGAGTTAAAAGAAAAAACCTCCATATGATTTTTATTGATCTGGAGAAGGCTTATGATTCTGTCCCAAGGAAGATATTGTGAAGAGTTTTGGAGAAGAGACAAGTACATGTCCTATCCATTAACCTCATAAAGTATATGAGTGATAGAGCTTCATCTTGTATAAGGATACAATCTGAGAAGACTGACTATTTTAACATCAACATTGGTTTGCATCAAGGTTCAACTTTGAGTCCATTCCTTTTTACTTTGATTATGGACGAGTTGGCAAGTCACATTCAGGAGGAGATACCTTGGTGTATGTTATTCGTTGGTGATATTGTGTTGATTGATGAGACTACAGATGGAGTAAATAAGAAGCTTGAGGTTTGGAGACATGCATTGGAGACTAAAGATTTTCGTATAAGTAGGGCTAAAACTGAATATATGGAGTTCACTTTCGATGGAAGTAATGGTGAAGGAATTGATGTGAAGATTGGTGACGCTAAAATTCAGAAGAGAGATTCTTTTATATATTTGGGATCTATTTTGCAACATGATGGAGAAATTGATGAAGATGCACTAATAGAATAAATGCAGGTTGACTAAAGTGGAGAGGAGACTCTACTATTCTCTATACATGTGCAGAGAATGGCGGTAGCAGAAATGAAAATGCTAAGGTAGATGTATGGACACACACGTAAAGATCGGATTCAGAATGATGCAATCGTAAGGAAAGTTGGTGTAGCTCCGATCGAGGATACGATGCGAGAAAATCGCTTAAGATGATTTGACCATTTGCAAAGGATGTCAGTTGATGCACCAGTTAGGAGATGCAAGTTTAGGGATGTTGAGTAGGGTAAGAGAGGGCGAGGAAGGCCCAAGAAGTGTTAGAATGAGACTATACGAAGGATCTTGGTTTTTTGGATCTAAGTTCGAGAATGAGCCAAGATAGATTTGAATGGAGGCAAAGAGTCCATGTAGCCGACCCTTCTTAATGTGGGGAAAAGGCTTTGTTGTTGATGCAAAGGTGAAGAATCATGTGAACTTTCAAATAAACATATGCAAAAATAATGGGAAAACATGTAAGCAAGATGTTTTATGCTTGCAAATGGTTGGCTTTAATATTTGATTGGATTTCTTAAGCGAGAACAGGGAGAATCGGATTGGATGGTGGTGGTATGAAATTGGGAGAGTGAATTAATTAAGATTAGGCGCAAGATAATTGATAATGATTTGATCAACGATGATTAAAACTCATCAGATTGAGTAATAATTTGAAGAATTAAAGTAACTGAAGTAATATGATTAAGTGGAGTGAGCAATGTCGTGATTTCATTCGTTTTTGTTTAATAGGGCATGTTCCTCTATTTTGAGGGGTACAACTACGCAACTTGTACACATGGGATGGAGATGAGGGGTACAACTACGCAACTTGTACACATGGGATGGAGATTGCAGAGGCACTTGTTGGTTGAAGTAAATATTATAAGATCTCTAATGATATAATTAAATGAGGAAGGACACATGCATGTGCTTCAGTAAGGGTAGGTCCCAGTGGCTGGTTCTTAGTTTAAGAAGGCACCATTTCAAATAATTTATTAGCAATAAAAAATCATGCAAACCATCATAATGTATGATATATATACATTATAAATCAAAGTAATGCTTTTCATGAGCTTACCTCGAATAGTCGAGAGATCACGTCAAGCAGATAGAGTTGTTTACAAGATGAAAAATTCATCTATTTATATAGAACTAGATTCATCGCAAAAAGAAATATGACGCCTTATTTAATTTGACAGGATACATTTATGACTTAATCAAAGAATTAATACCTAAACACTTCAGTAAAGTTGTGAGTCGACCGGTTCACTTGTTCTTAGTGACATAATTTGATTCAAACTTAGATATTGATCGCCTATTCTTCTGGTGCCTTGGATCGGCAATGGTGTGGAGAACCACTGATTTCTCAGGTATTCAGTGGGGTGATATGGATTCCTTCTGGAACTCTTTATGCAAAGATTGGACAGGTTCGGTCGGTGGAAGCAGGAAGATATGTGCGCTCATATGGGTCATCTGATTGGCTAGAAATAGTGCCATTTTTAAGGGTGGTAGATTTTATTCAGAGAATGTTCTTGAGCATGCCAGAGCTTTGATTGAAGTTTGACGCATATAAAGTTGTTTTTTTTGTTTTCTTTATATGTGTAGATATATTTCTTGGACGTATCTCTAAAGGAGTTTCATCCCATTACTTCTCAAAAAATATTTTGATTTAAACTTGTGAATGGAACTATTTCACAACAACAACAAAGCCTTTTGCCACATTAACTAGGGTCGGCTATTCCAAAATAGAATGCAGCTATTCCCAAATTTAAAAAACTAAGATTAGACCTTTAACATTGTGAGGATAAAGTGATACAAAATTAAATTAAATTATAAGCATAATATAATATATTGTTAATGAGATACCAAAATTGCTACCACTAAAGAAAATTTATTATCAGTCTCATTTGCAAGTTATTTTAAGCAAATTTCTTGCATTAAACAAAATAAAATTTAAAATTTCAATATGTCCATAGCAAGTTGCTAGCTATCGATATATTGCTTTTTAATGGTTGTATAAACATGTGAATGGAGGAAGAAAAAATAATAGTCGATCCTCTACAACTGATGGAATAATGGTTAAATGCTTCATTTTTGTTTAAAAAAGGAAAATTGTGATCATCCATATGTAAACCAATTATTTGGTAAAGCAAAAAAAACAAAGCGTATGCTGCATCGAGTTCTGAGGTTGAGCGTCGGGCATTTATTCTTGGTGTTCCAGAGATGCTATGAGCGCAAATTATGCTTCAAGACATAAATTCATATTCATTTATCTATGAAGCTTTATCGTGATAGCAATGCCATATTCAACCTCGTCAACAATGTTGTGCGACATGATCGAACCAAGAATTGGACATAGATAGATAGGCATTTCATTGTTGGGAAAATTGATAATGAACAATCATTGGCTATATTCATCAAATAAATGTAGACAAGTTGGGTATGATTGGCGTCCATTCCCAGCTTGAGGAGTGTTAAATGTTCTATATGGGCTCATTTGGTTGCTGGGTTGAGGCGGGTTGGGGTGGGTTGGGGTAACATGATAGGAGTAGTAGCTGTTTGGGATGGTTATGAGAGGGTTGGAATAAAGAATGTGATGTGATGTCACTATGATTTGTGATAGAATTCCATCCCAAGAAAAGAAGGGGGTAAACTGGGTTACCCCGGAGTAACCCGGGGATAACTCGGTTACCAAACGAGCCCTATGGGTTAAGAGGATCTTGATCGTAGATATGTTTAACCTTGGCTCATATGCTAGGAGAGAGAGAAAGCTAGCTGGCTGTGATAGACCTTTTGTAACACTCCAACCCCAAACATAGTGGTGTAGGGTGGTTTATAAGTGATGGGGACTACTACTTGACAACTTAGGCTTAAGCATTTTTGGTGATTATCAACGGGTCCAACTGGACTCAAATCCAACAAGTTGTCAGGGCTAGTTTTCCTCGATAACGGATCGGGAACCTAAGCCCGGGTCGTTACAAATGGTATCAGAGCGGGTTCCCTCTGATAGTGGAAAGGGCTACCCGAAGGGACCTAAGCCGAGAGAGTGCAGCCGCCGCTGTCACTGGGAATAAGTGAGCGGGCCATATAGCAACGAGGACGTTGCGAATATAAGTGGGGGAGTTTGTAAAACCCCAACCCCAAACATAGTACCACATTAAAACTCACGAAGTGTGGGTGTGGTTTATAAGTGATGGGGACCACTACTTGGCAACTTGGGCTTAAGCATTTTGGGTGGTTGTCAACAGGTCCAGTTAGGTCCGAATCCAACAAGTTGTCAGGACCAGTTTTCCTTGATAACGGGCTAGGGACCTAAGCTCGGGACGTTACAAAGCTATCCGAAGGGACCTAAGTGGTGGGGATTACTACTTGATAACTTGGACTTAAGCATTTTGTGTGGTTGTCAACGGGTCCATTTGGGTACATACCCAACAAGTTCTCGGGGATAGTTTTCCTCAATAACGGACCGAGGATCTAAGCCTGCGACGTTACAAATAGTATCAGAGCGGGTTCCCTCTGATAGTGGAAAGGGTTAACCGAGAGGTGGAGCCACTCCTACAAAGAGATGGGAGGAAGTGGCTACCCGGAGCGTGCAACCGCCACTGTCACTAGGAATAAGTGATGGGTCATGTCGTAACGAGGACATTGCGAATATAAGTGGGGGAGGTTGTAACACCCCAACCCTCAACATAGTGCCACATCTAAAACTCACAAAGTGTGGGTGTGGTTTATAAGTGATGGGGATTACTACTTGATAACTTGGGCTTAAGCATTTTGGGTGTTTGTCAACGGATCTATTTGGGCCCATACCCAACAAGTTGTCAGGGCCAGTTTTCCTCGATAACGGACTGGGGACCTAAGCCCGAGACTAACGGTCTAAAGCTTCCATGGCGTCCACATAAATTCTTGTGTGCTTTCTGTGTTTGTGTTGATTAGATTGAATTTTCTTGGTGGAAAGTTAATGATAATAAAAACATCTTATAAATTTAAGAAAAACTGCAATTTTATTCATGTTTGGCATGCAAGAACTCTTTTTAGTGCCATGCTAAAGCTTATCTTTTACCTATTTTTCTTTCAATCATGTTTCGACTCCATGTCATGAACTGAGAAATCTTGCTCGGACATGGTGAAAAGGGCATGATTGTTTTTCTTCCGAAAACTGATAGAAATCCCAATCGGTAATTTCCATGAGTACTTCAGTTTTAGCATCTGCTCTCAAACAAGTTTATATCATGTTTTCTTTGCAAGTAAAACTATTTGCACAATTACGATTTTGAAATATATATAGCATTGTATTTTTTAAAACATGACACAATTGTGAAAATAATTTTAATACAGAAAAAATCCATTATACAAACTGTTACAGATAACAGAAAAGAAAAAGAAGAAAAATGATGTTTCATAGTTGATACTGGTGACAATTTGTCTTGTTACACAAGTAGGTCGGTGTGCCTCCCAGAAAATAGCTGATGTTTATTTTCCTTGTTTGAATGTGAGTGATCTGCAGAACTATGCTTACATTTAATGCTTAGGTCACGTCATTTGTCTTTTTAACGCTCCTACATTTCTAACATAACAACATATGCTTGATAGATTAGCATTCTATAATTTCTATTGAAAGAAAACTTGATTGTGCTTTACATTCTGTAGGAATATCTGCAAGGAAATCCTCTGTGGTTGCAATATGTCAAGACGCCTTTATTGACCTTGGGTTATGAAACTGGCTATGATGTTTTTGTTAAAGCTGAAGGTGGTGGGCTTGCTGGACAAGCACAGGCAATCTCTCTGGGAATCGCACGTGCATTTCTCAAGGTAAGCGAAAACCACAGGGCTCCATTGAGGAAGGAGGGCCTTCTTACCAGGGATGCTAGAGTGGTTGAAAGGAAGAAAGTTGGTCTCAAGAAGGCACGTAAAGCTCCTCAATTCTCAAAACGTTAAGGTAATTTGGGAATATTTTTCACTTCGCATTGTTACACTTTCACACTCATGTTTGTCTGAAGCACTGAAGTAGTTGGTTGGTAATATGCTGGTTGCTACATTGACTTCTTACCTTGCTTTTTCTATTCGCAGCTTTCCTCGGTTCAGTTCAGTTTGTGTCTGAGGGGGATCGATATTTTGATGCGCTCATGAGGTCCGACTATTTTAATGATAGATTGTTCATGTTTGAATTGAATAGGCCTAGTTAGAGATGAGAAATGCTTGATCCATTCTCCCCTGATGTCTTCGAACATTTATGTGTAAAACCTTACAAATGTGAAGCCTCTATCTGCAAAAATACTAGATGTTGTGGTTCTTTTTGTGCATCAAGATATGCTTGTTCGACGTGCAGAATCCTTTTATGGAGCATTCTCATAAACTGATTTGCTATATTGAAAGTTTTCTGGATTCACATGTTTCAAACGCGATATGCTAAGTCAGTAATGAGTGCCTCTCACTGCCTCCGTTGTTTGGGTTTGACCATCACGGGTGGTTCCCGCAAGCTCATCATGCACCAACAGGCTGGCTCCGAAGAAGCTTTCGAAGGCTATTCTGCTGTTTCGGGAGGGAATGTGCTACATTCTCTCTGGTGGGCGGTGTAGATGTAAAACGATGGCATGTAAGTCTGCTCTCCCATACTGGAAGACACTGACTCTTTTCGTCAAATAGAGAACGGAGAAAGATTTTGGTCAGTGAATGCCGGAACTAGTATTTGCAATGGGGGAACCATGGCCAAGCCTCTTAAACTGCTCAAAATAAAAAGCTGCAAAGGGAAAGGCCAGCTTCTTGGGATGCAGTGTAACTGCAGCAGCAAAGACGGACCGATACTACAGTCTAAGTGGGGCCATTCACATTCTTAATCTCCTTAAGAATGCAACGAGCAAGATTACCATGAAGAAGAATGCAACGATTTATGTGGAAAACCACGGGAGTACAATCTCCATAATCTCCTTGCAAGAGATTATCGCTCTCTTCACCATAAACTTAATCAACCAAAGTGAGGGGTGAGAAGAATAAATGTGGACATGGTAAACAATCCCTCATCTAGGATCTGATTGTCCACCAGAGTATAACAACTTTAACATCCCTGTAGTTTTTTCCTCTCTTGAGGGTTTTCCACGTAAATCATTGTCTTCTTCTTTGTGCTAATCTTGCTAGTTTCTACATGGAATCAGAACTGCATGTTCCTCGATGAGTCCCCTTTTTTGTGTGTTTTCCTTGATGTTGGAATCTCTTTTCCTCTTTTGCACGATGGTTACTATTGGTGTGCAGTGGAGTGCTCGAGCTTGGTGCGGGGTAGTCATTGGCTGCTCGTATGGAGGAATGTTCGTAGTCGTTACGTTGTGCAAAGGAGGCTCGTTAGTTCGTGGACCTTCATATTCAACCCATTGGTTCTCCTCCTTGAACATGCTAGAGGTTCTCCTTAGGGCAGTGCTCTCACTGCACATTGAACTTGCACCTTGGGGTAGAGGATGTTGTTGTTGCGCTGCTCTCCTTTGGCAGGGATATTACTTTTGCTGGAGTCTAAGTTGGTTGTTGTCAAGCACACTAAAGGTGTTCGACAAAATTCTTCAATGAAGTTCAACGTGTACCACACCAAAGTTGTGATTCCTTTGATATTTGAGAAGAAGACGTATCTAAAGGGAAGAATCTTCGTTGGCTATTTATAAATAAAGACTGTGGAAGGCCTTCTTGGCTGTGAAAGTAAAGGGAGTGGTTTCCATCATAGTTTTTTTGCTTGTGTGGCCTCTTCGTGTCGGTGTGGTTTATTCTGCCATCCTGATTTTTATTCCTAGTTATTTGTGTGTGACGGATCTTATTGCTTGTGTGGTTGTGCCCTTGTGTTCGATTCTTGTTGCTTCTTTGGTGGCATTTTTGTGCAGTTCTAATATATACTATAAAGACGTTGTGATCACTCATAGAGAGATTTATGGGAGAGTCTGCTTTCTATGAACCCTGAAGCTATTCATTGAGCTTTAAATACGAGTAGAATAGATAATTCTTGTTCTGCCAACTCTGAGTGGTTAATGATAGCGGGCATCTGACCATATGACACGTGACCTGAAACTATTTCATGACTACAAGTTATCTTCTGGAAGAGAGAAACTTGCTGTTGTGTATGGGTCTCCCGCTACCGTTGCTGGGAAGGGGACTATTTCTGTTGTAGCAAGATTCCTTATTCATGATACTCGTCGTGTTCGTGATTTCCCTAAAAATCTTTTGTATGTCAGCAAAATCACAAAAGAACTGGATTGTCGGTTGATTGTTGATCAAAAATCATGTGTTCTAGAATATTTGAAGACAAGAAAGAAGATCGGAATTGATTTGGTTGAGGGTGGCCTATATCGTATTCTAGCTCAGATTGGTTAGGCCTTTACTTCTACGATGAAGACTCGACGTGAGGACAACATTTTGCTAATATGGCAATGACATGAACGTCTTGGTCATATCAATAGTTCTTTCCTACGAAAGTTGATGCTTGAAATTTTTTCTAAATTGTCTGAGTTTGCTTTATAATGTGAGGTTTACCAACTTGCAAAGCAAACATATGCTATATTTCCTATATCAACCAATAAATCACCTCATGCTTTTGAGATTGTGCACTCTAATGTTCTTTTGAGATTGTGCACTCTAATGTTTGGGGTCCATGCAATGTTTCGAGTTGACAGGGATTTCATTACTTTATCACCTTTATTGATGATGGGTGCAGACATATCATGGTTTTCTGATGAAGAACATGAGTGAAGTTCCTAATATTGTTAATGAGTTTGTTGTCCTTGTGGAAAGACAAAACAATGCCAAAATTAAAAAAGAATCAGATAATGTTAGAGAATTTTTGGTACATTCTCTTCAAAGAACTATAGTCACGACACCTCGTTTGCATATCGTCCTCGGCAGAATGAGATTGCAACGAGGAAGAAGATATACATTTTGGAGATTACTCAAGCTCTTCTTTTTCAATGAAATGTTACAAAGAAATTCTTGAGAGAGGCAGTTCTTACTAATGTTTGATTGATGAACAGAATGGCATCGCATGCCATTAATGGTGAATCTCTGTTTATGTGTATGCATCCAGGTCAAACACCTTTTTTCTCTCATGCCATGTATGTTTGTGTAAGTTTTCTTCCATCGCGCCAACGATGTTGAGTAAAGAAGTTAGATGCTCGTGCTAATAAAAGTTTCTTACTTGGTTACTGTATGATATAAAAAGTCTATTGTTGCTTTGATTACACCTGTGGTCATGTTTTAGTCACTAATGATGTTACATTCTTTGAAAATGGCATATTCTTTCTAGTTATTCCTCTTCAGGGGGGATACTAGATGTGAATAGGAATTTCATGGCCTTTAGTTCTTAAACGATGATGATCACAATGTTAACCTAATGAAGACACACGTATCTATGGAGAAGCTGCATAAATCAAGTTCAATTCTCCAAAATCCTCCTCGAATAATCCACGCCCGGAAACATTTGGTAGTATTCCTTCTATACTTGTCGAAAATAATAATTACTTATGTGAGACAGAAGTAGAACAATCAGATGATTGCAATGCACAAAGGAAGGATAAAAAGACCATCAAACATCTAGCCAGATATGCGGAATGCACTCGACACCCCATTGAACACCACATTTCTTACTCTAACTTGATTGAATCCTATAAACTCTTTGTTACATCTCTAGATACTCATTGTCTCATCAAAAATACTGTTGAAGCCAAAAATAATCCCAAATGGGCAAGAGTTATACAAGAAGAAATGAATACTTTGATCAAGAATAACACTTGAGATATTGTTGATACTCCCAAAGGTGATCATCTTGTTGGCTCTAAATAAGTATACACAATCTAGTATAGCGCATGGAGAGATTGACAGATTCAAGGCTTGACTAGTGTCTAGAGGGTACAGTCAAAAATACGGTATTGACTATCTTGAGACCTTGTTATGTGGCTAAGGTGAACACCATTAGTGTTTTCATTTACTTAGTTGTTCAGTTATCTTGGAAAATGTATCAACTTGATATGAAAAATTCCTTCCTAAAATGGTGATCTCATGGGGGAAAGTACATATGAAGATGCTAGATGGATATGAAAAAGGGGACAAGTGTTGTAAACTAAAAAAGATCATGTATAGGCTCAAGCAATCTCCTCAAGCTTGATTTGAATTGCTTCGCGTTGTCATAAAAAAATAGTTACAAGCAGACAAATGGAGATCATACTCTATTTGTAAAAAAGGATGGTGGAAAAAGGGTTATTCTATTTATCTATGTTGATGACATGACTCTTATAGTTGATGATGGTGACAAACTAAGTAACATTAAGAGGGTCCTTGCAACTGAATTCAAATTGAAAGATGTTGGGAAGCTGAAGTACTTTCTTAGTATTGAAGTCTCTCTCTCTCTCTCCAAATGGTATGTGTTTGAATGAACATAAATACACTCTTGATTTGTTAAAGGACAGATGCATGTTGGGGTGCAAACAAGTTGCTACCCATGTGGAGTCGAATAGAAATTAAGCAAAGAAGATGGTGAAATTCTAGATGATGAAGGAAAAGGAAGATATGAAAGAGTAGTTGAGAAAGTAATCTATCTTACTCTCATTAGACATGATATCACATACATCATGAATATTATTAGTCAGTTCATGCATGCTCTTGTTGCCTCACACATGAGTGCAATTACCATGATATTGTGTCATATTAAAAATTACCTAGAAATGGCTTCATTTTCAAAAACAATCAAAAATACAATGTCTCTTTGTTGGAACTTGGTAATTTGGAGAAGCAAGAAATAAAAAGTTGTTTCTAGATCTAGTGTTGAAGCTGAATATCATGCCCTCGCAAATGGTGTCACTGAAATCCTGTGGTTGAAGATTTATGTTACAAGGGTCGGGTATTAATGTCTGTAGACATATGAAGATGCTTTGCGACAAGAAAGCAATGATAAATATTGTCAGTAATCTCGATAGCATTATGAGACAAAACATGTGGAGTTTAATAGAAATTTCGTTCGTGAGAAGATTGATGTGGGCGAGTTATGCCTTCATTACATAAAGTTTGTTGATTAAGATTGAAGGGGATGCGTAAGATGCAATTTGAGTTGAATGTAGGCAAGTTGGGCATGTTTTTGCATGTATACACAACTTGAAAGGGAGTGCCAAAGTTGTTGTATTCTAGTGGGTAAACAAATCCTAGATGAGGGTACGTTTAGCCATCTCCATATATATTATATTCATCTCTCACTTTAATTCATTAAGTTTTTAGTGAAGAGAGCTTTAATCTCTTGTATTGGAGAATAGGAAGATTGTGCTCTCAAGGGTTTTTCCATTCTGAAGGATTTTCCATGTAAATCATTGTCTTCTTCATGATTGTCTTTCTAGTTTCTATGAGAATGATAAATATCTCGACTAGAATGTTGTTTACTTTTAGGGAAATACTGCTGCAAAATCCTGATTACTAGAATATCCCTACAAAAATCCCGAATTAAAAGATTGTAAATTTCACTGAATTAATTCTTAAATGACTGAAACTCGAGGTCTTGGAGAACTTTATGTACCATCTGGTTAGGATACCTTGCTCTGAATGCATAGTAGAAGTTTCAGGATGCTAGAGAACCCTCTTGCTGCGAAGAAAGAACCCTTCTATGCAGCTCTCCTTGGGATTCATCTCTTGTATTTAACCAACTAAAATAAACTTTGCTATTTTCTTAGGGTTGGTTCCTAGAGAGGATCGTCTGTTGTAGGTCGAAACACAGCAGATTCTGCAGCAGCCGTGTGCGCCACTCGATCACGATTGAGCGGCTCGCATGACTTTCCACTTTTTGTGGATCCGTACCGTGCAAAATCATGTCAACCGCTCGATCAAGATCGAGAGACTCACATCATCACAGACATCACCACAACAGATGATCCGCCTCATGCTGGTCCCAATCATACAACTCCTGTCATGGTTCTCGATTTATAGGCATTGTTCTTTATCTTCTCCCCCATGTAAAGAATTCTATATAATGTGCTCTTCCAACATCATTGTTATCTTGCGAAGTGGCTTTCTGATATATGTTGGTTTTCTTATTTTGCTGCAAGTATCTGATAAGGAGGTGTTCGAGATGAGGTAGGTTATTTTCTACCTCAAATGGATCTTCATGGATTTGGCTATTTCTGTCCCCTTTCGCGAATCAATATTTTTAAAACTAGAGTAGAGGAAAAGGTTGTATGGGTGATGGAATAGAACGGATTCAATCAAATGATAGCATCATCATTGTTTTAAATCGGATAAAACTGAACCATTAGAAAAAAACGGTTCAACCGACAAATCAAATCGGATTTAATCAAAACATGGGTAAAATCCACAATCAAATATAATTGAAATGGCTCTATAAGATGAATTTTTACACTTGTGCCCTTTCGAGTTTTCCATTGTGCCCCTATTTTTTTATGCAACTACACTTGTGCACATATGTTCTTACACCGTCAAGACACGTGTCTTTCCATTAATTTAGCCATCTATGAGATAAATCAAATCATATAATGATTTATTCAAATGAAGAACTGCTGCAGTTGTGCACATACATTTTTAATCACATATCTTTTCCCCTCTTGATTCCCTCTGTTTGCAACCTTAGTGTCTCAGATGCCTCCCTCCCATACGTTGTTGTCACGGTCTTTGTAAGAAGTCGAGGATGAAAGAGGGGTTGGCGAGGGGGTGCTTGGGGCGCTCGGAGGCAAAGGAGGATAGGGTATAGGAAGAATGGTGTTGGAAGGGTTGGCTAGGAGTGGAGGTCTCGATGTGGAGGGGGATCTCAAGGTGTAGAGGAGGCTTTCGGGGTAGGGGTCTTGGAAAGGAGGAGATCACTGGGGAGGGGAAAAGGGCGTTAGGCAGGAGCTAAGGTAGGTGGCTAAAGGGGTGGAGTGGATTTGTGCGAAAGAGGTCATTGGGGAGGGGAAGGAGGGGAGCATGCAAATAGCATTGAAGTAGATTCCCTCTAATAGTGGAAAGGGGAAGTCAAAAGATGGAACCACCCATACCGTAGAATTAGGAGGAAAGTGCTACCCAAGAAGTGAATCTATCACTATTATTGGGAATAGGTCATGGTCCATTGTGTAACGATGATATTGTAATATAAGTGGGGGTGATTGTAGCAACCAAACATAGCACGACATCTAGTAATCACAAAGTGTGATAGTATCTTATAAGTAGTGGGAGTTACTTATGGACAACCTGGGCTTAAACATTTAGTGTCGTGGCCAAGGGCTCCAATAGAGCTCAATACCAACAAGTTGTCAGTGCCAGTAATCACCAATAACGAATCAGGTCCAAGGTCTGAGGTGTTATGTGAAACACCATACATCAAGTCAACCAATCCATACCAAATATCACAGGAAAATCATGCATCGATATCACGATCAAGTCTGCTAGAAAAATATCTGCATATAAGGACTTTGTATCCTAGGTGAATTTGAGATAAATAGAGCACTTAATCCCTAGCTTCTTTAATAATGAAATCAAAGTCTAATTATGTTGATGTTCTAGCCAAAGTGTGAAAAAAACTTGATAGAGATAAAAGAATCGGTTGCTACTGTATCAAACATAACATGCACTGAAATACTGTCATCAAGAGAGTACCTCTAAAGACTGAGGTAGATGATCGTGCATCCTTGACTGACACTACATTCATCTTAGCATCCCTCTAAGAGCTTAATCCAACACCCCAAAGTCAGTTGATGTCATCCTTGTCCATGACCACATCCTCCGTCACGATCTTTTTGTAATGTGCTTTGTGAAGGTTATGTTAATCTTGCATTCGCCATTGGATATATGTATGCCTTATACTATGTATATGTTTCGGACGGAGTAGAGGTTACACTTCTTAAATTGTCCTACGTAACACTCAAAGCAAACTATATCCAAACTGCCTTTCTGGGATTACATCTCTTATCCCTGTGGCATCGTCCTCTATCTAGCATTTCCCTCTGAGATGCCATGTGATTCTCTCGAACTTCCTGCTCAATCACTACCGTCAAGTCAATCATTTGCTCAGATGTGATTATGGTATGATCAAGAACAATCTCTCTCAATCTCTTTCTCTCTCAAGTTGTTTCAAAACCAGACAATCTGATTCAACCATATCTACAATCATGTGGTGATATTCATCTACTATCAACAATCCTTGATCTATACGGGTAAACTATTTCCTTTTGGATTCTCTTAAGTGTCATGGGTAAGACTTCCCATTAAACAAAGTCACAAAATCAACCTACTTCCAAGGCTTCTCTAAGCGATCCTTGGTGGCCTTCCACTACCTCTGAGCCACTCCAGTCACTATGTTCCTAACAAACACCCCATGGAACTCATCAATTATGTCATCTACCTCAAATACGCCTTCAATCAAACAATCAAACCCTCAATATCACTTGTCATGTTGCTTCCTTCGAAGAATGCAATCTTGACCTTGTAGAAAATTGTATAAAAATATGATTGTCGCTTCTTACAGTCAAGTGCCCTATATATAGCCTTTTCTCAACTTCTGATTCATCTTGCTTGCGCGCGCACACACACAATCATATTTTTATACACATGGAAAGTAGAAAATCAGGGACCTTTGCAAAATTTCATAAATATTGCAATCTAGTGAAACAATGCAAAAAATATTTTTCAAAGTCATTTGGATGCTCTTTGTAATTCTCATATTTATTTTATTCTCTGAACCATCTAAAATTTTCCATTTAATAATCATTTATTTAATGGTGAAAATAATGCTAAGTTAAGTGTAATAAGGGAGATGATGAAGATATGAGTAATATCTACCTAAAGCACCCCCCCCATTCATCCAAATCATTTCTCCATGGTAACTTGTTCATGTGCCACATGACAACCTGAGTTTGTCCGCTAGATGTGTGGGTGGGTTCATGAATAATATATTATCTCTCTCCAAATTTGCATTGATTCCATTTTACGCCATTGTTTGCAGTTATTGATTTTATCCATCAACCTACATCTAACTGACACAAAAAAATGGATTTTGGATTAATGACTAGATGATCTATTCCACCATGATTTCGAATTTTAAATCTAATGAAAATTTTTCAAAATAAAATTTAGTACTCCAACCCAAAATAGTGCAGTTTCTTTTCATATTATCTCAATCTAGTCAAATCAAATCTTATTCACCTCAAATTTATGGTATATCCCACAAACTCGTATATAATATTATCAACTTTCAGATTTTGAATCGAACATAAATGTCTGCCCATCAAAATGCAACCCTACTTTATGTTATTAAGCTATCAGCACAACTTTATGAAACATACATGTACTTGTTTTTATGCGATAGAGATTCATATTGCATCGATTTAAAATCATAAAATGACTTGATAATAAAAAAAGTATATGAGATTTAATGAAGATATAATATGGCTCAAACATATCGTAAAATAGATCAAAAGAAGAGCGATATATTTCCTTCACCTTTGCCTTGATGAATCAGAGAAGCTTGAGGCCTCTTCCCACATCTAGGAACTCTTGTTTGGGTATGAGATATTGGTTTTTTAGAATGCAAGAGAGAATTATAAAAGTTTCAAAATTAATCAGGTGGCATTAATATCCTCCCACCTTTATTTCTATTTTTATCCCCCCATATTTCTCTATTTAGCAATTCGACATCAAATGAAATTTTAATTCCATCCACCTCCATTACTTGATAAATAATTATTTCTATATTTTCCATCTAACTAATTTCATTTAATAATCTGATTTGCATTTCCAATCATAATGTTTAATTTTATTCCAAGAAATTAATTGGTAATTGGTTATATGACTCTTTGATTTTAGTAGTCAATAAAAAATATACCCAACTTATATTAGTTCTCATTAACAAATTAATTGGTTTGGTTAAATTGATTTTACTTGGTCATAGTGTGGCCAACTCAATTTCATTGTTAATTGGATTCATGTTGCCTACCCAATAATATTTACAAATGTTACAACAACCACATGCAACAAGCGCTATTATGAAGCACATGTAAACACAATATACGATCACAATAGTATTATAAAGCATTCATGAACACTATGAAGAACACGTATGCATCAAACAACAAACAAAGCTTGAACATAAAGGAATCCACTTCTAATGTTGAAGGATTTATTTTCTAATGTCGAAGGATTCCATTTCAAAAGTACGAAATCAGTAACACCCAACAGTAGAAAAATATATACGCATCAAATACCATCTATCACAAAGCCTAACCATGAATTAAGTGAGAAGCAAATGCAACTATGGAATTTTAACAACAACAACAACACATATTTCCTAATTAAGATATGTGTATCAGGAACCACAGATTCCATCTTGAACTTGATGGAATGCAAATAAAAGAAAAGCCAAATCCGAACTAAATATCATCTCCTAAAAGATCTATTTTGTTAGAAATCAAACATATGCTACACATGTAAACACAAACTAAAGATCACAACCAAGATTAGTAACTGAAATCGAAATTAACAAGGTTGTGTTGGCACACGTAATAAAGAGATCTTACATTTCCCATGACGATGCACGTAAGGTCAATGAGATGTGGAAATAGAAAGAATATAGATGCGCTCAAGATTCACTAAAGTCAGAGTGGACTCACCACAACTCCCCCAAAAATAGTGTTTAAAGGGAAGAGAAGGAAACCCTAGAATCTTTATCCGAGTCTGAATCCAATCAAAGACGCGAGGGAAAGAAGGTCGGAGGACTCGAATGACAACACTTTAAACTGCTCGCACACGACCTATCAAACATTTCCCACTTGAGCAGAGTAAGTATAGTCAAGTCATAGTAATTATGAATCAAATCATACCTAATGAGAAATCATAAAAGAATCCCAAATCTCTCCCACTCCAAAACATCCATAATATAACACAAGGTGACAGAAAGTCTAAGATGTGTCGAGCCTACCTTCCTCAAAGGAACCAACATGTGAGATGGAGGAAATAGAGGGAGGGGGCGACCGATGATGCGAGGGCATGTGGATCTCGAAGGCTGAAGGTGGGGTGAAGTTGAGTTCTTTGGAGTGGCGGGAGAACAATCATATGTGGAGGGAGAACAAAGGCAAAGAGGTATAGGAAGCATCGCCCTAGCCTGCAAGTGAAAGGAGAGAGAGAGAGAGAGAGCGCCCCAACTCTGACACATTCCCTAGTTTGTATAAGTGCGGGATAGGGTCCTAATCCTAGTCCTTATCCCCGTACCAAACACATTCTAAATATATCATAATTATATTACATAATTAGAGAGTGTGTCCTTAATCTTATGAGACTTCTTAACAATATGATAGTACAAAATAACACCTCAATAGTTTGAAGGATACACTTGTTAGGATTACTTAATATCCTCTTAAAATTCTCATCACCAACATAAAGGACTTCCCATTTTATTGGTGGAATTGGACCCAAACAATAATGGATATTCGATTAGCACATGGACATGCTTATTTGATAATTACTCGAACATAGATATCAAATGATAAGAATTTCCAAATAAATGATCAATTGACATTGTTCGGAGTAGATATTTTTGCAATCTCCAATGATTTTATTTAAAGTATATATTCAGCTTGTAAAATTTTATGGTTCTGAGCAAGGTCAAAAGTTAAATAGTGATATATCAATTATTTTTACATTTTGGACCAACATTGTTTGGCAATATCATATAGACTCCAAAATGCAAAATACATATTCTTGTGGTATGTTTTGTATGATGTCATGCAAAATTATCACTTGTTTAGTATATTATAATTTTGTTGTCATTGTTCGATGGTCATGTTCATATGGATCGTTCATATAATTCGAGCATTTTATGTAGTATTCATTATCCTTTTTTAAATTTTGAGTAGTTAGTTATAAATGAATTGCATATTAGCAACATATTCATTGTTTTTTTATTTTCTACCAATATTTTTTATAGTATGGTATGTAAATTCTGATCGTTTGTGTAAAATACATCCTCCCTTTGTAAATGTAATATGTTGTTATTTAAAATAAATGCTAATTGTACTAAATCAATTTCCTTTTAGAAAATAAATATAATTTAGTAAATCAACAAAAAATTAAGATACATATTCAATATTGTAAAATACATGGTTAACCTTGTTTTTTCTTAGGGTAACTTACAATTTGGGTCACCATCTATGGGTCCGATCCCAGAATGGGTCCCAATCTTTAAATTGTAACGATTCAGGTCCTAGGGTCATTAATGTAAGGAACTTTTTGAGGCTAATGGCGAGTATGCTCTTGTTTAGAAGTTGGAACTCAACCTCCATTCTCTTCCCAACATGGGCATATTCGTCATGAACCCCAAAATTTCCATTTCCTAAATGGTCCTGGGACCCAAATCGTTACAATTTAAAGATCGGGACCCATTATGGGATCTAACCCACAGATGAGGACCCGAATTGTAATTATCCCTTTTTCTTACGGTGAGAGAGCCATTTCGATGCAATGATGGAGGCGATGTTGATGGATGTACATTTTCTTTTCTTTCACAAAACAATAAGGTAATATGTAAAACATTAAATGCACATTTGTAAGTTAGTAAATATATACATAATATATGTATTCACTATGTACGATAAAATCATGAAAAATGTGATAGAACACATAACTAAAATATACATAGATAGAAAGCCATTATGTACAACAAAACCATGAACAAATCCTACCTTGAATATAGAGCCACTTCATTTATACATATCTCCCATCACCGCTGGCATCATCTCCATCACAACTGATGAATCTACGATTCATCACTCTAAAAGTTGAAAATAAAGCTTTGTTCCTGAGTAATTAGCTGCATATTCCCACTTATATTGCATAATTAGCATTCATGCATGCATTAATAACATCTGTATTTCGATGCAATGATGGAGGCGATGTTGATGGATGTACATTTTCTTTTCTTTCACAAAACAATAAGGTAATATGTAAAACATTAAATGCACATTTGTAAGTTAGTAAATATATACATAATATATGTATTCACTATGTACGATAAAATCATGAAAAATGTGATAGAACACATAACTAAAATATACATAGATAGAAAGCCATTATGTACAACAAAACCATGAACAAATCCTACCTTGAATATAGAGCCACTTCATTTATACATATCTCCCATCACCGCTGGCATCATCTCCATCGCAACTGATGAATCTACGATTCATCACTCTAAAAGTTGAAAATAAAGCTTTGTTCCTGAGTAATTAGCTGCATATTCCCACTTATATTGCATAATTAGTATTCATGCATGCATTAATAACATCTGTATTTTAGCATTCATATTTGCATAAAATAAGAAGCCAATTTCACTTGTAAATATTCACCTGTATATTAGATAAAATACCTTACTTGTATATATTTTATACTAACTCTGAATCTAAAAAAACCAACTCTATTGTGTATATATGACTAACATTAATTAAAGAAAAACATCAAAAAAATACTAACTTGTAAAATTACCCAATAAAACCCCAAATCTAGTTGGAAACCATGAACCTTAAAATGTACATATCTCTCTCATACAACCTTTGAATTAGGTCTACTCACTTTTAAAGTAATATACATTCAGAGACCTTCGAAACAAGATTAATTTCATTAAAATCGGAGCTCGTATGCAAAACTTGGGTTTTGGGCCCCTTTTGTATATTGACCGTTTTGCCCATGTATTTTAACATTTCATTTTCCTAAATATTAAAAATCCAAAAAAATAGATTAAGTTGTAAATATTCTTTTCATATTTTTCTAACTTTATTTTGATTTTTCTCTCTTCTAAAAATGACAAAAAAATGCAAAAGGAAAATTCCGGTATTTTATATCTATAAGATACCACCCGAAAACACATTTTGTACAGATGATTTTATTTGATTTTCGGCCCTTCATAAAAGTTGTAGATCTCGTCGAGACTAGCAACTTTCGTGTTGACCACTTTTTGATTTAATCCCTTTTGTTATTTCTTTTTTATTTTATTTACATTTAATCTTTGAATTTTCTGGGAGCGACATGTGGCAGCTCCTGGAGCCGCCACATGTCCCCCCATTTTCTTTATTTTCGAATTTATTTTATTATTTTCATATTTATTATTATTAATATTTATTATTAATATTTTAATTATTTTTAGTAGCCTACTATATTAATTATTTATTCTCCCTTTTACCACTTCTCCCCTTTCTTTTCTTCCACTCCAAGTCACCACCTTCTCCACTACTCCATTCCCTCCGCCCCTTCTCCTACTTCCTCCTCATCCTCTTT
Source organism: Ottelia alismoides (assembly GCA_037367405.1). Classification (NCBI taxonomy): domain Eukaryota; kingdom Viridiplantae; phylum Streptophyta; class Magnoliopsida; order Alismatales; family Hydrocharitaceae; genus Ottelia; species Ottelia alismoides. The sequence continues at coordinate 303,183 of JAZKJV010011904.1, read as the reverse complement.
ATATTCTCCTCCACTCCTCCATTCATGATCATCCGCTGTTTTCTAGAGAAGTGAGGTCGAGCCCCTTTAACCTTCAGGTGACAGCTGCAGGAGACGAGTCGAGCGACGACAACCTCAAGGCGAGATCCGCGGAATCACCATTGCCGCGTCGCGAGATCCGATTGGACTTGCTCAGCTTCGAAGGACTCCGCCATCCTTCTCGAGGCCACAATCGGAAGCCGCATTCCGTGGCTCCACCTTCGACGAATCACATGTAAGTACTCTCTATCATTCCCTTGTCATTTCATTTTTTTATCTAACGTTGTTTGTTTATTTTGTTTATCAAAAAAAAGATCCACTATCATTTTCTTCAAAATCATCCCCACCTCAACCACCATCCACAAATCACCACACAAAAACCATCATCACCATTATCATAGTGCCCACATTCATCAAACACCACATTCACAAACATCTCATTTCCATCACCACATTTTTCAACACAACAACCATCATCACCATCTACCTTTTCACATGTCCATTCCACTGTTTACAAAGAAACTACAAAAAAATTGTAAAAAATACAAAAAAAATAAAATTCACAGGAAATAGGAGAAGCGGCTGCCGCCTTCCCCTTTGGCCGCCGTCTCCACCCACCAGCCCCGCTCTCCCCCACCGCGCCCGCACCGACCCGCATAGACACCTCCGCCATCGACGATGTCGCCCGATCCCATAGTGCACAGCGACGGCGCCGCTACCTTCTGCCTGCTGCCCGGTCGTCGCCCGCGCTCCATCTTCCCCCCAGGCCGCCGCGCACAGCCGCTCGCGTGGCCGCTGCACTGCGTCGCTGCACCGCGCGCCGACCTCACGCCGCTAGGGCGACCCTCGCCCAACAGCCGCCAGAAGCTTCGTGCGTCACCACAGCCCCCGGTCGCGCGAGCCACCCTAGGCGCGCCGCCGCTGCCCCTCGCTCCGCGTCTCGCCATCCCTCCGCCCTCGCCACCAGAGCACGCGCAATCGTACGCGACCTGACCCTCTCCCTCACCAGTGCGGCCTCGCGCTGCAACCGCCACCGTCCACCAACGCCGCCCCTCACGCACCGCCCGCGAGCGTGGCACCCTCCTCCTCTCCCCCCGCGCCGCCAGCGAGGCGCTCGCCACCCCGCGCCGCCCGCCGTCCCCGTACGCGCGCTCCTTCGCCAGCGCTCGCCGCGGCCGCTGCGTGGAGAGTCCGTTTGCGCCGGCCGTCGCCTCTCGTGCCTTTATTCCCCTTGCCCTACTTGCGTGGGAAGAGAAGGGTTAAGGTCCATTTTTATTTTTAATTTATTTGTAAATTTTGCAAAGTTGTCCTGCATATTTCTCTATTTGCAAATGCATCCCTGTGCATAGTTTCAGTTTATTAGTTTCAATTCTGTATTGCATTGATAACCTTGAGTTTGAGCATTATTTTGGACATATTTATTGCATCAATTTTTTATCAAAAAATAGCACTTTGATGAGCAACTAAGTCTTTATCTTGTTGCTATTTATTTGCAATTTTGTGAGCATTAGATATTTTATTAAAAATCTGAGATCGAAAATCTGTTATATTTTATCCATTTGAGCTTTAAAATTCGCACATAGTCATTTATTGCTCCAAAAATTGTGAAAAAATTATGAATGATGCCTTTAAGTGTTCTTTAATTAGTATAAATTTCGTCCAATTCGGAGTAGTCTTGTGCATAGAATAAATTCTAGGGTGATTTTTTTAAATGATTTTTAATTAAATTCACGGATAAGATTTTTGAGAAATTTCAATTCTCATGCATTCCTTATTGAAATATCTATTTGACATAAATCAATCTCTGGATAATTTGATTTCGTAGATTTATAAGGAATTAAATACCCGCAGTCACTCTATTTTCAGTAAAAAATTCATTAAAAAATAAAAAGTGTCAGAAAATTCTAAAAAAAATTAATGTATCTTCATTTCATCATATTTAACTTCCAATGAATTTTTCATAATTTTTGCATATCATTTGCACGAAAATTTGCAAAAAAACCCTAAAAAAGTTTGCATTTTTCATTTATGCATCGTAAATCCAAAAATCTCAAAAAAATACATTTTGCATTCATCATTGGATTAGGTTTATAAGAAAAATATAATTTGGTCAATTTAGACTAATTTCATATTAAAATTAAATTTGGCTAAGTTGTTGATTTTCTTAATATCCTAGTTCATTTTCATCATTGCATTTGGCATTTTATTGCATAAAAAATTACAAAAAAATCCCACTCAGAAAACCGCAATCTAATCTATCTAACTTGATCCCGAGTTGTTCCTTTGCCTCCTTGAGTCGACCCTGGGGCTTGCCCAGGCTAAATAAACATAAAGCCGCACGTTAATTTCATTCGACGATTCATCGAGTTGTGCGGTTATTTTTGGTCGACGTGGATCTATCCGACTGCAACGCAAACGTCCATACGACAACACTAAAAGGGTAGGTCATCTGTGTCCGTCAAAATGGCTCCGTTGCCGGGGAGGCAAACGGCTTAGGATCACTTTAGAAAATTAGATTTACGTTTTCCAGTCACTCGGGTAGTTTGACCCCCAAGCCTCATTGTAATTATCCATTTTTTCTTTAATTATTTTTCTGACCATTACTGTGTATATCTCTCTCTGACATTTTGTATCTTTTTGTGCGAGGGCCCGGTGGACTTGGAGCGGCTTTCTTGAAGTCGACGTATCTCGAAGTGCATCGGAGGCTGACTATTTTTGGATCGAGTCGGCTGTTGAACGTCAAAAAGATTTTGTAACTTTAACTAAAAAAAGTATCTGCATTTACAGTGGTTCCCGTTTGGGTTCTCGCTTGTGTAAAAATAGTGGAACCGTGTCCCGTCTGCTGTGTGGCTTGAATTTTTAGACTAGGCTTGCACTAGCGGCTCCTCGAGCCACTCTAGGATTTGCTTGTGCTCGTAATGTTTTTAAGACCACACATCACTTAAAAGACGCACTTAGACTGCAGATCTAGTCAAATATAATCTGGTTTTCACTTGCTAATAGAACTGCTTGTCTAGGAGCGACTTTTCATCGCTTGCATTGCATTTAGTGTAAAATTTCAATTCAATATTGCATCTCGCAATGTAGAGAGTTGGAGGCATTGTAAGTCTTCTTACTCAAGCATTGATCATTGTTTTCTCGATTGCATCGGCTTTTTCCGATTCTCTCTCTCTCTCTCTCTCGGTTTTCTAACCTAGGATAAAGGAATCAGGACTGGACGGTAGACGTGATTGCTTGTTTGTATTAAAATATCAGTGACAACTAATCTTTAAAATCGGGACTGCTAATTGAATTGGACCAAAAACAATTGACTAAAATTAACCCTTGTTTGTGGGAGAGTAACCCTGACCTTGTTTTCAGGCTGAGTGAGGGTACTTGAGTGTGTGTGAACACCTTAAGGGTGTGTTCAGATACAAGGTTAAACCACCCCCGGGGAGGTTTAACTCCCCTAACCCATATTTTCTCCCTCCACATGGGCCCCACTTTATTCCTTTTTTAAAAAAATTAAATAAATAAATTTTACACATCAATCCTATCAAAAAATAATATATTATACCATCATCTCATATAAAAAATATAAACTACTCGACTTCTACTCTCTTTTTCAAACTCCAATACAATCACATCACAATAACTACTCACTTTTTCAAACTCCAATACAATTATATCATAATAAACCCACTTCTATCCCACCCCCAGTTTAACCCTCTATCCAAACACCAAAACCCAAAAATGGGTTACCTGCAACCAGTTTAACCCGCCTAAACCCACTATCCAAACACCCCCTAAGGCAGAGCCCAAATCCCTGCCTTCCATATTACGTTCCAACTGATCCTAGCAAATATCACGAGTTGAGTATTTTTAGATTCACTGACTAGTACCAAGTAGCCTCCGCCTGTTTGAGGGTAGTAAGGGGTGAACCAGCGGTACTTCACGACAAGTTGCTAGTAACCCTTCGGGGTGAAGTTCCAGCCTTGTCAGCCTCCGCCTGCTTGCAGGTAGATAGGGGCATGGTCTTTGAGTCCATCAACTTGGGATAGGAGCGAAGAAAGGAAGGGCGTTGGTATCTAAGGCGACAGGTTAAACAGGGGAGACGCATCCAACTTTTTAGCCGACTCCCTATAGGCCGCGTAACCTTTGCTACTTGTCTGAAAAATTCACACTTAAAATCAACAAGACTAATCGGACTCGGCTTCGGGTCCTTCACCGTGTTGAGTGTGAACTCAGGGTTTGCTCTTGTGTTTTTCTTCATGTCTGTCCGTGTGTGTTATACTGCGTATCTGCGCATTTTCTACCTCGCTCTGCTTCATCATTTCCTCTTCAAGATGTCAGGATATTGGTCCCCATACCCTGTGACCTCTTGTCATTCCTCCTCGACCATATATCGTTCATCTTCACCTTCTCCTTCTTCCATGTATCCTCTGCTGTCCACGGGAGACCCTTACCCATGGTCGGTTCCACCCCAATCCGATTATGAAGTTAGAACTTCGACTGACTTCTCCGCTTCTTCGCATTTCTCACATACTCCATATTCTAACACTCCGGATCCACTTCCACCTTGAGCCGACTGTCCTTACTCTCGAGAGCTTGCAGGAATCAAAGAATCAAATGAAGAGCAAGCCACTGCTGAGACAGATGATTGGCAAAATTATATGCCCCCATTCTCACCTCAAGTAGGGACTAGACAACAATTTACATATACACATCCCGACTTGACCTTAGGGCATAACTTGGTCGATCGAACAACCCGAATGGAGAGGCCTGTACGTCGTGATTTCCCAGACTTGATTGACTTTAGTGATCAAGCCTCCATTAACCAGCATTCATTCGAAGAGCCTACACATTCACAAGATTGGACTCATGAACTAGACTTATCAGTCCATGTTTCATTGACTCCATCATATGAGGCTCCGACCAATATTTGCCATTTGGATAGTCCACACTCGACCCAACATTACTTGTCAGAGTCTAGGTATGTTTAGTATGAGACCTCAATATCTCAGCAGTATCCTCCAATTGAACAGAACTCTCCCATGATTTGTAATGAGAAATTTTTGGACGATGACATTTCTCGACTTATCACGAAAAATGAATCATTTGGTAACGAGTTGAGAGATGTCATGGGAATATTACACTTAATTTCTGCCAGCCTGGGTATAAAAGTGAGAAAAGACATGAGTAGTTTTGAGGTTGAAAACAAAGCAAACATCAGGGAACCCACATCGTCTGTACAGCTGGAGTCCATTCTATCTCCCTCTTCTACTAACCACTTACCTTCCAATCCAGAGTTGATCATTCATCCACCAAGAATACCAAAAAAATTGAAAAATCAAAAACCCACTTAAAAATTGAAAATGAAAAAGACCTAAAAAAATTGGATCCTGTCATAAGGGAAGCACTCGATAAAGAACTGATTTTCAAACTTCCCTTAATAAAGGCCATAGATCACTTCCCCGACCTCAAGAGATTTGTAAAGAGTAAATTGATGTCCAAGAGGTCAGGAAATAAGAGAACAAAGACTGAGAGATACACAGTGTCTATGGCTACCTCCTTGGTGATGGGGAGAAAGACCAAGAGCCGCAGAGTGAAGCGGTTGCCTAGGGTTGAATGTGAAATCAAAGACACTATCTTTACCGATGCTAGAATCGATGATGACTCTCCGATAAATATCCTCCCGACCTCTGTGTTTGACAAACTCAAACTCAGGCCAATCAGAAAGTTGAGAGAGATCGTTCAGCTGGCTGATCGATCCATCAAACGGTCTAGAGGAAATATTTCAGTCATCATTACTTTCCAAGGTGCTCTACTCCAGGTGGACTTCACGATCATTGACATCGAGCACCGGGGAGAGTTTACCCAGTCTCCGATTATTCTCGGGAAGCCGTTCTTAGCCTCAGCTAAGGCGACTAAAGATTACGAGACTCGGGAGATCGATTTTTCATCATTGGGAGCACTCCGACCTCACCCATTCTTTGATACACTTTACTCTAAGGTGACCCGCACATCCGCTGACAGTCATGACCATCGAGAGGTAGATGAGTCCCACCTCTCTACTACACCTGAGAGACCGACTGTCAGGACGACCGTTGGTTCTAAGACTCCCCACACCTTCACTTCATCAACTGCTTGCACCACCGTGACTGCTTCTAAGAAGGACTCACGACCAAAAGCTATCATTGAGTCGGACATGACTTTTTTTGATTGCCTTGACCATTTTCATGATCCGACACAAGAGCCCAATAATGCTAAGCCAACTGAGACCACTAGCACCTTCCCGAGACATGTGCTGACCCTTCAGGAATATTACAATCTATATGGTGACTAGTCTGATGAGGAACCAATGGTCAGCACCACACCACGTCCCGGACCTTCAAAGGAAACAACCAAGATTAAATTGACTCCACATAAAAATACGGTTGCTCTCTCTTCGAGTCGGCTATTTAGTGAGAGGAAGTCGAGAATTGATTCCTCGAGGAGTTCCCCCGAACCTCTCAAGGCGCGTCTCTCTCATCTCCCTCTCAATGATTCAGGTTCTAGAAAATCGACTAAGAAAGTTTCCTTCAATACACCGGAGAAGGAATTTTCTGAGGAGTCCTCATCTGGTCTGGACAAGGTAATTTATATGAGTGAGCTCAGTTCGGCTGTTCTTAAGCCGTATCTAAGCAAGCAGCCGTGTGTCGAGCCTCGTTGGACGATCCCTACACCTCACTATTATTCATCTGAGGACGATTCCGACAGCGACACATATGTATATTATCCACCTCCTCGCGTCCGCAAGAAGGTTCGTCACAAACCTTCTTAATCCTTGTACATTCTCACTCTTTCTTGTATATACTTTTTCTCCCTCCCTCCCCGGTGATTCGAATCACTCACTCCGGCTCATCTAATTTCATTTTAAGACTATACTTAGGATAATCAGATCCTAAGTATAGGGGGAGAGTGACCCGCATCCATTCATTGTACATCCTCCAGATCACATCGGTCCTCATACTCACTCATGTCCTATACTTAGGCTGACCAGAGCCTAAGTATAGGGGGGATCGATGCCCGCCTTGTATATACTCAACCATTTTTCCCTCTTGCCCCTCATCCGCCCTATTTTTGATATTCTTCTACACTTAGCCTGCCAGAGCCTAAGTATAGGGGGGCGGTGCGACTTCTATACATTTTGTACTTTTAGCTCTCCTACGCTTAGCCCGAGCTATGTCTTTTTAGTCGCTTTTCGTGCTCTGAGGACATAGCACACGCTAAGTATAGGGAGGCATGTATATATTACATATATACTTTACCCATATCTCGTACTTTCGCGTATTTTCGCGTATTTTTGTATATATTATGTAATAATTATGGGGTGGGTAAAAATTGAAAAAAAATTGTACTATATGTGTAACACTTGTTTAAAAAGTTGTAAAGTTATTATAAATAATACTCTTGTAAGATTTGTTGTAAAGTAGGATGTTTACCAAAAAACTTGTATACTATGTATATTATGTATAAACTAAAAAAATTGTTGTACAACAGAAAATAAAATAAGGCTTCTTATTTACTCTTTCACATCATCTCTGCATCTGAAAAGAAAAAAAAGAGTCTTGCATTGCATTCATAGCATGTCCTCTGCATCTCATCTGCATATCTTGCATATGCAAGGTGAAAAGTTAGTGGGTTCTGAACCAAGTTATGAGTAGATATTGAGGATGGACTTGATTTGACCTTAATCCACCTAATTTCAGAGGAATCTTATAGGAACTAGAGTTAAGATTTTTCAGGTCAAGTGACTTAATTCTTTGATCGTGATCATCTTGGTGTTCGCCTCTGTCTGCCATTGCTTGATGTTCTGAAAATGCAAAAGAGGCCATTTCAGGTGCTGTGGAATGGGCTGAACTCTGTGATGCACTGAACTCTGAAATGATTGGACTGAGGGAAGGAGAATGGGAAGGGTGGTCGAGGGGGAACAGGGTGGATGTGAACTCGGGCTCGGAGAGCGGACTCTCCGAGTTATTCCTAGATGAATAGGGAGGAGTGCTGGATAGCGGTGCCGACAAGGTCGGCCTAAGAGACCTCCGTCCCATCATCTTGATTGTTCGGAATAGAGCAGGGAAGATGCAAGAAGAAGAAAATGAGATGCAACAAAATTTTGCACAATTGTGCGGTATTTTTGATCTTGACCTTAATAAATCTAGAAATCAAACACAAAGCAAGGGTAAGTTCACCAACTCAACTCGTGAAGCCGTGAAGGTTCGGCTTTTATCTTGTCAATTTTAGCTTGTTTTTCAGGCAATTATCTTTTCACGAGTCCTTAGAGCGCTACGCCTATAGGAGAGAGAGTACTGCCAGGAGAGTATCCCCGTACTTGTCCTCCTCCTGTGTAACCTGTAACTTGCGCTTTTTGAGGTCCTTGTAACCCTTCCTGGATCCCTACTCAGCCAAAGAAAAGAGGGAGGAAGCCGATAGGCGAAACCGATACTTCGGACCTCGCTCGCAACGGAATCACCCGTGAGCGTACAAGGTCCTACTCGGACGCAGTCGGTGAGACAGACACACCCGTGAAGGCGTGGCCTAGGCTCGGTACTTCGGACAGGGTCGGCGCTCTCACAACAGAGAGTCACCAATGGCGACCAAGTCCTACTCGACTACGTACGATAGTAGCGCCAATACTTCGGAAATCCAGGCGATACACAAGGCAGCCACAAGTTGGGTTTTGGGCTCTAATCCTTACGAAGCGCTCACCTCACTGGGAAGGAAACCTTCCTATGCAACCTGAAAACAAGTGAGGGTGTTACTCTCCCCAAGCAATGAATCCAATTACCGTTTTTATTTTGGTCAAGTTTTCTTTAGCAGTCCCTTTTTTACTTTTTTTTGGTGTTATCGCTTCTTTTGAGTCAATTCAAGCAAGCGCCTAACGTTTTTGTATTTTTTTTTCCTTTATCCTACTTTTTCCAAAAACAGAGGGAGAATAGAGTCGGAAAAGCCGTGCAAGTCGACACCAAGGTGGAAATCTCACCTTTGTGCCTAGATGATGCGTGCAAAGTTAGAAGACTTACAGCGAATCCCAGCTCTCTCCATGCGGGATGCAAAGCAGAATATTTAAACCTAATCTATATGACGATATGCAAGCGGAAAGCGTCCTAGAACAGGCAACTGCTAGCGTGAAGAACCACAAGTCAACTAGCAACTCTTAATCCGAGTGTCCGGTCTTGGCTCACCCCTCCTCTGCCCAACACATTTGGAGTAGGAGAAAGCGCTTGTTCGGGTGTGAGCTCGCGGCGCGTGGATTTGGGAATTACTTGCTAACTGTTTAAATTAGTCTAAGTCCAAAACGTAACTATAGGAGCATGCAAAGATAATTAGGTGTTTGGACCTATTCTAATCGATCAAGCAGACCTAGATCTAAGAGCTCAATCCACAAAAGAAAGTGAAAAATGAAAACAAAACCGGAAAATGACAAGCGATGAAAACACGGTCAAAAACGGCGGTGAGCCCCCGGGTGAACAAACACCCGGAAATTAGGCCCGAATGTCTAAGTGTCCAAGGTACCTGTATTATTACAATTCAAATGAATCACTCTCTCACAAAATAAAAGAAAAAGCTAACTAATCACTCTCTCTCTCACTCCTTGCTCTCTCCTGCCGGCTTGGCTAAAGAAAAGCCGGCTCCACGTCCCAAGGTTGCGTCGGTCGCCTAGGCGATCCGCCTCGCTCCGCGGTCCCTCGCAAGAAGACAAAAAGAGATGGTCAGATAACTCAATCAAGATATATCAAAATGTGAGAAATGGAAAACAATGCTATGGTAAACAGTCACACAATCAATAAAAATGAACTACAAGCTGTTGCTCCCCGGCAACGGCGCCATTTGATAAACTCGGAAATCGATGCGGTTATGTCGACTCACAAGGCGAGTCGACAGTCGGTGTTTGACCACACAAATCCTGAATTTAGTCAACAATTAACCCACACTAAAAATCAACAATTAGAAATAAATGTGGAGTTAAAATTTATTTTTAACTCTGCACAAAAGATGTAAAGGGCAAGTATGCAGAGAGTTCGAACACAGGGAGCAAACAGTGTAGTCCAAGCAAATGAATGCACAAGTGTGTGAGTGTGTGATGTGTATACACTAAGCAAGCAAGTCAATCAATTTTTTTGTGGGTTTTTAATTTTTAATAATTTTTTTTAATTTTTTTATTTTAATTTTATATTTTTTTGTATTTGATTTTTAATTTTCTGATTTTTATATTTTATATTTTATATTTTTTTTCTTTTTCAATATTGGAAAGTAAGGACAATCTAAGAGAAGGCAAAGTAAAATATTTATAAAAATGCACAAAAATGCTCAAAAATTCAGGAGTAACATGTTTTTGGTATTTTTAAGATTTTCTATTGTTTTTGTGATTTTTGAGGATTTTTCAAGGTGTTTTTGATATTTTCAAATATTAAAATAAGAGAAAACAGTGCAAACAAGGCTGGCTGTGAGTAAAATGGAATCTAAAAATACCAACCAGTAGCAAAAATGTTTCACACCATTTTTCTAATAAAGAGAATAAACTAAGGGATAAACAGAAGCTGAGTTTATATTTTTTGGAGTTTTCTGCTATTTTTTATATTTTTTTGAAGTTTTTAAGAGTTTTTAATTTTTTTGTGTTTTTCTTTTGAAATTTTTAATGATGTTTGGACTGACACTAAAAGATAATAAAATAGACACTATGTGATTTTTTTGGAATTTTTGGAGGTGTTTTAATATTTTTTTGGTATTTTCTAAGCTAGACAGTGCACAAATAGGGAGTTTTTGATTTTTAATAAATAGGAAAATAAAATAAAATCAAAAACTAAATAGGTGGCGTTAAAGTACACAGGTCCAGGAGCTTAAGTCTAATTTTGTGAAATTTTTGGGCTTAAAAAGATCACTCAAATAAATACAACAAGCATACAAATGTTAAACAGGCCTGGCAAGGGCATAAATGCAATATTCAAAACATCCAGGGGCTAACATGCAATTTTCCACAAAATATTACACTATATATTCAAGTTTTGGAACCAAAAAGCAATTACAAAAGCCGCTGGGGTATGCCCACAAATTACCCACCAGGGCGCGTGACTAGCACGCGCCTGGGAGGGACTGGAATGCAATATCAGAGAACCCAGGGGGCTTAGTTGCAAAATAACCTAAACTTTTACACTTATCGCCAGAATTTTAGGACCAAAAAGAAATACCCAAACGTATAGGGGTTCCTCTGCAAAATGCCCCCACCTCACGTGTACAGGTCACGTGAGGTGACGTGGCGGAGGACCTAAGTGCAAATATCAAAAGTTTGGGGGCCTACTTGCAAATATTACAAAATATTTAAACTACAGACGAAAGTTTAAAAACTAAATATTAAATACAAAAATGCGCAAGGGGTGAGTTGCAAAATACCCTCTTGCGCGCGATCCAACGGCGGATGGAGGGCCACTTAAACACGTGGCGCGTTGTGGACGGCCGATGGCGCTTCGCGGATGTGCGGCCAAGATTAGATCCTCCTGAGTTGATCTGACGGTCGAGGCTAAGGAAGATCCAACGGCAACTGTGCGATCTGGGACTCCTCCTCGATCCAACGGCTGGGAGGAGGGTTGCAAGAACGGGGAAGAACGCCGGCGAAGGTGAGCTTCTCCGACCTCGATCTCCCTCCTCCGGCGAAGAATGTGCTTCAAAATGGCCGTGGAGGCTCCTGGGGTCGTGGTCTACCTCCTGGGGGCTACAAAATGCCTCGGCGACGGCCGAGGTGCTCAGGCGAAGGTGGCGGAGCTGGGAGGCTCGGCTGAACTCCGGTGAGCCTCAAAATTGCTCCCAGGCGCGATTCAACGCGCCTTGACCCTGCAAAAAGAGTTAGAAGGTCCAGGGCAAAGTGCCTGGACCTTTGGTGGACCTAAACTAAGCGCGAGGGGGGATGGTTGACGGTGGCCGGAGTTGCGCTCCGGCGATGATGGTTGAATGGGCGAAATACGTGATGGGACTTCTAATTTTTTGGGGGTTTTTGATGCTTATGCTACCAGGAACACAATGCAATAAAGAAATGGCGGAGTGGACGCCCTCGATGGCCGGAGCCAGAGGATGAAAGTTACCTCGACGCCGACGGTTGGCGGAGGTGCTGGAGTCGTCCTCGACCTCGGACGCCTTGGCTGAGAGGCTCGCGGCGGAGCTGTCACCTCCGGCAAGACTTGGAGCGCAAGAGAGGCGGAGAGGGGTGGACCAAGGGGACTCGAAATTGATTTGAAAATGGGGGGTCGGTTTTATTTGGTTTGACCCCCGATGGCAGAGGTCCAAAGACCAAGGAAAATCTTGCAAATCTTGGGTCCGACGACCAAGATTAAGCTTGGGCGAGATAGGTGGATGGTTGGTGAAGATGTTTGCAGAAGGAAGTAACACGAAATCATGCAAGACTCGACTGGGAAAAAGCCACCAAGGTGGCTCAAAAACCAAGTCTGACAGGGGCTATAGGTGTAGGTCAGCTAGTTGACCGAAGTCAACTAGGGTTAGCACCTGGTTGGTCCACGTGGACCAACCAGGAAAAACCCTGGAAAAAATCTTTATTAATTCAATTAAAAATAGTAAATGGCCGAATTAAATAAAAGTTGTAAAATAAAAAATGTTCAAAATTTTATGTAGTATTTTATTCTGATTTTTATTTATTTTTATGACATATATTTTTACAAGTCACCTTTTTAACCCTTTATAGGTATAATACCTGTGCATTTTGATATTTTATTTTATTTTATGTATTTTTAATCTCCTTATTTTTATTTAGTATTTTATAAAATTATAACATACTTTTATATACATAAGTATATTTTTATTTTATTTTTCTGATATGTTTTGTGTATTTAATAAAATACAATTGTATTCTATACAGGTATAAGTGTATATGGTATACCTATGTAGTCTTTGTACAAGTATTTTTATTTTTATTTTTCTTTGCATTTTATTTCAATTTTAATTCACATATATATTATATGTAATATTTACAAAATTATAAAAATATAAAAATGAATAAAGAATAAATTGAATATTTTATTCAGTACAAGTGTACAATGAGGGTCCAGAACTCAACTTTCAAACCGTAGCTCCGCCAAATGCGAAACCACCGCCATTGGATAGATTATTTTATTCTATATACAATTAAAGGTGAGTACACTGCATTTGGAGTTGTCGTTTGTGAGATACGGGTCTGGGAAGTTGGGATTTTGGATTCTTATTCAGACCAGAACTTTTTATCTGTACATTCTTTTTCTGTGAAATCAATTTTGTATTTTTCTTTATGACTTTATCTACAACTTTCATGTACAAAGTTTCTTAATTTGATGTATAAAAAGTGGAACCAAACATAGGTCCCAAAATGAATAAAGAATGAATAACAAATATAGGTATCTGACCTTATCTCCCCCTACTTTATTCCTTGTCGACCTATTCATCCAGATGCCTAGGTCTCGGGGGTTTTGAGTCATAAAATATTTACAATATTTTATTCTTTTTCTTTTCTTTATTTATTCTATAATTTTGGCCTTAATTACAGTATTTTATACACTGTTGAGATGCACATGCATGAATGCTAAGATGATGGTTTTAATGCTATTTACAGGCATTTGCTAGGGTTTTTGGTGCCAAAATGATAGAATAAAGATGATGAAATGTGGATTCATCATCCCCCTATACTTTACCTTTGCTAGTCCCTAGCAAACACTTATGCAATAAGTGCAAAAAGAAACAGAAAGAAAAGAAAAAGAAAAAAATTGGATTTTATTTAATCATCAAACTTGTCTTCGCAAAATCAAAGTTTGGAGCTTAAGTCGGACCTTTGGAAATTTAATGCGGGCGGAACCTTAGTGAGAACCGTGTTTGAAATCCAACAGTCCTTGAGAATCCCAAAACTCTGTCCAAGTCTCCTCAATAACCAGGTCAAAAATATCTCAACTCATACGCAAACTCTTACGACTATGAATCTGACTTGTACAGTGTAAGTGATGGTGGCTCTCCCCAACTAGAGTGACAAAGAAACTGACTTCTCCAGTACAACAACCCAATGATTCCCCAATCCAGCAACTCCATCCTCGAGGAACGGGGTATTCCCTTCTAAGTTCAAGTGGCAACCAGCTCAAGAGGAGGGGGTGAAGAAAAGAATGGACGGTGGCCAGTGTAGCTACCTATCCTTGGATGCAAGACCAGTGTAGTCAAGTCATCCTGCTGCAGGCTCACATGATATGACTTTGGAACTCAAGCTTGCTTATTGACTTTGTACATACTTTGCAGGCTTTTTATTTTTGTACATGCCTGAACATTTTTTTTTTTTTGAAATACTATATACAGCAGCATTTACATAAGGAGTTTTTCCTCTTGAGCCAGTAGACTATCCCTCTTTTGAAGCTTTATCGCAACCCACAGCCTCCTGTCTTTAGACTTCCTAATCACTGGACGGGTTGGGGTGCACTTCCCTCCCTAGAGGAGGACAAATGTTTCCACTTGTGTGCGTCTCATACCGGCAAATCCAATCCCCTCACCACTCCAACTGGGTTGAGCCATGTGAAAGGTGCAGGTGTCCAAGTTAGGTCATTATCAACAAGAGTCGTGCGTGTGCTCCGAAATACTCTACTTAGGCAGTCAAGAATCCATTGAACCAAGTCTCGTGATCCTCAAAGAATTAAGTCAACTAGACCTGAAGTACCTCAAACCCAGTTCCTATAAGGTTCCTGTTATTAGGTAGATTATAAGGTCCAATCAAGCTCCAATCTCCGGATTTTACTTAGACTCGTTCAACTATCAAACTCAATCCGAAAAATGCGAATGCTATGCAATGCAGAAAATATTTTTGTGATGCAATTTTCAAAGATTTTGAACTTTTTATGGATTTTTGAAAATATGATGATGATGCATATGCAGATGCATTTTTTTGTGTTTTTCAAAGGAATTTTTCAAATGTTTTTGGATTTTAATTTTTGCAAATGTTTTTGGGAATTTTTGAAAACAAAAAGATTTTGGCTAAAAACAGGTTAAAATATGTACACGGGAGTGCTTCTTATATAAACAAGAAATGGATTTTAAGAATTTACATGGTAAGTGGTCAATTTTATACATATATACATAAGATGGATTTTGATGTGATGTGTATATTCCTCAAACTTATTTGAAAACAATTTTCACACAATTTTTGAAAACTATAGTCCAAAATAGTTTTTACAAACATTTTACACACATTTGAAAATCATTTTGCAAAGGTTTTCAAAACAGTATATATAAGTTTTTCAAATCATTTTTGCAACCATCTTTCAAACCATTTGCAAATCATTTTTCAAATATTTTTATTTCACACAAAGAAAAGAAATTTTACAAACCACACAGGTTGAAAACACCGAACAAAATATTTTCAAAATAGTTTTCAATAGATGTTCACAAAGATTTTCAAACTATTTTTCAAACATTTTGCAAAAAACATTTTCACCTGATTTATTAATCAGTAAAATACAAAAAAGAATTTGAGGAATAATCACATCTTTTTATTAAGGATTTTTTTTTAATGAATTTTAAAGAATTATTAGCCATATTTATTAAGAAAATACGAAAGTACGAGTTATGGCTAAAGTATATACGTAGTATATACGACCCCCCTATACTTAGCTTGAGCTATGTCCTCATAGATCGGAGAGAAAAGAGAAGACATAACTCGTACTAAGTATAGACAAGTCTAAAGAATAAATAAATAAAGGAATGGATGAACAGACGAATGAGAAGTTGACCGTCCCCCCTATACTTAGGATCAATTAATCCTAAGTATAGCAGACTGTACACAACGCAGGGAGGGTCAAGGGTGGGAATGAACATATCGTACTCAGATTGTCTCCCCCTATACTTAGGGTAAAATATCCCTAAGTATAGACAAGAAGAGGAGACAATGGAGAGGATCGAAAAGAATAGAAAAACTCGGGGTGCACACCCCCCTATACTTAGGACAAAGTACGTCCTAAGTATGGAAAACTGTCTACAAGGGCGGCACCTTTTTGATAGATAAAGAAGATAGGAAAGGAAAAGAAGAAAAGAAGAAAAGAAGAAAATAAATCAACGGAAACAGAGTGATATGAACAGATGGATCTGTACAGCGGAAGATAGAATTGATCACCATGTATGAGATGTAGATGATGAGAGTCAAAGGACACATCTCATACCAGAAGGATGGGGGCAACGTCAATGGTCGGTGGATCATGATCAAGATATAATTTCAAGCGTTGACCATTAACACGGAAGGTAGCAGAAGATGACGGTTCGGATATGTCGATGCTGCCATTGTCATGTACCTTCCTGACCACATATGGTCCTTTCCACTTGCTCTGCAATTTTCCTGGAAATAACTTTAGCCTTGAATCAAACAACCATACTCTCTGATCTGGCTCAAACTGTTTATGGCTGATATGTGAATCATGCCATGTCTTCACTTTCTCTTTGTACTGTAGGCTGTTGGAAAAGGCTGTATCTCTCAATTCTTCCAGGGCTGCCAATTCTGCTCTTCTCTGTTCTCCTATACTTTCTGGATCTAGAAGCAACTCAGTAACTGCCCAAAAAGATTTATGCTTGATCTCCACTGGCAAATGGCACGGCTTGCCATAGACGAGACGAAAGGGAGATGTTCCCAATGGATTCTTGAAAGATGTCCGATAAGCCCACAAGACCGAGTCCAAAAGCTGTGACCAATCCTTTCGGTCTGGGCGGACAACTTTCTGCAAGATAGTCTTTATCTCCCTGTTCGATACTTCGGCCAGACCATTAGTCTGAGGGTGATAAGGAGTGGCAACCCGATGGTCAATGCCGAACTCGTCTGCAAGGGCCCTGACTTTGTCATTGATGAAGTGAGACCCCCCGTCTGAAATCAAAACTCTAGGTACACCGAACCGTGAAATGATATTTCTCCTCAAAAATTTGCATACAGTTTTAGCATCTGCGGCTCGGGCGGGGATGGCCTCAACCCATCGGCTGACATAATCTACAGCGAGCAAAATATGCTCGAATCCCTGACTCTTAGGAAATGGGCCCATGAAATCAATCCCCCATGCGTCAAAAACCTCACAGAAGTGAATGGGTTGCATGGGCATCATGTCTCTCTGTCCGCAGGTTCCCATTTTCTGACAGTCGGTACATCTCTTCACGAACTCATCAGAATCCTTGAAGAGAGTAGGCCACCATAGGCCGGATTGAAGCACCTTCTGTGCTGTTCTCTTTCCTGAATGATGTCCTCCTGCCTCCAGCTTGTGGCAGTATGTGAGGACGCTATGCTGCTCTTCTTGAGGAATGCACCTCCTCCAGATACTGTCCCCTCCTTCATGATAAAGGACGGGATCCTCCCAATGATAAAACTTGGCCTTAGCTAGGAAGGTCTCAAGTTTCTGCCTGGGCCAACCCTGAGGGACTGTCTTGGCAACAAGATAGTTTACAAAGTCAGCATACCATGGGAGTGAGGTGACAGCCAAGATCGCCTCATCTGGAAAAGTCTCTGTGATAGGTGCGCTGGGCTCAGATTCCTCAAGATTCTCCAATCTGGAGAGATGATCCGCCACCACATTCTTGACTCCAGGCTTATCCTTAATTTCAATATCAAATTCCTGGAGTAGAAGGATCCATCTGGTGAGACGTGCTTTGGCATCCTTCTTAGCCATTAAATACCGGATGGCGGTGTGATCAGTGTAAATTGTCACTCTAGATCCAAGAATATATGATCGATACTTATCAAGAGCAAAGACTATAGCCAGCATCTCTTTCTCAGTTACAGTGTAATTCCGCTGCGCGGCATCCAAAGTCCGGCTGGCGTAGTGAATGGCAAACGGTAATCCATCCCTCCTCTGTCCGAGCACAGCCCCAACGGCAAAATCTGAAGCATCCGTCATGATCTCGAATGGGAGAGACCAATCGGGTGGCTGAAGGACAGGAGCTGAAACAACCATGTTTTTGAGAGTCTCAAATGCTTCAAGACACTTATCATTAACAATAAACTCGGTGTCTTTGGTCAGCAAGTCAGTTAGCGGTCGGGCAATTCGACTGAAATCCTGAATGAACCGTCGGTAGAAACCGACATGCCCCAGAAAAGACCGTAACTGACGCAAATTGGACGGGGGATTGAGTTTTCTGATGATGTCCACCTTAGCCGGATCGACCTCCATGCCCCTGTTGGAGACGATATGACCAAGGACCGTCCCTTGAGTCATCATGAAATGACTCTTCTCCCAGGATAAGACAAGATTGACCTCTATGCAGCGCTTCAGCACACGGTCTAGGCAGTCAAGACAAGCGTCGAACCCGTCGCCATAGACCGAGAAGTCATCCATGAAGACCTCTAAACAGTCACCCACCATGTCCGAGAAGATGGACAACATGCACCTTTGGAATGTCGCCGGAGCGTTACATAGACCAAAGGGCATCCGTCTGAAAGCATACGTCCCAAACGGACAGGTGAATGTCGTCTTCTCCTGGTCTTCGGGCGCAATGGCCACTTGATTGTATCCAGAGTACCCATCAAGAAAACAGTAATGGCTCTTCCCAGCTAACCGCTCGATAATCTGATCAATAAATGGTAGCGGGAAGTGATCCTTCTTGGTGGCCTCATTCAATCGTCTGTAGTCCACACAGACCCTCCAAGAAGTTGGTACTCTGGTAGCGATCTCCTCTCCGGACTCATTGACGACTGTAGTGATACCCGTCTTCTTAGGTACCACATGGAGTGGACTAACCCATTTAGAGTCGGAGATGGGATAGATGAAATCAGCGCTCCACCACTTGGAAATTTCTTTCATGACTACGTCTCGAAGATTCGGGTTCAGCCGTCGTTGGAACTCACGCGACGGCTTAGCGTTGTCTTCGAGATAAATGTGGTGCGAGCAGAGATTAGGGCTCAGCCCATGGAGATCAGCTATACTCCAACCGATTGCCTTGCGGTTTCTTTCAAGAACCTCCATCAGACGAGATTCTTGTTCTCCAGTCAAATCTGCTGAGATAATGACTGGGTGCATTTCTGGCTCTCCAGCAAGGAATCTGTACTTCATTGACTGCGGCAGAGGTTTCCTTTCCGGACAACTGGGAGGTGGCAGATCTGGCTTCTGATAAGTCTGTGTAAAAGCTACCAGGTCTGCATGGGAGAACTCTCGCTCTGCATGAATTTTTGACGAAGGGCGGCCTGATGGATCATCAATAAACTGCACTGGCTCGCACTCTGTCATGGCTGTCGGCTCTGAAGGAATCAGACAAGGCAAATAATCATCAAAGTCATCCCAGTCAATGTCTGAATCCGAGGGATCAGAAGATGATGAGCAAGATTGAAATTCCTCAGCACCACTCATCACAACACTGTCAGCCTCAAAGATATCCTCATCCAGGGATGTGCTCTCCCGACTCTCGATTGCCATGAGCTTGAGATACAGTGAATCTGTAGGCAAGGCGAGGGTCGGTGCTACAGGATCTTTCCAATTGGATTCATCATCAGTCATTTCAAAATCACAAACCTGGTGGATGTCTAGCTCTTCCTCTGTCATCTGCTCGGCTTCGCTGAACTGCTCGGAGCATTCTGCCTCTCTAGCTCTGATCTCTTCGATCGTCTCTATTTGTATGGTTTCGCCCTCTACGCGAAAGCATACCTTCCCACTATCATGGTCGGTCACTGCCTTGGCTGTGGCCAAGAATGGACGTCCGAGAATGATGGGGGCATCAGTTACTGCCTCAGGGATCTCCATGTCCAACACAACGAAGTCCACGGGGAATTTCAGGCCCTGAATGGTAACGACCACGTCTTTCAATAACCCCTTCGGCCTCTTAATCGACCTATCAGCAAACTGAAGAACGGTTCTGCTTCGAAGAAGAGGGCCAAACTCGAACTGCTTGAGTAAGGCTGCCGGAAGTAGGTTGATTGAAGAGCCTCTGTCTAATAGAGTACGATCAAACTGCTGCTCCTGAATCTCACATCTGACATAGGGAGCTCCTGCGTCTGGTCGCTTGGCTGGCAATGTGTTCTGAATGGCGCAGCAAGTGTTATGCGTGAGCATATGGATTTGATCTCTGTGCCTCTTCTTCCTTCGAACGGTAGTTGTTTCTTTCAGATTCTTCTTGAAGAAGGGGATATGCTCAAACGCTTCCCGTAGAGTCAGCTGGATATGGAATCTGTCAATCATCTCATTGCCGAACTCTACCTGTTGGTTCTTTTTGGGATTTTCTTTTTTATTCCCCTTCGCTCGGCGGAGTGCCTCAGGGAAGGGGATGGTAGGTGCCTCCTCAGATGGAGGACTCGGAATCGGTCTCTGTGCCTGTGAAGATGGAGAATCCATACAATAATCATCATTCAACACATATGGATCCGCAATTTGAACAGAAACCTTTCCTTTATTCATATTTTTGTTTTTGTTTTTCTTCCCACAGTCTCTCGATACAAAATGTGGTGAAGTCACAGAAGTTGGCTC
The DNA here is from genome assembly GCA_037367405.1 of Ottelia alismoides. Classification (NCBI taxonomy): domain Eukaryota; kingdom Viridiplantae; phylum Streptophyta; class Magnoliopsida; order Alismatales; family Hydrocharitaceae; genus Ottelia; species Ottelia alismoides. Next base: position 282,715 of record JAZKJV010011904.1, on the reverse strand, counting down.
AACAAAAGTAGATGTGGTGGCCTCAGTACCACCACTAGCACCGGTCTTTGCGGCATCAGCACCGCGCTCTGGTTCATCTCCCAAAATGGTGGCATCAGCACCACCGTCTGCATCTGGTATCACGACGGCATCAGCACCGTCATCCTGGGCTCCATCATTGGTGGCATCAGCACCACCGTCTTCAACATCATCTGTCGCGGCATCAGCACCGCTCCTCTGCTCCTCTGGCGCTCCTGATTCTGCATTTGGCTGTCGCTCAGAAGAGGCGCCGCCGGCTGGCATCCTACCGCTCCTAGTAGTAACAAAATCAGCATCATAATAGGAATAAGACATGTCACTCAAATGATCACTAGGAGAGGTGTCCTCTGTAAACTCTACCTGCTCAGATTTTCTTTTTAGGTTATTAGGATTGGGTTCGATCTGAGCGGGTATGGCGGCCTTGCCTTTGATTATGTCCCGCATCTCCTGCCGGAACTCATCCATTTCTTGCCTGAAAGATGCTCGCTGTTCAGATAGCAAGCGGGCAAGATCGTCAAGGGCTGGGTTCTCATAGGCTGGACCCTGAGAACCGGACGTCTGTCCCTGCTGGAAATGGGGCTGTTGCTGCTGATATTGGGGGGGAGGCTGGGCATAAGAATGCTGAGGCGGCTGTCGCTGCCTCCACTGTTGTCCCTGATAGGCGGGACGAGGACCACTGTGGTATTGCTGGGGCTGGTTGTACTGGGGCTGCTGGTGTTGTTGCTGTGGCTGGCTGCTCTGCTGTCCTTGAGCCGGAGGATGCTGTTGGGATGAGGAAGCACCATTACCCCAACGGAATCCGGGGTGATCCCTACGAATCGCTGGCTGGGGGTATCGGTCATACCAAATCCCGTTGACTTCCATCAACGGTTCCTGCTCGAAGGAGGGTGGAGGAAGAACTGCCAGTGGCTGCTCCGGCTGATAAACCACCATCTGAGTCTCCTGAGATGGCGGTTGCTCTGGATGGTACTGCAACAATGGAACCGGCTCCGCCTGGATATGGTTCACCTGGCGGTAAGAGGTGGAGGCCTGGTTGGGATTGTTGCTGCTGGAGGCAACCTGTGACCTGGGAGGCTGTTGTGAATGGGCCTGTGCCTCCTGAATACAGAGAATCTGAGTTTTCAGGTCACTCATTGTCTTTGTGAGAAGGTCCATCTGGGGTAGACCTTGGTTTTGCTTCTTCTCAAGGATCTCCATGCGGTCCAGCTTTTCACTGATAATGCCCATGTCGGCTGCTGCTGATTCGGCTTGGGCCGCGGCTACCGACGGTGTGCTAGGACCGGCATCAATGCGGGCGATCCTCTGAAATGATCCCGCTCCTTGCGGGGGCTTCTGCTGGGTGTAGACTCTGGCTTGGGTCATCACTGTAGAATTTTCTGCCATACCTTCGTATATGGCCCAGACATCGTCTTCACCTTTGGAAAAATATGATCCACCGCAAGAGGCGTTCACAAGCCCCTGCAGCTCCGGTGTCAGCCCACAGAAGAAACTCTGCACCAGATGGGGCTTAGAGATATCGTGATGTGGACACCGGTCTATGAGCTCTCTGAATCGATCCCATGCTTCATGGAACTGTTCATTTGGGATCATGACGAAATTGCTGATCATGGCTCGAGCTGCGTTTGTCCGGCCGAGAGGATAGTATTTCTTCAAATACACGGACCGGAGATCTGCCCAAGTATCGACAAATCGCCCTAGATGCTTGAGCCAATATGCGGCTCGATCAACCAATGAGAACGGGAAGGCGATCATCTTGATAGTGTCCTCGGTCAACAGCCGATCGTGGATGGTGCTGCATATCATCTCAAACTCTTGGAGGTGGAGGTGCGGCTCTTCGGTCGGCAACCCATGGAACTTGGGTAGCATCTGAATTGTGTTGTGCCGAAGCTCGAAGTCTCCATGGATAGGTGGGAGTCTGATCCACCGGTGAGTGAGGGATGAAGCTGGGTTGTGCAATTCCCTCATGATAGTCTGTGGCGGTCGCTCACCGTCTGGGTCGCCTCCTCCTGCCTCGGGTCCTCCTCCTCCTCCACCGCCACCGCCCCCAGGTCGGTTTTCTCTCAGCTGTGCTATCTCTCTCATCAGATCACCCATGAATGTACCCTGGTCACGGATCTGTCTCTGCATATTCTCCAGGGACGCTAGCAGGGAATTGTTGATGGCCGCTTGATCAATAATGAACGGCGGGTGATCGTGATCATCTTGGTGTTCGCCTCTGTCTGCCATTGCTTGATGTTCTGAAAATGCAAAAGAGGCCATTTCAGGTGCTGTGGAATGGGCTGAACTCTGTGATGCACTGAACTCTGAAATGATTGGACTGAGGGAAGGAGAATGGGAAGGGTGGTCGAGGGGGAACAGGGTGGATGTGAACTCGGGCTCGGAGAGCGGACTCTCCGAGTTATTCCTAGATGAATAGGGAGGAGTGCTGGATAGCGGTGCCGACAAGGTCGGCCTAAGAGACCTCCGTCCCATCATCTTGATTGTTCGGAATAGAGCAGGGAAGATGCAAGAAGAAGAAAATGAGATGCAACAAAATTTTGCACAATTGTGCGGTATTTTTGATCTTGACCTTAATAAATCTAGAAATCAAACACAAAGCAAGGGTAAGTTCACCAACTCAACTCGTGAAGCCGTGAAGGTTCGGCTTTTATCTTGTCAATTTTAGCTTGTTTTTCAGGCAATTATCTTTTCACGAGTCCTTAGAGCGCTACGCCTATAGGAGAGAGAGTACTGCCAGGAGAGTATCCCCGTACTTGTCCTCCTCCTGTGTAACCTGTAACTTGCGCTTTTTGAGGTCCTTGTAACCCTTCCTGGATCCCTACTCAGCCAAAGAAAAGAGGGAGGAAGCCGATAGGCGAAACCGATACTTCGGACCTCGCTCGCAACGGAATCACCCGTGAGCGTACAAGGTCCTACTCGGACGCAGTCGGTGAGACAGACACACCCGTGAAGGCGTGGCCTAGGCTCGGTACTTCGGACAGGGTCGGCGCTCTCACAACAGAGAGTCACCAATGGCGACCAAGTCCTACTCGACTACGTACGATAGTAGCGCCAATACTTCGGAAATCCAGGCGATACACAAGGCAGCCACAAGTTGGGTTTTGGGCTCTAATCCTTACGAAGCGCTCACCTCACTGGGAAGGAAACCTTCCTATGCAACCTGAAAACAAGTGAGGGTGTTACTCTCCCCAAGCAATGAATCCAATTACCGTTTTTATTTTGGTCAAGTTTTCTTTAGCAGTCCCTTTTTTACTTTTTTTGGTGTTATCGCTTCTTTTGAGTCAATTCAAGCAAGCGCCTAACGTTTTTGTATTTTTTTTTCCTTTATCCTACTTTTTCCAAAAACAGAGGGAGAATAGAGTCGGAAAAGCCGTGCAAGTCGACACCAAGGTGGAAATCTCACCTTTGTGCCTAGATGATGCGTGCAAAGTTAGAAGACTTACAGCGAATCCCAGCTCTCTCCATGCGGGATGCAAAGCAGAATATTTAAACCTAATCTATATGACGATATGCAAGCGGAAAGCGTCCTAGAACAGGCAACTGCTAGCGTGAAGAACCACAAGTCAACTAGCAACTCTTAATCCGAGTGTCCGGTCTTGGCTCACCCCTCCTCTGCCCAACACATTTGGAGTAGGAGAAAGCGCTTGTTCGGGTGTGAGCTCGCGGCGCGTGGATTTGGGAATTACTTGCTAACTGTTTAAATTAGTCTAAGTCCAAAACGTAACTATAGGAGCATGCAAAGATAATTAGGTGTTTGGACCTATTCTAATCGATCAAGCAGACCTAGATCTAAGAGCTCAATCCACAAAAGAAAGTGAAAAATGAAAACAAAACCGGAAAATGACAAGCGATGAAAACACGGTCAAAAACGGCGGTGAGCCCCCGGGTGAACAAACACCCGAAAATTAGGCCCGAATGTCTAAGTGTCCAAGGTACCTGTATTATTACAATTCAAATGAATCACTCTCTCACAAAATAAAAGAAAAAGCTAACTAATCACTCTCTCTCTCACTCCTTGCTCTCTCCTGCCGGCTTGGCTAAAGAAAAGCCGGCTCCACGTCCCAAGGTTGCGTCGGTCGCCTAGGCGATCCGCCTCGCTCCGCGGTCCCTCGCAAGAAGACAAAAAGAGATGGTCAGATAACTCAATCAAGATATATCAAAATGTGAGAAATGGAAAACAATGCTATGGTAAACAGTCACACAATCAATAAAAATGAACTACAAGCTGTTGCTCCCCGGCAACGGCGCCATTTGATAAACTCGGAAATCGATGCGGTTATGTCGACTCACAAGGCGAGTCGACAGTCGGTGTTTGACCACACAAATCCTGAATTTAGTCAACAATTAACCCACACTAAAAATCAACAATTAGAAATAAATGTGGAGTTAAAATTTATTTTTAACTCTGCACAAAAGATGTAAAGGGCAAGTATGCAGAGAGTTCGAACACAGGGAGCAAACAGTGTAGTCCAAGCAAATGAATGCACAAGTGTGTGAGTGTGTGATGTGTATACACTAAGCAAGCAAGTCAATCAATTTTTTTGTGGGTTTTTAATTTTTAATAATTTTTTTTTTAATTTTTTTATTTTTAATTTTATATTTTTTTGTATTTGATTTTTAATTTTCTGATTTTTATATTTTATATTTTATATTTTTTTTTTCTTTTTCAATATTGGAAAGTAAGGACAATCTAAGAGAAGGCAAAGTAAAATATTTATAAAAATGCACAAAAATGCTCAAAAATTCAGGAGTAACATGTTTTTGGTATTTTTAAGATTTTCTATTGTTTTTGTGATTTTTGGGGATTTTTCAAGGTGTTTTTGATATTTTCAAATATTAAAATAAGAGAAAACAGTGCAAACAGGGCTGGCTGTGAGTAAAATGGAATCTAAAAATACCAACCAGTAGCAAAAATGTTTCACACCATTTTTCTAATAAAGAGAATAAACTAAGGGATAAACAGAAGCTGAGTTTATATTTTTTGGAGTTTTCTGCTATTTTTTATATTTTTTTGAAGTTTTTAAGAGTTTTTAATTTTTTTGTGTTTTTCTTTTGAAATTTTTAATGATGTTTGGACTGACACTAAAAGATAATAAAATAGACACTATGTGATTTTTTTGGAATTTTTGGAGGTGTTTTAATATTTTTTTGGTATTTTCTAAGCTAGACAGTGCACAAATAGGGAGTTTTTGATTTTTAATAAATAGGAAAATAAAATAAAATCAAAAACTAAATAGGTGGCGTTAAAGTACACAGGTCCAGGAGCTTAAGTCTAATTTTGTGAAATTTTTGGGCTTAAAAAGATCACTCAAATAAATACAACAAGCATACAAATGTTAAACAGGCCTGGCAAGGGCATAAATGCAATATTCAAAACATCCAGGGGCTAACATGCAATTTTCCACAAAATATTACACTATATATTCAAGTTTTGGAACCAAAAAGCAATTACAAAAGCCGCTGGGGTATGCCCACAAATTACCCACCAGGGCGCGTGACTAGCACGCGCCTGGGAGGGACTGGAATGCAATATCAGAGAACCCAGGGGGCTTAGTTGCAAAATAACCTAAACTTTTACACTTATCGCCAGAATTTTAGGACCAAAAAGAAATACCCAAACGTATAGGGGTTCCTCTGCAAAATGCCCCCACCTCACGTGTACAGGTCACGTGAGGTGACGTGGCGGAGGACCTAAGTGCAAATATCAAAAGTTTGGGGGCCTACTTGCAAATATTACAAAATATTTAAACTACAGACGAAAGTTTAAAAACTAAATATTAAATACAAAAATGCGCAAGGGGTGAGTTGCAAAATACCCTCTTGCGCGCGATCCAACGGCGGATGGAGGGCCACTTAAACACGTGGCGCGTTGTGGACGGCCGATGGCGCTTCGCGGATGTGCGGCCAAGATTAGATCCTCCTGAGTTGATCTGACGGTCGAGGCTGAGGAAGATCCAACGGCAACTGTGCGATCTGGGACTCCTCCTCGATCCAACGGCTGGGAGGAGGGTTGCAAGAACGGGGAAGAACGCCGGCGAAGGTGAGCTTCTCCGACCTCGATCTCCCTCCTCCGGCGAAGAATGTGCTTCAAAATGGCCGTGGAGGCTCCTGGGGTCGTGGTCTACCTCCTGGGGGCTACAAAATGCCTCGGCGACGGCCGAGGTGCTCAGGCGAAGGTGGCGGAGCTGGGAGGCTCGGCTGAACTCCGGTGAGCCTCAAAATTGCTCCCAGGCGCGATTCAACGCGCCTTGACCCTGCAAAAAGAGTTAGAAGGTCCAGGGCAAAGTGCCTGGACCTTTGGTGGACCTAAACTAAGCGCGAGGGGGGATGGTTGACGGTGGCCGGAGTTGCGCTCCGGCGATGATGGTTGAATGGGCGAAATACGTGATGGGACTTCTAATTTTTTGGGGTTTTTGATGCTTATGCTACCAGGAACACAATGCAATAAAGAAATGGCGGAGTGGACGCCCTCGATGGCCGGAGCCAGAGGATGAAAGTTACCTCGACGCCGGCGGTTGGCGGAGGTGCTGGAGTCGTCCTCGACCTCGGACGCCTTGGCTGAGAGGCTCGCGGCGGAGCTGTCACCTCCGGCAAGACTTGGAGCGCAAGAGAGGCGGAGAGGGGTGGACCAAGGGGACTCGAAATTGATTTGAAAATGGGGGGTCGGTTTTATTTGGTTTGACCCCCGATGGCAGAGGTCCAAAGACCAAGGAAAATCTTGCAAATCTTGGGTCCGACGACCAAGATTAAGCTTGGGCGAGATAGGTGGATGGTTGGTGAAGATGTTTGCAGAAGGAAGTAACACGAAATCATGCAAGACTCGACTGGGAAAAAGCCACCAAGGTGGCTCAAAAACCAAGTCTGACAGGGGCTATAGGTGTAGGTCAGCTAGTTGACCGAAGTCAACTAGGGTTAGCACCTGGTTGGTCCACGTGGACCAACCAGGAAAAACCCTGGAAAAAATCTTTATTAATTCAATTAAAAATAGTAAATGGCCGAATTAAATAAAAGTTGTAAAATAAAAAATGTTCAAAATTTTATGTAGTATTTTATTCTGATTTTTATTTATTTTTATGACATATATTTTTACAAGTCACCTTTTTAACCCTTTATAGGTATAATACCTGTGCATTTTGATATTTTATTTTATTTTATGTATTTTTAATCTCCTTATTTTTATTTAGTATTTTATAAAATTATAACATACTTTTATATACATAAGTATATTTTTATTTTATTTTTCTGATATGTTTTGTGTATTTAATAAAATACAATTGTATTCTATACAGGTATAAGTGTATATGGTATACCTATGTAGTCTTTGTACAAGTATTTTTATTTTTATTTTTCTTTGCATTTTATTTCAATTTTAATTCACATATATATTATATGTAATATTTACAAAATTATAAAAATATAAAAATGAATAAAGAATAAATTGAATATTTTATTCAGTACAAGTGTACAATGAGGGTCCAGAACTCAACTTTCAAACCGTAGCTCCGCCAAATGCGAAACCACCGCCATTGGATAGATTATTTTATTCTATATACAATTAAAGGTGAGTACACTGCATTTGGAGTTGTCGTTTGTGAGATACGGGTCTGGGAAGTTGGGATTTTGGATTCTTATTCAGACCAGAACTTTTTATCTGTACATTCTTTTTCTGTGAAATCAATTTTGTATTTTTCTTTATGACTTTATCTACAACTTTCATGTACAAAGTTTCTTAATTTGATGTATAAAAAGTGGAACCAAACATAGGTCCCAAAATGAATAAAGAATGAATAACAAATATAGGTATCTGACCTTATCTCCCCCTACTTTATTCCTTGTCGACCTATTCATCCAGATGCCTAGGTCTCGGGGGTTTTGAGTCATAAAATATTTACAATATTTTATTCTTTTTCTTTTCTTTATTTATTCTATAATTTTGGCCTTAATTACAGTATTTTATATACTGTTGAGATGCACATGCATGAATGCTAAGATGATGGTTTTAATGCTATTTACAGGCATTTGCTAGGGTTTTTGGTGCCAAAATGATAGAATAAAGATGATGAAATGTGGATTCATCACTCATCTCATTTCATTTTAAGACTATACTTAGGATAATCAGATCCTAAGTATAGGGGGAGAGTGACCCGCATCCATTCATTGTACATCCTCCAGATCACATCGGTCCTCATACTCACTCATGTCCTATACTTAGGCTGACCAGAGCCTAAGTATAGGGGGGATCGATGCCCGCCTTGTATATACTCAACCATTTTTCCCTCTTGCCCCTCATCCGCCCTATTTTTGATATTCTTCTACACTTATCCTGCCAGAGCCTAAGTATAGGGGGCGGTGCGACTTCTATACATTTTGTACTTTTAGCTCTCCTACGCTTAGCCCGAGCTATGTCTTTTTAGTCGATTTTCGTGCTCTGAGGACAAAGCACACGCTAAGTATAGGGAGGCGTGTATATATTGCATATATACTTTACCCATATCTCGTACTTTCGCGTATTTTCGCGTATTTTTGTATATATTATGCAATAATTACGGGGTGGGTAAAAATTGAAAAAAAATTTGTACTATATGTGTAACACTTGTTTAAAAAGTTGTAAAGTTATTATAAATAATACTCTTGTAAGATTTGTTGTAAAGTAGGATGTTTACCAAAAAACTTGTATACTATGTATATTATGTATAAACTAAAAAAATTGTTGTACAACAGAAAATAAAATAAGGCTTCTTATTTACTCTTTCACATCATCTCTGCATCTGAAAAGAAAAAAAAGAGTCTTGCATTGCATTCATAGCATGTCCTCTGCGTCTCATCTGCATATCTTCCATATGCAAGGTGAAAAGTTAGTGGGTTCTGAACCAAGTTATGAGTAGATATTGAGGATGGACTTGATTTGACCTTAATCCACCTAATTTCAGAGGAATCTTATAGGAACTAGAGTTAAGATTTTTCAGGTCAAGTGACTTAATTCTTTGAGTCCGCAAGTCTATGTTCACATGTCATCTTGATTAGTCTAAGTAGAATATCTCGTGCACACGCATGATTCTTTTAGACAGTGACCTAACTTGGACAAAGTACAATGCACGTAGCTCTTCATTGATGAGGTGGTGAGGAGGTAGAATCCTTTAGCTTGGAGTAGCACACGGGTGGAAACATCCGTCCTCCTATAGGGAGGGTACTGCATCTCAACCTAGTCTGGTGGTGTTGAAGTCCGAGAATAGGATGCTGTGGGTTGCAATAATACTTCAAAAGAGGGATAGTCTACTAGCTCAAGAGGAAAAACTCTTGATGTACATGCTGCACCTTGTATATAGTTTCAAAGACAAAAAAAGGAAAAAGAAAAATAAGAAAAATGCAAGAACTCCAAAAAAAGGTAGACAGGCCAAAAAATGCATGTCGGAGTATGTATATTAGCAAGAAGTCTGCAACTGGATGACTTGGCTACACTGGTCAGGCATCCCGGGATAGGTAGCTATACTGGCTACCGTCCATTCTTTTCTCCATTCCTCCTCTTGAGATGGTCGCACTTGAACTCAGAAGGGAATACCCCGCTCCTCATGGAAAGAGTTACTGGATCGGGTTATTGAGTTACCTTGTTAGAGGAGGCTAGTTCTGAGCCATTTCTGATGTGGAGAGTTACATTTCACTTACACAGTACAAGTAAGAATCATAGTCATCAGAAATTTGCGTTTGAGGATTTGTTCTGACCTGACTGTTGAGGCGTCTTGAATAGAAGACTTGTGGAACTTGAAGTCTGTTAGGTCTTAAGTTCAGGTCCTAATAAGGTTCTGTCACACAATAATGCAAAGGTTGAGTCAAGCTCCATTTTCATATTTTGTTCATGACCTTGGTATGGAACCTAATCTCATTTCACTCTTGCATTTCATTTTAGTTGCTCGGGGACGAGCAAGGTTTAAGTATAGGGGGTTGATGAATCTACGATTCATCAGTCTAAAAGTTAAAAATAGAGCTTTGTTCCTGAGTAATTAGCTGCATATTCCAACTTATATTGCATAATTAGCATTCATGCATGTATTGATAACATCTGTATTTTAGCATTCATATTTGCATAAAAAAAGAAACCAATTTCACTTGTAAATATTCACCTGTATATTAGATAAAATACCTTATTTGTATATATTATATACTAACTCCGAATCTAATAAAACCAACTCTATTGTGTATATATAACTAACACTAATTAAAGAAAAACATCAAAAAAATACTAACTTGTAAAATTACCCAATAAAACCCCAAATCCAGTTGGAAACCATGAACCTTAAAATGTACATATCTCTCTCATACAACCTTTGAATTAGGTCTACTCACTTTTAAAGTAATATACATTCAGAGACCTTCGAAACAAGACCAATTTCATTAAAATCGGAGCTCGTATGCAAAACTTGGATTTTGGGCCCCTTTTGTATAGTGTACATATTGACCGTTTTGACCTTGTATTTTAACATTTCATTTTCCTAATTATTAAAAATCCAAAAAAATAGATTAAGTTGTAAATATTCTTTTCATATTTTTCTTAACTTTATTTTGATTTTTCTCTCTTCTAAAAATGACAAAAATATTGCAAAAGGAAAATTGCGGTATTTTGTATCTATAAGGTACCACCCAAAAATATATTTTGTAAAGATGATTTCATTTGATTTTTGGCCCTTCACAAAAGTTGTAGATCTCATCGAGACGAGCAACTTTCGTGTTGACCACTTTTTTATTTAATCCCTTTTGTTATTTCTTTTTAATTTTGTTTACATTTAATCTTTGAATTTTCTGGGAGCGACATGTGGCAACTTCTGGAGCCACCACATGTCACCCCATTTTATTTATTTTCGAATTTATTTTATTATTTTCGGATTTATTATTAGTAGTATTTTATTATTACTATTTTAATTATTTTTAGTAACCTACTATATTAATTATTTATTCTCCCTTTTACCACTTCTCCCCTTTCTTTTCTTCCACTCCAAGTCACCACCTTCTCCACTACTCCATTCCCTCCACCCCTTCTCCAACTTCCTCCTCCTCCTCTTTATATTCTCCTCCACTCCTCCATTCATGATCATCCGCCGTTTTCGAGAGAAGTGAGGTCGAGACCCTTTAACCTTCAGGTGACAGCTGCAGGAGACGGGTCGAGCGACGACAACCTCAAGGCGAGATCCGCGGCAACATCATTGCCGCGTCGCGAGATCCGATTGGACTTGCTCAGCTTAGAAGGACTCCACCATCCTTCTCGAGGCCACAACCGGAAGCCGCATTCCGTGGCTCCACCTTCGACGAATCACAGGTAAGTACTCTCTATCATTCCCTTATCATTTCATTTTTTTATCTAATGTTGTTTGTTTATTTTGTTTATCAAAAAAATAGATCCATCTATCATTTTCTTCAAAATCATCACCACCTCAACACCATCCACAAACCACCACACAAAAAGCATCATCACCATTATCATAGTGCCCACATTCATCAAACACCACATTCACAACATCTCATTTCCATCACCACAGTTTTCAACACAACAACCATCATCACCATCTACCTTTTCACATATCCATTCCACTGTTTACAAAGAAACTACAAAAAAATTGTAAAAAAAATACAAAAAAATAAAATTCACAGGGAACGGGAGAAGCGGTCGTCGCCCGTCTCCACCCACCGGCCCCGCTCTCCCCCACCGCGCCCGCACCGACCCGCATAGCCACCTCCGCCATCGACGCCGTCGCCCGATCCCACAGTGCACAGCGGCAGCGCCGCTACCTTCCGCCCGCTGCTCGGTCGTCGCTCGCGCTCCATCTTCCTCCCAGGCCACCACTCACAGCCGCCCGCGTGGCCGCTGCGCCACGCCTCCGCGCGCTGACCTCGCGCCGCTAGGGCGACCTTCGCCCAACAGCCGCCAGAAGCTTCGCGCGCCACCACAGCCCCCGACCGCGCGAACCACCCCAGGCGTGCCGCCGCTGCCCCTCGCTCTGCGTCTCGTCGTCCCTCCGCCCTCGCCACCAAAGCACGCGCAGTCGTGCGCGACCCAGCCCTGCCCTCACCAGCGCGGCCTCGCGCCGCGACCGCCACCGTCCACCAGCGCCGCCCCTCGCGCAGCGCCCGTGAGCGCAACACCCTCCTCCTCTCCCCCCGCGCCGCCAGCGAGGCGCTCACCACCCCGCGCCGCCTGCCATTCTCGTGCGTGCGCTCCTCCGCCAGCGCTCGCCGCGGCCGCCGCGTGGAGAGTCTGTTTGCGCCGGCCGCCGCCTCTCGTGCCTTCATTCCCCTTGCCTACTTGCGTGGGAAGAGAAGGGTTAAGGTCCATTTTTCTTTTTAATTTATTTGTGAATTTTGCAAAGTTGTTCTGCATGTTTCTCTATTTGCAAATGCATCCCTGTGCATAGTTTCAGTTTATTAGTTTCAATTATGTATTGCATTGATAACCCTGAGTTTGAGCATTATTTTGGACATATTTATTGCATCAATTTTTTATCAAAAAAATAGCACTTTGATGAGCAACTAAGTCTTTATCTTGTTGCTATTTATTTGCATTTTTGTGAGCATTAGATATTTTATTAAAAATCAGAGATCGAAAATCTGTTATATTTTACCCATTTGAGCTCTGAAATTCGCACATATTCATTTATTACTCCAAAAATGGTGAAAAAATTGTGAATGATGCCTTTAAGTGTTCTTTAATTACTTTCCAAATTTCGTCAAATTCGGAGTAGTCTTGTGCATAAAATAAATTCTAGGGTGATTTTTTAATGATTTTTATTTAAATCCACGAATAAAATTTTTGAGAAATTTCAACTCTCCTGCATTCCTTATTGAAATATCTATTAGAGATAAATCAGTCTCTGGATAATTTGATTTCGTGGATTTATTAGGAATTAAATACCCGCAATCACTCTATTTTCAGTAAAAAATTTATTAAAAAATCAAAAAGTGTCAGAAAATTCTAAAAAAATTAATGTAGCTTCATTTCATCATATTTAACTTCCAATGAGTTTTTCATAATTTTGCATATCATTTGCACGAAAATTTGCACAAAAACCCAAAAAAAAGTTTGCATTTTTCATTTATGCATCGTAAATCCAATAATCTCAAAAAAAATACATTTTGCATTCATCATTGGATTAGGTTTATAGGAAAAATATAACTTGGCCAATTTAGACTAATTTCATATTAAAATTAAATTTGGCTAAGTTGTTGATTTTCTTAATAACCTAGTTCATTTTCATCATTGCATTTGGCATTTTATTGCATAAAAAAATTACAAAAAAAATCCCACTCGGAAAACCACAATCTAATCTATCTAACTTGATCCCGAGTTGTTCCTTTGCCTCCTTCTGTCGACCCTGGGGCTTGCACAAGCTAAATAAACATAAAGCCGCACATTAATTTCATTCGACAATTCATCGAGTTGTGCGGTTATTTTTGATCGATGCGGATCTATCCGACTGCAACGCACACGTCAATACGACAACACTAAAAGTGTAGGCCATCTGTGTCCGTCAGCAACCTCACAGATCTAGGACCTTAGGGTTGTTATTATTAAATTTGAAAATGGTTAAAATGTCCAAAATGGGTCTCCACTTTACAAATGAGAAGTAATTTTATGTATTTAATAATAACCATAGAATTAAAAATCAAAAGATGTGATGGAATGCCTTCCTTAATAATGGTTAGACCACACTTCATTTGAAGTTTCCAACGGCCTATAATATTTTTAATACTAATTATATTGTGTATATTTACATTTTATTGTGATATTCATTTAGGTTTTTTGTATTTCGGTTTTATTCTTTATATTTAAATTTAATCTTAATTGATCTTTTTTCGTTGTTGATGCTTGTCCTTTTCATTTCTAATTATTTAAGAAAATTATTTATTAAGCTTAAATTATTTCATTTCCTTACTCTAATGGAGGAACTATTCTACGATGTGCTCACATCAACAGACCCGTCGTGCGTGGGTGCGTAGAAGCAGACGCCTCCCGTCTCCTCCAGAGGCATATGATGGTGATTCGACGGTGCCGGATGTGTCGGAGAGGTGTGGAGTACCTGCAAGAGTAACTCAAGTAAAAGAGGCACGAAGCGAGCTCATGCGAAGATCGGGACGAGATCTTGAGCATTAGCTACTGCATGAGCTCTGTTCGTGGATGAATAGTTGAAATGGAAGATGCGGTCTCCGCAAGATCGAACTTCGAGGACTAAACCCTACTCCACTTCTTTGGCATCTTCGACGGACACAACTGCTCCCATGTAATCAACGATTCTCGACCCCACAAAAAAATTCATGGAAAAAGAAAAGATGGGATCTTCAGAATGTACCCAACTCGAATTTCTGTCTATTAATTGGTTCATTGGTGCTCAACTGGTGGTTTCATGCGGGACTGGATGCTTGAGGTGGTGGCATAGGAGGTGTGTGTGGAGGGGAGTGGAAGGGTGTCATGGAGAGGAGTTTCATATGTGTGGACTCGGATGTGTTGCGGTGCGAGGTAGATACCAGAAGGTGTACTGCTAGTGGGAGGCATGGAGCAAAGTTAGTGTCACGGGGTTGTTTTTCCCAAGGTTGCCTGTGGGAATTTTTCCCCGTGTGGTAATAGTATGCCGATACTAACCAACCTATCTTCTTGCGGAACGGGCTATAGTACCGCCACTCCTTCCGTTATGAGTGTAGGCGCAGCCTAACAACTCCAACAATTCGCCGGCTGAGCCGATCGCTTAGCAAGACGTGAGAAGGTCGGCAGAGCCGTAAATAAAACTCAATATAATGAGGTCGGCTTTGCCGTACTTCTAAGCAAAATACAAAGAGGTCGGCTGTGCCGCACAACTAGCGCAATAAATATAAAGAGGTCGGTCGTGTCGCACTTCTAAGAGAAGGGTGATTCGGTAGTCCGAACATAGATAAGAAGGGAATGGTTCGGTAATCCGAACGCAGCAGTAAATAAAAGTACAAGCCACAATCTCATGCAAAGGAGAAGAGGGGGAGAAAGTATTTGACACAAGAATACTGTATTGTATGGGTATTAATAGTGCATGAACAACATACCGATACAAAAAGGGGAAACCAACTCTCAAGACAACACTCCACCAGAAGCAGGCCCTCTTCCTCTCGATATCTCTTCCCAAGAGATTGCTCTCCGATGCATGCCTTGGAATGGAGGGGATGCTCCCGTATTTATAGAGATGAGGGGAACGTCCTTTCCAAGCTCCATTTCCATCCAATGGAATGGAGCCAATGTTTGGTCCAATGGCGTGAGGGCATAAAGTCCAATATTGCCCTTTTATATCCATGGGTGCGCCCATGTTTTGGCTAATATGGACGTTCAAATTGGATGCACCAATGGGAGGGCTCAATCCCATAACCGAGAGGCACCATGTGAATGGGGTTAGTGGGTTATCATTAAAACCCACTAACTCCACTTTAGTGTTGGTTTTTTCATTAATATTGGTTCCAACCAATATTAGCCAATCACCATGTATCCGCATCGCCGATTCCAGTTTTGCTTTTGTGTCAGAATGGGTATGCCGTCCACACGAGCATCACCGAATGCCTTCGCGTCGCGCACGGCCTCCCGCCTTGGTTGCGTTGCTGCTATCAAGGTGAGTTCTCCGGAACTCCGTGTTGTGGCCTCCATACCACGATTGCTATCCGTACTGTGTTACGGATTTTATGCGCATTGCCTCCTGCCAATGCGCGCATCTTTAGTATCCGAGTTTTAGGGGTGTGACAAGCCTCCCCCACTCGAATCATCAGGCGTCCTCGTTTGATCGTGGTTGTCCAAGAACGTCTTGATAAGGTCCTCGAACTGCCACAAGGTGGTGTCTTGTTCCCAACTGGCTTCTTCTGCTGGAAGCCCCTTCCACTTGACAAGGAAGTACACTCGGCGGTTCTTCTTGCTTTGCCCTTCGATCCGTTTGTCGAGGATCTGTTTTGCAACCTTTTCATGTTGCGTTCGGATGTTAGGAGGTGCTCGTTTTACTTTCCTTCACGTAGGATCCTCCTGATCCTCGTGGTACTCCTTCAGGAAGCTTACATGGAACACTGGGTGTATCTTGAGTCGTTCGGGTAAGCGCAACTGGTAGGCTAGACGTCCTACACGTCGTACTACCTCAAAAGGGCCGTCATAGCGAGGGATGAGTCCTTTATGCGCCATCTTCTTCAAGATCTTCTTCCATATTTGGGGAGTCAGTTTGCGTAAAACTCGATCCCTAACTTGAAATTCCATGGGTCTTCGACTCTGGTCTGCAGCTTTCTTCATCTTGCGTTGGGCGTGGGCCAGTGCGTCCCTTGATTCTTCCCATCTCTCCTGCCTGTCTCGAGCATATCAATAGGCAGCCGGGCACTTCCCTTGGGCTTCTGCTTGGCCACCTCATGGGGTACGAGTGGCTGTCTTCCTATCACGATCTCGAACGGGCTTTGTCCTGTGGTGGATGTCTGCTGCAAGTTGTAGCAGAATTGGGCAGTATCAAGTAGGGTTGCCCAATTATGTTGGTTGCCCGTCACATAGTGACTCAAGTATTCCTCCAACAGTGCGTTGATGCGCTCCGTCTGGCCATCCGTCTGTGGATGATTGCTGGTGGAGAAATTGAGCTCTGAGCCAAACATCTCGAATAAGGCTGTCCAGAATCTCCCTGTGAATCTGGCATCGCGATCGCTCACGATGTCTAGCGGTATGCCCCAATACTTCACAACATTCTGCATGAATAGTTGGGCGGTAGTTTCTGCCATACACTCATGTGGTGCAGCCACAAAGATCGCATATTTGGAGAAGCGATCTATGACCACCATTACCGCCGTGTTCCCATCAACTTTTGGGAACCCCGAGATGAAGTCCATGGAAATGCTTTCCCATGGTCGAGTAGGAATCGGGAGTGGCTCTAGCAATCCCGCCGTCTTCTTTCTCTCGGTCTTGTCTTGTTGGCATACAAGACAGGTCTTCACGTATATTTCTACATCTGCCTCCATCTTTGGCCAAAAGTAGCTTGCGGAGAGGAGCGCGAGTGTGCGCTCGACTCCTGGGTGTCCTGCCCATGGTGCATCATGTGTTTCTTTTAGGAGAAGTCTTCGCAAGCCTCCGCTTGTCGGTACGTATGGTCTCCTTCCTTTGGCGTAGAGTATGCCGTCCTCTACCCAAAATCTTCGAAGTTCGCCGTCCGTGACTTGCTTCATTAGGCGAGAGGTGACCATATCCTGGGTACTCTCGTCTCGGATGCGCTCGAGGATATCGCCAGATACCCTCGTAATAGCTGATATCACAATATCAGGGTGCTCTTCGGGGTCGCCTCTTCTTGATAATGCATCGGCGACTTGGTTGCTTCGGCCGGGTTTGTATCTCAGCTCGAAATCAAATTCAGCTAAGAAATCTTGCCACCGAGCTTGCTTTGGCATCAGTTTCTTTTGTGTGGCGAAACAGCTTGTTGCCACATTATCTGTCTACACGATGAATTTGCTACCGAGGAGGTAGTGGCGCCATACCCGTAGGCAATGGACCACTGCTGTAAGTTCCTTCTCATGCACCAAATATCTTCTTTCGGCTGCATTTAGCTTGCGGCTCTCGTAAGCCACAGGATGTCCTTCCTGAACTAGCACTCCTCCGAGGGCATAATCTGAAGCATCAGTATGAACTTCGAAGGGGTGATCGAAGTTTGGGAGCTTTAGGATCGGCTCCTCCATCACTTTCTTCTTCAACCTCTGGAAGGCATCTTCACATTCTGGAGTCCATCTCCATGCTTGATCTTTCTTCAGAAGATCAGCTAAAGGGGCAGCCTTCTTAGAATATCCTTTGATGAACTTACGGTAGTAGTTCACCAAGCCGAGAAAAGACCGTAGTTCCGTGGTCTTCTTAGGGGCGTTCCACTCCTCGATCGCCCGAACCTTCTTTGGATCCATCCTTATCGTGCCTCCTCCCACGATATGACAAAGGAAGGATATAGAAGTTTGCCCAAAGGCGCACTTCTCTGGTTTGAGGTAAAGCTGATTTTCCCTCAATTTGGTGAGCACTTTCTTCAGGTGCTCGGCATGCTCCTCCAAGGACTTGCTACACACCACAATGTCATCAAGATACACCACCACAAAAGAGTCTATATACTCTCGAAATACATTGTTCATTAGCGTACAAAATGTAGCTGGGGCATTGGTAAGGCCGAACGGCATGACGAGGAACTCGAAAGATCCATAGCGTGTTACGCACGCTGTCTTTGGCTCACCTCCTTCCTTGATCCGCACTTGGTAGTAGCCAGATCGCAGGTCCATCTTTGAGAAGAAAGTCGCCTTCCCAAGGCGATCGAATAAGTCTTCGGCATTCGGCACGGGGTACTTATTCTTGATGGTGACTTTGTTGAGTGCACGATAATCTATGCACATCCTCAAGCTCCCATCCTTCTTCTTTTGGAATAGTACCGGGGCTCCGAATGGAGCCTTTCTTGGCCTCATCATCCCAGCTTGCACAAGCTCGGTGAGTTGACGCTTCAACTCCTCGAGGTGTGGGGGTGGCATCTTGTATAGCATAAGGGCTGGCGGTACCGCTCCTGGTACTAAATCGATGGCGTGGTCCACATCCCGCTTTGGTGGGAGTTCCTTTGGGAGTTCCTCTGGCATAGTATCTCGGAACTTGTCCTAGATAGTAGTGATTTCTTTGGGACATGGGTCGATGACGTTGTCATCTCCTTCCTCACATACCGTTGCGAGGTACGTGGGGTCTCCCTTCCGTAACCCGCTACACACCTGCATTGCGGATATTGCTCGCCTTGGGCTCGAAGCTTTGTTGCATCTGACAAAGCATGGCTTCTCTCCGTCCGCCAAGAATACACCATTTAGGTAGGGAGTAGCAGAAGCCTTCAATTTCTTTAGGAATTCAATTCCAAGGATGGCTTGGAAATCGTCCAGCGAGACGACTAGGAAGAGAATGCGTCATTGCCAGTCACCGACATGGACGGGGACGTGAATCATCCCTTCGATGCGCACCACGTCCGAGTTTGCCAGTTTCACCTTGCTATTGTTCTTGGCTAAGGGGAGTCCTAGGCGCGAGAACTCCTTGCTGGAGAGGAAGTTATGGGTGGCCCCTGTGTCCACCATTGCCGTCAGAGATGACTTGTGGACCCTAATGTCCACGTAGAGGAGCTCCAACTCATCTTCATCCTTCGGCGAGTCTGTACCTCTGATGGTACAGAGTTGTGCCTTCCGCAGTACCTGGAGGTTGGCGATGCGTGCCTCCACCTTTTCTTCGTCTTCGATGGTCATGGCATTCAATTTTTCCTTCTTCGGGCAATCCCTTGCCCGATGCGGCCCATTGCAAATGAAGCACCCTTTTATCTTGGGTACCTCGGCCTTCTTGGAGGTCTCGGCACCCCCCTTAGCATGCTCGTACTTCTTGAATTTGGGCTTGCTTTTATCTTTAGCTTTTGCCTTTCCTTTGTCCGCCTCCTTTCTCTCGGAGGTGGTTGCTTGTACTTTGTAGTCGACCAAAGCATCGGCCGCTACAAAGGTTGCTTGCAAATCCTTCACTCCTTGTCTTCGTAGCTCAGCTTGTGCCCAACTTTGGAGTCCAACCATGAAGTTGAACAATTTGTCTTCTTCGGACATCCCCTTGATATCAAGCATTAAGGATGAGAATTGCTTGACATAATCCCGTACTGTATCCGTTTGCTTGAGGCGACGCAACGCCTCACGAGCCATCCACACCGTGTTTGTGGGTAAGAACTGTTCCTTTAGTTCTCGAACAAGTTCTTCCCACACGGAGATCTTTGGCCTCTGCTCATCTTCAGAACGGTTGTGCCACCAAAGTTTCGCGTCTCCATTAAGATACATGGAGGCGAGAGTCACCTTCTCCATTTCTGGAGTCTTGATAGCCTTGAAGTAATGCTCAAAGTCCTAGAGAAAATTCTCCAGTTCCTTAGCATTTCGGGTTCCAACGAACGGCTTCGGTTCTGGTACTTTGGGATGTCTTGCCTCCGAGAAACCATTCCCGTTGGCAACGGCCTTCTTCATGAGAGAAAGCTCGGTGCGGAAGTCCTCCATCAAGTCGGTGAGTGATGAATCCACATTTCATCATCTTTATTCTATCTTTTTGGACTTAAAAACCCTAGTAAATGCGTGTAAATAGGCGTAATTCATGCATTTTATCATCCATGCATTATCTTGTATATATTGTATAAAATGCGGTTTTTAATGCCAAAATTATAGAATAAAGAAAAGAAAAGAAAAAGAATAAAATATTGTAAATATTTTATGATCCGAAACCCCGAGACCTAGGCATCTTGATGAATAGGTCGACGAGGAATAAAGTAGGGGGAGATAAGGGCCAAATACCTATAATTATTAATTCATTCTTTATTCATTTTGGGACCTATTTTTGGTTCCACTTTTTATACATCAAATAAAGAAACTTTTTACATGAAAGTTGTAGATAATTTAATATAGAAAAATATAAAATTGATTTCACTAAAAAATAATGTACAGATAAAAAGTTATGGTCTAAATAAAATTCCAGAATGTCAACTTCCCAGACCCGTATCTCATTAATGAAAACTCCAAATGTAGCATACTCACATTTAATTGTATATAGAAGAAAATAAGCTATTTAATGGCGGTGGTTTCGCATTTGGCGGAGCTACGGTTTGAAAGTTGAGTTTTGGACCCCTATTGTATACTTGTACATATTAAAATATTCAATTTATTACTTATTTATTATTTTTACAATTTTATATTTTTATAATGTTATAAATATTACTTATAACAATTGTGAATATTAAAATTAGAATAAAAACCTAAATAAAAATAAAAATAAAGTACTTGTATACTCAAAACATAGGTATTATACTTATACACATACCTGTATAAACTATACTTATATTAATTATACAAAACACATAAATAAAATAAAATAAAAATAGATTTACATGTATAAAAGTATGTTATAATTATATAAAATAATAAACAAAAATAATAATATTAAAAACACCTAAATAAAAATAGAATACTTAAATATATATAGATAATATACCTATATAGGGGTATAAAGGTAATTTATAAAAATATAGCTCATAAAAATAAACAAAAATCACCATAAAATACTTCATAAAATTACAAATATTTTTCATTTTATAATCAAAATTTAATTAATTCATCTGCTATTTTTAATTCATTTTATAAGGGTTTTTCGCCAAGGAATTTTCTGGTTGGTCCACGTGGACCAACCAGAGCACTCCATTGGTTGACCTCGGTCAACTCCCTGACCGAGGTCTGTCCCTTGTCAGAAGCGGGTTTGACCCTGCTTTGATCCTTTTTTCGAGGAGGCCTCGATCACCATTTGGTGATAGCCTCTTCACGAAATCTCTTCCTCGGTCAATGGTGATTCACGCCCAGGTGATTCCTTGGGCTGTGGATCACTGACCGAGGCGGTTGGACCTCGTTCTTCACGCCGCCCGTCAACCCCTCAAAAGAGCGCTCCCATCTTCAATTCAAGTTTGATCCTTCTTCCGCCAAATCCACCCGAAAACCCCTAGCCCATTGTGCTCCTGGTGACAGCAGGAGTCAATTTGAGCCTGGGTTTGAGTCATCTGGCGTCGAATCGAAGTCGATCCGATCCTCGCCGGACTTCCGCCGAGCTTCATCGCCCGACGTCTCTGGTGAGTCTCCCTACCCCTTCTCTTCGTTTTCTTGTAAATGTAGCGTAGATTAGTGTAGTCCTATAGCAGTTTTTAGTTTCGATCACCCAATCGCCGTGAATCCTCAATCCAAGTCCACGGCGGAGCATAGCTCCGCCTCCATTTTCCGGCCACCTACCTCCTTCACAGCCGCTCCGCCCACCTCCATCTTCTCCCTCGTCGCTCTGTCGCTCCTCTCCACCCCTCCATCCACCTCGATCTCGCCCAGATCGAGCCATCAGAACTCACATATCCATTCCACTGTTTACAAAGAAACTACAAAAAATTGTAAAAAAAATACAAAAAAATTAAAATTCACAGGAAATAGGAGAAGCGGCTGCCGCCTTCCCCTTTGGCCGCCGTCTCCACCCACCAGCCCCGCTCTCCCCCACCGCGCCCGCACCGACCCGCATAGACACCTCCGCCATCGACGATGTCGCCCGATCCCATAGTGCACAGTGACGGCGCCGCTACCTTCCGCCTGCTGCCCGGTCGTCGCCCGCGCTCCATCTTCCCCCCAGGACGCCGCGCACAGCCGCCCGCGTGGCCGCTGCACTGCGCCGCTGCACCGCGCGCTGACCTCACGCCGCTAGGGCGACCCTCGCCCAACAGCCGCCAGAAGCTTCGCGCGTCACCACAGCCCCCGGCCGCGCGAGCCACCCTAGGCGCGCCGCCGCTGCCCCTCGCTCCGCGTCTCGCCATCCCTCCGCCCTCGCCACCAGAGCACGCGCAATCGTACGCGACCTGACCCTCTCCCTCACCAGTGCGGCCTCGCGCTGCAACCGCCACCGTCCACCAACGCCGCCCCTCACGCACCGCCCGCGAGCGCGGCACCCTCCTCCTCTCCCCCCGCGCCGCCAGCGAGGCGCTCGCCACCCCGCGCCGCCCGCCGTCCCCGTACGCGCGCTCCTTCGCCAGCGCTCGCCGCGGCCGCTGCGTGGAGAGTCCGTTTGCGCCGGCCGTCGCCTCTCGTGCCTTTATTCCCCTTGCCCTACTTGCGTGGGAAGAGAAGGGTTAAGGTCCATTTTTCTTTTTAATTTATTTGTAAATTTTGCAAAGTTGTCCTGCATGTTTCTCTATTTGCAAATGCATCCCTGTGCATAGTTTCAGTTTATTAGTTTCAATTCTGTATTGCATTGATAACCCTGAGTTTGAGCATTATTTTGGACATATTTATTGCATCAATTTTTTATCAAAAAATAGCACTTTGATGAGCAACTAAGTCTTTATCTTGTTGCTATTTATTTGCATTTTTGTGAGCATTAGATATTTTATTAAAAATCTGAGATCGAAAATCTGTTATATTTTACCCATTTGAGCTTTGAAATTCGCACATAGTCATTTATTGCTCCAAAAATTGTGAAAAAATTATGAATGATGCCTTTAAGTGTTCTTTAATTAGTATAAATTTCGTCCAATTCGGAGTAGTCTTGTGCATAGAATAAATTCTAGGGTGATTTTTTTAAATGATTTTTAATTAAATTCACGGATAAGATTTTTGAGAAATTTCAACTCTCATGCATTCCTTATTGAAATATCTATTTGAGATAAATCAATCTCTGGATAATTTGATTTCGTAGATTTATTAGGAATTAAATACCCGCAGTCACTCTATTTTCAGTAAAAAATTCATTAAAAAATAAAAAGTGTCAGAAAATTCTAAAAAAAATAGTGTAGCTTCATTTCATCATATTTAACTTCCAATGAATTTTTCATAATTTTTGCATATCATTTGCACGAAAATTTGCACAAAAACCCTAAAAAAGTTTGCATTTTTCATTTATGCATCGTAAATCCAAAAATCTCAAAAAAATACATTTTGCATTCATCGTTGGATTAGGTTTATAGGAAAAATATAATTCGGTCAATTTAGACTAATTTCATATTAAAATTAAATTTGGATAAGTTGTTGATTTTCTTAATATCCTAGTTCATTTTCATCATTGCATTTGGCATTTTATTGCATAAAAAAATTACAAAAAAATCCCACTCAGAAAACCGCAATCTAATCTATCTAACTTGATCCCGAGTTGTTCCTTTGCCTCCTTGAGTCGACCCTGGGGCTTGCCTAGGCTAAATAAACATAAAGCCGCACGTTAATTTCATTCGACGATTCATCGAGTTGTGCGCTTATTTTTGGTCGACGCGGATCTATCCGACTGCAACGCAAACGTCCATACGACAACACTAAAAGGGTAGGTCATCTGTGTCCGTCAAAATGGCTCCGTTGCCGGGGAGGCAAACGGCTTAGGATCACTTTAGAAAATTAGATTTACGTTTTCCAGTCACTCGGGTAGTTTGACCCCCAAGCCTCATTGTAATTATCCATTTTTTCTTTAATTATTTTTCTGACCATTACTGTGTATATCTCTCTCTGACATTTTGTATCTTTTTGTGCGAGGGCCCGGTGGACTTGGAGCGGCTTTCTTGAAGTCGACGTATCTCGAAGTGCATCGGAGGCCGACTATTTTCGGATCGAGTCGGCTGTTGAACGTCAAAAAGATTTTTGTAACTTTAACTAAAAAAAGTATCTGCATTTACAGTGGTTCCCGTTTGGGTTCTCGCTTGTGTAAAAATAGTGGAACCGTGTCCTGTCTGTTGTGTGGCTTGAATTTTTAGACTAGGCTTGCACTAGCGGCTCCTCGAGCCACTCTAGGATTTGCTTGTGCTCGTAATGTTTTTAAGACCACACATCACTTAAAAGACGCACTTAGACTGCAGATCTAGTCAAATATAATCTGGTTTTCACTTGCTAATAGAACTGCTTGTCTAGGAGCGACTTTTCATCGCTTGCATTGCATTTAGTGTAAAATTTCAATTCAGTATTGCATCTCGCAATGTAGAGAGTTGGAGGCACTGTAAGTCTTCTTACTCATGCATTGATCATTGTTTTCTCGATTGCATCGGCTTTTTCCGATTCTCTCTCTCTCGGTTTTCTAACCTAGGATAAAGGAATCAGGACTGGACGGTAGACGTGATTGCTTGTTTGTATTAATATCAGTGATAACTAATCTTTAAAATCGGGACTGCTAATTGAATTGGACCAAAAACAATTGACTAAAATTAACCCTTGTTTGTGGGAGAGTAACCCTGACCTTGTTTTCAGGCTGAATGAGGGTACTTGAGTGTGTGTGAACACCTTAAGGGTGTGTTCAGATACAAGGTTAAACCACCCCCGGGGTGGTTTAACTCCCCTAACCCATATTTTCTCCCTCCACATGGGCCCCACTTTATTCCTTTTTTAAAAAATTAAATAAATAAATTTTACATCATCAATCCTATCAAAAAATAATATATTATACCATCATCTCATATAAAAATTATAAACTACTCCACTTCTACTCACTTTTTCAAACTCCAATACAATCACATCACAATAACTACTCACTTTTTCAAACTCCAATACAATTATATCATAATAAACCCACTTCTATCCCACCCCCAGTTTAACCCTCTATCCAAACACCAAAACCCCAAAATGGGTTACCTGCAACCAGTTTAACCCGCCTAAACCCACTATCCAAACACCCCCTAAGGCAGAGCCCAAATCCCTGCCTTCCATATTACGTTCCAACTGATCCTAGCAAATATCACGAGTTGAGTATTTTTAGATTCACTGACTAGTACCAAGTAGCCTCCGCCTGTTTGAGGGTAGTAAGGGGTGAACCAGCGGTACTTCACGACAAGTTGCTAGTAACCCTTCGGGGTGAAGTTCCAGCCTTGTCAGCCTCCGCCTGCTTGCAGGTAGATAGGGGCATGGTCTTTGAGTCCATCAACTTGGGATAGGAGCGAAGAAAGGAAGGGCGTTGGTATCTAAGGCGACAGGTTAAACAGGGGAGACGCATCCAACTTTTTAGCCGACTCCCTATAGGCCGCGTAACCTTTGCTACTTGTCTGAAAAATTCACATTTAAAATCAACAAGACTAATCGGACTCGGCTTCGGGTCCTTCACCGTGTTGAGTGTGAACTCAGGGTTTGCTCTTGCGTTTTTCTTCGTGTCTGTCCGTGTGTGTTATACTGCGTATTTGCGCATTTTCTACCTCGCTTTGCTTCATCATTTCCTCTTCAAGATGTCAGGATATTGGTCCCCATACCCTGTGACCTCTGGTCATTCCTCCTCGACCATATATCGTTCATCTTCACCTTCTCCTTCTTCCATGTATCCTCTGCTGTCCACAGGAGACCCTTACCCGTGGTCGGTTCCACCTCAATCCGATTATGAAGTCAGAACTTCGACTGACTTCTCCGCTTCTTCGCATTTCTCACATACTCCATATTCTAACACTCCGGATCCACTTCCACCTTGAGCCGACTGTCCTTACTCTCGAGAGTTGCAGGAATCAAAGAATCAAATGAAGAGCAAGCCACTGCTGAGACAGATGATTGGCAAAATTATATGCCCCCATTCTCACCTCAAGTAGGGACTAGACAACAATTTACATATACACATCCCGACTTGACCTTAGGGCATAACTTGGTCGATCGAACAACCCGAATGGAGAGGCCTGTACGTCATGATTTCCCAGACTTGATTGACTTTAGTGATCAAGCCTCCATTAACCAGCATTCATTCGAAGAGCCTACACATTCACAAGATTGGACTCATGAACTAGACTTATCAGTCCATGTTTCATTGACTCCATCATATGAGGCTCCGACCAATATTTGCCATTTGGATAGTCCACACTCGACCCAACATTACTTGTCAGAGTCTAGGTATGTTTAGTATGAGACCTCAATATCTCAGCAGTATCCTCCAATTGAACAGAACTCTCCCATGATTTGTAATGAGAAATTTTTGGACGATGACATTTCTCGACTTATCACGAAAAATGAATCATTTGGTAACGAGTTGAGAGATGTCATGGGAATATTACACTCAATTTCTGCCAGCCTGGGTATAAAAGTGAGAAAAGACATGAGTAGTTTTGAGGTTGAAAACAAAGCAAACATCAGGGAACCCACATCGTCTGTACGGCTGGAGTCCATTCTATCTCCCTCTTCTACTAACCACTTACCTTCCAATCCAGAGTCTGATCATTCATCCACCAAGAATACCAAAAAAATTGAAAAATCAAAAACCCACTTAAAAATTGAAAATGAAAAAGACCTAAAAAAATTGGATCCTGTCATAAGGGAAGCACTCGATGAAGAACTGATTTTCAAACTTCCCTTAATAAAGGCCATAGATCACTTCCCCGACCTCAAGAGATTTGTAAAGAGTAAATTGATGTCCAAGAGGTCAGGAAATAAGAGAACAAAGACTGCGAGATACACAGTGTCTATGGCTACCTCCTTGGTGATGGGGAGAAAGACCAAGAGTCGCAGAGTGAAGCGGTTGCCTAGGGTTGAATGTGAAATCAAAGACACTATCTTTACCCATGCTAGAATCGATGATGACTCTCCGATAAATATCCTCCCGACCTCTGTGTTTGACAAACTCAAACTCAGGCCAATCAGAAAGTCGAGAGAGATCGTTCAGCTGGCTGATCGATCCATCAAACGGTCTAGAGGAAATATTTCAGTCATCATTACTTTCCAAGGTGCTCTACTCCAGGTGGACTTCACGATCATTGACATCGAGCACCGGGGAGAGTTTACCCAGTCTCCGATTATTCTCGGGAAGCCGTTCTTAGCCTCAGCTAAGGCGACTAAAGATTACGAGACTCGGGAGATCGATTTTTCATCATTGGGAGCACTCCGACCTCACCCATTCTTTGATACACTTTACTCTAAGGTGACCCGCACATCCGCTGACAGTCATGACCATCGAGAGGTAGATGAGTCCCACCTCTCTACTACACCTGAGAGACCGACTGTCAGGACGACCGTTGGTTCTAAGACTCCCCACACCTTCACTTCATCAACTGCTTGCACCACCGTGACTGCTTCTAAGAAGGACTCACGACCAGAAGCTATCATTGAGTCGGACATGACTTTTTTTGATTGCCTTGACCATTTTCATGATCCGACACAAGAGCCCAATAATGCTAAGCCAACTGAGACCACTAGCACCTTCCCGAGACATGTGCTGACCCTTCAGGAATATTACAATCTATATGGTGACTAGTCTGATGAGGAACCAATGGTCAGCACCACACCACGTCCCGGACCTTCAAAGGAAACAACCAAGATTAAATTGACTCCACATAAAAATACGGTTGCTCTCTCTTCGAGTCGGCTATTTAGTGAGAGGAAGTCGAGAATTGATTCCTCGAGGAGTTCCCCCGAACCTCTCAAGGCGCGTCTCTCTCATCTCCCTCTCAATGATTCAGGTTCTAGAAAATCGACTAAGAAAGTTTCCTTCAATACACCGGAGAAGGAATTTTCTGAGGAGTCCTCATCTGGTCTGGACAAGGTAATTTATATGAGTGAGCTCAGTTCGGCTGTTCTTAAGCCGTATCTAAGCAAGCAGCCGTGTGTCGAGCCTCGTTGGACGATCCCTACACCTCACTATTATTCATCTGAGGACGATTCCGACAGCGACACATATGTATATTATCCACCTCCTCGCGTCCGCAAGAAGGTTCGTCACAAACCTTCTTAATCCTTGTACATTCTCACTCTTTCTTGTATATACTTTTTCTCCCTCCCTCCCCGGTGATTCGAATCACTCACTCCGGCTCATCTAATTTCATTTTAAGACTATACTTAGGATAATCAGATCCTAAGTATAGGGGGAGAGTGACCCGCATCCATTCATTGTACATCCTCCAGATCACATCGGTCCTCATACTCACTCATGTCCTATACTTAGGCTGACCAGAGCCTAAGTATAGGGGGGATCGATGCCCGCCTTGTATATACTCAACCATTTTTCCCTCTTGCCCCTCATCCGCCCTATTTTTGATATTCTTCTACACTTAGCCTGCCAGAGCCTAAGTATAGGGGGGCGGTGCGACTTCTATACATTTTGTACTTTTAGCTCTCCTACGCTTAGCCCGAGCTATGTCTTTTTAGTCGCTTTTCGTGCTCTGAGGACATAGCACACGCTAAGTATAGGGAGGCATGTATATATTACATATATACTTTACCCATATCTCGTACTTTCGCGTATTTTCGCGTATTTTTGTATATATTATGTAATAATTATGGGGTGGGTAAAAATTGAAAAAAAATTGTACTATATGTGTAACACTTGTTTAAAAAGTTGTAAAGTTATTATAAATAATACTCTTGTAAGATTTGTTGTAAAGTAGGATGTTTACCAAAAAACTTGTATACTATGTATATTATGTATAAACTAAAAAAATTGTTGTACAACAGAAAATAAAATAAGGCTTCTTATTTACTCTTTCACATCATCTCTGCATCTGAAAAGAAAAAAAAGAGTCTTGCATTGCATTCATAGCATGTCCTCTGCATCTCATCTGCATATCTTGCATATGCAAGGTGAAAAGTTAGTGGGTTCTGAACCAAGTTATGAGTAGATATTGAGGATGGACTTGATTTGACCTTAATCCACCTAATTTCAGAGGAATCTTATAGGAACTAGAGTTAAGATTTTTCAGGTCAAGTGACTTAATTCTTTGAGTCCGCAAGTCTATGTTCACATGTCATCTTGATTAGTCTAAGTAGAATATCTCGTGCACACGCATGATTCTTTTAGACAGTGACCTAACTTGGACAAAGCACAATGCACGTAGCTCTTCATTGATGAGGTGGTGAGGAGGTAGAATCCTTTAGCTTGGAGTAGCACACGGGTGGAAACATCCGTCCTCCTATAGGGAGGGTACTGCATCTCAACCTAGTCTGGTGGTGTTGAAGTCCGAGAATAGGATGCTGTGGGTTGCAATAATACTTCAAAAGAGGGATAGTCTACTAGCTCAAGAGGAAAAACTCCTGATGTACATGCTGCACCTTGTATATAGTTTCAAAGACAAAAAAGGAAAAAGAAAAATAAGAAAAATGCAAGAACTCCAAAAAAAAGGTAGACAGGCCAAAAAAATGCATGTCGGAGTATGTATATTAGCAAGAAGTCTGCAACTGGATGACTTGGCTACACTGGTCAGGCATCCCGGGATAGGTAGCTATACTGGCTACCGTCCATTCTTTTCTCCATTCCTCCTCTTGAGATGGTCGCACTTGAACTCAGAAGGGAATACCCCGCTCCTCGTGGAAAGAGTTACTGGATCGGGTTATTGAGTTACCTTGTTAGAGGAGGCTAGTTCTGAGCCATTTCTGATGTGGAGAGTTACATTTCACTTACACAGTACAAGTAAGAATCATAGTCATCAGAAATTTGCGTTTGAGGATTTGTTCTGACCTGACTGTTGAGGCGTCTTGAATAGAAGACTTGTGGAACTTGAAGTCTGTTAGGTCTTAAGTTCAGGTCCTAATAAGGTTCTGTCACACAATTAATGCAAAGGTTGAGTCAAGCTCCATTTTCAACTTTTGTTCATGACCTTGGTATGGAACCTAATCTCATTTCACTCTTGCATTTCATTTTAGTTGCTCGGGGACGAGTAAGGTTTAAGTATAGGGGGTTGATGAATCTACGATTCATCAGTCTAAAAGTTAAAAATAGAGCTTTGTTCCTGAGTAATTAGCTGCATATTCCAACTTATATTGCATAATTAGCATTCATGCATGTATTGATAACATCTGTATTTTAGCATTCATATTTGCATAAAAAAAGAAACCAATTTCACTTGTAAATATTCACCTGTATATTAGATAAAATACCTTATTTGTATATATTATATACTAACTCCAAATCTAATAAAACCAACTCTATTGTGTATATATAACTAACACTAATTAAAGAAAAACATCAAAAAAATACTAACTTGTAAAATTACCCAATAAAACCCCAAATCCAGTTGGAAACCATGAACCTTAAAATGTACATATCTCTCTCATACAACCTTTGAATTAGGTCTACTAACTTTTAAAGTAATATACATTTAGAGACCTTCGAAACAAGACCAATTTCATTAAAATCGGAGCTCGTATGCAAAACTTGGGTTTTGGGCCCCTTTTGTATATTGTACATATTGACCGTTTTGACCTTGTATTTTAACATTTCATTTTCCTAATTATTAAAAATTCAAAAAAATAGATTAAGTTGTAAATATTCTTTTCATATTTTTCTTAACTTTATTTTGATTTTTCTCTCTTCTAAAAATGACAAAAAAATTGCAAAAGGAAAATTGCGGTATTTTATATCTATAAGGTACCACCCAAAAATACATTTTGTAAAGATGATTTCATTTGATTTTTGGCCCTTCACGAAAGTTGTAGATCTCATCGAGACGAGCAACTTTCATGTTGACCACTTTTTATTTAATCCCTTTTGTTATTTCTTTTTATTTTTGTTTACATTTAATCTTTGAATTTTCTGGGAGCGACATGTGGCAGCTTCTGGAGCCACCACATGTCACCCCATTTTATTTATTTTTGAATTTATTTTATTATTTTCGGATTTATTATTATTAGTATTTTATTATTACTATTTTAATTATTTTTAGTAACCTACTATATTAATTATTTATTCTCCCTTTTACCACTTCTCCCCTTTCTTTTCTTCCACTCCAAGTCACCACCTTCTCCACTACTCCATTCCCTCCACCCCTTCTCCAACTTCCTCCTCCTCCTCTTTATATTCTCTTCCACTCCTCCATTCATGATCATCCGCCGTTTTCGAGAGAAGTGAGGTCGAGACCCTTTAACCTTCAGGTGACAGCTGCGGGAGACGGGTCGAGCGACGACAACCTCAAGGCGAGATCCGCGGCAACATCATTGCCGCGTCGCGAGATCCGATTGGACTTGCTCAGCTTAGAAGGACTCCACCATCCTTCTCGAGGCCGCAACCGGAAGCCGCATTTCGTGGCTCCACCTTCGACGAATCACAGGTAAGTACTCTCTATCATTCCCTTATCATTTCATTTTTTATCTAACGTTGTTTGTTTATTTTGTTTATCAAAAAAATAGATCCATCTATCATTTTCTTCAAAATCATCACCACCTCAACACCATCCACAAACCACCACACAAAAAGCATCATCACCATTATCATAGTGCCCACATTCATCAAACACCACATTCACAACATCTCATTTCCATCACCACAGTTTTCAACACAACAACCATCATCACCATCTACCTTTTCACATATCCATTCCACTGTTTACAAAAAAACTACAAAAAAATTGTAAAAAATACAAAAAATAAAATTCACAGGGAACAGGAGAAGCGGTCGTCGCCCGTCTCCACCCACCGGCCCCGCTCTCCCCCACCGCGCCCGCACCGACCCGCATAGCCACCTCCGCCATCGACGCCGTCGCCCGATCCCACAGTGCACAGCGGCAGCGCCGCTACCTTCCGCCCGCTGCCCGGTCGTCGCTCGCGCTCCATCTTCCCCGCAGGCCACCACTCACAGCCGCCCGTGTGGCCGCTGCGCCGCGCCTCCGCGCGCTGACCTCGCGCCGCTAGGGCGACCTTCGCCCAACAGCCGCCAGAAGCTTCGCGCGCCACCACAGCCCCCTACCGCGTGAGCCACCCCAGGCGTGCCGCCGCTGCCCCTCGCTCTGCGTCTCGTCGTCCCTCCGCCCTCGCCACCAAAGCACGCGCAGTCGTGCGCGACCCAGCCCTCGCTCTCACCAGCGCGGCCTCGCGCCGCGACCGCCACCGTCCACCAGCGCCGCCCCTCGCGCAGCGCCCGTGAGCGCAACACCCTCCTCCTCTCCTCCCGCGCCGCCAGCGAGGCGCTCACCACCCCGCGCCGCCTGCCATTCTCGTGCGTGCGCTCCTCCGCCAGCGCTCGCCGCGGCCGCCGCATGGAGAGTCTGTTTGCGCCGGCCGCCGCCTCTCGTGCCTTCATTCCCCTTGCCTACTTGCGTGGGAAGAGAAGGGTTAAGGTCCATTTTTCTTTTTAATTTATTTGTGAATTTTGCAAAGTTGTTCTGCATGTTTCTCTATTTTGCAAATGCATCCCTGTGCATAGTTTCAGTTTATTAGTTTCAATTATGTATTGCATTGATAACCCTGAGTTTGAGCATTATTTTGGACATATTTATTGCATCAATTTTTTATCAAAAAAATAGCACTTTGATGAGCAACTAAGTCTTTATCTTGTTGCTATTTATTTGCATTTTTGTGAGCATTAGATATTTTATTAAAATCAGAGATCGAAAATCTGTTATATTTTACCCATTTGAGCTCTGAAATTCGCACATAGTCATTTATTACTCCAAAAATGGTGAAAAAATTGTGAATGATGCCTTTAAGTGTTCTTTAATTACTTTCCAAATTTCGTCCAATTCGGAGTAGTCTTGTGCATAAAATAAATTCTAGGGTGATTTTTTTAATGATTTTTATTTAAATCCACGAATAAAATTTTTGAGAAATTTCAACTCTCCTGCATTCCTTATTGAAATATCTATTAGACATAAAGCAGTCTCTGGATAATTTGATTTCGTGGATTTATTAGGAATTAAATACCCGCAATCACTCTATTTTCAGTAAAAAATTTATTAAAAAAACAAAAAGTGTCAGAAAATTCTAAAAAAAATTAATGTAGCTTCATTTCATCATATTTAACTTCCAATGAGTTTTTCATAATTTTGCATATCATTTGCACGAAAATTTGCACAAAAATCCAAAAAAAGTTTGCATTTTTCATTTATGCATCGTAAATCCAAAAATCTCAAAAAAAAAATACATTTTGCATTCATCATTGGATTAGGTTTATAGGAAAAATATAACTTGGCCAATTTAGACTAATTTCATATTAAAATTAAATTTGGCTAAGTTGTTGGTTTTCTTAATAACCTAGTTCATTTTCATCATTGCATTTGGCATTTTATTGCATAAAAAAATTACAAAAAAATCCCACTCGGAAAACCACAATCTAATCTATCTAACTTGATCCCGAGTTGTTCCTTTGCCTCCTTCTGTCGACCCTGGGGCTTGCACAAGCTAAATAAACATAAAGCCGCACATTAATTTCATTCGACAATTCATCGAGTTATGCGGTTATTTTTGATCGATGCGGATCTATCCGACTGCAACGCACACGTCAATACGACAACACTAAAAGTGTAGGTCATCTGTGTCCGTCAGCAACCTCACAGATCTAGGACCTTAGGGTTGTTATTATTAAATTTGAAAATGGTTAAAATGTCCATAATGGGTCTCCACTTTACAAATGAGAAGTAATTTTATGTATTTAATAATAACCATAGAATTAAAAATCAAATGATGTGATGGAATGCCTTCCTTAATAATGGTTAGACCACACTTCATTTGAAGTTTCCAACGCCCTATAATATTTTTAATATTAATTATATTGTGTATATTTACATTTTATTGTGATATTCATTTAGGTTTTTGTATTTCGATTTTATTCTTTATATTTAAATTTAATCTTAATTGATCTTTTTTTCGTTGTTGATGCTTGTCCTTTTCATTTCTAATTATTTAAGAAAATTATTTATTAAGCTTAAATTATTTCATTTCCTTACTCTAATGGAGGAACTATTCTGCGATGTGCTCACATCAACAGACCCGTCGTGCGTGGGTGCGTAGAAGCAGACGCCTCCCGTCTCCTCCAGAGGCATATGATGGTGATTCGACGGTGCCGGATGTGTCGGAGAGGTGTGGAGTACCTGCAAGAGTAACTCAAGTAAAAGAGGCACGAAGCGAGCTCATGCGAAGATCGGGACGAGATCTTGAGCATTAGCTATTGCATGAGCTCTGTTCGTGGATGAATAGTTGAAATGGAAGATGCGGTCTCCGCAAGATCGAACTTCGAGGACTAAACCCTACTCCACTTCTTTGGCATCTTCGACGGACACAACTGCTCCCATGTAATCAACGATTCTCGACCCCACAAAAAAATTCATGGAAAAAGAAAAGATGGGATCTTCAGAATGTACCCAACTCGAATTTCTGTCTATTAATTGGTTCATTGGTGCTCAACTGGTGGTTTCATGCGGGACTGGATGCTTGATGTGGTGGCATAGGAGGTGTGTGTGGAGGGGAGTGGAAGGGTGTCATGGAGAGGAGTTTCATATGTGTGGACTCGGATGTGTTGCGGTGCGAGGTAGATACCAGAAGGTGTACTGCTAGTGGGAGGCATGGAGCATGGTTAGTGTCACGGGGTTGTTTTTCCCAAGGTTGCCTGTGGGAATTTTTCCCCGTGTGGTAATAGTATGCCGATACTAACCAACCTATCTTCTTGCGGAACGGGCTAGAGTACCGCCACTCCTTCCGTTATGAGTGTAGGCGCAGCCTAACAACTCCAACAATTCGTCGGCTGAGCCGATCGCTTAGCAAGACGTGAGAAGGTCGGCAGAGCCGTAAATAAAACTCAATATAATGAGGTCGGCTTTGCCGTACTTCTAAGCAAAATACAAAGAGGTCGGCTGTGCCGCACAACTAGCGCAATAAATATAAAGAGGTCGGTCGTGCCGCACTTCTAAGAGAAGGGTGATTCGGTAGTCCGAACATAGATAAGAAGGGAATGGTTCGGTAATCCGAACGCAGCAGTAAATAAAAGTACAAGCCACAATCTCATGCAAAGGAGAAGAGGGGGAGAAAGTATTTGACACAAGAATACTGTATTGTATGGGTATTAATAGTGCATGAACAACATACCGATACAAAAAGGGGAAACCAACTCTCAAGACAACACTCCACCAGAAGCAGGCCCTCTTCCTCTCGATATCTCTTCTCAAGAGATTGCTCTCCGATGCATGCCTTGGAATGGAGGGGATGCTCCCCTATTTATAGAGATGAGGGGAACGTCCTTTCCAAGCTCCATTTCCATCCAATGGAATGGAGCCAATGTTTGGTCCAATGGCGTGAGGGCATAAAGTCCAATATTGCCCTTTTATATCCATGGGTGCGCCCATGTTTTGGCTAATATGGACGTTCAAATTGGATGCACCAATGGGAGGGCTCAATCCCATAACCGAGAGGCACCATGTGAATGGGGTTAGGTGGGTTATCATTAAAACCCACTAACTCCACTTTAGTGTTGGTTTTTTCATTAATATTGGTTCCAACCAATATTAGCCAATCACCACGTATCCGCATCGCCGATTCCAGTTTTGCTTTTGTGTCAGAATGGGTATGCCGTCCACACGAGCATCACCGAATGCCTTCGCGTCGCGCACGGCCTCCCGCCTTGGTTGCGTTGCTGCTATCAAGGTGAGTTCTCCGGAACTCCGTGTTGTGGCCTCCATACCACGATTGCTATCCGTACTGTGTTACGGATTTTATGCGCATTGCCTCCTGCCAATGCGCGCATCTTTAGTATCCGAGTTTTAGGGGTGTGACAAGCCTCCCCCACTCGAATCATCAGGCGTCCTCGTTTGATCGTGGTTGTCCAAGAACGTCTTGATAAGGTCCTCGAACTGCCACAAGGTGGTGTCTTGTTCCCAACTGGCTTCTTCTGCTGGAAGCCCCTTCCACTTGACAAGGAAGTACACTCGGCGGTTCTTCTTGCTTTGCCCTTCGATCTGTTTGTCGAGGATCTGTTTTGCAACCTTTTCATGTTGCGTTCGGATGTTAGGAGGTGCTCGTTTTACTTTCCTTCACGTAGGATCCTCCTGATCCTCGTGGTACTCCTTCAGGAAGCTTACATGGAACACTGGGTGTATCTTGAGTCGTTCGGGTAAGCGCAACTGGTAGGCTAGACGTCCTACACGTCGTACTACCTCAAAAGGGCCGTCATAGCGAGGGATGAGTCCTTTATGTGCCATCTTCTTCAAGATCTTCTTCCATATTTGGGGAGTCAGTTTGCGTAAAACTCGATCCCCAACTTGAAATTCCATGGGTCTTCGACTCTGGTCTGCTGCTTTCTTCATCTTGCGTTGGGCGTGGGCCAGTGCGTCCCTTGATTCTTCCCATCTCTCCTGCCTGTCTCGAGCATATCGATAGGCAGTCGGGCACTTCCCTTGGGCTTCTGCTTGGCCACCTCATGGGGTACGAGTGGCTGTCTTCCTATCACGATCTCGAACGGGCTTTGTCCTGTGGTGGATGTCTGCTGCACGTTGTAGCAGAATTGGGCAATATCAAGTAGGGTTGCCCAATTATGTTGGTTGCCCGTCACATAGTGACTCAAGTATTCCTCCAATAGTGCGTTGATGCGCTCCGTCTGGCCATCCGTCTGTGGATGATTGCTGGTGGAGAAATTGAGCTCTGAGCCAAACATCTCGAATAAGGCTGTCCAGAATCTCCCTGTGAATCTGGCATCGCGATCGCTCACGATGTCTAGCGTTATGCCCCAATACTTCACAACATTCTGCATGAATAGTTGGGCGGTAGTTTCTGCCGTACACTCCTGTGGTGCAGCCACAAAGATCGCATATTTGGAGAAGCGATCTATGACCACCATTACCGCCGTGTTCCCATCAACTTTTGGGAACCCCGAGATGAAGTCCATGGAAATGCTTTCCCATGGTCGAGTAGGAATCGGGAGTGGCTCTAGCAATCCCGCCGTGTTCTTTCTCTCGGTCTTGTCTTGTTGGCATACAAGACAGGTCTTCACGTATATTTCTACATCTGCCTCCATCTTTGGCCAAAAGTAGCTTGCGGAGAGGAGCGCGAGTGTGCGCTCGACTCCTGGGTGTCCTGCCCATGGTGCATCATGTGTTTCTTTTAGGAGAAGTCTTCGCAAGCCTCCGCTTGTCGGTACGTATGGTCTCCTTCCTTTGGCGTAGAGTATGCCGTCCTCTACCCAAAATCTTCGAAGTTCGCCGTCCGTGACTTGCTTCATTAGGCGAGAGGTGACCATATCCTGGGTACTCTCGTCTCGGATGCGCTCGAGGATATCGCCAGATACCCTCGTAATAGCTGATATCACAATATCAGGGTGCTCTTCGGGGTCGCCTCTTCTTGATAATGCATCGGCGACTTGGTTGCTTCGGCCGGGTTTGTATCTCAGCTCGAAATCAAATTCAGCTAAGAAATCTTGCCACCGAGCTTGCTTTGGCGTCAGTTTCTTTTGTGTGGCGAAACAGCTTGTTGCCACATTATCTGTCTACACGATGAACTTGCTGCCGAGGAGGCAGTGGCGCCATACCCGTAGGCAATGGACCACTGCTGTAAGTTCCTTCTCATGCACCAAATATCTTCTTTCGGCTGCATTTATCTTGCGGCTCTCGTAAGCCACAGGATGTCCTTCCTGAACTAGCACTCCTCCGAGGGCATAATCT
The DNA here is from genome assembly GCA_037367405.1 of Ottelia alismoides. Lineage (NCBI taxonomy): Eukaryota > Viridiplantae > Streptophyta > Magnoliopsida > Alismatales > Hydrocharitaceae > Ottelia > Ottelia alismoides. Next base: position 244,880 of record JAZKJV010011904.1, on the reverse strand, counting down.
GAAGCATCAGTATGAACTTCGAAGGGGTGATCGAAGTTTGGGAGCTTTAGGATCGGCTCCTCCATCACTTTCTTCTTCAACCTCTGGAAGGCATCTTCACATTCTGGAGTCCATCTCCATGCTTGATCTTTCTTCAGAAGATCAGCTAAAGGGGCAGCCTTCTTAGAATATCCTTTGATGAACTTACGGTAGTAGTTCACCAAGCCGAGAAAAGACCGTAGTTCCGTGGTCTTCTTAGGGGCGGTCCACTCCTCGATCGCCCGAACCTTCTTTGGATCCATCCTTATCGTTCCTCCTCCCACGATATGACAAAGGAAGGATATAGAAGTTTGCCCAAAGGCGCACTTCTCTGGTTTGAGGTAAAGTTGATTTTCCCTCAATTTGGTGAGCACTTTCTTCAGGTGCTCGGCATGCTCCTCCAAGGACTTGCTACACACCACAATGTCATCAAGATACACCACCACAAAAGAGTCTATATACTCTCGAAATACATTGTTCATTAGCGTACAAAATGTAGCTGGGGCATTGGTAAGGCCGAACGGCATGACGAGGAACTCGAAAGATCCATAGCGTGTTACGCACGCTGTCTTTGGCTCACCTCCTTCCTTGATCCGCACTTGGTAGTAGCCAGATCGCAGGGCCATCTTTGAGAAGAAAGTCGCCTTCCCAAGGCGATCGAATAAGTCTTCGGCATTCGGCACGGGGTACTTATTCTTGATGGTGACTTTGTTGAGTGCACGATAATCTATGCACATCCTCAAGCTCCCATCCTTCTTCTTTTGGAATAGTACCGGGGCTCCGAATGGAGCCTTGCTTGGCCTCATCATCCCAGCTTGCACAAGCTCGGTGAGTTGACGCTTCAACTCCTCGAGGTGTGGGGGTGGCATCTTGTATAGCATAAGGGCTGGCGGTACCGCTCCTGGTACTAAGTCGATGGCGTGGTCCACATCCCGCTTTGGTGGGAGTTCCTCTGGCATAGTATCTCGGAACTTGTCCTAGATAGTAGTGATTTCTTTGGGACATGGGTCGATGACGTTGTCATCTCCTTCCTCACATACCGTTGCGAGGTACGTGGGGTCTCCCTTCCATAATCCGCTACACACCTGCATTGCGGATATTGCTCGCCTTGGGCTCGAAGCTTTGTTGCATCTGACAAAGCATGGCTTCTCTCCGTCCGCCAAGAATACACCATTTAGGTAGGGAGTAGCAGAAGCCTTCAATTTCTTTAGGAATTCAATTCCAAGGATGGCTTGGAAATCGTCCAGCGAGACGACTAGGAAGAGAATGTGTCCTTGCCAGTCACCGACATGGACGGGGACGTGAATCATCCCTTCGATGCGCACCACGTCCGAGTTTGCCAGTTTCACCTTGCTATTGTTCTTGGCTAAGGGGAGTCCTAGGCGCGAGAACTCCTTGCTGGAGAGGAAGTTATGGGTGGCCCCTGTGTCCACCATTGCCGTCAGAGATGACTTGTGGACCCTAATGTCCACGTAGAGGAGCTCCAACTCATCTTCATCCTTCGGCGAGTCTGTACCTCTGATGGTACAGAGTTGTGCCTTCCGCAGTACCTGGAGGTTGGCGATGCGTGCCTCCACCTTTTCTTCCTCTTCGGTGGTCATGGCATTCAATTTTTTCCTTCTTCGGGCAATCCTTGCCCGATGCGGCCCATTGCAAATGAAGCACCCTTTTATCTTAGGTACCTCGGCCTTCTTGGAGGTCTCGGCACCCCCCTTAGCATGCTCGTACTTCTTGAATTTGGGCTTGCTTTTATCTTTAGCTTTTGCCTTTCCTTTGTCCGCCTCCTTTCTCTCGGAGGTGGTTGCTTGTACTTTGTAGTCGACCAAAGCATCAGCCGCTACAAAGGTTGCTTGCAAATCCTTCACTCCTTGTCTTCGTAGCTCAGCTTGTGCCCAACTTTGGAGTCCAACCATGAAGTTGAACAATTTGTCTTCTTCGGACATTGCCTTGATATCAAGCATTAAGGATGAGAATTGCTTGACATAATCCCGTACTGTATCCGTTTGCTTGAGGCGACGCAACGCCTCACGAGCCATCCACACCGTGTTTGTGGGTAAGAACTGTTCCTTTAGTTCTCGAACAAGTTCTTCCCACACGGAGATCTTTGGCCTCTGCTCGTCTTCAGAACGGCTGTGCCACCAAAGTTTCGCGTCTCCATTAAGATACATGGAGGCGAGAGTCACCTTCTCCATTTCTGGAGTCTTGATAGCCTTGAAGTAATGCTCAAAGTCCTAGAGAAAATTCTCCAGTTCCTTAGCATTTCGGGTTCCAACGAACGGCTTCGGTTCTGGTACTTTGGGATGTCTTGCCTCCGAGAAACCATTCCCGTTGGTAACGGCCTTCTTCATGAGAGAAAGCTCGGGTGCGGAAGTCCTCCATCAAGTCGGTGAGGGAGTCAAGTTTCTCCCCCAACAACTTGACTTGTTCACCGGTGTTGGCATCTCCAGTTTCAACCGAGGACATCTCCATGGTCATGTGCTCCTCCATGCGGGAGAGGCATGTGGCATGGGTGGTGAGGGTGGCCTCAACACCAGCCACGATTGCTCCAACGCGGTCACACGTTCAGAAGTAGCGGACACCATCTTTGTCATGAGGATACAAGTTCGTATTGACGAACAGGCAGCACTTCAGCTCCACCTGAGCTCTGATACCACTTGTCACAGGGTTGTTTTTCCCCAAGGTTGCCTGTGGGAATTTTTCCCCGTGTGGTGTTAGTATGCCGATACTAACCAACATATCTTCTTGCGGAACGGGCGATAGTACCGCCACTCCTTCCGTTATGAGTGTAGGCGCAGCCTAACAACTTCAACAATTCGCCGGCTGAGCCGATCGCTTAGCAAGACGTGAGAAGGTCGGCAGAGCCGTACATAAAACTCAATATAATGAGGTCGGCTTTGCCGTACTTCTAAGCAAAATACAAAGAGGTCGGCTGTGCTGCACAACTAGCGTAATAAATATAAAGAGGTCGGTCGTGCCGCACTTCTAAGAGAAGGTGATTCGGTAGTCCGAACATAGATAAGAAGGGAATGGTTCGGTAATCCGAACGCAGCAGTAAATAAAAGTACAAGCCACAATCTCATGCAAAGGAGAAGAGGGGGAGAAAGTATTTGACACAAGAATACTGTATTGTATGGGTATTAATAGTGCATGAACAACATACCGATACAAAAAGGGGAAACCAACTCTCAAGACAACACTCCACCAGAAGCAGGCCCTCTTCCTCTCGATATCTCTTCTCAAGAGATTGCTCTCCGATGCATGCCTTGGAATGGAGGGGATGTTCCCCTATTTATAGAGATGAGGGGAACGTCCTTTCCAAGCTCCATTTCCATCCAATGGAATGGAGCCAATGTTTGGTCCAATGGCGTGAGGGCATAAAGTCCAATATTGCCCTTTTATATCCATGGTGCGCCCATGTTTTGGCTAATATGGACGTTCAAATTGGATGCACCAATGGGAGGGCTCCATTCCCATAACCGAGAGGCACCATGTGAATGGGGTTAGTGGGTTATCATTATAAAACCCACTAACTCCACTTTAGTGTTGGTTTTTTCATTAATATTGGTTCCAACCAATATTAGCCAATCACCTCGTATCCGCATCGCCGATTCGAGTTTTTGCTTTTGTGTCAGAATGGGTATGCCGTCCACACGAGCATCACCGAATGCCTTCGCGTCGCGCACGGCCTCCCGCCTTGGTTGTGTTGCTGCTATCAAGGTGAGTTCTTCGGAACTCCGTGTTGTGGCCTCCATACCACGATTGCTATCCGTATTGTGTTACGGATTTTATGCGCATTGCCTCCTGCCAATGCGCGCATCTTTGATATCCGAGTTTTAGGGGTGTGACAGCTAGCCTATGTGTGGGATCGACGGCCATCGTGGTTGTCTTATCTGTCGAATGCATCATCATCGGCAATTGCTGTTATTCCTGTGTTGTTTTGCTGTGCAGCAACGTCACCATGGCTCTATCGGAGAACCATAAGGTGAGGAATCTATTATCTATGTCCTGCTCTATTTTCCCAAACATCTTTCCAATTACATAATGGCCTTTAAAATCCCTTTAATTGCAACACATCCTCTGCAATCTTATTTTATTTATAACATATATAAGAGTTAGTTTTTATAGGATTGAAGTGTGATTGGAAGATTTAAGGGTCTTGGTGTAAAAAGACCATTTAAAAATAGTTATGATCTTACATGCACACAGTTGAGTTTCATGAGATATTTTACGAATTTTTTTATAGAGTATTTTATTATTAATGTTAAATTATGGAAGGAAGAAATTTGTATTATACAACAGATTTCTTTACTATAAAAATTTTGTGAATTCTATGACATATATTTTTTATTGTCGCAAAGTATATGTCATATTAAAGGAAATAATATTTTACATATCTTAAAATAATCTAATTATGATGTGTATATATGCTAACTAAAAAATAATTGAATTTTGTGACCTGATTAAAGGTATTTGAATAAAATTAGGATGAAAATGAAATTTATTACTTGGTGTACATGCCACATTACGTGGGTGTAATATTGATAGAACCATGTCCCCATGTTATAGGCAGATTTTGACAAACCTTTTCCTTTCGGACTCCTTTATGAGATCATACCATTGAAATGTTGTCTTCCTATGCAATGATAATATGAAATTCTACTTTTAATTGAATTCTTGGATCTCATATCTTTAGATAGTAAAGATAATAAATATGATTTGTCAACTTCAAAATATTACTTACCAAACTCTTGCTAAAAATGTTATCTCCCGTTATGTATCTCTACATATTTGCAGTTTAGTTATCAAAATCTTGCTCAAAAATATTACCAAAATGATTTCTTTGCCAATAGTCAAACTTTTATTATTTATTTAAATATTCAATGTTTCTTCTAGAAATTTTGATTGTTTCAGTTTCCCATCATGCCTCATTTTGACACATATGTTTTATCTCTTTTCTTTTATGGTTGTCGATTTATTCTTTTAGCATGCAACGACTAACAAGTCTTCTCTTTTTTTTGGAATATATATTTATTTAGACCTCCAAAGTATTATGAGTAATCTAGCAATTGATATTGCTCTTTGGTGGAAGTGGCTGATCTCACACCTTTATTTTACTGCATAATATTTTTGTTGTCCTTTATTTGTTACCATTTCCACTTTTCACTCGATCATAATTGTCGTACGATGATCAACTATGGTATAAACGATGATCAACTTTCTTTATACCATGCAAAGTTGGGAATGATGTAGTTTTCTATTCGTAGCAAAAGTATAGACCATTTTAAGCAGATGCGATGTGGTTTTAGTGAGCTAATAAGGCACGCCATCTATTTTTTACCATTTTGTTCTGATTTTTTTTCCCGATATGAGATTTTCTACTTCTCTGTGGGCTTTGTTTGTGAAGCTTACTCTATGAAATATGATGTTAAGTTGGTATTCATTGTCATGTTGCTCTATGAAATATGATGTTAAGTTGGTGTTCATTGTCCTTAGAATTTTATGTGAATATGTCTTCAAGGAAGCGAAAGGGAATGATGTGGATCATTAAGATCCCAAAGGATTTGGCTTGATGTCAAGCTATATATGTGAACCTTTCAGGGGCTTTGGTATCTCTTAAGCTAGATATTGATGTCTTCATCAAATCACTAGATTAATGATATAGATGATATACTTTTCCTCCATCTAATCTTATAAAAGTAGTTTTTTTTACAAAATTTCAAATACCAAATGTAGCTAATAATTTTATTTACAAAGCATTTTCTTCATGAGGCGAAGCGCAGAGGCCCCGAAGGCAGGCTGGAAAATCTGCCCTCTTTATTCTGAGAACCTCAGAAAATCTGCCTTTCCGTTATCAATTTGCGAAAGCCCACCTATGGCTTCCCATGATGAATAGGAAAATGCACTCTCAACCAAGCCATGTCGGTCAATCTGAGGCTGACGATGGATAGAGCTTATACTAAGTCCTGGTATTAATGCTTACTTGCTTTGCGTAGCGCTTGCTTGTCATATTGGTCTAGTATTCATTCCTGGGGAGCTGTCAGAGTCAACAAAGGGCTTGAATTCAGATTAAGGGAAGGTCTTCAAATACCAAATGTAGCTTACAATTTTGTTGTCCATGTTTTTTTAGACATATATAAACCAATTAAAGGAAATTACAATGTATAACTCCTTTTGTTGTCCTTTCATGTTACGTATTGTGATTTTGATAAAAGAATCCATTAATTGCTTAATAAGGTTATCTATTAATGATCTTGAAAAAAGAGGTAAGAGATTGAGTAAATTGACCACATTATTTATGCATTATTATCTTATAAATTAATCTCTTAAGTTATAAAGCTAATTTTTCATATATTTTACAAATCTTAATCTCATGTGCATTTCTACTCAGTTTGAGTCAATTGGATCAATAATGTTTTGATTATAATAGTTTAGGATGTAAACAATGTAAATACTTGATTTTGTCTATTCATATCAATTTTTCAGTATATTAATGATATTTTCCAAACTTATGGATTAAAGAATAACAAATCAACCGTTTGTAATGAAATTTATACAACTATATTTATAATTTATTAATTTACACATAATATAATATAGTTATTCATCAAAAAAATTCTATCCAATTACAAAGAAAACTTGGCGCGAGAAGTTGTAGTTTTCAAAATACTCTATATTAATGAAAATACATATTCAGACATTAATATTGTAAATGCATATTTTAGTATATCTCTATCATTATAAATATCCTTATATGTGGATATATATTGTTAGATTTACGAGTTCAAATGTATCAACAACATTGCATGCGGTGAATGCTATTTGCTGAACGAGAAATTCACCTCTTTAATAATCTAAAATTGTCGTAGTATAGGAGGTAAATTCAGTTCGTCAAAAACCATTATCTTTGAATGTTGTGGAATATTTTTACTTGGTAAGTCTACCAAGGTCGAACACAGGGAACGGTGATTCTTAGTTGCGTGATCTTAAATCAAATTAAATAACTAACTAATGCTTGATTAATTTCTGTGTTGAGAAAATATACAATGCAATGATGAAGATGTTATGCAAGGAAAATAAACAGAAATGATTATGCCCAGGATCTGTGATTTGAAACGTGTTAAATCCTCCAATAATATGACCAATAATTTCACCAAATTAATCACAAATCAAAATGGATCTCACTCAATGCTTTAGATTTTTAAATTGATATTCAAAATAATTCGAAGCAAGATATCAGGCCTCCAAATGTCTCTGATTCAATTCCTCGAATTGTTGACCATAATATTAAAGGAATTGATCTAAATTAATCCCCTGTGGAATCTAAACTATTGAGAATAATCAACGAAGGTGTAATCAGATTAAAATCCTCATCCGAATTCCTATAAAAATATCATCAACTTCTCAAGCACCAATATGTGAAAATTAGCCTGCACAAGATCAAATAAACCCTCAAATAATAATTAATAATAAACAACCTCAGATCTACTCAGAAGCTATGCTAAATGATAGAGCATGAAAATAGCTTCAAAATGACGTAATGTATGCAAAAAACGGAGTTCGTATGGAAAAGATATGATGAAATGAAATTTCAAGGACCAAAATGTAATTAAAATAAAGTTTTTCCTTCAAAATGGAACCTGGAAGGACTTATCTGTAATTTCTGAAAGTTGGCTGGTCCTAGACGTAATTTACCCTCAGCGGGGGTATTTCTGCAATATCTGGAACTTTCAGGGGCGTCGATGCAATTTCCCTATCACGTACTTACGTTTCACGTGCACCAGCAGGTTCGGATGACAGGGCTGAGGCTCGGGCGGCCCATGGCTGAGGTTCGGTGCCTGGTCTCAGGCTTGGATGACGAAGCAGAGGATCAGGGGCAAAGCTGTGGCTCGGATGGAGAAGCCGAGGTTCGGACGAACCAAACCAAGGTGGCATCGACTGGAGACTCGGGGACCTCGAGCCTAGGTTCGGAGAGCTCGAGCCTTTAGACTGGGGCCTAGGCTCGGGGGAGGGCGACGTGGTATGAGCGGGTTGTACGCTGCGAAGCCGGGCGTGATCGGAAACGGCGAGGAGGGCTCGGCCGCCGAGGGCGGTGGCGCAGAGGGCAGCATGCCCGGTGAGGGGAGGGGGCGAGCTGGAATGGAGAGCGGTGGCGACGAGGCTTCGGTCGGTCGACACACGACTGGCAGAAGCCTGGAGGCGTTGGTGGATCTCGGTCGTCGAGGGTGGCTCCAGCGACTGGAGCGTGGCGCGGGGAAGGGCGATTGGGCCGGCTGCTGGCGAGCGACAAGGCGGAGTGATGGTGGGGGACTTGCAAGGGTTAGCAAAAACAACGGAGGGTCTGGGGTGGACGGTGAAGAAAGTTGGAGATGGGGCTTTGTGTGGAGGGAGAAGGGAGTGGAGCACCGGCCTATGCGAGGCCCGCGACGGTCGGAGGGCAAGGCGTCGGGGTGTGTCGTCGAGGGCGGAGGAAGTCACCTGGAGGGAGGAAGGAGCGGGAGCTCGGAGGATGACGCCTGGGGAAGGAATGGCGATGGCCACTCCTAGTGTTCTCCTCAGCTGCGGGCGAAGGCGCACCGAAACTTGGGCTGCTCGGGGAAGCACAGAGGTCAGCGACCTCCGGATCGTGCCGCGGTGGTCCAGCCGCTGTCATTGGCATCGAGGAGAAAGGGCGGATGGCTTGATAGGCCGACGAGGAGGTGCCTTTATAGATAGGGGAGGAGGGGCGTTATGCGAAGGTCGTAGTGGCCGTGCATGGCGGCTTGATGGCCGCGCATGGCGGAGTAGGGGGAGGAAGGCAAACGACAGGGGAGTTACGTGCGGGGAAGGAGGAGCGGCTTGGAGGAAGGGGACGGTGGATCACGTGCTGGATTCGTGACCCGAGGAGGAGAGAGAGTGGGGGTAGATGTGGGTGCCACGTGGCATGCCCAGGGGCTGGCACGTGGCACCAAAAAATTCAAGTTTTGAAGAGGGAAAAAGAGATAGAAGAAGACCTCGTATTGAAAAATTTCCTTAACGAAAGTTATTCGTCTCGACGAGATCTACAACTTTCATGAAGGACCCATAAGCAAAAGAGGTCATTTGTGTGAAGTGGTATTTTTGGTGGTTTTCCATGTGTATAGAAAACCAACTTTTTGGAGTTTTGTATTTTTTGGTGTTTTTAGAGAGGATAAAAATTATAGAAAAATATGAAAAAATATAAGAATTAAACACTAATATTTTTTGGATTTTTAATGAATAAGAAAATAGGAAAATAAAATAGAAGTAAGAAACACACAATTTTTGTACAGACTTACAACGGACACTTGGACTTAGTCAGTTTCTTTGATTTCAGTTTTAATCTGGATTTAGATTTTTGCGTCGCTAAATGAAACTTTCATCAAAGAACACAAATGAAGAAGAAATAAAATTAAAAGGGTTAATTATGTACATAAAAACCCAGGTCAAAAATAGCAAAAAGTTAAAATGCGCAAAAGAGGCCCAAAATCCAACTTTCACATATGAGCTTTGAATTTTACGAAATTAGTCTTATTTTAAAGGTATTTGAAAATGGAGTACTTTAAAAGTGAGTAGACTAAAATCGGACACTGTATGTAGGAAATATGCTCATTTTAGTCTGTCAGATGTGAAATTAGACTTTGAGATTATTTGACACTTATTTGAGTTAGTATTTTTTTTGTATTTTTTATTTAATGAAGTTAGTAATATCTACATAATGGAGGTGGTTTTGGGTCAATCGGAATTAGGATGAATTAGTTACAAATGTGAGAATTTATCGGCTTTTTGAGTTAATTTACACTTTGGCTTTTTAATGCAATTATGCATGATGAAATGCAAATATTATTTGCACATGTATGAATGCTAATGATGTTCTGCTGATGATTAAATGCATGTGAATGTTGGGGAACCGAGCATAAATGGCCAATTTTAGCATGATGAATACGGGATTCATCACTATTTAATACTGTTTTTCTTTGTATACAAATCATAGGATGAAAATAATCATATCATTTATGCAAATTTATCCATACACTTTTCTCCTTTGAAGAAGTGAAAAAGTTGACCACATATATTAATGCTTACTTTACAAGGAAGATATAGTTCCATATTCAGCTACGTTATACTTTATACATGCTTAAATTAAATTCCTTACATACTCTAAAGTTTTCCAAAATATATAATTTGTCCGCCAAGAAGTGCGGTAATTTTTCTAGTATATATAATAATAGTGTATTTTGATGTTATTTTCTTATTTCCCCTCCCATACATAGAGCATTGTGCCGTGCTATTTCTATTCTTTTTTACTAGTAGGATTCGAACCATGATCCTTTAAAGTGGGAGCCACTGCTTCTACCATCAGACCATTAGAGGGATTCTCACTATTTTATTTCTATTCTTTGATGTTTGCGACGTGCTATTTTATCCGTTATCCCCTGTTATTTCTCTCATTTCTTTGGTGCTATTTTTTTTCCATTTTTTTCAATTTCTCACATTTTATTTCCTCTACTGCCGCTGCCACATGGGATATGGGTAGGATTCCACCACCACGTCCAAAATCGGAGCAAGAAAGAAACTTCCCGGGAAGTGGGGCCCGTCCGGATCCCAAGAGAGGAATGATCGCAACTGCACCTACAACTTTCCACTTTCGGTATAAAAGGGCACAATTCTCCGCCCATACTCTAATCACACGACTCCATACTCCATAGGAAAGCACGATCCAAGTCCACACCAGCGTCCCCGAGGCTGATGGATGACGACGCCAGCGACCTCGACTCCGGCGATTTCTACAGCGATTGCGACGACGAGGACCCGCCGCTCGACGACGGCGCCTTCGATGAGATCGACGGCTCCGCAAGTCGCGGTTCCTTCATCCAGGTTCGCCTTCTGGGTCGATTTCTGCCAAGGCTCTTAGTTTTTTCGAACGTTCAGTTTCTATGGGTTTACGCGTTTAAAAATCATGATTCTATGCCAGTTATGTTCTTTAGTTAATAATTTCCGTGTGTAATTTAGCTTTAACATGCCAAAATCTTTCCTTGCAGGTGATTACCAAGGAGTCGCTTTTGACTGCACAGGTGATTGGGTTTCGATGCCTCATTTTTTCCCGACCTGTGTATAATTTACGTATAATCTGAAATTTGTGACGTCGATGTAGATGCATGATATGAGGAGGGTGATGGACATACTATCTGTGGCAGAGCATCATGCAAGGGCGCTGCTTATACACCATCGATGGGGTGTCGATAGACTTTTCGAAGTACTTGGTGATAGGGGTAGAGACCGATTATTCTTGGAAGCAGGCATTACAGTATCGTCGAAGAAGGGGCGGTTATTTTTCAGGATGACCTGCAATATATGCTTTGAGGATGTTGGATACAAATATTCAACTACAATGGATTGTGGACACTGTTTCTGCAATGATTGTTAGTGTTTCCCCTGTTTATATACTCTACCATCCTTGGATCTTGACAGTGATGAACTGATGATGCAACTCTGTTCCTGTGCAGGTTGGACTGAATATTTCATCGTTAATATCGAACAAAAGCAGAGTCGACATATCAGGTGCATGGAACATGGCTGCAATGACTTATGCAATGAGGATGTCGTGAGGCGCTTAGTCGCATCAAAGAATTCAAAAATTGCAGACCGCTTTGAACGATTCCTTCTAGAGTCATATATTGAAGATAATAATAAGGTCAAATGGTGCCCGAGTATACCTCATTGTGGAAATGCTGTTCTCTTTGATGGTGAAGATGTTTGTTGCGAAGTTGAATGTACGTGTGGTAAACAATTCTGTTTTGATTGTCTACAAGAAGTGCATGCGCCTTGCACATGCATGATGTGGAAGTGCTGGACTCAGAAATGCAATGATGGATCTGAAACCATGAACTGGATAGCTGTTCACACAAAACCTTGTCCCAAGTGTAAGAAGAGTGTTGAAAAGAATGGTGGTTGCAACTTAGTTTCATGCATTTGCGGACAATGTTTTTGGTCAGTACAATTTACTCGAATTATTTTTATCTTATAAAATCTCATTCCCGCTTGTGCCTAGTTTGTTTAAAATTTACTGGTTTGTTCTAGCCAATATTTTAATCACCACAACCAGTATGGCTTATATAGATCCACACCCAGTATGGCTTATATAGATCCACACCCAGGTATGCACAGGTTATCCATCTGAGGGGAACCCATATATATAGCTGATCCTGCTTAGCATCGGAAACGGCATGATTTTTGTTTTATCGATATGGTGACTAGTTATTCATGTAAAAAAACTAGTTATTCATGTAATTATTAAAAATCATCTTCTTAGTTTTTAATGGAAAACCATGCCCTTGTGAATAGTCAAATTTGTAAGTTTATTCTGTATTTGATTATTGTGACCACGATGAAGGGAATTCAAGATGGTGGATGTTCAGAAGTCTGTCTTCAACATTACCTATCTTTTGGTGAACTTGATTGCGCTAGATATTGCAGGTCATGTTAATCTTTTATGTGATATAACTCCAGATTTGAAATGCTGGCATGCACAAAATTCTTATCCTTGGAAAACATGAATGTTTACAAGCATAGTATTAAGTTGACTGGACTAAAAATAGACTGCGTATTATAGCCATGTCCTGTTTTTTTGGAGCTCAAGTCATTAATGCTCATGCATTATTGTAGTTTTTTTCATTACCGTAAACATTATATTCTTTTTGAAATGCTTTATTTTGTATATTTGTGGCAGCTGGCTTTGTGGGGGTGCCACTGGACGAGATCATACATACACATCTATCGCTGGTCATAGTTGTGGGCGCTTTGCAGAAGATAATGTAAAGAAAATTGAGAATGCCAAATATGAGCTCAAGCGGTTCCTGCACTATCATAGTAGATACAAATTGCATATGGATTCTTATAAGCTGGAAAGCAAACTTAAGAAGAGGATAAAAGTAAAGATATCCAACTGTGAGAGTAATGGTTCCGACATTAAAGATTACCATTGGGGTTTAAATGGCTTGTCTAGACTTTCCAGATCCAGGCATGTGCTTTCCAACTCATATGTTTTTGCATTTTACATGTTTGGAAATGAAATGTTCAAAGGCCAACATTCTAAAGAACAGAAAGAAATAAAGAAAAATCTATTTGAAGATCAACAGCAGCAATTAGAAGGCAATATAGAAAGGCTATCAAAAGTTCTGGAGGAGCCTTTCGACAAGTTTCCTGACGAAAAGCTGTGGGAAACAAGGTCAAGCGTCATCAATTTGTCTGTAATTGTGGATAACCTCTGCCTAAAAATGTGAGTTCATTGCACAAATTTAATGATCTAATGCTGTCAAGCAGATCTTAGATACTTATTGAAATATTGCAAAATGTAATAGGTTCCAGTTCATCAAGGAGGATTTATTAGGATCTCTTGTGAATATGGTTCATATTGCACCCTACAAGATTCATAAATCCCTGGGATTATGAGAGATTTTCTGAAACTCTCTATTTCTTGGGAATCTGGATTGCATTTGGCTGACAACTCTTTCTCAAATAAAAGTTTGGCTGACAACTTGATGATGATTGACCTCACAACATATGCTTACGATTCATTGACAATTGGACCTGGTATGAATTCTTTTAAGGATATTACTTCGCTGTTTTTATCTTTGGTGATCTCTTACATTTATGCGAGCTTGAGAGTAACTATGAAGTTATAGAAGTCATGTAAATGCTAACTTCATCTATATTTTCTAGTTTTTAGGAAAGAAAATGGTTATCTCTAGGAAAATAGTTTTTAGGGAAGCAAATGTTTTTTTAAGATGATCCATGAATCATTACTTTGGATGATCCAAGCCTCCACTATTTCATTTGAAATAATGAACTGCAATAATGTCAAATATTTCCAATAATGGAGGGGAGCATCAGAAGGGGCTAAACTATAAATGTTTGGTGTAAGGCTATATGCCTCCCACACTCTATGATCTATCACGTACACATCTTTCCTGGTTTAAAGTAAACCTTCACTCGAGCTGCACAAAATTGATATCATGAATTTTAAAATAAAATAAATGTGACATGTCGTTTTTCACTTTAAATAATTTGATAATGGTCTATGGGGGACTTGGCTTACCAAACGCTTAAACTTGTAACTTTATTATATGTAATGCTAAAAATGCCCCGCAATAGTTAACTTAGAAGGCACATGTACGAGGTGTTTGGGCATTTGCAAAGTGAGTCCAATTGATGCCTCGGTTTGAAATTGTGAGAATGCACATTATAAGCTTTCTACAAGGGATAGGGAATAAGCGTTGGAAAAGAAAATTGTTAAATATAATCTTGCTTGCTTTCATTTAGAACTTCGAATAACCCAGTTGGATTTGATCCGAACCAACAATTCCATGCCTCAGGCCTGCACAATGTGTAAAAAACATGATTTTATTGGCTTAAAAACCTCACAAATGTCCTCCTTCCATTACATGTCATATATTTTGATAGTCATTAAATTTTCTGCATTACTTTTTGGAAAATAAAACGGACACCCAGAATGGTTCACATCATGATGCATATTAATAATCACAGATTTTAATTACCAGGTTCAACTCAAACAGACCTTTAGCATGTCTTGGCAAACGATCACACAAACACAATAAGGTTTACATGGAAACCCTTTAAGATGAAGGAAAAACCACGGGGCAATGTTCCCTCACCGTCCTTGATGACTAGAGCTTTACTTTCTTTTTTTATTTCAGCTTATGGAGAAAATCAGAGGAGTGGGAAATCCATACCCCTCATACGGGTAAATGGATCATCACCCAATATCCATTTACTTTTGGTACAAGCACTTAACAACCCCCCCCCCCCCCAAGTTGGCCATATAAATTGTACATGCTCAACTTGCATACATTCTTTTCAAAAACATGCTTGGGGAGATCGTTGGTAAAAACATCAGCTACTTAGGTGGCATTCGGTTGGGGGGTTAATCCCCCTCTTTGGGGGGGGGGGGGGGTTACCTCCCAAAACCCATATCTATACTCCTCATGTGGGGCCTACTATCTCTCTCTATCTTTTAATACATTAAATAAATCATTTATCTTTCATCCATTTCACCAAAAAATAATATATTATACCATCATATCATCTAAAATGATAAAATACCCAACTTCTCACTTTTTCAAACTTCAATACAATCACATCACAACAAGTACTCACTTTTCCAAACTTCAATGCAATCACATCACAACAAACTCTCTCAACCTCAAACCCTCTATCCACACACCAATACATAAAAACATGTTACCCTCCAGATAACCCCCAGATAACCCGGCAACCAAATGCATCCTTAGTCTTCAGTTTTTATATATAGTAATAGCATATCCTTACTTTCAATCTTCTCTCTGATAAAGTGACGATCGATTTCCACATGCTTGGTTCTATCATGAAGGACATGATTGTTGGAGAGATTTATGGCAGCCTTGTTGTCACAAAATAACTTCATAGGCAACTCAAGATTTATCCGAATGTCTGTCAGGATAGATTTCAGCTATAGCATCTTAGTAACCCCCATGGCAACCACTCTGTATTTGTCCTCAGCACTAGGCCTAGCGCAAACTGATTGATGTTTGCTTCCCCAAAGCACTAGGTTATCCGCCAAGAATATGCAATGTACAGTTGTAGTTCTTCTCGCATCCATGCATACAGTTCAATTACCATCAGTGTATCCTTCAATCTCCATCTTTACACTTTTGATGGAAAATGACTCCTTTTCGAGTATCCTTTTTACATCACAAAAGATACACTCTACAACTTTCATGTAAATATATGTAGGAGCATGCATGAATTGACTCACCACATTTACACCATAACTAATGTATGGTCTGGTTAACGTGAGATAAATAAGATTCCCCATTAGCCATTGGTAGTTATTCTTCAGTTCTTTATCCAATTGATTTCCATCCTTGATGCTCACCTTGCGATTTCCTTCAATCGGCATAGGGATAAGTTTGCATCCCAGCTTTCACGTTTCCTTTAACATGTCCAATGTATATTTCCTTTGGCAAAGAACCAGACCTTTATTCGTCCTTGTAAACTCAATACCTAGGAAGTACTTCAGATTTCATAGATCCTGTAAATCAAGGGCTATAGCCAACTAACCTTTTAGGTGAACTATCTCCTCCTCATCCCTTGTGATAATCATGCCATCGCAATAGATGAGAACGAGGGAAATTTTACTTCCTCCCCTCTTGACAAAGAGATTGTGATCACCATTGCTTTGGTAATATCACAATTTGAACATCACAATCCTAAGCATCTCGAACCAGGCTCTATGAGACTGTTTCAACCATATAACGGTTTCTTCAGCTTGTAACATTTTCCTCTCTCTTCATGGCCAGGTGGCATTTGCATGTAAACCTCTTCTAGAAGATCTCCATTCAGGATTCACATCCATTTAATGAAGCTCCCAATCTTTGAAGACAACAAGAGAGAGAACAACTTGGATTGTATTCATTTCTGTCACATGAGCAAAGGTTTCCAGATAATCAATACCATATTTTTTACTAAACCTCCTCGCAACAAGTCTAGTCTTGTATCTTTATACATGTCCATTTGCTAGTATTTTGGTATAATCCCACTTTGAACCAATCAAATGCGCACTATCTGGAATATCTACAATACCCCATGTTTAGTTTTTTTTGAAGGGCCTTCATTTCCTATTTCATCGCATGAACCCATCTAGGATCAACTTTAGCCTCAGTAATGTTCTCGACAATCACAAAATAAAACAATGATGAGATAAAACATTTATAATTTTTGATAAGATGGGAGTAACCAACGTATCTATTAATAGGATATTTGGTGCATCTTGCATATCTCAAGGAGAGCTTTATCTCCCTTTGTCTACGTCTTTGTGCAACCGAATCCATGTTTAAGCTGATCAACTCTTCAACACTCCTATCATCACCATTGTCATTGACATCATTCTCTAGATCACTCTCCTTATTAGAGTTTGAATCATCAAGGATAGTTGAAGAACTTGTATCATCCAGAGATTGAATAGGATTATGGTTGGTTTCTCTTTCTTAAGTCTACAACAAAACCCCTTGTTGAGCTTTCTTAGTATAGACCTTCTCATGCCAATGGGAAGAACGAGACTTCCATTTCTCGGTCTTCTTGTCAACCTATGTGGAGTTACTCAACGGGCCTATAGAATCCTACCAAGAATCTAACATAAGGATATCGTGGACATTCCATTCATCATTACACCTACTCTCTCCCTGAAGGGAATGGCTAGAAAAGTAAGATTTATGTTCAATAAAGATGACATCTTTAGTCACACGCATTTTCCCATCCATAGGATTGAGGCATTTGTAACCTTCTTGAGTAAGGTGGAGTAACCCAAGAAATACCCTTGATAACACGCGCATCAAGTTTCTTTGCATAAGCTGTAGAATTATGAAAATAACAAACATGGCAAAAGATTTTTGGAGGAAGGACAAATGACTTACTCTCAGGTTGAACAATAGAACATGGAGTAGCCATGTTTAATCGTCTTGAGGGCATCAAATTGATAAGTAAAGCACCCGTTAGAACAACCTTCCCACCCTCCAAACTCTTGGGAAGGTTCCATCGGAACAATCGAGCTCTGCTAACTTCCAAAAGGTATACGTTTTTTCTTTCTGCAACCATATTTTTTATGAGTATAGAGACAAGATGTCTCATGAACGATCCCATTACCGCTAAGGAAATCTTATAATTGTCTATGTTGAGATATTTTATATTTCTTTATATGTTATTCTGTAGTTTCTTATTTCTGTCATCTATCTATGTAATTTTCCCTGGAGCTTTTCTCCTATATAAGAGAGCTCTAGGGCTATGATGAATAGAATGAATAATCTCTTTACACTTCCACATGGTATCAGAGCGACGGTCCTAGACTGGATCCTGTGCCCTAATTCCCTGTCCCCAGCAAAACCCTACGCACATGCGCGCCGCCGCTGCCACCGTACGCTCCGCCTCGTGCGCGCCAGCACCTCATGTACCTGGCAGCCCTCCACGCCCGAGCCAGCGCCCTGCTCTCCTCTGCGCGTTGGTGCACCACGCGCATCTGCGCTTGTGCGTGCTCGTGCCTTTGCATGCTCGCGCCGTGCCTGTGCCTGCCCTAGCGCCTGTGTGCGCCCACGCCACGCATGTACGTGCCCTAGCGCATGTGTGCGCCTATCGCTTGTGCGCGCCTGAGGTCCCAAGCGCACGCCCCTCCAGTGCCTTGTGATGCACGCACACAACTATGTGCCAGTGAAGACTTCTGTTTGGGCCATGTTCAGGTCTTCTAGGGTGTGATTTGATTATCTAAAGACACACCCTACTCTCTCAAAGGAGTTTCCAAAGTATGGAAGTGGTTGTGGTATGAGTCTACACCCACAACCATCTTCCTACATGTCTATGTAGATGTTTCTCGTCCAAGTTTGCAACCCCAATCTTGAGGAATCAGTGTCATCATGTCAGACAACAAAGCGAATATTCCATCCCTGGGTGTCTTCAAAGGTCCAGCACCCATTGTGAAGATGGATGGAACCAATTATGAACTGTGAGTATGGCTATGGTTAATGCCTTATGGGTGGCAGATGACGCGTATGCACGAGTATGGCTTTCTGGAACAATGTCCATGGAGATATCAAATGACATCTTGAGTCAGCCCACAACAAAGGCTATGTGGGATATTCTCGCCGTCACATATTCTCCGACGAAGAATGAGTAAAAGATTTTGCAATTTTAACATAACATCTTCACTTCGAAGCAGAATGGTCATCCTCTCCATACCCTTTACACTTCTCTGAGGTGTATGTTTGAGAAGTTACATGGTTATATTCCCTTGACAGCTACACCAGAGCAACTGAAGGCATACATGGACTCAGTGATGACATGAGTCTTTCTAGCAGCACTGGATCCTGAGTGTGATGCAGTTAGGGCACAGATTCTTACCAAGGCCACTATACCTCCGATGGAGGAGGCATATCGTCGACAGAGCAGACTCTCCATATCTTTTGGTGGTTCTTCAGTGTAGAGATATAATTTATGTTATTTGTAGTGTTTCATATTTTCTATATCCTTATGGGCTCTTTATGTATTTTACCCATAGGCTCCTCTCCTATATAAGAGAGCCTAAGATTTATGGAATAAATAACTCTTTTGATTTTCCCAATATGGTATCAGAACGGCGGTCCTAGACCAAAGCTCTTGTACCCTAACTCTAACCCCACATCAAGCCTTCTCCGCTCGCCACCCCCTCCACGCGTCGCATCCCCTGCATGCCACCCTTTCCTTTGTGCGCCACCCTCTTCTGTGTGTGCCTCCCTCTTCTGTGTGCGCTGCCCTCTTCTGTCGCACCCCTCCGCAGGCCTCTCCGTGTTGTGTCATCACCGCCTAGGCTTTCGTATTTCCTAGGCAATCACCGCCTAGGCTCTCTCGTGCCAGGGTCGTTACATAGGTTCTCGCCGAACCTTCTTCCTTATGGGTTTGGTTGCTTGAGTCTACACATGCAACCGAACCCGTGAATGTCGGTGTAGACAACCATATCTCCAGTCTACAACCCTAGTCTTCTATTATCATCATGTCAGAAAGCAAGACCGATATTACATCCACATGCGCCTTCAGAGGTCCTGCGCCTATTGTTAAGATGGACGAGTCAAATTATGAACTGTGGGCAATGCAGTTCATGAGTATGATGAAGTCGACCGGTAAGAAACGCATTCTTACTGAGGAAGAGCCTACTGAAAAGACTGGGGTTAACGCCTCATGGGAGGCGGATGATGCATACGTCAAGGTTTGGCTATCAGGAACATTAGCAATTGAGATTGCAAATGATATTCTCCATCAGCCCACTGCAAAAGCAATGCGGGATATTCTGGCTACTACCTATATATAAGCAAAGAATGAGACGAAGATTCTGCAACTCTAGCATGACATCTTTACAATCAAGCAGAATGGGCGGCCTCTACACTCATTATACACGTCTTTACGTGGAATGTTCAAGAAGCTCTATAGCTTCAAGCATATTGTCTTCTCCCTACATTGTCGATGACAGTGTTTCCGACAAGTACGAGAGAAAGGAGGAGTATAGTGTAGAGTCACAGGCCAGTTTGTCAGATCTTCCATATTCGGAGATTCCAGAGGCCATTCAGTTTTCAAACTCTACAGTTCAGATGATTAGACTCGACAATTGATTCTAAGTCTGCAATTTAGACATGTATGAGTGTCCGGTCTTCAGTTTTGAGGTCCCCATCATTCTTGTGATTGTTTCGACCAGAGTTTTCATGTGAGCCATAGGGACTCCAGAGTAGAAGACCATTCCCTATGCCATATTGGCGAGGGTTTTCATGTGGTATCGTAGGTACTCTTGAGTAGTGTACCATTCTCTGTGCCGGATGGGAGAGACCCAGTTCTCCGACGAGGAGACTTATTTCAGACTCCATTCTCCAGCGATCGTGGACTCCGACGAGGATTGCACTTCTACGACCTTTTTCAGTTCAGTCCTTTTTAGAGATGAAACTGTTGCGGGCCAGAGTACTCCGACGAGGAGATTCATTTTCAGTTGCAGTGATCTGAAAGGCGCAGTTCAGAGCACATGCTCTCTGACGAGGAGATTAAGTAGACTCACATTCTAGCATGTTCGTCCTCCTCACCCGCACAGCATGAGAAGCAACGTCCTCGACAGCAGCCGACAGTTGTGTGCGTTGAGTTGATATTGTCCGTAGTGTCTTGTAGCATGAGTTGAGTTTCTTTATGTTTGTCCAAGCTGAGCATTGCATGCTCCAGCTTGAGGGGGATGTTGGAGTATTTGGTTGTGCGCCATATGTATGAGAGATGGGTAAATGGATCTTGGAGAGGATCCATTTACTCCATCCATGTGTTTAGTCCCACATCAACCAGTGGTGGGACTTAGAGGCTCTGGGGAGGCTATATAAGGAGCTCTAGACCTCCTGTTATCATTGAGAAAAAGGAATGAAATATCCGCCCCTTTGAGGGCTTCTCCCGTGGTTTCATCCCGATCCTTAGGGAGTAGGGTTCCACGTTAAATCTCGTTGTTCTTATTCTTCTTTATTTCTTTTTCCATGTTCGCTTCCGCATGTTTATTTTCTAATAGTATTCTATTATCTATTGTTGTGATACATGATTGGCCCCTATTTCAGTTAGAAGTCAAGAATGCTTTTTTGTATGGTGATCTTCAGGAAGAAGTCTACATGCAGCAACCAGCAGGGTTTGCTACTGAGGGGGGGTGTTCACAGGTATACAGACTTCATAAGACAATAATGGCCTGAAGCAGAGCCTGAGAGCATGGTTCCAGAAGCTCTCAGATTTGTTTGAGAAGCAAGGGTTTAAACGGTCGAATGTAGATCGTTCTCTTTTTGTGTAGAGGATCTCCTGAGGAACTACCGCTATTATGGTTTATGTTGACGATATACTTACTACAGGAGATGATGTGCAGGGAATAAAGAGAGCAAAAACATTTTTCTGTGTCGTGAATTTGTCACCAAGGACCTTGGGGCTTTTAGATACTTTCTGAGACTGGAGTTTGCCAGAAATCAACAAGGTCAATGTTCAGGAAGGCGGTATGCGGTATTCAGTCGGAGGGGTCACTGCATAGAGAGTATGCGGTATGCGGGAGAGTATGCGGGGAATATGCGTTTTTATGCGGTTTGGTATTTTTTATTATTAAAAATATAAATAATGTTTTAATATCATGTTAATATCATCTAAATTTTATATCTCTTGATTATAATAATAAAGAATTGACGGTACAAGGAACAAAACTATTGGGATAAAAATATAGAGTCAAATGAGCAAAAACATCAATTGAAAGAGCGTTAAGTCGGGTGTGCGAGTTTAGGTTAAGGTTTTAGAAAATGTTTATTTGAAAATCGGACGCATACTCGGCTGCATATACGGTATACTCGGCCGAGTAAGCGGCCTGACCCGCCTAGAGGCCGATTTGGTCATACTCGGAGCGCTAAGGCTTCCGAGTAAGAGTATGCGGCCGAGTATGCGGTATACTCGGCTGATTTCTTGAACACTGAACAATGGCTTGTGATGACTCAGGGGAAATACGTCACTGATTTACTATGTGATACGGGAATGCTTGGATATCTGCCCACCACCACACCCATGGATCCAAGCATGAAAAATATATGATGATGATACCAATGAGGTTGACAGGAGGAGATACAGAGAGCTGGTAGGTAAGCTCCTTTATGTTACCACTACCAGACCTGATATTTCATTTGTTGTTAGTCGGGTGAGCCAGTTCATGGAGCAACCATGTCAGGTCCATATGGATGCTATACAGAGTATACTCAGGTATCTTAAATCATCTCCAGGTGCAGGTCTAATGTTTAGAAAAGAAAAGGAGGTCACCATCTCAGCATGTGTAGATACAGATTATGCAGGGTGTCCAGAGGATACAAAGTCTACTATTGGATTTGATGTATATCTTGCAGATTTTCTTATCTCATGGAGGAACAAGAAACATACTGTTGTAGCCAGATCTAGTGTTGAGTCTGAATATAAAGCTATGGTCCAAGTTAGTACAGAAATGATGTGGGTTCGAGTTGTTCTTACAGATCTATATATAGATGTTCCTCTTCCTATAACACTGAAATGTGACAATCAGGCTGCTATATTTATTGCAATAATTCAGCATTTCATGGATGTACCAAGCACATTGAGGTTGATTGCCACTATATACGTGACATGATTCAGAAGGGTTTTATTTCCATATCTTATGTCAGCTCTGGGGACCATACTACAGATATCTTCACCAAAGCCTTACTCAGAGGTCCCTTTCAGAAGTGCTCGTCCAAGCTGAGCATGATTGACATCTATGCTCCATCAGGGGGGAGTGTAGAGATATATTTATGTTACGTTATTTATTTCCTGTTTCCTGTACTATTTCTTAATTCCCTTTACTTATGTACAGCTTATGTAATTTATCCATAGGCTACTCTCCTATATAAGAGAGCCTAGGGTTCATGGAATAAACATCTTCTATTTTCCCAACATATCCAAGGCAGTTTCTATGTACTAGGACCTACGTGCCAAGGGACAATCTTAGGTAGACAGTTTCTATGTGGTGTAGGCCTCTTATTCAACTTTAATCGGATTTTTATCAGATTTACATGGACCTAAGTCAGATCAGATTCGAGTGGTTCAAACACATGTGTTACAAATATTAAATTTCGTGATAAAAATTGGTCAAATGATCTCCGATCGATAAATAGTCAGTTCCATTGATTTCAGTTTATTGAGACAGACTTAGTAATGGTCTCTGTTTATTTTCCATTCGGATCGCGTCACAGATTTTTTCGGTGATACGAAATATGATGAAATCGATTCTTGGTCGATTGAACCCGAACGAGATTTGATCCGCGATCTACCGATCGATCCAAGCTTACTCGACTTTAATCAGAATTTTATTGGATTTATATGGAGCAAAGTTGGGTCGTATTCAGGTTTAAATTTGGGTGATTTGGACCTGAGTGTTACATCTAAAACATGATCTAATGGTTCCAATTAATCTCCCACTCCAATGAACTATGCAAATCAACATCGCTCCTCTCCATCTGGTCAAATATCTGAGGAGGGTGTGTTGAACTTGAGGGGCCTGATATAGTCTCCAAGATTGAGTTTTTGTGACTACAAAGAGCTCATGATTATAAGGATGATAAGATTTAGAATCTTGAGAATGCACAATCTGATACCTCTTAAAAATTAAGGATTAATAGTCATCATCAAACTTAAGATAGAAATGAAATGGCATTGGGATTTATTTGACAAAAAGAAATTGAATGAGAGAGGATAGAATACACATTTCATGAGCAGATACAAATCATATATAATTATAAGAGAAATTATTGATATGGAAAAACAATAGAGATGGTTGCACATATATTTTCAAGTGGTGATCCATCAAAATAAGATGCAAACGTATGGAAGCATCCAAATCCATGGCGATGCTAAAGGATCAAATTGGTTTTAGGCACAATCCTCATGTTAGCTGCATTGATGTCCATCATATTTTATGAGAATTTCATGACTTCAAAGATCAACAAGATTCATCGAAGCTTTAAAGATTAAAACTCTTGTAAATCAGAGATGTCACTCTCAAGATACCTAATAAGGTCCCTGATGATGCATGATGTGGCCTCCTCTAATGTTCTAGTCTTTTTGTGGAGGCTCAATCCGCACTCCTTGAGCAAGGTAGGTAAGACCTTAGTAGGGTTCTTTTTATCCTTCACTAATCGTAGAAGTCCCATGGAAGGCTCAAACTTAGGAAATTTACACCCTCAATGATCCACCTTGATCTTCTTGTTAGTCTTCCTTCTTTTTACTAGATGTCAAGCACACAATGTATCTTTATCTTTGGGCTCCTCCCGTTGAGCATGTCAACCATGATGAATGCCCTGGAAATAACACACAATACATCTTTGTAATGTTGGATGGAGGAAGAGATTTACAAGAACTGATCGCACCTTGAGCCCAACATTATGGGAGGTGAAGGACCCTTTGGAGGGGACAACAACACTTTCGTAGGTATCGTGATGGTCTTAGAGGAGGAGGGAGAGGAGGAGATGAGGTAGCATATCCAAGATTGTAAAAGTTAGCCAAGTAGTCAGATTATTCGAATGACCGAGGTAGCTAACCAGTCAACCTTCCTTAATAGGCTAGATTATTCGACTGAAAGAGGTGTGCCCGATCTTAATAGACCTAATCGCCCAATTGATCAACCTTTTCTTAGTATGCTAAATTATTCGACTGAATGAGCCAACGATCGGTTGATTATTTCTAGAATAATCTAGGATATGTTTTTTAATTAATCTAAAAGTAATGTTATAGTTAAATACTTAGATTTTGGTTTGAATTCAATTTTTACTTATAGTTCAAAATGGTAGAATTGAAAACGTCCAAATCTAAATGAAAATATAAGAATACATGCACAAAAAGTGAACTTGAATGATTTTAATAAATAGAAAATCCGGCGATTAGTTGCTCGAATGTCAATTTATGTTGAGCCAATGACCTTTCCGATTGAATTTCAACAACAAACTTTCACAAGCTTGGGTTGGTATCTCTAAGGATAGGAAGAAGCCATTGGTTCCCTCTAATGGTGGGGAGGAGGTCAAGGGAAATGCCATTGATGTTTGAGGAGCGCTCCTTGCCTTCTTGATGTGGTCCCTTGGAGAACAAAGCGAAGATGTATAGCATGATATTTGTAAATTCAATACGTTTTAAAGGGGGAGAGAGATTTTTTACAAATTTCTTTAAAGGGAATAATGTTATAATGGAAGTTAACCTATAGGTGTTATAGTGTAAGAGTTAGTAAGATTGCACCAGTCATGGTTTATTTACGAAGATTGTTAGGGTTACTATCTAATTAGAGAAAACAATTAACAAAAATCCCATAATTAAATTGATTTTCCTTATTTTACCTTATTTAAAAACTTCAAAAAAAAATAGAAAGTTTTGAGAAATACATAAATTACTGAAAAGTTTCGAAAAACATATAGTAAAATATACAATATCAACATACAACCACTGAACATTAGCCACTCAATTGATAGGCCTATATTTGACACAATACTCAATTTTAAGTTTCACAAATTATGATATTATAAATAGGAAATTAGTTGATAACATTGGATGAGTGCAAGGACATATACATCATGTTTTAACATATCAAATTCTAATTTCACTAAACATCATGAGGTGTACTGATTATGGCATCTCATACATTAGGAAGCCTACTTGATAAATTGTAATACCCCAAACGTAATCTAACATATAAAACTCATAAAATGTGAGAGTGGATTATAAGTATGGTGGACATTACTACTTAATGACTAAAAACTTTTGCATTCCATGTACTCTAAAGTTCAAGTTTCCCATGGAGTGAGTTTATCTATTACCACAACCTCTAAAACAACAGCATGCTCAAACGTGGTGCATACTTCCAATTTTACCCCGAGAGGAAGTAAAAATTGACCTTGCGGACCACTCATTAGAAGCAAGTAAAACGCGCAGAGGAGCACTCGCAGTGCATCCTCTTATCAGCTTATCCTTACTCTCGTTCCTCCTCCTCTCGTCACCACCACCAGCAGCAGCAATGACGGCCTCCTCGTCCATCTCTCTCTCCTCCCTCACCTCCTCCTTCTCCTCCCTCTCCTTCTCCTCCCAGATCTCCACAAAACCTCTCTCTCTCCGCCGCTCGTGTGCCCTAACCCTCCCAAGGAACCGCAACCCCAGCCCTTCCCTCGTCGTCTCCTCCCTCGGGGGCACCTCGACGGCGCCTGAGGTGGAGGGGATGTCACTGGAGAAGTACGTCAAGTCGAGGCTACCCGGTGGCTTCGCTGCGCAGAAGCTCATTGGCACTGGGAGGAGGAAATGCGCCATTGCCCGCGTCGTCCTCCAGGAAGGCACCGGAAAGATCGTCATCAATTGCCGTGATGCCAAGGTGTCCTTTCCTTTCTCCGGGTTGTTCTGAATTTCTCGTTTTTATTTGAATTGCCACTCTCTAAGGAAGAGCAGTGACGGATTCAAGATTATAAATTAGGCTGGGCACGATAATAAACAAGAACTATTAGGATTGCAATATAAGAGAAAATAAGTCATTATAACAAATCTATTCATAATTTTATATAAACAATATAAGATATATACATGTTATCAGATGGTGGAGATCAAGTTTTGACAAACCAAAGAGATGCATGGTTCGAAGCGATATATTATTTGAACTCTGGATAACATGTGGGGTATGTTGGCTACTGGTTTTTTGCAAATTGGAAGCGTAATATAGACACAAGCTTCTTCTAAAAAAAATCAGATTTGTTTATTGATTTTGAACCTCGAAGTGGATTTCTACATAATTGGTAGGATATCATTGCTATAGGTGTTTCTTTTTAGGGACCAATGGGAAGTTATAGGGGGTTTAAGTAGGTGATTATGTATATATATCATTGTAATTGTAATATATATGTATAATAGAAAACAACTTAACTTGAATTATAAGTCTCCCAATGTATTACTTGAGTATGGTTCTTATTTTTTATTTTTTCCAATGCAATTCAAATCACAACATTCCAATTTCGGTAAAGTATGCATAACACATTGGAAATTATGCAAACAATAGCTATAGTAGACTTAACTTGATTCAAATGAAACAAACACCTATTAAAATTAAGTGTTTACTAAAGGTAAAAAAATGGAGAGATCACTTTGGGAGATCTAACTAGTAGTGAAAGTTACTTGAAACGTGTAAGCTATAGACGAATACAAAGGAAGGAAGTATAGAAGGCTTTGAAGGTTATGAGACCTGAGAAAGGTGTAGGACATGATGCCATTCCTATAGAAGTTTGGAGAGTTTTAGGTGAGCATGGTTTGACTTGGCTTACAAATTTATTCAATGTTATTTGACGAAGCAAGAAAATGTCTGAAGATGGGAGGAGAAGCATCGTGATGCCTCTTTATAAGAACAAAGGAAACCTTCAAAATTGTTCAAATTACAGAAGTATCAAGCTGATGAGTCACACTATGAAAATTTGGGAACATGTGATCGAAAGAAGGTTGAGGCATGTTTTCAAAGTAAAAGAAAATCAATTCGGATTCATGCCAGGCTGCTCAACTATTGAAGTCATCCACTTGTTGAGGAGGACAATGGATATTTATAGAGTTAAAAGAAAAAACCTCCATATGATTTTTATTGATCTGGAGAAGGCTTATGATTCTGTCCCAAGGAAGATATTGTGAAGAGTTTTGGAGAAGAGACAAGTACATGTCCTATCCATTAACCTCATAAAGTATATGAGTGATAGAGCTTCATCTTGTATAAGGATACAATCTGAGAAGACTGACTATTTTAACATCAACATTGGTTTGCATCAAGGTTCAACTTTGAGTCCATTCCTTTTTACTTTGATTATGGACGAGTTGGCAAGTCACATTCAGGAGGAGATACCTTGGTGTATGTTATTCGTTGGTGATATTGTGTTGATTGATGAGACTACAGATGGAGTAAATAAGAAGCTTGAGGTTTGGAGACATGCATTGGAGACTAAAGATTTTCGTATAAGTAGGGCTAAAACTGAATATATGGAGTTCACTTTCGATGGAAGTAATGGTGAAGGAATTGATGTGAAGATTGGTGACGCTAAAATTCAGAAGAGAGATTCTTTTATATATTTGGGATCTATTTTGCAACATGATGGAGAAATTGATGAAGATGCACTAATAGAATAAAT
Source organism: Ottelia alismoides (assembly GCA_037367405.1). Lineage (NCBI taxonomy): Eukaryota > Viridiplantae > Streptophyta > Magnoliopsida > Alismatales > Hydrocharitaceae > Ottelia > Ottelia alismoides. The sequence goes on along the minus strand of JAZKJV010011904.1, from coordinate 216,618 downwards.
GCAGGTTGACTAAAGTGGAGAGGAGACTCTACTATTCTCTATACATGTGCAGAGAATGGCGGTAGCAGAAATGAAAATGCTAAGGTAGATGTATGGACACACACGTAAAGATCGGATTCAGAATGATGCAATCGTAAGGAAAGTTGGTGTAGCTCCGATCGAGGATACGATGCGAGAAAATCGCTTAAGATGATTTGACCATTTGCAAAGGATGTCAGTTGATGCACCAGTTAGGAGATGCAAGTTTAGGGATGTTGAGTAGGGTAAGAGAGGGCGAGGAAGGCCCAAGAAGTGTTAGAATGAGACTATACGAAGGATCTTGGTTTTTTGGATCTAAGTTCGAGAATGAGCCAAGATAGATTTGAATGGAGGCAAAGAGTCCATGTAGCCGACCCTTCTTAATGTGGGGAAAAGGCTTTGTTGTTGATGCAAAGGTGAAGAATCATGTGAACTTTCAAATAAACATATGCAAAAATAATGGGAAAACATGTAAGCAAGATGTTTTATGCTTGCAAATTGTTGGCTTTAATATTTGATTGGATTTCTTAAGCGAGAACAGGGAGAATCGGATTGGATGGTGGTGGTATGAAATTGGGAGAGTGAATTAATTAAGATTAGGCGCAAGATAATTGATAATGATTTGATCAACGATGATTAAAACTCATCAGATTGAGTAATAATTTGAAGAATTAAAGTAACTGAAGTAATATGATTAAGTGGAGTGAGCAATGTCGTGATTTCATTCGTTTTTGTTTAATAGGGCATGTTCCTCTATTTTGAGGGGTACAACTACGCAACTTGTACACATGGGATGGAGATGAGGGGTACAACTACGCAACTTGTACACATGGGATGGAGATTGCAGAGGCACTTGTTGGTTGAAGTAAATATTATAAGATCTCTAATGATATAATTAAATGAGGAAGGACACATGCATGTGCTTCAGTAAGGGTAGGTCCCAGTGGCTGGTTCTTAGTTTAAGAAGGCACCATTTCAAATAATTTATTAGCAATAAAAAATCATGCAAACCATCATAATGTATGATATATATACATTATAAATCAAAGTAATGCTTTTCATGAGCTTACCTCGAATAGTCGAGAGATCACGTCAAGCAGATAGAGTTGTTTACAAGATGAAAAATTCATCTATTTATATAGAACTAGATTCATCGCAAAAAGAAATATGACGCCTTATTTAATTTGACAGGATACATTTATGACTTAATCAAAGAATTAATACCTAAACACTTCAGTAAAGTTGTGAGTCGACCGGTTCACTTGTTCTTAGTGACATAATTTGATTCAAACTTAGATATTGATCGCCTATTCTTCTGGTGCCTTGGATCGGCAATGGTGTGGAGAACCACTGATTTCTCAGGTATTCAGTGGGGTGATATGGATTCCTTCTGGAACTCTTTATGCAAAGATTGGACAGGTTCGGTCGGTGGAAGCAGGAAGATATGTGCGCTCATATGGGTCATCTGATTGGCTAGAAATAGTGCCATTTTTAAGGGTGGTAGATTTTATTCAGAGAATGTTCTTGAGCATGCCAGAGCTTTGATTGAAGTTTGACGCATATAAAGTTGTTTTTTTTGTTTTCTTTATATGTGTAGATATATTTCTTGGACGTATCTCTAAAGGAGTTTCATCCCATTACTTCTCAAAAAATATTTTGATTTAAACTTGTGAATGGAACTATTTCACAACAACAACAAAGCCTTTTGCCACATTAACTAGGGTCGGCTATTCCAAAATAGAATGCAGCTATTCCCAAATTTAAAAAACTAAGATTAGACCTTTAACATTGTGAGGATAAAGTGATACAAAATTAAATTAAATTATAAGCATAATATAATATATTGTTAATGAGATACCAAAATTGCTACCACTAAAGAAAATTTATTATCAGTCTCATTTGCAAGTTATTTTAAGCAAATTTCTTGCATTAAACAAAATAAAATTTAAAATTTCAATATGTCCATAGCAAGTTGCTAGCTATCGATATATTGCTTTTTAATGGTTGTATAAACATGTGAATGGAGGAAGAAAAAATAATAGTCGATCCTCTACAACTGATGGAATAATGGTTAAATGCTTCATTTTTGTTTAAAAAAGGAAAATTGTGATCATCCATATGTAAACCAATTATTTGGTAAAGCAAAAAAAACAAAGCGTATGCTGCATCGAGTTCTGAGGTTGAGCGTCGGGCATTTATTCTTGGTGTTCCAGAGATGCTATGAGCGCAAATTATGCTTCAAGACATAAATTCATATTCATTTATCTATGAAGCTTTATCGTGATAGCAATGCCATATTCAACCTCGTCAACAATGTTGTGCGACATGATCGAACCAAGAATTGGACATAGATAGATAGGCATTTCATTGTTGGGAAAATTGATAATGAACAATCATTGGCTATATTCATCAAATAAATGTAGACAAGTTGGGTATGATTGGCGTCCATTCCCAGCTTGAGGAGTGTTAAATGTTCTATATGGGCTCATTTGGTTGCTGGGTTGAGGCGGGTTGGGGTGGGTTGGGGTAACATGATAGGAGTAGTAGCTGTTTGGGATGGTTATGAGAGGGTTGGAATAAAGAATGTGATGTGATGTCACTATGATTTGTGATAGAATTCCATCCCAAGAAAAGAAGGGGGTAAACTGGGTTACCCCGGAGTAACCCGGGGATAACTCGGTTACCAAACGAGCCCTATGGGTTAAGAGGATCTTGATCGTAGATATGTTTAACCTTAGCTCATATGCTAGGAGAGAGAGAAAGCTAGCTGGCTGTGATAGACCTTTTGTAACACTCCAACCCCAAACATAGTGGTGTAGGGTGGTTTATAAGTGATGGGGACTACTACTTGACAACTTAGGCTTAAGCATTTTTGGTGATTATCAACGGGTCCAACTGGACTCAAATCCAACAAGTTGTCAGGGCTAGTTTTCCTCGATAACGGATCGGGAACCTAAGCCCGGGTCGTTACAAATGGTATCAGAGCGGGTTCCCTCTGATAGTGGAAAGGGCTACCCGAAGGGACCTAAGCCGAGAGAGTGCAGCCGCCGCTGTCACTGGGAATAAGTGAGCGGGCCATATAGCAACGAGGACGTTGCGAATATAAGTGGGGGAGTTTGTAAAACCCCAACCCCAAACATAGTACCACATTAAAACTCACGAAGTGTGGGTGTGGTTTATAAGTGATGGGGACCACTACTTGGCAACTTGGGCTTAAGCATTTTGGGTGGTTGTCAACAGGTCCAGTTAGGTCCGAATCCAACAAGTTGTCAGGACCAGTTTTCCTTGATAACGGGCTAGGGACCTAAGCTCGGGACGTTACAAAGCTATCCGAAGGGACCTAAGTGGTGGGGATTACTACTTGATAACTTGGACTTAAGCATTTTGTGTGGTTGTCAACGGGTCCATTTGGGTACATACCCAACAAGTTCTCGGGGATAGTTTTCCTCAATAACGGACCGAGGATCTAAGCCTGCGACGGTACAAATAGTATCAGAGCGGGTTCCCTCTGATAGTGGAAAGGGTTAACCGAGAGGTGGAGCCACTCCTACAAAGAGATGGGAGGAAGTGGCTACCCGGAGCGTGCAACCGCCACTGTCACTAGGAATAAGTGATGGGTCATGTCGTAACGAGGACATTGCGAATATAAGTGGGGGAGGTTGTAACACCCCAACCCTCAACATAGTGCCACATCTAAAACTCACAAAGTGTGGGTGTGGTTTATAAGTGATGGGGATTACTACTTGATAACTTGGGCTTAAGCATTTTGGGTGTTTGTCAACGGATCTATTTGGGCCCATACCCAACAAGTTGTCAGGGCCAGTTTTCCTCGATAACGGACTGGGGACCTAAGCCCGAGACTAACGGTCTAAAGCTTCCATGGCGTCCACATAAATTCTTGTGTGCTTTCTGTGTTTGTGTTGATTAGATTGAATTTTCTTGGTGGAAAGTTAATGATAATAAAAACATCTTATAAATTTAAGAAAAACTGCAATTTTATTCATGTTTGGCATGCAAGAACTCTTTTTAGTGCCATGCTAAAGCTTATCTTTTACCTATTTTTCTTTCAATCATGTTTCGACTCCATGTCATGAACTGAGAAATCTTGCTCGGACATGGTGAAAAGGGCATGATTGTTTTTCTTCCGAAAACTGATAGAAATCCCAATCGGTAATTTCCATGAGTACTTCAGTTTTAGCATCTGCTCTCAAACAAGTTTATATCATGTTTTCTTTGCAAGTAAAACTATTTGCACAATTACGATTTTGAAATATATATAGCATTGTATTTTTTAAAACATGACACAATTGTGAAAATAATTTTAATACAGAAAAAATCCATTATACAAACTGTTACAGATAACAGAAAAGAAAAAGAAGAAAAATGATGTTTCATAGTTGATACTGGTGACAATTTGTCTTGTTACACAAGTAGGTCGGTGTGCCTCCCAGAAAATAGCTGATGTTTATTTTCCTTGTTTGAATGTGAGTGATCTGCAGAACTATGCTTACATTTAATGCTTAGGTCACGTCATTTGTCTTTTTAACGCTCCTACATTTCTAACATAACAACATATGCTTGATAGATTAGCATTCTATAATTTCTATTGAAAGAAAACTTGATTGTGCTTTACATTCTGTAGGAATATCTGCAAGGAAATCCTCTGTGGTTGCAATATGTCAAGACGCCTTTATTGACCTTGGGTTATGAAACTGGCTATGATGTTTTTGTTAAAGCTGAAGGTGGTGGGCTTGCTGGACAAGCACAGGCAATCTCTCTGGGAATCGCACGTGCATTTCTCAAGGTAAGCGAAAACCACAGGGCTCCATTGAGGAAGGAGGGCCTTCTTACCAGGGATGCTAGAGTGGTTGAAAGGAAGAAAGTTGGTCTCAAGAAGGCACGTAAAGCTCCTCAATTCTCAAAACGTTAAGGTAATTTGGGAATATTTTTCACTTCGCATTGTTACACTTTCACACTCATGTTTATCTGAAGCACTGAAGTAGTTGGTTGGTAATATGCTGGTTGCTACATTGACTTCTTACCTTGCTTTTTCTATTCGCAGCTTTCTTCGGTTCAGTTCAGTTTGTGTCTGAGGGGGATCGATATTTTGATGCGCTCATGAGGTCCGACTATTTTAATGATAGATTGTTCATGTTTGAATTGAATAGGCCTAGTTAGAGATGAGAAATGCTTGATCCATTCTCCCCTGATGTCTTCGAACATTTATGTGTAAAACCTTACAAATGTGAAGCCTCTATCTGCAAAAATACTAGATGTTGTGTTTCTTTTTGTGCATCAAGATATGCTTGTTCGACGTGCAGAATCCTTTTATGGAGCATTCTCATAAACTGATTTGCTATATTGAAAGTTTTCTGGATTCACATGTTTCAAACGCGATATGCTAAGTCAGTAATGAGTGCCTCTCACTGCCTCCGTTGTTTGGGTTTGACCATCACGGGTGGTTCCCGCAAGCTCATCATGCACCAACAGGCTGGCTCCGAAGAAGCTTTCGAAGGCTATTCTGCTGTTTCGGGAGGGAATGTGCTACATTCTCTCTGGTGGGCGGTGTAGATGTAAAACGATGGCATGTAAGTCTGCTCTCCCATACTGGAAGACACTGACTCTTTTCGTCAAATAGAGAACGGAGAAAGATTTTGGTCAGTGAATGCCGGAACTAGTATTTGCAATGGGGGAACCATGGCCAAGCCTCTTAAACTGCTCAAAATGAAAGCTGCAAAGGGAAAGGCCAGCTTCTTGGGATGCAGTGTAACTGCAGCAGCAAAGACGGACCGATACTACAGTCTAAGTGGGGCCATTCACATTCTTCTCAGAAAATGCACTCGCAGTTTCAATACTATGATCCAATAGTAATTTAACTATCGGAATTGTAGAAACTAGCAAGATTACCATGAAGAAGAATGCAACGATTTATGTGGAAAACCACGGGAGTACAATCTCCATAATCTCCTTGCAAGAGATTATCGCTCTCTTCACCATAAACTTAATCAACCAAAGTGAGGGGTGAGAAGAATAAATGTGGACATGGTAAACAATCCCTCATCTAGGATCTGATTGTCCACCAGAGTATAACAACTTTAACATCCCTGTAGTTTTTTCCTCTCTTGAGGGTTTTCCACGTAAATCATTGTCTTCTTCTTTGTGCTAATCTTGCTAGTTTCTACATGGAATCAGAACTGCATGTTCCTCGATGAGTCCCCTTTTTTGTGTGTTTTCCTTGATGTTGGAATCTCTTTTCCTCTTTTGCACGATGGTTACTATTGGTGTGCAGTGGAGTGCTCGAGCTTGGTGCGGGGTAGTCATTGGCTGCTCGTATGGAGGAATGTTCGTAGTCGTTACGTTGTGCAAAGGAGGCTCGTTAGTTCGTGGACCTTCATATTCAACCCATTGGTTCTCCTCCTTGAACATGCTAGAGGTTCTCCTTAGGGCAGTGCTCTCACTGCACATTGAACTTGCACCTTGGGGTAGAGGATGTTGTTGTTGCGCTGCTCTCCTTTGGCAGGGATATTACTTTTGCTGGAGTCTAAGTTGGTTGTTGTCAAGCACACTAAAGGTGTTCGACAAAATTCTTCAATGAAGTTCAACGTGTACCACACCAAAGTTGTGATTCCTTTGATATTTGAGAAGAAGACGTATCTAAAGGGAAGAATCTTCGTTGGCTATTTATAAATAAAGACTGTGGAAGGCCTTCTTGGCTGTGAAAGTAAAGGGAGTGGTTTCCATCATAGTTTTTTTTGCTTGTGTGGCCTCTTCGTGTCGGTGTGGTTTATTCTGCCATCCTGATTTTTATTCCTAGTTATTTGTGTGTGACGGATCTTATTGCTTGTGTGGTTGTGCCCTTGTGTTCGATTCTTGTTGCTTCTTTGGTGGCATTTTTGTGCAGTTCTAATATATACTATAAAGACGTTGCGATCACTCATAGAGAGATTTATGGGAGAGTCTGAAGCTATTCATTGAGCTTTAAATACAAGTAGAATAGATAATTCTTGTTCTGCCAACTCTGAGTGGTTAATGATAGCGGGCATCTGACCATATGACAGGTGACCTGAAAATATTTCATGACTACAAGTTATCTTCTGGAAGAGAGAAACTTACTGTTGTGTATGGGTCTCCCGCTACCGTTGCTGGGAAGGGGACTATTTCTGTTGTAGCAAGATTCCTTATTCATGATACTCGTCGTGTTCATGATTTCCCTAAAAATCTTTTGTATGTCAGCAAAATCACAAAAGAACTGGATTGTCGGTTGATTGTTGATCAAAAATCATGTGTTCTAGAATATTTGAAGACAAGAAAGAAGATCGGAATTGATTTGGTTGAGGGTGGCCTATATCGTATTCTAGCTCAGATTGGTTAGGCCTTTACTTCTACGATGAAGACTCGACGTGAGAAGGACAACATTTTTCTAATATGGCAATGACATGAACGTCTTGGTCATATCAATAGTTCTTTCCTACGAAAGTTGATGCTTGAAATTTTTTCTAAATTGTCTGAGTTTGCTTTATAATGTGAGGTTTACCAACTTGCAAAGCAAACATATGCCATATTTCCTATATCAACCAATAAATCACCTCATGCTTTTGAGATTGTGCACTCTAATGTTCTTTTGAGATTGTGCACTCTAATGTTTGGGGTCCATGCAATGTTTCGAATTGACAGGGATTTCATTACTTTATCACCTTTATTGATGATTGGTGCAGACATATCATGGTTTTTCTGATGGAGAACATGAGTGAAGTTCCTAATATTGTTAATGAGTTTGTTGTCCTTGTGGAAAGACAAAACAATGCCAAAATTAAAAAAGAATCAGATAATGTTAGAGAATTTTTGGTACATTCTCTTCAAAGAACTATAGTTGGGAAAGAGATTCTGCACGACACCTCGTTTGCATATCGTCCTCGGCAGAATGAGATTGCAACGAGGAAGAAGATATACATTTTGGAGATTACTCAAGCTCTTCTTTTTCAATGAAATGTTACAAAGAAATTCTTGAGAGAGGCTGTTCTTACTAATGTTTGATTGATGAACAGAATGACATCGCATGCCATTAATGGTGAATCTCTGTTTATGTGTATGCATCCCGGTCAAACACCTTTTTTCTCTCATGCCATGTATGTTTGTGTAAGTTTTCTTCCATCGTGCCAACGATGTTGAGTAAAGAAGTTAGATGCTCGTGCTAATAAAAGTTTCTTACTTGGTTACTGTATGATATAAAAAGGCTATTGTTGCTTTGATTACACCTGTGGTCATGTTTTAGTCACTAATGATGTTACATTCTTTGAAAATGGCATATTCTTTCTAGTTATTCCTCTTCATGGGGGATACTAGATGTGAATAGGAATTTCATGGCCTTTAGTTCTTAAACGATGATGATCACAGTGTTAACCTAATGAAGACACACGTATCTATGGAGAAGCTGCATAAATCAAGTTCAATTCTCCAAAATCCTCCTCGAATAATCCACGCCCGGAAACATTTGGTAGTATTCCTTCTATACTTGTCGAAAATAATAATTACTTATGTGAGACAGAAGTAGAACAATCAGATGATTGCAATGCACAAAGGATAAAAAGACCATCAAACATCCAGCCAGATATGCGGAATGCACTCGACACCCCATTGAACACCACATTTCTTACTCTAACTTGATTGAATCCTATAAACTCTTTGTTACATCTCTAGATACTCATTGTCTCATCAAAAATACTGTTGAAGCCAAAAATAATCCCAAATGGGCAAGAGTTATACAAGAAGAAATGAATACTTTGATCAAGAATAACACTTGAGATATTGTTGATACTCCCAAAGGTGATCATCTTGTTGGCTCTAAATAAGTATACACAATCTAGTATAGCACATGGAGAGATTGACAGATTCAAGGCTTGACTAGTGTCTAGAGGGTACAGTCAAAAATACGGTATTGACTATCTTGAGACCTTGTTATGTGGCTAAGGTGAACACCATTAGTGTTTTCATTTACTTAGTTGTTCAGTTATCTTGGAAAATGTATCAACTTGATATGAAAAATTCCTTCCTAAAATGGTGATCTCATGGGGGAAAGTACATATGAAGATGCTAGATGGATATGAAAAAGGGGACAAGTGTTGTAAACTAAAAAAGATCATGTATAGGCTCAAGCAATCTCCTCAAGCTTGATTTGAATTGCTTCGCATTGTCATAAAAAAATAGTTACAAGCAGACAAATGGAGATCATACTCTATTTGTAAAAAAGGATGGTGGAAAAAGGGTTATTCTATTTATCTATGCTGATGACATGACTCTTATAGTTGATGATGGTGATGAACTAAGTAACATTAAGAGGGTCCTTGCAACTGAATTCAAATTGAAAGATGTTGGGAAGCTGAAGTACTTTCTTAGTATTGAAGTCTCTCTCTCTCTCTCTCCAGATGGTATGTGTTTGAATCAACATAAATACACTCTTGATTTGTTAAAGGACAGATGCATGTTGGGGTGCAAACGAGTTGCTACCCATGTGGAGTCGAATAGAAATTAAGCAAAGAAGATGGTGAAATTCTAGATGATGGAGGAAAAGGCAGATATCAAAGAGTAGTTGAAAAACTAATATATCTTACTCTCAATAGACATGATATCACATACATCATCAATATTATTAGTCAGTCCATGCATGCTCTTATCGCCTTACACATGAGTGCAGTTACCATGATATTGTGTCATATTAAAAATCACCTAGAAAGGGTTTCATTTTCAAAAACAATCAAAATACAATTTCTCTTTGTTGGAACTTGGTAATTTGGAGAAGCAAGAAATAAAAAGTTGTTTCTAGATCTAGTGTTGAAGCTGAATATCATGCCCTCGCAAATGGTGTCACTGAAATCATGTGGTTGAAGATGTATATTACAAGGGTCGGGTATTAATGTCTGTAGACATATGAAGATGCTTTGCGACAAGAAGGAAATGATAAATATTGTCAGTAATCTCGATAGCATTATGAGACAAAACATGTGGAGTTTAATAGAAATTTCATTCGTGAGAAGATTGATGTGGGCGAGTTATGCCTTCATTACATAAAGTTCGTTGATCAAGATTGAAGGGGATGCGTAAGATGCAATTTGAGTTGAATGTAGGCAAGTTGTGCATGTTTTTGCATGTATTCACAACTTGAAAGGGAGTGCCAAAGTTGTTGTATTCTAGTGGGTAAACAAATCCTAGATGAGGGTACGTTTAGCCATCTCCATATATATTATATTCATCTCTCACTTTAATTCATTAAGTTTTTAGTGAAGAGAGATTTAATCTCTTGTATTGGAGAATAGGAAGATTGTGCTCTCAAGGGTTTTTCCATTCTGAAGGATTTTCCATGTAAATCATTGTCTTCTTCATGATAGTCTTTCTAGTTTCTATGGGAATGATAAATATCTCGACTAGAATGTTGTTTACTTTTAGGGAAATACTGCTGCAAAATCCTGATTACTAGAATATCCCTACAAAAATCCCGAATTAAAAGATTGTAAATTTCACTGAATTAATTCTTAAATGACTGAAACTCGAGGTCTTGGAGAACTTTATGTACCATCTGGTTAGGATACCTTGCTCTGAATGCATAGTAGAAGTTTCAGGATGCTAGAGAACCCTCTTGCTGCGAAGAAAGAACCCTTCTATGTGGCTCTCCTTGGGATTCGTCTCTTGTATTTAACCAACTAAAATAAACTTTGCTATTTTCTTAAGGTTGTTGGTTCCTAGAGAGGATCATCTGCTGTAGGTCGAAACACAACAAATTCTGCAGCAGCCGTGTGCGCCACTCGATCACGATTGAGCGGCTCGCATGATTTTGCACTTTGTGTGGATCCGTACCGTGCAAAATCGTGTCAACCGCTCGATCAAGATTGAGAGACTCGCATCATCACAGACATCATCACAACAGACGATCCGCCTCATGCTGGTCCCAATCATACAATTCCTGTCATGGTTCTCGATTTATAGGCATTGTTCTTTATCTTCTCCCCCATGTGAAGAATCCTATATAATGTGCCCTTCCACCATCATTGTTATCTTGCGAAATGGCTTTCTGATATATGTTGGTTTTCTTATTTTGCTGCAAGTATCTGATAAGGAGGAGTTCGAGATGAGGTAGGTTTTTTTCTACCTCAAATGGATCTTCATGGATTTGGCTATTTCTATCCCCTTTCCCCAATCAATATTTTTTAAACTAGACTAGAGGAAAAGGTCGTATGGATGATGGAATAGAACGGATTCAATCAAATGATAGCATCATCATTGTTTTAAATCAGATAAAACTGAACCGTTAGAAAAAATGGTTCAACCGACAAGAATCAAATCGGATTTAATCAAAACATGGGTAAAATCCACAATCAAATATAATTGAAATGGCTCTATAAGATGAATTTTTACACTTGTGCCCTTTCGAGTTTTCCATTGTGCCCCTATTTTTTTATGCAACTACACTTGTGCACATATGTTCTTACACCGTCAAGACACGTGTCTTTCCATTAATTTAGCCATCTATGAGATAATCAAACCATATAATGATTTATTCAAATGAAAACTGCTACAGTTGTGCTACATTTTTAATCACATATCCTTTCCCCCTCTTGATTCCCTCCGTTTGCAACCTTAGGCCCCGTTTGTTTGATTGGAAAGGAATTGCAATGGAATGGATCCAAGACAAGAATGGAATTAACAATGGAATGGAAAGGAAAAAGTTTTTCCATTCCGTTGTTTGGATCATATTAGGAATTGGAAATTTTATTATGAGACATGTTCCTTTCTTATATTTGGAAAAGGAAAAGAATAGAAAGAAAATAATATTTTTTTCGTTAAGTAGAAAAAATAATTCTTATTCTCAGACTTATTTTTTCATATAATCGATATATTTCATATAAAGAATCAATAGTCAAATTTAAATGGAAAGTAATTTGATTTTTTTCATACAATACAACTGATATATTTGATATATCTATATCTGTATCCGCTACAATATTCTATTACCATATCTATATCCATATTCTAAAGAAATTAAAAATGTTATGGGTATCTGTATTTGGAAAAAAAATAAAAACACGTATTCATGGCTGTATACGTATTCACTAAAATATAACTCGTGTCCATATCCTAAAAAATTAAATATGGTATTTGTATCAATATTTATAACTGCAAAAAAAATAAAAATAAAACCCATTTCCATGTCCATATCCGCTTCCGTAAAAAAACACCATCCATGTTAATATATGTATCCGTAGAAAAACTAAAATCCAATCCATATCCATATATATATCTGCTAAAATATAATCATTATCCATATCTTAGAAAAAAATGAACATTGCATCTGTTTCCATATCCATATAAGAAAAAATCATATATCCCTATCCGTATCCATATCTGGAAAAGAACCAAAAAAACACATATCCGTGTAAACTAATCATATCTGATATATTTTTTAACAGATATATTTAATATATATGTATTCGTATCCGCTGGAATATCTTGTAACCATATTTTTGTCCATATCCAAAAAAATAAACTGTATCTATACATGTATCCGCAAAAAATATCACATATCCATGTCAGTATCCATATATGCATATATTTGTAACTTATCCAACCTTTTCCATCCATATGTTTGTATCCATGTCAGTATCCATATATCCATGTTAAAAAAAACCATATCCATGTCAGTGTCCAAAAAATATCCAAAAAAAGAAAAACACATATCCACGTCGATAACTATATATTTGTAACAATAATATATTAACTAAAAAATACTGAAAAACGCATTCATTAGCATTGGTAAGGAATGGAATCCCGATTCCTAGGGGGATACCAAGGAATGGCAATTCCCATGAATGAGGGAATCGGGTTTCCATTGTAATCGTTATTCCTGCATAAAGTTAATCTAACAAACAAAGGAATGGAATCGAGAGAGCAATAATGATTGCATTCCTTCCTCTATTCCTGCGTAACAAACGGGGCCTTAGTGTCTTCGATGCCTCCCTCCCCTACGTTGTTGTCACGGTCTTTGTAAGAGGTCGAGGATGAAAGAGGGGTTGGCGAGGGGGTGCTTGGGGCGCTCGGAGGCAAAGGAGGATAGGGTATAGGAAGAATGGTGTTGGAAGGGTTGGCTAGGAGTGGAGGTCTAGATGTGGAGGGGGTCTCAAGGTGTGGAGGAGGCTTTCGGGGTAGGGGTCTTGGAGAGGAGGAGATCACTGGGGAGGGGAAAAGGGGGTGGGGAGGGGAAAAGGGGGTTGGGCAGGAGTTGTGCGAAAGAGGTCATTGGGGAGGGGAAGGAGGGGAGCATGCAAATAGTATTGAATAGATTCCCTCTAATAGTGGAAAGGGGAAGCCAAAAGATAGAACCACCCATACCGTAGAGTTAGGAGGAAAGTGCTACCCAAGAAGTGAATCTATCACTATGATTGGGAATAGGTCATGGTCCATTGTGCAACGATGATATTGTAATATAAGTGGGGGTGATTGTAGCAACCAAAGATAGCACCACATCTAGTAATCACAAAGTGTGATAGTATCTTATAAGTAGTGGGAGTTACTTCTAGACAACGTGGGCTTAAACATTTAGGGTTGTGGCTAGGGCTCCAATAGGGATCAATACCAACAAGTTGTCAGTGCCAATAATCACCAATAACGGATCAGGTCCAAGGTCTGAGGTGTTATGTGAAACACCATACACCAAGTCAACCAATCCATACCAAATATCACAGGAAAATCATGCATCGATATCACGATCAAGTCTGCTAGAAAAATATCTGCATATAAGGACTTTGTATCCTAGGTGAATTTGAGATAAATAGAGCACTTAATCCCTAGCTTCTTTAATAATGAAATCAAAGTCTAATTATGTTGATGTTCTAGCCAAAGTGTGAAAAAACTTGATAGAGATAAAAGAATCGGTTGCTCCTATATCAAACATAACATGCACTGAAAGACTGCCATCAAGAGAGTACCTCTAAAGACTGAGGTAGATGATCGTGCATCCTTGACTGATACTACATTCATCTTAGCATCCCTCTAAGAGCTTAATCCAACACCCCAAAGTCAGTTGATGTCATTGATAGCCGCCCCGCACCCTTAGTTAATTCGAGCAAATTAATGTCCAAATTAATGTTAATCGTTCGTTGCAGTCGGATACGAGAGGCTAGTCAAAAACCACTTATCAATTAATGTTAAGTTAATTTTAAGCGGCAGATTTTTTTACTTGGTGGAAGTCCAAGGTCGAACTCAGGGAGGCATCTGTCTCCTTAGGTAGATTTTGAGCAAATATCCAAGTGTTAGATTGTCGAGGAGTAATTTTTTTGGTTCTTTTTTTTATTTTCAATACAGCCTCGTGCAAAAATGCAGGCCAATATAAAGTTCAATTCAATTATGATATCAAATGAAGTCCAAAAATTCTAAAAATTGGCCAGATGATTAATTATGATGAAAATGATCTAACTAATTTTTTTGGAATTTTTAGACACTAAATGAATTTACTATGAATTAAATATGCAGACAGGGTGATTTTCACAATTTAATTTTTAATAAATAACAACTCACAATTTTTTCAAGAAATAAAATTATCCTAGATAACACTAATGATGATGAATCCAGGAAAATTGACAGATCTGAATTTCAATGTGAAATGAATTTATTAAAATTAAAATAAGAAAATAACTCAACAATTTATTTAGGCCTCGATATGTGTGCAAATGACATGAAATTTTTATGGCATGTTAAGAATATTGTCCTTAAGCTACTGTGAATTTTTGAGGATTTTTGGAACCACAGAGAATTAACTAGAAATTAAAAGGTGTCACTGGGCAAAATATTCCAAAAATATACCAATTAATTCATTAATAATTCCACTGAAATTACAAAAATGTGACACGTGGCTCAAATGACAGAGGACAAGTTTCTCAACAAAATGCAACTTTTAGAATTGAAAAATGATGTAATATGCAACCTAGGGATGCGTGCAAACACAAGGGTGTAAATGCAATACAGGAAAATCAAAATTACATAAAGTAAATATGCTGACAGGGACTAAAATGCAATTACCTATTATCGGGGGACTCAAGTGCAATTTCTCCAACAGGCACGTGCTCCTCACGTGGGCTCAGCTTCACAGGGACCTTTTTGCAATATCTGAAAGCTCCAGGGGCCTCTGTGTAAATTTCCCAAGCCGCACGTCCTCCTCACGTGGGCGGCCTAGGTTCGGATGGCTGCGGAGGCTCGGGGTTAGGCTCGGTCGCTTCTGGAGGTCTGGAGTGAGGCTCGGACGACCCGAGCCTAGGCTCGGAGAAGAGGCTCGGGCCGAAGCTACGTGGCAAGCTGTGGACCTTCGGATCGAGCTAGATCCGATGGATGGCGGTGAAGACGTGTGGCGTGACCTCAGGCTGTTAGATCTGGGCGGATCCAACGGCTACTGGACTCGATGGAGACGGCGATGTGGCTGAAGATCAGCCGCTGGATCGGATGAGAGATCTCAACGGCTGAGAACTGCTGCAGAGGGGAGACGCGTGGCGCACTAGGCGTCGTTGGATCTAGATGAATCCAACGACTCCTGTGAATCCCGGTGAAGAGGCGACGTGGCTCGCTGAGGGCCGTTCGATCGACGTGATCGAACGGCAGCTGTGCGTCTGCTCCGATGAACCTCCGCCGCCTGCGGAGGAGATGGTGGGGCTCCGGCGAAGACGCCTTAGCTCCGCCCGTCCTTCCTCGTGTCGCTGACGCTCTCCGACTTGTCGGAGATATCCCAGAAGACGCGTGGCGATGCGGCGAAGATCTTGGTGGTCTCAGGAGCGACGGAGGGTGGTCTGAAGTCGATGGCGATGAAGCTCCGAGTCGGCTCCGGCGAACTTCCGTTCAATGAGCAGAGAGGTTCCTGCAGGTGTTAGAGATAGAGCAGGAGCTCGTGCGTGCGCTCGTGGAGAAGTGAAGGTGATCGGAGAGGCCTAAGGGGTACTGAGGGCGTATGGTTAAGGAGCTCCGGCCAAATGGCGGAGCTGGAGATCGGGGTGATGTGATGTGCGTCGTCGGAGGTCGTGAAAGGTACCGCGAAGATGGGAGCTTCGACGCAAAGCTCGGCGGAATGCAATGGAGGCGTGGGAGTGACCGGAGGCGGAGAATAAAAAGCTAGAAATTCAAAGAAGAAATGAAGAGGAGATCGGAGAAGAATGGAGGGTTCACCTGGGGATTGGAACTCGTCGGGGAGTTCCAGGTCGTCGCTCGAAGGGCCGGTGGCTCCCTGAGCACGTGCAGCGTCGAGGAGGGCAGCTGCGATACAGCGGAGATGCCGTGGATCTCGCCGGAGAAGATGCCTCTCTTCGCTCGAAGAGACGGCCAATTGCTGTCACCAATCGAGAGCTCTAAGCTCGGGGGTTTCTCCTGTAATGGCGGATGGGCTGAAGTTCGCCGGTGCTCGAGTATTTATAGGAAGAAGGTCTCGGCAGGACTGGTGATGGGGCAAAGTTCATGGAGGTCGTGGAGCGTCTATGGTGGAGGTGGTGGCAAGTGGGGTAGCTGGCGAGGATGAGTTACGAGTGGGGAAGGTCGTGGGAGAGTTGGCGGATGGCGAAGGTGGCTGACGTGCGGCCGAAAATAGAAAGGGGACGCCCCTCCCGCAAGGCAGAGAACGTGGGAGAGAGGGGTGCCAGAGGTAGGAGACGAGGCCCTGGCCGTTGGATCTTGTGATCCAACGGCCTAGATCAAAGCGCGAAGGGACGTATAGGATTAGATCAAGGCGAGGTGATAAGAGGCCGTGATGGCGCCACGTGGAGTGAGATGGGCGAAGCGCGAGCGAGCGGCTGAGATCAAGTCAAGGCGACGCGATCTGAGGGTGCTGAAGCTGCCACGTGTCGTGGAGAGGCAGCGGCGCGAACGAACGGTTTGGATGAGGAGTTGAGGTTAATCGAAGGGACGAGGGGCGCCAAAGGAAGAGCGGCTGTGATGGAAGATCAGAGATGCGATCTAGCGGTGTACACGCCGCCACGTGGCGAGTTCTGGTGAGGGCGCTAACGGGTGGTTAGGATCGGAGGTGGAGATGATCAGATGGCCAAAAATTGAGACGTACGTGGAAGCAGCTAAGCCGTTGGATCTAGAGGGCAATCCAACGGCTGTGGCTGCGGGCGGATGAGGCAAGGGCAGCGGGCCACGTGGCTCAACCAGAGGGCGCCACGTGGCCTGCTGTGAATGGCTGGAAGAAAATATATGTGTAGAGAGAAGAGGGGGCCGAATTTGGAAAAACTCAAAACATGAAAGTTGTAGATCTCGATGAGATCTACAAGTTTCATGTTGACCAAAGATGGAGATGAGGTCAAGTATGATACAAAAATACAAAGATACAATTTATACATATATGTAGTATACAAAGTGGCCCAAAAACCCAACTTTCTCATACGAGCTCCAAATTGGATGAAATTAGTCTCATTTTAAAAGTCTTTTAATGTGGAGTATTCTAAGAGTGAGTAGACCTATATTGGAGTTTGTGTGAGGGTCTGATGAATCCACGATTCATCGCCTTTATTCTTTTATTTTAGCTTCAATTTCTTAGTCAAACACCTATAAATACCCATTAATTTCATAATTTTACCATTTTGCATGCATTTGTTAAAATTGCATTTTTAACACTTTTTATACATAAATAAAAGAATAAAGAAGAAAAGAAAAAGAAAAGAAAAATAAAGGATGTAGTTATGCAATAAATACAGACTGACCCAAACCCCGAGAGAAGGTCAAGACTTGATCTGATCGACCAGGAATAAAGTAGGGGGAGATAGGGTCGTTTGTCAGAAAAATTAAAAATATCTTGTAAATATTTTTCATGTATATTTGTACAAAACTTACATTATTTTATCTGTACATAATGTGACCTCAAACTAATTATTTTCGTAAATAAAAGTTGTAAATAAAATTGTGTTGTAAATAATAAAAATATTTGTAAAATAAAATATTGTATATATTGCAAATAATTACACCCAGAAAAGCCACAAAGTGATAATGGAAGCATCAATTCCGGCTCCACACAAGCTCAAATTGAACCAAACTCACTTCCATCGTACTATAAATTAAATATCTTTCAAATGGTTGTAGTTTCATTATTTTTGGAGTTACAGTTAAAAAGTCAGTTTTCTGGGGTGTTTTGTGCAGTTTTCCAATATATTTGATGAACATATTTATTTATATTTATTTTTATACATAATGTATATTGTAAATATTGTTTTCATTAAAAAACAAAATTAAAAAAATAAAAATTAAAAAAACTTTTATAAAAATTATTTTCTTATTTGCACCTATGTACATTATATTATATGTATATAATATATGTATACAACTAACTTCCTTAAATAAAAAAAGGCACCAAAAAAATAAAATATCTAACTTTAATTAATTAATTTAATTTAATTACGAATTTTGTATTTATATTTAATTATTTAATTCTTTATTTGATTTGATAACTTACCTTTTATGTAAAGATTTGATTTTGTGCCTTAAATAGCCACCATTAAGGTGGCTAATTGATTTTTGGAAAATATTTAATTTATTTATTTTAATTAATTACGAAAGTCGTTTTTAATTAATTATTTATTTTATTTATTCAATTATTTTATTTAATTAACCAATAAACACTTTCCTCATTTGTGAATATCTTCCATTTTTGATTTTTTTTCTCTTTAATGGGCTCCTCCTCCCTCATTCACACTTGATCGATCTTTGGCGGAGAGGAGCCCGATTTCCGAGAGGTTTCTTGTTGAAGAGGGTCCTAGCCTCCGATCCAGTCGGTGACAGCGACTTGAGCTTCGTCGAGGCCATCATGGCGTGTCCAAACTCCGAGGTGAGATCCATTTTATTCCCTGTCTTTTTCCCTAGGTAATCATAGATTTAGTTTTTGCGTAGGAGTAGTGAGTAGTTTTTAGATTAAAAATCTCAAAATTTTCACCACATATTTTCCGCCCGACGCCGATTTTTCACCTCATTTTCGTGTCCCTCCAGTTCCATTTCTACCTCACGCAACCTTCCACCTCCGACCACGTACGGTGGTCGGAGACACGGATCTCTCTCCCATTTCATTCTGATGACATGAAATCCGACGCGGTCGAGATGGATAAAATAATTCACAATTGTTGTCGTTGTTCTCAACCACTCGAATTGGTCAACGAGAAAAATTTATATTCAAACCACTTCAGATAAGATAAATCAATGAAAGCAAAGATAAGCGGTTTTTCGCTATTCTTTTTACCTGGTATAGCGACCAGGGTCGAACACAAGGAGCACAATTTAAAAACTAAGTAGCCAAATTTCAGAAGCTAATTTTTAGTGGTTTTTGAATTTTTAAATAGATGAACAGTCAACGAAAAGCTATGAAAATTTTATACAATGATGAGGCACATAACAAGAATATTCACAAATTTTCTAAGAATTTTTGGATGAATAAAAACATTTATTTGATCACAGAAGGCAAGCAAGTTTGAGTCTGAAAATGCGGGGCCAAATTGCAATTATTCAGAGTTTTTGCACTAAATAAACAACAGAGATAAAATGAGAGGGAAAATCGTGCAAGTTACCCAGTGGCACATGCCCAGCACATGATCTTGATTTGGAACAAGAGGCTTCTTGCAATTGTCAGAACTTCAGAGGGTATGTGTGCAATGTTTCCTTTTTTAATTACCCCCTAGGGCTTCTTCTTCGTTTCAGTTTCTCAAACCCAAATGGGGATCAAGGGGTGCCGCCGCCGCCCACGCGGAGGGCAGATCCGCGCGCGGGCTGGCGTTGATGGAGGCGCGGGCGACAAGAGGTGGATGGGGCCAGAGCGGTGCCGCGGAGATGCAGCTGCTGTCAACAAAGGAGGAGGAGCACGCGCCGGCGCTGCTGCGCGGGGCTGACGGAACGGGACAGTGCGGCGCCGCCACCTGCTGGAGTAGAGGCGGAGGTGCGGGAGCACAGGACCGCCGCAAGAGCGGCTTCGGGGCGCGAGGGGCAGCGGAACGCGCTGGCGGCGCGGTTCTGGAGGAGGAGGAGTCGGCGGCGGCGGGAGGCCAAGGGGCGGAGCCGGGGTCGGCCTGGAACGGGACGCGGGGAGGCCGCTGGTGGGGAAGGGACCTGCCGCGCTAGGAGGAGCGGTGGAGGGCCGCGAGGGGAACGCGGGGGAGATGCCGCCCTCGCATCGTTGGCGGGTCTGGGACGGCGCGGAGGGGTCGCGCCTGGGGCTGCTGCAAATTTTTTTCTTTTTTTTTCTTTTTTTTGTTTTTATTGTAAACAAATATATAAAAAGATTTTGTTTTTATTTTTTTATGTTATCCTGCAAAACAGAATGTTAAAAAAAACAACAACAATATATTTTTTTTGATTTGTTCCTACAAAACAGAAGTTAGAGAAAAAGGACAACAATAATAATTTTTTTATTATTTTTCTTTATTCCTTCAAAACAACCGTTAGAGAGAAAAGCAAAATTTTTTTGTGTTCTTTTTTTATACCTGCAAAAAAAATATTAGAAAAAAAAAGAAAAGCAATTTTTTTAATTCCTCCTACAAAAATAATTATGGGATAACAGGAAAAATGTTTTTTTGTATTTATACACAAAATGGATAGTGTGAACGGGTTCGGATCCGCGAAATGGGAGATAGATCCGTGTCTCCGACCACCGTACGTGGTCGGAGGTGGAAGGTTGCGTGAGGTAGAAATGGAACTGGAGGGACACGAAAATGAGGTGAAAAATCGGCGTCGGGCGGAAAATATGTGGTGGAAATTTTGAGATTTTTAATCTAAAAACTACTCACTACTCCTACGCAAAAACTAAATCTATGATTACATTGGGAAAAAGACAGGGAATAAAATGGATCTCACCTCGGGGTTTGGACACGCCATGATGGCCTCGACGAAGCTCAAGTCGCTGTCACCGACTGGATCGGAGGCTAGGACCCTCTTCAACAAGAAACCTCTCGGAAATCGGGCTCCTCTCCGCCAAAGATCGATCAAGTGTGAATGAGGGAGGAGGAGCCCATTAAAGAGAAAAAAATCAAAAATGGAAGATATTCACAAATGAGGAAAGTGTTTATCGGTTAATTAAATAAAATAATTGAATAAATAAAATAAATAATTAATTAAAAACGAATTTTGTAATTAATTAAAATAAATAAATAAAATATTTTTCAAAAATCAATTAGCCACCTTAATGGTGGCTATTTAAGGCACAAAATCAAATCTTTACATAAAAGGTAAGTTATCAAATCAAATAAAGAATTAAATAATTAAATATAAATACAAAATTCGTAATTAAATTTAATTAATTAATTAATGTTAGATATTTTATTTTTTGGTGCCTTTTTTTATTTAAGGAAGTTAGTTGTATACATATATTATATACATATAATATAATGTACATAGGTGCAAATAAGGAAATAATTTTTATAAAAGATTTTTTTAATTTTTATTTTTTTAATTTTGTTTTTTTAATAAAAACAATATTTACAATATACATTATGTATAAAAATAAATATAAATAAATATGTTCATCAAATATATAGGAAAACTGCACAAAACACCCCAGAAAACCGACTTTTTAACTGTAACTCCAAAAATTATGAAACTACAGCCATTTGAAAGATAATTTAATTTATAGTACGATGGAAGTGAGTTTGGTTCAATTTGAGCTTGTGTGGAGCCGGAATTGATGCTTCCATTATCACTTTGTGGCTTTTTCTGGGTGTAATTATTTGCAATATATACAATATTTTATTTTACAAATATTTTTATTATTTACAACACAATTTTATTTACAACTTTTATTTACGAAAATAATTAGTTTGAGGTCACATTATGTACAGATAAAATAATGTAAGTTTTGTACAAATATACATGAAAAATATTTACAAGATATTTTTTATTTTTCTGACAAACGACCCTATCTCCCCCCTACTTTATTCCTGGTCGATCAGGTCAAGTCTTGACCTTCTCTCGGGGTTTGGGTCAGTCTGTATTTATTGCACAACTACATCCTTTATTTTTCTTTTCTTTTTCTTTTCTTCTTTATTCTTTTATTTATGTACAAAAAGTGTTAAAAATGCAATTTTAACAAATGCATGCAATATGGTAAAATTATGAAATTAATGGGTATTTATAGGTGTTTGACTAAGAAATTGAAGCTAAAATAAAAGAATAAAGGCGATGAATCGTGGATTCATCATTCCCCTATACTTTACCTTTGCTAGTCCCTTAGCAAACACTTATTTGAAAAATAAGTGAAAACAAAAATAAAGAAAAGAAAAAGGAAAGAAGTTAGAATAATGTTGACTTTTAAGCTTATCTTCATAAAAATGTAGTTTGGAGCTCTGTCGGACCTTTTGATTATTAGTGTGTCGGAACTTTAATGGGATGTGGATTTAAAACCTAACAGACTCTAAGTTCCACAAGACTTCTATTCAGGTCTCCTCAACAGTCAGATCAGAACAAGTCTACATACACAAATTCTTAGGACTATGAAATCTTACTTGTATGGTGTAAGTGAATATAGCTCCTCATCTCAGAAGTAACAAAGAAACAGCCTATCAACAAGGTAACTCTAATCCCCCGGTCTAGCAACTCTTTCCTCGAGAAGTGGGGTATTCCCTTCTAAGTTCAAGTGCAACCGGCTCAGGAAGAGGGGGAATAAGAGGTATAGAATTTTGGGAGCTCAACCAGTATAGCTAAGTCTCCCGCTGCAAGCTTCATGAGATGGAATCCATGAGTCTTTAAGCTTTTGCTTATTTGCACTATATACATACTCCGGTGGGATTATCATTTTCTATCAGACCCACCATTTTTTTGGAGTTCTTTTTGCTTTTTGCTTTTTTTCAAGTGCATCTGTACAACATATCTACATGGTGCAGCATATATACAAGAAATTTTCCTCTTGAGCCAGTAGACTATCCCTCCTTTGAAGCTTTATTGCAACCCACAACTTCTGTCTTTAGACTTCATCACCACTAGACCAAGTTGAGACGCACTTCCTTCACTAGAAGAAGAAGAGAGGTTCCGCCTAGAAGTACTACCCTCATATGCTACCCCAAGCCAAAGGAAACTGCCTCCTCACCACCTCCTCCATGAAGAGCTACGTGTAAAGTGCATTGTCCAAGGTAAGCCACGGTCTGAAAGAATCATGCGTGTGTTGTTAAATATTCTACTTAGACTCATCAAGATGACATGTGAACATAGTCGTGTGGACCCAAAGAATTAAGTCACTAGGACCTGAAAAGTCTTAACTCCACATCTTATAAGGTTCCTCTGAAATTAAGTGGATTAAGGTCCAACTAAGCTCCATTCTTCAAATTTATTCAGACTTAGTTTAATTATCAAGACTATCCTGAAAAATGCACATGTCAATGCAAGAAAATATGTACAATGCGAAGAAAAATAAAAATCTTTTTGTGAAATCACTTTCAAAATTTTGAAATTTTTATGGATTTTTGAAAAATGATGCACATGCAAAAGGTTTTTTTTTTGCAAATAGTCAGAGATATCTACAAGTCTATACAATTTTTTTTAAAAAAAGATAAAGGTTAGGGATTATATACACCTATTTACAAAGGAGTGAGTCAATTATTTACAAGAGTCATGAGACAGGATTTACAACTTGAGTAATTTATACAAGCATAAACATAGTTGGTTTTTTTTAGTTTTTTTATTTCTTTTTTTTTAATTAATTAATTTTTTTGTGATGCATATATTCCTCAAATTTATTTGAAAATAATTTTACAAATAATTTTCAAAACTATAGTCCAAAATATTTTTTCACACAATTTTACAATCATTTACAATCATTAGAAAATATTTTGCAAACATTTTTCAAACAGTATATATAGATTTTTCAAAATAATTTTTCAACCATTTTTCCAAACATTTGCAAATAGTTTTACAAAATCTTTTTTTTTCAATCAAAGAGAAAAATTTTTACAAGGCGCAAACTTTTTACAAAGGTTGAAAATATTTTTCAAACATTTTTCAAATGATTTTCAAAATATTTTTCAAATAGATTTTCAAACTACTTTCAAAATATTTTCCAAAATATTTTAACCTGATTTATTAGTCAGTATGTACAAGAAAAATTTTGAGGAACTTTCTGCATCTCTTTATTGCTTTTTTTAGTATTTACATGGTATATTAGCCATATTAAAAATATGAAAGTATGAGTTATGGCTAAAGTATATATACAATATATACGACACCCCCCTATACTTAGCTCGAACTATGTCCTCATAGTGATCAAAGAGCTGGAAATAAAGACATAACTCGTGCTTCGTATAGAAAAGTGAGAAGAATAGTATACTACAACGACGAGTAAAAGAATAAAATCAATAGAAGTCGGTGATCCCCCTATACTTAGGATCAAGTAATCCTAAGTATAGAAGACTGTACACAAGGGGAAAACCGAGGAGATGAATATATAAAGTCTACCTCCCCTATACTTAGGGTAAAATATCCCTAAGTATAGGCAGCAAAACATAGGTATAAAGAATCAAAAGAATAATCACAAGTCTGACACCCCCTATACATAGGGTAAAGTATACCCTAAGTATGGAATGATCAGGAGATGAACAAGGGATGTGAGAAAGTGGATGTATGATATGGACAGATGGATCTATACAGATGTGATCATTGTTGAGGTGTCTCTCAACGAGCGCTAACGTTTACGCCCCTAGCTGGGTGCAAATGCTAGGACAACGCCGTATCGAGGTTCAGGACGACATCTGTCAGGCGAATACCGTACTGTCGTTGCAGTCTCGGTGGGAGAACAACAACGAGGTCAACAGAGTCAAGAGAGTAAATGATAACACCCAGATAAACAGTCAGACGGGTGTTTGCTACCGGGTAAAGATATGTGCAGATGAAGTCAGGCTCCGGTAGCACAAAAGAAATCGTCGGCTCAAGATCTGTATGGAGTGAAAGGGCAGAACCGAAGAAGTTGAACGTGGAGAAAGAAGGATCAGTCAGTGAATCCTCCACGTCAATCACCGTCTCAAATAGATATGGAAGATCATGATCTGGAGACTCACTACGAAGGCAGATATCCAATGCATGGAATGTAGACAAATCAGTGAAATCATCGAATACCTCAAAGATCGGGTCATCCTCGCGAGGGTCGTCGAGGAGAAAAACATCAAACTCATTAGTACAAATATCAGAAGACTCGGTCTCGTGATCCATCAGATCGGATACACTCCGAGAAAGTGAAACCGAGTTTATATGATCCATGGCATCCTCCCGCAGATAACCCTCGGGGAGTAATGCCGAATCATCAGGGAACTTGGGATCAATGCTGTCGTAAATCAGGTCCTCCAAAAATATATCGACCTCATCAAATGGGAGGACACAAGGCTCAAATACGGGACTATCAAGGTCTGTCGAATGAAAAATCGGTCCCTCATCAAGCTTGCTTTGCTGAGATGGATCCAAGTATATTCCCGAATCTGAGAAGATCTCCTGAAGACAAGACACTGAATCAACTGTGTATGGATACTGAAATGACTCTAAGGATGGCTGAAATGTGGGCTCCTCCTGTATCTCTTGGGATCCTAGCAGATCTAGAATCGAAGAATCTTCTATGTGAAAGAGCGGGACTGGCTTAAAATCTGATTGTAAATTCATTTGGTCCTCAACCAATATCCGGCTCTGAGAACTCACAACAATAGGCAACACATCCATCAAATGAGAAGTATCAGCATCCATATCCTCTGATCGGTGTGTGATGTTTGAATCACAATGATGCGTCACACACTCAACTGTTGTCATCTCTCCCTCATGTGTTGTCCTGAATAAATCATCTTGTGAATATGGAGTATCTGAAAGTGAATCCAAGATGGTCTCAATTAAATCTAGGTCAGGACTGTGGTGTGAACCACCATACGAGGTAATGACATATGCAATCTGCTCTGCGGTCCTCCCCCCCATGGCGATATGGATAAGGTCAGTCATCGAAAATCCGTGATCTGGAAATCACCTCAAAAGTTCTCGTAACCTCAACCATGTATCTATTAATGGCTTCTGGGGGTTAACTGAAAAATCGCGAATACAAGACCGCATCATCTCGGCTCTAAGTCGGGGGTAAAATTTTTGCAAAAACAATGATCGTAAATCTCCCCACGTAGCAATCTTCCTTCCCAATCGTCTGTGCCAAGTCTTGGCTCTACTCTGAAGTGTGAATGGGAAGATGATTAACATCAAGTCCTCAGAAGTGATATCAGAATATGATCGTGATCCACAAAAATCCTCAAACTCATCGATATGCAAATAGGGTTCCTCGTGCAATTCCCCAGAAAATTTTGGCAGTAGATCAATGAACTCCAAATCCAAAATGAATGGTCTCAAAGTAGAAGCGGAACGTACTTCTTGATTATGGTTTTCATCCATCATCATAGGATAGAAGTCATGTAAAGCATGTAACTGCACCCTATGATTGTCTATGGGATGCACTCTCATCTCAACAAGGTGAACACCCGGGTCTCGTATTTGGTCAATCTGGTATCCTCGGGTTTCACTCACAGCATATCCCGAATGGGAGGGTAGGTAGGGAGAAAATGAGAAATCGGGCGGAGTTCCGACCTCCCAAGAGAGTGGACGAGAATGATGGGCATGAAGATAAGAAGCCGCGAAATCGGGCTGGAATGGAATGTGACCCATCATGAATAGAGGGAAATGAAGGGAGGGAGGGTGGGATAGAGGAAGAAGGTGACTGCTAATGATTTAAAGAATGCTCGTAACCGACTCACACCAAAGACATTCAAAACACAAAGCAAACCCCCAGTTCACCAACTCAACACAAATCTGACCGTGAGAGTTCGGTCTTTATCTTTTCAATTAAGAGTTAGGTGATCAAACAAAAGTTATACAAACACTTAGGAGACTTGAATAGGATTTGGGCACTACTCCTTAGTGTGTACGCGAGCAATTAAAAACGCAGACAATGAGGGGGTTTCTCTCCCAATACAATGAGGAATTGGTTACGTTTAATTTTAGAAGTCAAGTTCAATTAGCAGCCCCATTTTTTAATTTTTGATTTTTCTATTTTTTTGGAAATTTTTTTTCAGAAAATAATGCCTAACGAGCTTTTTGATTTCCTCTTTAATTGATTTGAGTCCAAAAACAAGGGGAGGAAGTCGAAAAAAGCCAGTGCACGGTCAAACACAATGATGCATGCAGAGATAGAAAATGCGTACCTTACTCCAGCACTCTACATGCAATATGATCCGCGCATAAAATTAAAGACAGAATATAAACTAACTATATGATGCACGAAGAACTTGGCCTTAGACAAGCAACTTCCATTGATCGTGAAGAACAATAGTTAGCTACCTAATCGAGTCCGGAGTCCGATCTTGAGAGTCACTCGGTGCCCGCCACAACGGGTCCTGCCAGCGCTGTATGTGACTCCTCACGGCACGTGGTCTCAAATCCAATTAAACTAACTTTTTCAGTGAATTTTAGTAAGGTCCAAATACGTTCTATAGGAATAGATATTCTATTAGGTGTTGGGCCTTAGAAATTTTACGTCACAATCAATCAAAATTCCTACGTCTAGGGGCTAAAACTGCGAGAATCAAGTAGTAAGTTATGGCGTGAAATCAAAAACACGGAAAACAGCGGTGAGGTCCCCCAAGTGCACCGGCACTTGGCGAAACAGACCCCGAGGAAAGTCCAAGTCCACAGGTTCAAAGTCCTAAATTATTACAAGAATAATTGTTCTCTCAAATAAAAAAAATCTTCTTCTCCTCCATGCTCTTCTTCTTGTGCGGGTCCTCCAAATAGTAAACTCCAAGTCGTCCAAGAAGTACCTCGCACAAAAATCAAAGAGAGAAGGTCAGAAAGCAATTATGATATAGAGAGACAAGATAGAAAAATGACTACAAAGTCGTGCTCCCCGGCAACGGCGCCATTCTGATGACACGAAATCCGACGCGGTCGAGATGGATAAAATAATTCACAATTGTTGTCGTTGTTCTCAACCACTCGAATCGGTCAACGAGAAAAATTTATATTCAAACCACTTCAGATCAGATAAATCAATGAAAGCAAAGATAAGCGGTTTTTTGCTATTCTTTTTACCTGTTATAGCGACCAGGGTCGAACACAAGGAGCACAATTTAAAAACTAAGTAGCCAAATTTTAGAAGCTAATTTTTAGTGGTTTTTGAATTTTTAAATAGATGAACAATCAACGAAAAGCTATGAAAATTTTATACAATAATGAGGCACATAACAAGAATATTGACAAATTTTCTGAGAATTTTTGGATGAATAAAAACATTTATTTGATCACAGAAGGCAAGCAAGTTTGAGTCTGAAAATGCGGGGCCAAATTGCAATTATTCAGAGTTTTTGCACTAAATAAACAACAGAGATAAAATGAGAGGGAAAATCATGCAAGTTACCCAGTGTCACATGCCCAGCACATGATCTTGATTTGGAACAAGAGGCTTCTTGCAATTGTTAGAACTTCAGAGGGTATGTGTGCAATGGTTCCTTTTTTAATTACCCCCTAGGGCTTCTTCTTCGTTTCAGTTTCTCAAACCCAAATGGGGATCAAGGGGTGACGCCGCCGCCCACGCGGAGGGCAGATCTGCGCGCGGGCTGGCGTTGATGGAGGCGCGAGCGACAGGAGGTGGATGGGGCCAGAGCGGTGCCGCGGAGATGCAGCTGCTGTCAACAAAGGAGGAGGAGCACGCGCCGGCGCTGCTGCGCGGGGCTGACGGAACGGGGCGGTGCGGCGCCGCCACCCGCTGGAGTAGAGGCGGAGGTGCGGGAGCACAGGACCGTCGCAAGGGCGGCTTCGGGGCGCGAGGGGTAGCGGAACGCGCTGGCGGCGCGGTTCTGGAGGAGGAAGAGTCGACGGCGCCGCGCGCGGCCACCTGGCGGCAGGCGGGCGGCTGTCGGGCGCGCGGTCGCGGGAGGCCAAGGGGCGGAGCCGGGGTCGGCCTGGAATGGGATGCGGGGAGGCCGCTGGTGGGGAAGGGGCCTGCCGCGCTAGGAGGAGCGGCGGAGGGCCGCGAGGGGAACGCGGGGGAGATGCCGTCATCGCACCGTTGGCGGGTCTGGGACGGCGCGGAGGGGTCGCGCCTGGGGCTGCTGCAAATTTTTTTTCTTTTTTTTTGTTTTTATTGTAAACAGATATATAAAAAGATTTTGTTTTTATTTTTTTATGTTATCCTGCAAAACAGAATGTTAAAAAAAACAACAACAATATTTTTTTTTGATTTGTTCCTACAAAACAGAAGTTAGAGAAAAAGGACAACAATAATAATTTTTTTATTATTTTTCTTTATTCCTTCAAAACAACCGTTAGAGAGAAAAGCAAAATTTTTTTTGTGTTCTTTTTTTATACCTGCAAAATAAATATTAGAAAAAAAAAGAAAAGCAATTTTTTTAATTCCTCCTGCAAAAATAATTATGGGATAACAGGAAAAATATTTTTTTTGTATTTATACACAAAATGGATAGTGTGAACGGGTTCGGATCCGCGAAATGGGAGATAGATCCATGTCTCCGACCACCGTACGTGGTCGGAGGTGGAAGGTTGCGTGAGGTAGAAATGGAACTGGAGGGACACAAAAATGAGGTGAAAAATCGGCGTCGGGCGGAAAATATGTGGTGGAAATTTTGAGATTTTTAATCTAAAAACTACTCACTACTCCTACGCAAAAACTAAATCTATGATTACCTAGGGAAAAAGACAGGGAATAAAATGGATCTCACCTCGGGGTTTGGACACGCCATGATGGCCTCGACGAAGCTCAAGTCGCTGTCACCGACTGGATCGGAGGCTAGGACCCTCTTCAACAAGAAACCTCTCGGAAATCGGGCTCCTCTCCGCCAAAGATCGATCAAGTGTGAATGAGGGAGGAGGAGCCCATTAAAGAGAAAAAAAATCAAAAATGGAAGATATTCACAAATGAGGAAAGTGTTTATTGGTTAATTAAATAAAATAATTGAATAAATAAAATAATTAATTAATTAAAAATGAATTTCGTAATTAATTAAAATAAATAAATAAAATATTTTCCAAAAATCAATTAGCCACCTTAATGGTGGCTATTTAAAGCACAAAATCAAATCTTTACATAAAAGGTAAGTTATCAAATCAAATAAAGAATTAAATAATTAAATATAAATACAAAATTCGTAATTAAATTAAATTAATTAATTAAAGTTAGATATTTTATTTTTTTGGTGCCTTTTTTATTTAAGGAAGTTAGTTGTATACATATATTATATACATATAATATAATGTAAATAGGTGCAAATAAGGAAATAATTTTTATAAAAGATTTTTTAATTTTTATTTTATTAATTTTGTTTTTTTTAATGAAAACAATATTTACAATATACATTATGTATAAAAATAAATATAAATAAATATGTTCATCAAATATATAGGAAAACTGCACAAAACACCCCAGAAAACCGACTTTTTAACTGTAACTCCAAAAATTATGAAACTACAACCATTTGAAAGATAATTTAATTTATAGTACGATGGAAGTGAGTTTGGTTCAATTTGAGCTTGTGTGGAGCCGGAATTGATGCTTCCATTATCACTTTGTGGCTTTTTCTGGGTGTAATTATTTGCAATATATACAATATTTTATTTTATAAAAATTTTAATATTTACAACACAATTTTATTTACAACTTTTATTTACGAAAATATTTAGTTTGAGGTCACATTATGTACAGATAAAATAATGTAAGTTTTGTACAAATATACATGAAAAATATTTATAAGATATTTTTTTATTTTTCTGACAAACGACCCTATCTCCCCCTACTTTATTCCTGGTCGATCAGGTCAAGTCTTGACCTTCTCTCGGGGTTTGGGTCAGTCTGTATTTATTGCATAACTACATCCTTTATTTTTCTTTTATTTTTCTTTTCTTCTTTATTCTTTTATTTATGTACAAAAAGTGTTAAAAATGCAATTTGCTTAAAAACAGTGCAAATTGATAAATTTACAAGGGGAATTTTTGTGTATTTTAGTGTACAGAGGTTCTAAGGCTTTATTGATAAATTTACAAGGGGAATTTTTGGCTTCTTATTTAAATGCAAATGCACTGCTAAAATGTATGCTTTATGTATGTATGCATGAATGCTATTTATGCATTATAAGGGGAAATATGCCTCTATTTACTCGGGAACAAGGCTCTATTTTTTACTTTTGAAGTGATGAATCACAGATTCATCAACCCCCTATACTTAAACCTTGCTCGTCCCCGAGCAACTAAATGAAATGCAAGAGTGAAATGATTTTGGGTTCCATACCAAGGTCATGAACAAAAGTTAAAAATAGAGCTTGACTCGACCTTTGGATTAATTATGTGTCGGAACCTTATTGGGATCTGAGTTTAAGACCTAACAGACTTCAAGTTCCACAAGTCTTCTATTCAAGACGCCTCAACACACCAGATCAGAACAAGTCTACATACACAAACTCTAATGACCATGAATCTTTCCATGCAGTGTAAGTGATATATGACTCCCCACCTCAGAAGTAACAAAGAAACAACCTCCCCCAACCTGGTAACTCTAATGCCTCGGTCTAGCAACTCTTTCCTCGAGAAGCGGGGTATTCCCTTCTAAGTTCAAGTGCAACCGGCTCAAGAAGAGGGGGAAGAAGTATAGACTTTTAGGAGCTCAGCCAGTGTAGCTAAGTCTCCCGCTGCAAGCTTCATGAGATGTAACATGGGGACCATAAGCTTTTGCTTTTCTTGACTACATACACTCCGATGGGGTTATTAAATTTTCAATCCGACCCACCACTTCTTTGGAGTTCTTTTTGCAATTTTTTTTACAAGTACCTCTGTACAACATATCTACATGGTGCAGCATATATACAAGAAATTTCCTCTTGAGCCAGTAGACTATCCCTCTTTTGAAGCTTTATTGCAACCCACGGCTTCTGTTTTTAGCCTTCATCACCACTAGGCCAAGTTGAGACGCACTTCCTTCACTAGAAGAAGAAGAGAGGTTCCGCCTAGAAGTACTACCCTCATATGCTACCCCAAAGCCAAAGGAAACTGCCTCCTCACCACCTCATCCCGTGGAGAGCCATGTGTAAAGTGCTGGTGCACATCAAGCCATTGTCTCTAAGAGTCATGTGTGTGTTGTTAAGTGCTCTACTCAGGCTCATCAAGATGACATAAGAACATAGACTTGCAGACTTAAAGAATTAAGTCACCTGACCTGAAAATCTTAACTCCAGTTCCTATAAGGTTCCTCTGAAATTAGGATTGTAGGGGGGGGGGGGGGGGGGCGATGGGGGTGGGGGCCTTTGCTGAAGGGCATCACAAGTAAGGGAGGGGCTTCATCGGGAGATTGCGGGGGAGCGATGGGGGTAGGGGGCCTTTGCTGATGGCAGCATGGCGAGGGGCAACTTTTAATCGATGGTTAGGGGGGGCTTGATGGAGGGGCTGAAGGCGGTGGGTCGAGCTTCCACCGAACAACAATCTTTAGTTTGTAATAATATACATAGTATCATATTTTACAAGAGTATTATTTTTGTTTTATACAAGTAAAATATTTAATTTTTTTTCAATTTTTACCCACCGTACTTATTGCATAATATATAAAAAAATACGCGAAAATACGCAAAAGTACGAGCTATGGGTAAAGTATATATGTAATATATACACGCCCCCCTATACTTAGCGTGTGCTATGTCCTCAGAGCACGAAAGCGACTAAAAAGACATAGCTCGGGCTAAGCGTAGGAGAGCTAAAATAACAAAAAGTATAGAAGTCGTACCGCCCCCTATACTTAGGCTCTGGTAGCCTAAGTGTAGAAGAAGATCAGAAATGGGGCAGACGAGGGAAAGATGAGAAGTGGATGAATGTATACAAGGCGGCCATCAATCCCCCTATACTTAGGCTCAGGTCAGCCTAAGTATAGGACGGAAGTGGGTATGAGGACCAATGTGATCTGAAGAATGTACAAAAATCGACTCAAGTGACTCCTCCCCCCTATACTTAGGATCTGGTCATCCTAAGTATAGTCCAAGATAGTGATGTAATGAGACGGGGATGAGTTACTAGAGTCGCGGGAGAAAGGATAGGATGTACAAAAATGATGATATATACAGATGAGTCGGTCTGAATCTTTCGAGATACTGCGGATGGCTGGAGTTCACTGCTGCAAGGTCTCATACGCGGCTCGAGGTGTATCTGTTGTATCTGTCTCGCGCATGAATACAATCTCCTCAACATGGACTAACTGCTCATTGGATTCGACGAAGTGCTTCAGCAGCTGTCCATTCACTAGGAATGTCGGTGCGTCATCTGCGAGATCTGAGATCTTGACACATCCACTATCATGCACCGTACGGACGACAAATGAGCCTGTCCACTTAGACTTCAACTTGCCTTGGAAAATCTTCAGCCTAGCATTGAACAACCATACCTTCTGTCCAGGAACAAAGGTCTTTCGTCTGATATATCTATCATGCCAACGCTTCACCTTGTCCTTGTACACCAAACTGTTGTCGTATGCGCGGTTTCTGACTTCCACAAGCTCATTCAGATCCATGTCTCTCTGCTTCTGTCCCAGGTGTGTGTTCCAGTTGACCTTCTTGATTGCCCATTCTGATTTGTGCACTAACTCTGCGGGCAAGTGGCACAGCTTTCCGAATACCATTCGGAATGGGGAGGTGCCTAACGGTGTCTTGTAAGCCGTCTTATACGCCCAGAGGACTTGATCCAAGATCTGAGACCAGTCCTTCCTGTCTGGGCGGACAAGCTTCTGCAATATGGTTTTCACCTCCCTATTTGACACCTCAACCATACCATTGGTTTGTGGGTGGTAAGGACTCGCGACACAGTGTTCAATGCCGTAATCCTTCAGGAGTTTCTTCACCTCCCGATTCACAAAGTGGCTACCCCCGTCTGATATCATCATTTTGGGGATCCTGAACCTAGAGATGACGTGATCTCTAATGAATTTACAGACAGTCCTGCTATCTGCGGCTCGGGTTGGGATAGCCTCCACCCATCTGGACAGATAGTCTACCGCAAGAAGGATATATTCGAACCCGTGGCTTACAGGGAATGGGCCCATGAAATCGATGCCCCAAGCGTCAAAGACATCACAAATGATGACCGGCTGCATTGGCATCTCATCCTTGGAACCAACGGTTCCTCCCATTCTCTGGCAAACTGGACATGACTTCGCGAAGGCGGTGGCATCGCGAAACAGAGTCGGCCAGTAGAAGCCACACTGAAGTACCTTCCATGCGGTCCTCTTCCCGGAGTGGTGTCCTCCTGCCTCCAAGCTGTGGCATAAAGAAAGGACACTCTGGTATTCCTCCTGAGGAATACATCGTCTCCAGACACAATCCGGTCTTTCGAAGAAAAGGATCGAATCCTCCCAATGGTAGTGTCTCGCGTCCGACTTTAGTCGGTCGATTTGGATCTTGGGCCAATCTTCGGGAACTTTCTTGGAGACAAGATAATTCACGATATTGGCGTAACATGGGAGTGAGTCGATAAAAAAAAATCGACTCGTCAGGGAAGGAGTCTCGAATTGGTAAAACCTCGGAAGTATTAAGATCTTCGAGACGAGAAAGATGATCGGCCACTACGTTCTTCTTTCCAGGTTTATCACGGATGTCCAAATCAAACTCCTGGATAAGTAAAATCCAACGAAGAAGACGCGCCTTCGTGTCCTTCTTCTCCATCAAATACCGTAGTGCCGTGTGGTCACTGAACACAGTTACCTTGGATCCAATTAGGTGAGATCTGAATTTGTCCAAGGCAAACACTACCGCAAGCATTTCCTTCTCTGTAACTGTATAGTAACACTGAGCAGTATCAAGCACTTTGCTTGCGTAGTGAATTGCAAATGGGACGTCATCTCTTCTTTGTCCCAACACAGCCCCAATAGCATAGTCTGAGGCGTCCGTCATGATCTCAAAAGGTAGAGACCAATCTGGGGCTTGTAGGATGAGTGCGTCCATGATCATTCCTTGCAAAAGCTTAAAGGCCTCAAGACATTTGTGATCAACAATAAACTCCATGTCCTTGCCTAAAAGCTCAGTTAGCGGCCGGGCAATCTTAGAAAAATCCTTAATTAACATCCGATAAAATCCAACATGCCCGAGGAACGACCGCAACTGCTTTACGTCGGTTGGTGGCTGGAGTCGTCTGATCACATCCACCTTGGCAGGGTCAACCTCCATTCCTCTCTTGGAGATGACATGCCCCAACACTATGCCCTCCGTCACCATGAAGTGACTTTTCTCCCAGGAGAGCATCAGATTAACCTCACAACATCTTTTGAGGACTCGGTCCAGATTCCTAAGACAGGAATCGAAAGAATTGTCGTGGACCAAGAAGTCATCCATGAAGACTTCCGGGAATTCGCCGACCATTTCGGCGAATACAGCAATCATGCACCTTTGAAAAGTACCTGGAGCATTGCATAGCCCAAAAGGCATGCGCCTGAAAGCATAGGTACCAAAGGGGCATGTAAATGTGGTTTTTTCCTGGTCCTCTGGAGCTATGGCTACTTGATTGTAGCCTGAGAACCCATCTAGGAAGCAGAAGAACTCTTTTCCCGCTAATCTTTCTAAAATCTGATCAATGAACGGTAGGGGGAAATGATCCTTCTTCGTTGCGGCATTCAGGCATCTGTAATCCACACAGACGCGCCACGACGTGGTTACTCTCGTCACGATCTCCTCTCCGTCCTCGTTGGTGTTCGTCTGAATTCCCGACTTCTTTGGGACAACACGGATTGGGGCCACCCACTTAGAATCGGAGATTGGGTAAATGAAACCCGCGTCGCACCATTTTTCTATCTCTTTTTTCACGACCTCTCGTAAATTTGGATTCAACTGGCGTTGGAATTCACGAGAGGGTTTGGCTTCATTCTCCAAGTATATATGGTGCAAACACAGAGCGGGATTTATCCCGTGGAGATCGAAAATGCTCCAGCCTATCGCCTTGCGGTTATTTTCCAGGATCTCTAGCAAGCGAGATTCCTGCTCCTCGGTCAATTTCGAACTGATGATGACCGGAAATTTCTTGTCTTGGTCCGCAAGGAAGGCATACTTTAAAGTTGTGGGTAAGAGTTTGAGCTCCGGAATAGTGTGATCGTCTAAGAAATCTGGCTCAATCTGATCTGGCTCAGTGTTGGAAGTGGCTGGATCGTTTTCTGTGATGGCTGCCACCAATTTCGGCTCTGGAGTCAGATCGTCAAAGGTCTCCATACAATCGGCAAACGCCTCGTCCGACTCGTCATCCTCATCTTCCGATTGTCCTAGAGATGTAAGGACTGACAGGCCCAACTGGGCCTCTACATCATGAAGATGTAGGGCGATGCAGGCTCAGATCTATACTCGTTCCTGAGGATCTCGTAGACTGACTTATGCACTGGATCATCTTAGGAGGAGATGGACATATCGGTGCTGGCTGGGTTCTGTCTCCATGGCCCAACTAAGGCTACATACTCGCAGTCTGTTCCGGTAGAAGAGTACTCGGTGCTGGATTCTGAATCCGGTCTCTGCCATCTTGTCTGCTTCATTTCAAGTTCCTCATCTCCGCCTGGAGTTTGAAACTGAATCTTCCCATTCTTATAATCAAATAAGGCCCCTGCTGTTCTGAGGAAGGGCCTACCTAAAATGATCTGGGAATCTCTCCAATTACGAGGGGTCTCCATATCCAGGACAGTGAAGTCCACCATGTATTCTTGCCCCTCGACTTTGATCACAATGTTCCTTAACTCTCCTTGGGACCTCTTGGTTGATTTGTCAGCAAACTGTAGCAAAGCTCTAGATTTCCTAAGAGGTCCGAGATTAAGCCGCTCATAGAGGGCTGTAGGCATCAGATTGATGGAGGAACCATTGTCCAGGAGAGTGCGTGCAAACGCGATGTCATCAACATGACTCACTACATAATGTGCATCCATGTCTCTTCGTTTTCTAGGAAACGAGTTCTTTATTGCACAAGTCGTGGCTACTGACAAAACATGTTTCTCAACACGGCTTTTGATTTTCCTGCTAACCCTAGTAGGTGTGCATCTCACCTTAAGGTATTTTTGGAATGTAGGGGTCATTTCCACGAACTTGTCAAAGGGGATTGTGACCTTGATGTGTTTATTGCAGAACTCTGCCATTTCAGGGTCATCTTTTTGGATTTTTTTGGTTTTCTTCTTTCCATCCTTAAGAGCTCGGGGGAAAGGGATTATTGACTCCAACTCATGTTTGGAAATTGAAAGATTCTCATTAAGATCATGAACTGAGTTATTTGCATGACTCTGACTCTGAAACAAATTAGGACTCTGACTCTGAAACAAACTAGGACTCTGACTCTGATGAAAATGCTGAGGCGAAACCGGTGTTGCTTCTTCCGCGACTGTTGGACAATCCTCCTCAGATGGAGGTGCGGGCTCTTCATCGGTTCTGTCGGACTCCATGCGGATGCGAGAATGCTGCTTTGAGGACTCAGGTGTCCTCTTCTTCTGCCGGCGATGGTGGTGGTGCTCCTCCTTTTCTTCCTCCGAGTTCTCCTCAGGTAGAGTCTCGGAGGCTCCTTCCTTCTGCGCCCGTGCCCGATCAGGTCTGGTCACGGTACTTCCGCTCCTGAGGGACATATGATTTACATTATCGTACGAAAGGATCTCATGTTCAGATAAATAGTTATCTGAATAATATACCTGATCTCGAGGTCGGTTCTGGCCATGGTGTAAGCTGTTTGGGTTGGCCTGAACCTGTGCGGGAATTGGGGTCTTTGGCGCCATCTGTTGGTCCTGGGTACGAGAGACCCGATTGATGTCGGTTCTCATGTCCAGGTAATCATTCTGCATCTGTTGGACCCTATCAGACAGGGTCTGGATCGCCAAGGTGAGAGACTCCAATTCGGTGGGCTGGGCTGACTGCTGTGCGGATGAGGTTCGGTAGTGGCCCTGCTGGCCATGCCGATACTGCTGCTGCGGGTGTGACGGTGCTGGGCCCTGCTGATATGTGCGCTGCTGCTGCTGGTATCCTTGTTCTGGTCTGGACTGAAAGCGCGGCGTAGGAACGGGCCTGGTTTCTTGGTAGGCTGGGGATGTGTGGTGTGACTGATCCTTCCCCATCTCGGCTTGCCTAACAATCGGATCACGGCTATACCAAAGCCCATTGATCTTGTACACTTGCGGAGGCTCCTCGTATCCTGTCTCCACTTGTGGGGGTGCGTGCTGGTTCTGCTGGGTGTACGTCTGATTCCAGCTACTCTGAGACCCCGGTGCCTGTTCCTGTACAAGATGGACTCGATGTACAGGGGCATGTGGTGCAGAAGGGGTAGGTAGCTTTATCTTAGCTACCTTCTCAGAAAGTTCCTCCACTTGCTTCGGTAGGCGCGAAAGAGACTCCAGTTCCGCAACTCTCTTGTGGATCTGCTCGACCATGGTAAGCTTGTCGGCAATCATCCCCATGCTGGGGATGAGGTCCTCAGTCAGATCCGCTACAGTCCTTCGTGTTGTCTCATTGGATAGGATTGAGGGAGACAACTGATAGGCCCTGGTGGCCTGCGACCTGCCGGTTTCCGCCATCTGCTCCAGGATCTTCCATACGGCGTGCTCATTTTTGTTCAGATAGCATCCTCCACAGGCGGCACTGACTAACCCCTGCATCTCTGGGGTTAGACCACAGAACAAGGTCTGGACTAAGATCGCCTTTGAAATGCCGTGGCAGGGGCATTTCTGTACTAAATCATTGAACCTATCCCAAGCGTCATGGAAAGGTTCACTGGGTCCTGGGCAAAGCTGGCGATCTTCGTTCTCATCTGGTTTGTCCTACTGAGAGGGTAGAACTTTTTCAAGAATAGGTCCTTGAACTACATCCAGGTATTGCATACCACCCCTAAGTTTTTCAGCCAATGAGCAGCCTTATCACCTAAGGCAAAAGGGGTGGCCTTCAGCCGAATATAATCTTGGCCAATATTGGGATGGCTAAGATTGTTGCACACCAACTCGAAGTCACGGAGGAAAGTGTATGGTTCTTCATTTAGGTTTCCGTTGAACTTCGGAAGCAGACTAAGGAAGTGGGGCTTCAGCTCAAATGCCTGGGCGGGAACTGCGGGTGCCAACCAGTTCTGAATCTCGTTCTCCGTCGGGTTATAGGTATCGACCATTGGTCGGTCGATTCCTCCTGCTACTATAATCTGTCCCATCCGCGCCGTGAGATCTGCATTCTTCTGTTCGGCTTCAGCGAGGCGAGCAAGAATCTGTCGTATTTGTTCCTCATCCGGTGGTACTTTTGGCGGCATCTTCCTCTAGTCCTGGGGGAAAGTAAGGTTGATGTCAGAGGATAAATCAAGGAAAGGATTACCGAGGCGATGATCTTCCTCGATAATCTCGGAGGAGATGAAAGGGTTGGTTTGAGAGTAACCAACCTGAGTATGAGGGAACCAAGACTCAAGAGGGTCATGAGTCCTGGGTGGTCCAAGGTGCGCTTGGGCCGATGAAGACGAGTCGCTTGGGGGACTCATAGAGAGATCGGTGAATAACGCGTCGAGATCTCCCCAGTTACTCATTTTGATGTGGCGAGAAGAAGATAGGGTTTTACTCCTACCTGAAGCAAGCAAAATCAATTCAAAACCCTGGGTTCATACTCAACACAGTGAAGGACTCGAAATCGAGTCTGATTAATCTCGTAAATTTTAAGTGTGATTGTTCAAACAAGATAGCAAGGATTACGCAGCCTATAGGGAAGTCGGCTTAGAGCCGGATGCGTCTTCCCTGTTTATCATGTCGCCTAAGATACCGCCGATCCTCCCTTTCTTCGCTCCTATCCGGAGTTGGGGACTCAATGACGTGCCCCTATCTACCTGCAAGCAGGCGGAGGCTGACAAAGCTAGGCCTTGTCGCAGAGTACCGCTGGTTCGCCCCTATCTACCTGTGAAGGCGGAGGCTACTTGGTACTTGTCAATGAGCTTAAAAGTATCCCACTCGTGATATTTGCTAAGATCAGTTGGCTCGTGATATGGAAGGCGGGGATTTGGGCTCTGCCTTAAGGTGTTCACACACACTCAAGTACCCTCACTCAGCCTGAAAACAGAGTCGGTGATTAATCTCCCGCAAACAATTTTCAAATTTTATTCTTTTTTTTGGTCAATAATGTTTAGCAGTCCCGATTTTAAGTTAAGTTATCACTGATTAAGTCCACCACACAGCACGCCTATCGGACAGTCCCAATTTCCGTTTAATTAAATGTGAAAATCAGAGGGAGAAATCGAGAAAAGCCGATGCAAGATAAAGCAATGATGCTATGCTGAGTTCAGGAGACTTACAGTGATCCCTTCGCTTTTTTATGCAGGATGCAGAACAGAATTGAAAACTTTATCTAAATGCAGATGCAGGCGATGAAAGCCGCTCCTAGACAGGCAGTTCTATTAGCGTGAAGAACAGGTTGATTTGACTAAGTACTGCGGTCTAAGTGCGTCTTTTAAGTAATTTGTGTGGTCCTAATGATTACGAGCACAAGCAATTCCTAGATTGGCTCGGGGAGCCGCTAGTGCAAGCTAAGTTACATTCATCCACACAGCACACAGGGACACAGTTCCACTATTTTTACACACGCAAGAACCCAAACGGGAACCGCTGGAAATGATGCGAAAAAATGTGGAAAATGATTAAAATTTGCAAGTTCTCTCAATTCACTCAAAAAATGTCGATTCCTCGAAGCGTCTTCGACTCCTCGCGTTCCTCGCACAGAAATAATTTCGATGTCAGAGAGAGAACGACTCAAAAACAATGCAAAACATTAAAGAACAGAGAAATATTCACAAGAAAAACCGGGGGTCAGACTACCCGGGGAAAAAAATCAAACACTCAAAAGTTCACCAAAAATTAACCTAAGCCGTGCCTCCCCGGCAACGGCGCCATTTTGACGAACCGCGGTTGACCTACCCTTTAATGTTGTCGGATTGACTATTCGTTGCAGTCGGATAGATCCGCGTCGATCAAAAATAATCGCACAACTCGATTAATCGTCTAATGAAATTAATCGCGGTTTTATGTTTATTTAGCCTGGGCAAGCCCCAGGGTCGACTCAAGGAGGCAAAGGAACAACTCGGGATCAAATTAGATGGATTAGATTGTGGTTTTCCAAGTGGTATCTTTTTGGTTTTTTATGCAATAAAAATGCAAGAATGCAACAATACGGATGAACTATGTCGATAAGAAAATAAGTGACTTAGCCAAATTTAATTTTAATGTGAAATTATATCAAATCAGCCAAGTGATATTTTTCCTATAAATCTAATCCAATGATGAATGCAAAATTTATTTTTTTGGAATTTTTGGATTTACATTGAACAAATGCAAAATGCAAACTTTTTTAGGGCTTTTACGTAATTTTTCGTGCAAATGATATGCAAAAATTATGAAAAATTCACTGAAAGTTAAATATGATGAAATGAAGCTAAAATAATTTTTTTAGAATTTTCTGATGCACGGATAATAAAAAATGCAGACTTTAGTGAAAATAACTAAACCAATTTTAATAATTACCAAACGATCATATTTCTCAGAAATAAAATTAATCCAAATAGGTCTATATAAGAGCTATCCAAATCAATGAATTTCGTAAAAACACTTCACGGTTGATTAATTAAAAATCGATTAAGGTTTCCAATAAATGATTTTTCTAAGACAAACTATATGTACAAATGAGATGATTTTTGGATATGTTGTAGCATAGAGTTAGATCTACCAAAGATGATTTTTCAGAGATTTTTGCGATAAGCAGACAGTGCGCAAAAAATTAATCAATCAACATGGGTAAAAGATTGCAATTTTCACCAAATTAATTTCCATAAATATTCTGCAAATCAGAAAAATACAAATAAATGCTAAAATGGTAGAACAAGAGTTATACTACACAATGCAATTTTTTGGAATTAAAAATAGATGAAAGAATGATAATAAAATAAACATGCAAACGCAGGGGTATGAATGCAATACTGAAATTGAAGGAAGACTCACAAACTGTGCACAGGGACGTTGTTGCAAATAATGAAACAATGAGGACTTAATATGCAATTTTTACAAATGAATAAAAAATGAAATGGACCTTCATTGGCTTTTTCTCCACGCAAGGGCTAACACGATGCGGACGGCTAGGGCTTTCGTGAGGGAGCCGCCGCACGAGGTTGACGACGTCGAGGGATGTGGCAACGGGCGGAGCACAGCGCGGGGACGCGTGGCGGCGGCGGGCGGAGGGGCGGGCGCTGCTGTGACGATGGGATGGAGCCACGAAGGCGGAGGAGCAGCCGCGGCCGCACGGGGCTGGAGAGCGACGGCCGTCACGCGCTGGCGGCTACGCGCGAGGGGCGTTGGCGGCGAGAGGGAGGCCTGGA
Organism: Ottelia alismoides; assembly: GCA_037367405.1. Lineage (NCBI taxonomy): Eukaryota > Viridiplantae > Streptophyta > Magnoliopsida > Alismatales > Hydrocharitaceae > Ottelia > Ottelia alismoides. The sequence goes on along the minus strand of JAZKJV010011904.1, from coordinate 174,246 downwards.
GGCGGCGACGCGTGGTGGAGCCGACACGGAGTTGGGGCTGGCGACGATGGCGGTGGTGACACGTTGTGCGCGCACGGCTGAGGGAAGCGGCGGAGCACCGCGTAAAGCGCGCGGCCGTGGATAGCGCAACGGCCAGGCGGGGCGGCTGGAGCGGTGGTGGTTCTGGACGGTGGAGCACCGTGAGGGGTGGCCGTGCGCGGTTGGAAGAGAGGGCTGGGCGTGCGCTGCCGCACTGGAGGCACGGTGGTCCTGGCAGCGGGCCGCACGCACGCGGTGGGGCCGGTGGTGGAGCTCACGACCTTGGCGGTGGCCTGACCTGCAACTTATTTTTTTGCGTTTTTTTTTGCAATTTTTTCTTTAAATTTTGTAAACAGGAATGAAGATGTTGTGATTAAATGAAATATGAAAGTGGTGAATAAAATGGTGATGGTGATTGTGGTGGTTTGTTTGGTGATTAACAAGGAAGAAAATCGTGCGATAAAAAAATGAAAAGTTAAGATAGAAGATACTTACCTGCGGTTCGCCGAAAGTGGAGCCGTATCGTGCGGCTTCCGTCGTGGCCTCGAGGAGATGGCGGTCTCCGAAGCTTGGCAGCGGTTTTGGAGAAGCTGCTGCTACGTGGACGGTGCTCCACGGATCTCACCTAAGCCTTGTTGTCGCTCGACCTACTGCGCCAAAGCTGTCACCAATGACACATCAAAGGGGGCTCGGGGCTCTCTTTCTCTCAAGAATGGTGGATGAGTGTGAATGGAGGAGTGGAGGCGATTATAAAGAGGATGGATGGAGTTAGAGAAGAGATGGAGAGAGTGGAGAAAATGGTGGAGGTAGTGGAAAAGATGTGGCTTGGAGTGGGGGAAAAGAAAGGAGAAGAGGTAAAAGGGGAATAAATAATAATATAATAATAATATAAAATAAGTAGGCTACTAAAAATAATAATAATAAAATAATAATAAAATAATAAAATCCGAAAATAATAAAAAATAAATCCGAAAATCAAAAATTGGGGTGACATGTGGCGGATCCAGGAGCTGCCACATGTCGCTCCCAGAAAAATCAAAGATTAAATGTAAAGAAAATCAAAAAGAAATAACAAAAGGGATTAAATCAAAAAGTGGTCAACACGAAAGTTGCTCGTCTCGACGACTACAACTTTCATGAAGGGCCGAAAATCAAATGAAATCATCTGTACAAAATGTATTTTTGGGTGGTACCTTATAGATATAAAATACCGCATTTTATCTTTTGTGATTTTTTTATCATTTTTCAATAAGAGAAAAATCAAAATAAAAATAGAGAAAATATGAGGAGAATATTTACAACTTAATCTATTTTTTTTGGATTTTTAATAATGAAGAAAATAAAATGAGAAAATACAAGGGTAAAACGGTCATTATGTACAATGTACAAAAGGGGCCCAAAACCCAAGTTTTGCATACGAGCTCCGATTTTAATGAAATTGGTCTTGTTTCGAAGGTCTTTGAAAGTATATTACTTTAAAAGTGAGTAGACCTCAATCGGACACTGTATGAGAGAAATATGTGCATTTTAAGGTTCATAGTTTCAAACTTGGATTGGAGTTTTATTGGTTGATTTTACAAGTTAGTATTTTTTAGATATTTTTTTTAATTAGTGTTAGTAATATATACACAATAGAGTTGCTTTTATTGGATTTGGAGTTAGTATAAAATATATACAAATAAGGTATTTTAGCCAATATACATGTGAATATTTAAAAGTGAATTTGGCTTCTTATTTAATGCAAATATGAATGCTAAAATACATATGTTATCAATGCATGCATGAATGCTAATTATGCGATATAAGTAGAAATATGCCTCTAATTACTCGGGAACACAGCTCTATTTTCAACTTTTAGAGTGATGAATCGCATATTCATCAGTCATCCTTGTCCACGACCACATCCTCCGTAACGATCTTTTTGTAATGTGCTTTGCGAAGGTTATGCTAATCTCGCATTCGCCATTGGATATGTGTATGCCTTAGACTATGTATATGTTTCGGACGGAGTAGAGGGTTACACTTCTTGAATTGTCCTACGTAACACTCAAAGAAAAATATAGAAGTGAGATCTATGGTTGGTGGTATGGAAAGTACAGTAGGTGAAGCAACCTAAACTGCCTTTTTGGGATTACATCTCTTATCCCCATGGCGTCGTCCTCTATCTAGCATTTCCCTCTGAGATGCCATCTGATTCTCTCGAACTTCCTACTCAATCACTACCATCAAGTCAATCATTTGCTCAGATGTGATTACGGTATGATCAAGAACAATCTCTCTCAATCTCTCTCTCTCTCTCAAGTTGTTTCAAAACCAGACAATCTGATCCAACCATATCTACAATCATTTTGTGAGATTCCTCTACTATCAACAATCCTTGATCTACATGGGTAAACTGTTTCCTTTTGGATTCTCTTAAGTGTTATGGATAAGACTTCCTGTTAAACAAAGTCACAAAATCAACCCACTTCCAAGGCTTCTCCAAGCGATCCTTGGTGGCCGTCCACTACCTCCGAGCCACTCCAGTCACTATGTTCCTAACAAACACCACATGGAACTCATCCATTATATCGTCAACCTCAAATACACCTTCAATCAAACAATCCAACCCTCAGTATCACCTGTCATGTTGCTTCCTTTGAAGAATGCAATCTTGACCTTGTAGAAAATTGTACAAAAAATATGATTGTTGCTTCTTACAGTCAAGTGCCCTATATATAGCCTTTTCTCAACTTCTGATTCATCTTGCTTGCACGCACACACGCACAATCATATTTTTATACACATGGAAAGTAGAAAATCAGGGACCTTTGCAAAATTTCATAAATATTGCAATCTAGTTAAACAATGCAAAAAATATTTTTCAAAGTCATTTGGATGCTCTTTGTAATTCTCATATTTATTTTATTATTTAAACCATCTAAAATTTTCCATTTAATAATCATTCCATTTAATGGGGAAAAGAATGCTAAGTTAAGTGTAATAAGGGAGATGATGAAGATATGACTAATATCTACCTAAAGAACCCCCCTGTGCCATTGTTTGCAATTATTGATTTTATCCATCAACCGATATCTAACTGATGCAAAAATTAGATTTTGGATTAATGACTAGATGATCTTTTCCACGATGATTTCGAATTTTAAATCTAATGAAATTTTTTCAAAATAAAATTTAGTACTCCAAAATACCCAAAATAGTGCAGTTTCTTTTCATATTATCTCAATCCAATCCAATCAAATCTTATTCACCTCAAATTTATGGTATATCCCATAAACTCGTATATAATATTATCAAGTTTCAGATTTGAATCGGACATAAATGTCTGCCCATCAAAATGCAACCCTACTTTATGTTATTTAGCAATCAGCACAATTTTATGAAACATATACGTACTTGTTTTTATGCGATAGAGATTCATATTGCATCAATTTAAAAGCGTAAAATGACTTGATAATAAAAAAGTATATGATATTTAATGAAGATTTAATATGGTGGCTCAAACATATCGTAAAATAGAGCAAAAGAAGAGCGATATATGTCCTTCACCTTTGCCTTGATGAATAAGAGAAGCTTGAGGCCTCTTCCCACATCTTGGAACTCTTGTTTGGGTATGAGATATTGGTTTTTTAGAATGCAAGAGAGAATCATAAAAGTTTCAAAATTAATCAGGTGGCATTAATATCCTCCCACCTTTATTTCTATTTTTATCCCCCCATATTTCTCAATTTAGCAATTCGACATCAAAGGAAATTTTAATTCCATCTACCTCCATTACTTGATAAATAATTATTTCTATATTTTCCATCTAACTAATTTCATTTAATAATCTGATTTGCATTTCCAATCATAATGTTTAATTTCGTTCCAATAAATTAATTGGGAATTGGTTATATGACTCTTTAATTTTAGTAGTCAATAAAAAAATATACCCAACTTATATTAGTTCCCATTAATAAATTAATTGGTTTGGTTAAATTGATTTTACTTGGTCATAGTGTGGCCAACTCAATTTCATTGTTAATTGGATTCATGTTGCCTAAGTAGGACCCAATAATATTTACAAATGTTACAACAATTAGATGCAACAAGCGCTATTATGAAGCACATGTAAACACAATATACGATCATAATAGTATTATAAAGCATACATGAACACTATGAAGAACACGTATGCATCCAAATACAAACAAAGCTTGAACAAAAAGGAATCCACTTCTAATGTTGAAATATTTATTTTCTAATGTTGAAGGATCCATTTCAAAAGTACGAAATCAGTAACACCTAACAGTAGAAAAATATATTGTAACGTCCCGGGCTTAGGTCCCCGGTCCGTTATTAAGGAAAACTGGCCTTGATAACTTGTTGAGTTCGGGCTCAATTGGACCCGTTGACAACCACCCAAAATGCTTAAGTCGAAGTTGTCAAGTAGTAATCCCCACCACTTATATACCACACCCACACTTTGTGAGTTTTAGGTATGGCACTATGTTTGGGGTTGGGGTGTTACATATATACACATCAAATACCATCTATAACAAAAGATTGATCATGAACTAAGCAATAAGCAAATGCAACTATGGAATTTTAACAACAACAACAACACATATTTCCTAATTAAGATGTGTTTATCAGGCACCACAGATTCCATCTTGAACTTGATGGAATGCAAATAAAAGATAAGCCAAATCCAAACTAAATATCATCTCATAAAAGACCTATTGTTAGAAATCAAACATATGCTACACATATGTAAGCACAAACTAAAGATCACAAACACGATTAGTAATCGAAACCGAATCTAATAAAGTTGTGCTGGCACACATAATAAAGAGCTCTTAGGTTGAGAAAAATTCGTATGGGTCGTATGTCTCGAATCTTATCCGTGGCATGCGGTGAATGTTTTTGTATTTAGTTATGTACCGTGACAAAGCCGCCTTTTCAAAAGGCGGCTTCCATTTGAGCCAAAATATGAGATCGAACGGTGCATACACACAAGATCCAAAGGTTGTATTTGAACAGGAAGCCGCCATTTGAAGAGGCGGCTTCAATTCACAGCACCAAAGCCGCCTTTTCAAAAGGCAGCTTTGACTCAAATGGAAGCCGCCTTTTGAAAAGGCGGCTTTGTCACGGTACATAACTAAATACAAAAACATGCACCGTATGCCGCGGATAAGATTCGAGACATACGACCCATACGAATTTTTCTCCTCTTAGGTTGCCCACGACGATGCCTGCAAGGTCAATGAGATGTGGAAATAGAAAGAACAAGGACGTGCTCAAGATTTACTAAAGTGAGAGTGGACTCACGCAACTCCCCTCCCCCCCCCACCCCCACTGTTAAATAGTGCTTAGAGGGAAGAGAAGGAAACCCTAGAATCTTTATCAGAGCCTGAATCTAGCCTGAATCTGATCAAGGACGCGAGGGGAAGAAGGTTGGAGAACTCAAATGACAACAATTAAACTGCTCGTACACGACTTATCAAACATTTTCCAATTGAGTAAAGTATGTATAGCCAATTCATATTAATTATGAATCAAAACATACCTGATGAGAAATCATAAAAGCATCCCAAATCTCTCCCACTCCAAAGCACTTGTAATATAACACAAAGTGGCAAAAAGTCTAATATGTGTTGAGCCTACCTTCCTCAAAGGAACCATCACGTGCGATGGAGGAAATCAAGGGAGGGGGCGACCGAGGATGCGAAGACGAGTAGATCCCGAAGGGGGAAGGTGGGATGACCTTGAGTTCTTTGGAGTGGCAAGAGAAGGTTGGATCAAGGACGCGAGGGGAAAAGGTTGGAGAACTCAAATGACAACACTTTAAACTGCCCGTACACGACCTATCAAACATTTTCCAATCGAGCGGAGTATGTATAGCCAAGTCATTGTAATTATGAATCAAAACATACCTAATGAGAAATCATAAAAGCATCCCAAATCTCTCCCACTCCAAAGCACTTGTAATATAACACAAGGTGGCAAAAAGTCTAAGATGTGTCGAGCCTACCTTCCTCAAAGGAACCATCACGTGTGATGGAGGAAATCGAGAGAGGGGGCGATCGAGGATGCGAGGACGAGTAGATCCCGAAGGGGGAAGGTGGGATGACCTTGAGTTCTTTGGAGTGGCAAGAGAAGGTTGGATCAAGGACGCGAGGGGAAAAGGTTGGAGAACTCAAATTACAACACTTTAAACTGCCCGTACACGACCTATCAAACACTTTCCAATCGAGCGGAGTATGTATAGCCAAGTCATAGTAATTATGAATCAAAACATACCTAATGAGAAATCATAAAAGCATCCCAAATCTCTCCCACTCCAAAGCACTTGTAATATAACACAAGGTGGCAAAAAGTCTAAGATGTGTCGAGCCTACCTTCCTCAAAGGAACCATCACGCGCGATGGAGGAAATCGAGAGAGGGGGCGATCGAGGATGCGAGGACGAGTAGATCCCGAAGGGGGAAGGTGGGATGACCTTGAGTTCTTTGGAGTGGCAAGAGAAGGTTGGATCAAGGACGCGAGGGGAAAAGGTTGGAGAACTCAAATGACAACACTTTAAACTGCCTGTACACGACCTATCAAACATTTTCCAATCGAGCGGAGTATGTATAGCCAAGTCATAGTAATTATGAATCAGAACATACCTAATGAGAAATCATAAAAGCATCCCAAATCTCTCCCACTCCAAAGCACTTGTAATATAACACAGTGGCAAAAAGTCTAAGATGTGTCGAGCCTACCTTCCTCAAAGGAACCATCACGTGCAATGGAGGAAATCGAGGGAGGGGGCGAACGAGGATACGAGGGCGGGTAGATCCCAAAGGGGGAAGGTGGGGGTGACGTTGAGTTCTTTGGAGTGGTAGGAGAACAATCATATGTGGAGAGAGAGAACAAAGGCAAAGAGGTATAGGAAGCATTGCCCTAGCCTACAAGTCAAGGGAGAGAAATCCCCAACTCTGACACATTCCCTAGTTTGCTTAAGTGCGGGATAGGGTCCTAATCCTAGTCCTTATCCCCCTACTAAACACATTCTAGATATATCATAATCATATTGCATAACTAGAGAGTGTGTCCTTAATCTTATGAGACTTCTTAACAATATGACTAGAAAATAACACCTCAAATAGTTTGAAGGATGCACTCATTAGGGTTACTTAATATCCTCTTAAAATTCGCATCACCAACGCAAAGGACTTCCCACTTACTGATGAAATTGGACCCAAATAATAATGGATATTCTATTAACACATGGATATGGTTATTTGATAATTATTCGACCAAAGATATCAAAAGCTTATCGATTGTAAAAAGAATATGGATACCATATTCTTTTTATAATCGATAAGCATTTCCAAATAAATGATAAACTGACACTGTTCGGAGTAGATATTTTTGCAATCTCCAATAATTTTATTTAAAGTATATATTCTGCTTGTAAAATTTTCTGGTTCTGAGTAAGGTCAAAAGTCAAATAGTGATGTATCAATTATTTTTACATTTTGGACCAACAATGTTTGGCAATATCATATAGACTCCAAAACGCAAAATACATATTCTTTTTGTATGTTTTGTATGATGCTCTGCAAAATTATCACTTGTTTAGCATATTAAAAGTTTTGTTGTCATTGTTTGATGGTAATGTTCATATGGATCGTTTGCAAATTTTATGTAGTATTCGTCATCCTTTTTAAACTTTGAATAGTTATTTATAAATGAATTTCATAATAGTAATATATTCATTGTTTTTTTATTTTCTACCAATATTTTTTATATTATGTTACGCAAATTCTGATCGTTTGTGTAAAATACATCCTCCCTTTGTAAATGTAATATGTTGTTCTACAAAATAAAAGCTATTTGTACTTAATCGATTGCCTTTTAGAAAAATAAATACAATTTAAATTAGCAAAAAAATTAGATACATAGTAAAATACATGGTTAACCTTGTTTTTTCTTATGGTAGAGAGAGATGCCATCTCGATGCAATGATGGAGGCGATGTTGATGGATGTACATTGTCTTCTCCTTCACAAAACAATAAGGTAATAGGTAAAACATTAAATGCACATTTGTAAATTAGTAAATAGGTACATAATATATGTGTTCACTATGTACAATAAAATCAAGAAAAATGTGATAGAACGCATAACTATACCGTATAGATAGATAGGGAGCCATTGTGCAGGGACGAAGCAGGAAAATTCTTCTCGGAGGGGCTAAATTATTTGGGGGGTGAGGTGGGGTGGGAGGGGGGAAGGGGCAAATTATTTATCTAATTTACCTTGTCATTTTAGTTGTTAGTATTTCGGGAGGGGCTCTCTATTGTAATGTGAGTTACAAAAGCTATTTTGTTGAAATTTGTTTCTTAAAATCCAACCTATAAATCTTCGAGTAATGTTATACATATCCTTCGATTTTCGCTCAAATCCACGGTCATTTGCTATTTTATATCAATGGTAAAGAGTATGTTCTCTTTTAAATAAGATTTAAGTTGCTTAAATATTTATTGGACTTTAACCACTAAGATAAAATAGGAAATGACATCGGATTTGAGAGAAATTTGGAGGATATGTAGAACATTAACGGAAGTTTTAATTTATGAGGTTGGGTGTGTGGAAACGAATTCAATCTATAAGGCAAGCTTCCAATAATTTCATAATTGATTGAAACTAATATTGAGAAAGTTTTTTTTACAAAAATACCCATATAAACTTATAGTCGAACATAAATAATATCTATAAACATCGTATTGACAAAAAGATCCCTACAAAACTCTTCATAACATTGAAATACATATTTATTAATGTGATATTAATTAATGTCACTAAATTTAATATGTTTAACAAGTAACACTATATTACTTATATGGATGAAAAAAATAGGAATGTGTCTACCAATCCCTTATCATATGTGTTATGCGTATTTTGACATGTGTACATGTATCCACATACTATTTTAAAATCAATGCAGATAAAAATAGGGTTGCAAACATGCGGATACAAATATGCATATCTCCATATATGTATAGGGTAAAATGGGGATGCCCCTTGAGGGGGAGCTAACTTGGCTCACACCACCTCATTTTCCCCATTTTTTTATTTTTTTTGAAAATTTCTTCCGTAGATATTCATCAATATATCCCTATATTATGCTATTAAAATTTTGTGTGAAACACAGACTCTTACAACCTCCATCCAGACGAGATCGTTTTTAGCAATCCTGTTACCGTTAAAAAATGATTGTCTGGGTGGAGGTCGTAGGAATCTCTGTTTCGCACAAAATTTTAATAGCAAAATATAGGAATATAGTGATGAATATTCACGGAAGAAATTTTCAAAAAAATAAAAAATGGGGAAAATGGAGTGGGGGGAGCCTAGTTAGCTTCCCCTTATGGGCAACCACATTAAACCCATATGTATATACTAGAAAAATATGCAATCATACCCATTTTAAGATCTTAAAAAATGAAAGAGGTATCTGAATCCATATCTGTATATGCAAAGAAAAAAAGAAAGATCGTTATCTATACCATGTATGCTAAATAAAAACTAATCCATGACGATTTATAAACGGGTACGATGATGGACATATACAAATGTATCAATATCCGAGTATGCACACCATGTAATGTTAACGATTAATTGTTGTAATTAGATCACACATATATATTAATTTTTTTTGATATATGAGGGGGGCTATTATACATAACATGCATATTTTAACTAATAAATAATGTATTTAGATTATATATTATACTATATATTAAGGGGTTGATGGGGCTGCCCCCTGGGGCAGTCAACATGGCTGCCCTGCCCCATTTTTTGGCAAAATTTTTTTATTTTTTTTGAAAAATATCGGCATGTTTATTCATCCCTATATCCCTCTTATATGCCATTCGAATTTCGGCAGAAACAGAGACTCCTACGGCCTCCATCCAGACAGGGTGGATTTAAAAAAGGGATTTTATCACTTGTGCCCCTCCGAGATGTTGCAATATCAGTTATGCCCCTATCTTTTTCGTAATATCAGTTGTGCCCCTCAAAAGTTTCTCCGTCATCAGTTGTGCCCTTCCGTCAGGTTGACCGTCAATGAATTGACTTAACCATGGTTTTTTCAAACCTTGGTGCATTTAAGAGGGGTATTATTGTCCAGGGACCTCTTCTTCCTCCTCCAACCTCCTCCTCCTCCCTCTCCGGCCTGAGCTCCGCCCCGAGCTCCCCTCCCCTCCCGGACGCCGCCCCGAGCTCCCCTCCCCTCCCCGACGCCGCCCCGAGCTCCCCTCCCCTCCCCGACGACACCCCGCAGCCCCTACCCTCCCCGGCGCCGCACCTCCTCCCCCCCGCACCTCCTTCCACCCCGCAGCGCACCGGAGGCCTTCGCCTGCATGTTCGGTAAACCCCCGCCACCTGGGCGGCATGCTTCGATGAGAATCGGCACACCACCGTATGCGGGCACAGCCCAAGCATTCCCAAGATCGGCGGTGATCGCCTCGACAGCTATAGCGGCACGTTCCCTCGCAGGGGCGGACCCGGATTCCAGCATGCGGAGGAGCGGCCCGAGGCCGCCTTCTTCGAACACGGTGCGGCGCGAGGCTTCAGAGGCGGTGGCGAGGGACGAGAGGGCGGAGGCGGCATGCTCGCGGATCAAGGAGTGATTGACGGGATCGAGGAGGCGGACGAGGCAGGAGATGTCGCCTTCCTGGGCGATGACGGCAGCGGTCTTGGGGTCTTCGGATAGAAGGCGGAGGAGGGAATCGAGGGCTTTCTTCTTGAGGTCGAGGGTGCCGATGAGGAGGCGGGCGAAGAGGTCGCGTACGAAGAGGGAGAGGTCGTCCTTGGAGGAGGAGGGGGAGGGGTGGGGGAGGACGATGGCGGAGGAGGAGGGGGGAGGAGGCCGGAGCGGAGGAGGAGGTTGAGGTCGTGAAGGTGGAGGTGGAGGGAGGAGGAGGCGATGTCGAGGTCGGAGTGGAGGAGGAGCTTGCCGCCGGGGGGCGAAGGGAGGAGGCAGCGGAGGCGGAGGGGTGGGAGGAGGCGGAGGGTGCGGAGGACGAAGGGGAGGAGGTCGGGGAGGAGGGGGTGGGAGGGCCAGTCGGGGGGCGCCGCACCTCCAACCCCCCCGCCCCTGTCCCGCAAGCCCCGCCGCAGCCAGGGAGGGGAGGGGAGCTCGGGGCGGAGCTGGGCGGCATGTGGCAGGGGCGGGGGCGGAGAGGTAGGAGGAGGAGGAGAAGGAGGAAGAGGATGGGCAAGAGGAGGAAGAAGAAGAGGATGAGGAAGAAGGTTAAAATGACCTTCTAACCTTTTTTTTAAGTAATTCCGCCTATGTCCTCAAAGTTAACGGCCGTTTGCACTGTGGATGGACGGTCACTAACCCGAGGGGCACAAGTGATAAATTCTCAAGTTTTGAGGGGCACAACTGATATTATGAAAAAGATAGGGGCATAACTGATATTGCAACATCTCGGAGGGGCACAAGTGATAAAATCCCTTTAAAAAATCCTGCGTCCGTTAAAAAAATGACATATAGATGGAGGCCGTAGGAGTCTCTGTTTCTGACTAAATTCGAATAACATATAGGAGGGATATAGAGATGAATATACATGATTTTATTTTTTCAATAAAATGAAAAAGTTTGCCAAAAAATAGGGTGGGGGCAGCCATGTTGGCTACCCCTAGAGGACAGCCCCATTTTTCTCATATATTAAACTTAAATATGAAACTTTGGTTGAGAGCTAGGGGGCTAAGCCCCCCCCCCTCCCCCCCGTCACTGCCATTGTGTACAATAAAACCATGAAAAATCCTACCTTGAATGTAGAGCTAGGGGGCTAAGCGCACCCCCCCCCCGTCACTGCCATTGTGTACAATAAAACCATGAAAAATCCTACCTTGAATGTAGAGCTAGGGGGCTAAGCGCCCCCCCCCTGTCTATTTAGAAATCCGTACATATGCGAGTGTCACTTTAAATCCATAAGTATCCGTGTCTGTAATCATACAACAATTGTAGATGTATTTGTAATTGTTTATAAAAGAATGTTTATATAATAATATACTAATTGTAATATGTAAATACAATTATAATTTTATTTACAATTGTATGTAAGATGTATATGTTAGCTAGTGTAGTTGAATTCAAGAAGGCCCTATCATGAATCGACTCATGAAGTTCATAGAGACCTCAAGTTAGCCGACGCTTTCAATGTTAAAGAAATCACGAAAATCTTGATAATATATCACAATCCCCCAAATATTCACAATTACATGAAAACCCTATAATTAATTGCATCGTCGTACACCGAAATGCTTCATGGAGGCATACATGTTAATTAGAGTGAGATTATATGAGTCTTGGTGTAGTTACCAATATTGTAGAGGTTATGGCTTAATTGGGCATGATGTAATTATCATCCATTTAATATTATTAGCATTCTTAACGGTTAATCATTAAATAAATAACCTAAAAACTTACTTAAAATTACTCAATCAGCCGCCAAATTCAGAGAGAATATCAGAAAAGACGTAGCATATTATTACAGTAATCTGATATCTCACACATGAAGTTAAGGTGAGAAGCTACTGATTGACAATTTGATATTCTTAATCGAAAAAGTAATTAAACTTTATCAATAAGAGAGAGTATTTATGATGCTAATTACTAATACGGACATATAGACAGAATGAGCGATGGTGTCATAACAATATAGATACATATACGGATTGGAATAATATCTCATTGATGGCCCATCATATATTGTATTACGATAATGATTGTCATAACGCCCACGCTGTATACGACAAAGGGAAAGGAGGGAAGGTGGGGGTGATTTTTGTAATTTCTATGACAAGGTGAGGGTAAAGTTGGAAAGACAGGAGGGAGAGAGATTAGGAAGGGTAGAACGGGAATTTTCGTGGCAAAAATTAATGAGATGTGGCCAACACCCCCTGCTTAATATATAGTATAGATAGATAGATATGTATTTAATAGTAACCGTAGAATTAAAATCAAATGATGTGATGGAAGGCTTTCCTTAATAATGGTTAGACCACACTTCATTTGAAGTTTCCAACGTCCTATAATATTTTTAATATTAATTATGGTGTGTATTTACATTTTAGTGTGATATTCATTTAGGTTTTTTTTATGTCTATTTTATTATTTATATTTGAGTTTAATCTTAATTGATCTATTTTTGTTGTGTATGCTTATCCTTATCATTTTTACTTATTTAAGAAAATTATTTGTTAAGCCTAAATTAAATAGTACAATGAAAGATATAAAAGTAAAATCAATGCTACCTTCTGTTAGCAATAATAGCATGCGTCTTTTTTAGCAGGTTGATTATCATCATATTGTTTTCAGATCACGTAATTTTTATGGATATATTATAGATATTACTTTTATCGGTCTACTTTTTTTATAGAGAAAGCAAATGCTACTTCTGAAGGATCTAATATATAGAGAGAGAGGAAATGGAGACTACTTTGTGAAGTATGTAACCTTACCTACTTCACATCCATTTTTAGCAAATTTTTTAAATTTTTTTGAAAATACCATCGTGGATTTTCATAATTATATCCCTTTAATATGTCATTCAAATTTCGTCAGAAACAGAGACTCCTACGACCTCCATCCAGATAGTCATTTTTTAACGGTCACATATTTGTTGTATTTTACATGTTCTGGATGAAGGACGGAGGAGTCTCTGTTTCTAACGAAATTTGAATGATATATTACAGGGATATAGTTATGAAAATCCACGATGACATTTTTCAAAAAATAAATAAATAAATTTGTGAAAAATAGATGTGAAGTAGGTAAGATTACATACTTCATATATATAGAGAGAGAGAGGGCTGATCCTATGAGATGGAATTTTTGTGAGATGATGAGATGGGAGATTCTGGACCACTAATTTCAACCAGGAGAGAGACATGCATGAGAGAAAAGACAGAAACTAGTGGTCCAGAATCTCTCATCTCACCATCTCACAAAATCCTATCTCATAGTATGGCTCCTTATACATATATATAGGATTATATGTGGCTGCGCCCTAGGTTGGCTGCCCCCACCTTATTTTCGTAATTTTTTTTGAAAAAAATCACCATATATATTCATCCCTATATCCCTCCTATATACCATTTGAATTTCGTCAGAAACAGAGACTCCTACGGCCTTCATCCAGACAATCATTTTTAACGGTAACAGGATTTTTTGAATCGACGCTATCGCGATGGAGGCCGTAGGAGTCTCTATTTCTGATGAAATTCGAATGACATATATGAGGGATATAGGGATAAATATACATGGTGATATTTTTCAAAAAAATATAAAAAATTTTGACGAAAAATGGGACGGGGGCAGCCGCATTTTTTCCATATATATAATGGAAAAAATGGGGATGCCCCCTCGGGGTAGCCAACATGGTTGTCCCCACCTCATTTTCTGCAATTTTTTTATTTTTTTAAAAAATATTGTCATGTATTTTCATCCCTACATCACTCCTACATGCCATTCGAATTTCGTCAAAAATCGAGTCTCTTATACCATCCATCTAGGACATGAAATTTTAACGGTCTTAGAGCTGTTGTAATCGTGTTTGTTCTAAATGGAGGGTATATGTGTCTCTGTTTCTGACAAAATTCGAATGATATGTAGAAAAGATATAAGGATGAATGAACATGACGATATTTTACTAAAAAAATAAAAAAAAATTGACAAAAAATAGGACGGGGAAGCCTCATTGACCCATGTATAAATAGTGTATTTTGATGATGTTTTTTTTCTTATTTCCCCTCCCATACATGTGGCAGTGTGCCGTGCTATTTCTATTCTTTGTTGTTTATGACGTGCTATTTAGCCTATTTTATCCGTTATCCCCTGTTATTTCTCTCAATTCTTTGATGCTATTTTTTATTTTCTTTTTTTTTTCAATTTCTCACATTTTATTTCCTCTACTGCCGCTGCCACATGGGATATGGGTAGGATTCCACCACCACGTCCAAAATCGGAGCAAGAAAGAAACTTCCCAGGAAAGTGGGGCCCGTCCGGATCCCAAGAGAGGAATGATCGCAACTACACCTACAACTTTCCACTTTCGGTATAAAAGGGCACAATCCTCCGCCCATACTCTAATCACACGACTCCATACTCCATAGGAAAGCACGATCCAAGTCCACACCAGCGTCCCCGAGGCTGATGGATGACGACGCCAGCGACCTCGACTCCGGCGATTTCTACAGCGATTGCGACGACGAGGACCCGCCGCTCGACGACGGCGCCTTCGATGAGATCGACGGCTCCGCAAGTCGCGGTTCCTTCATCCAGGTTCGCGTTCTGGGTCGATTTCTGCCAAGGCTCTTAGTTTTTTCGAACGTTCAGTTTCTATGGGCTTACGCGTTTAAAAATAATGATTCTATGCCAGTTATGTTCTTTAGTTAATAATTTCCGTGTGTAATTTAGCTTTAACATGTCAAAATCTTTCCTTGCAGGTGATTACTAAGGAGTCGCTTTTGACTGCACAGGTGATTGGGTTTCGATGCTTCATTTTTTTCCCGATCTGTGTATAATTTACGTATAATCTGAAATTTGTGACGTCGATGCAGATGCAGGATATGAGGAGGGTGATGGACATACTATCTGTGGCAGAGCATCATGCAAGGGCGCTGCTTATACACCATCGATGGAGTGTTGATAGACTTTTCGAAGTACTTGGTGATAGGGGCAGAGACCGATTATTCTTGGAAGCAGGCATTACAGTAACGTCGAAGAAGGGGCGGTTATTTTTCAGGATGACCTGCAATATATGCTTTGAGGATGTTGGATACAAATATTCAACTACAATGGATTGTGGACACTGCTTCTGCAATGATTGTTAGTGTTTCCCCTGTTTATATACTCTACCATCCTTGGATTTTGACAGTGATGAACTGATGATGCAACGCTGTTCCTGTGCAGGTTGGACTGAATATTTCATCGTTAATATCGAACAAAGGCAGAGTCGACATATCAGGTGCATGGAACATGGCTGCAATGAATTGTGCAATGAGGATTTCGTGAGGCGCTTAGTCGCATCAAAAAATTCAAAAATTGCAGACCGCTTTGAACGGTTCCTTCTAGAGTCATATATTGAAGATAATAATAAGGTCAAATGGTGCCCGAGTATACCTCATTGTGGAAATGCTGTTCTCTTTGATGGTGAAGATGTTTGTTGCGAAGTTGAATGTACGTGTGGTAAACAATTCTGTTTTGATTGTCTACAAGAAGCACATGCGCCTTGCTCGTGCATGATGTGGAAGTGCTGGACTCAGAAATGCAATGATGGATCTGAAACCGTGAACTGGATAGCTGTTCACACAAAACCTTGTCCCAAGTGTAAGAAGAGTGTTGAAAAGAATGGTGGTTGCAACTTAGTTTCATGCATTTGCGGACAATGTTTTTGGTCAGTACAATTTACTCGAATTATTTTTATCTTATAAAATCTCATTCTCGCTTGTGCCTAGTTTGTTTAAAAATTTACTGGTTTGTTTTACCCTATATTTTAATTACCACAACCAGTATGGCTTATATAGATCCACACCAAGGTATGTGCAAGTTGTCCATTTGAGGGTAACCCATATATATATAGCTGATCCCGCTTAGCATCGGAAAAGGCATGATTTTTGTTTTATCGATATGGTGACTGGTTATTCATGTAAAAAAACTAGTTATTCATGTAATTATTAAAAATCCACTTCTTAGCTTTTAATGGAAAATCATGCCCTTGTGAATAGTCAAATTTGTAAGTTTATTATGTATTTGATTATTGTGACCACGATGAAGGGAATTTCAAGATGGTGGATGTTCAGAAGTCTGTCTTCAACATTACCTATCTTTTGGTGGACTTGGTTGCGCTAGATATTGCAGGTCATGTTTATCTTTTATGTGATATAACTCCAGATTTGAAATGCTGGCATGCACAAAATTCTTATCCTTGGAAAACATGAATGTTTACTAGCATAGTATTAAGTTGACTGGACTAAAAATAGACTGCGTATTATAGCCATGTCCTGTTTTTTTGGAGCTCAAGTCATTAATGCTCATGCATTTTTGTAGTTTTTTTCACCGTAAACATTATATTCTTGTTGCAATGCTTCATTTTGTTTATTTGTGGCAGCTGGCTTTGTGGGGGCGCCACTGGACGAGATCATACATACACATCTATCGCCGGTCATAGTTGTGGGCGCTTTGCAGAAGATAATGTAAAGAAAATTGAGAACGCCAAATATGAGCTCAAGCGGTTCCTGCACTATCATAGTAGATACAAATTGCACATGGATTCTTATAAGCTGGAAAGCAAACTTAAGGAGAGGATAAAAGTAAAGATATCCAACTGTGAGAGTAATGGTTCCAACATTAAAGATTACCATTGGGGTTTAAATGGCTTGTCTAGACTTTCCAGATCCAGGCATGTGCTTTCCAACTCATATGTTTTTGCATTCTACATGTTTGGAAATGAAATATTCAAAGGCCAACTTTCTAAAGAACAGAAAATAATAAAGAAAAATCTATTTGAAGACCAACAGCAGCAATTAGAAGGCAATATAGAAAGGCTATCAAAAATTCTGGAGGAGCCTTTCGACAAGTTTCCTGACGAAAAGTTGTGGGAAACAAGGTCAAGCGTCATCAATTTGTCTGTAATTGTGGATAACCTCTGCCTGAAAATGTGAGTTCTTTGCACAAATTTAATGATCTAATGCTGTCAACCAGCTCTTAGATACTTATTGAAATATTGCAAAATGTAATAGGTTCCAGTTCATCAAGGAGGATTTATTAGGATCTCTTGTGAATATGGTTCATATTGCACCCTACAAGATTCATAAATCCTTAGGATTATGAGATATTTTCTGAAACTCTCTATTTCTTGGGAATCTGGATTGCATTTGGCTGACAACTCTTTCTCAAATAAAAAGTTTGGCTGACAACTTGATGATGATTGACTTCACAACATATGCTTACGATTCATTGACAATTGGACCTGGTATGAATTCTTTTAAGGAAGTTACTTGGTTGTTTTTATCTTTGGTGATCTCTTACATTTATGCGAGCTTGAGAGTATTAGCTATGAAGTTATAAAAGTCATGTAGATGCTAACTTCATCTATATTTTCTAGTTTTCGGGAAAGCAAATGGTTATCTCTAGGAAAATAGTTTTTAGGGAAGCAAATGTTTTTTAAAGATGATCCATGAATCATTACTTTGGATGATCCAAGCCTCCACTATTTCGTTTGAAATAATGAACTGCAATAATGTCAAATATTTCCAATAATGGAGGGGACCAGCAGAAGGGGCTAAAGTATAAATGTTTGGTGTAAGGCTATATGCCTCCCACACTCTATGATCTATCACGTAACCTTCACTCAAGCTGCACAAAATTGATATCATGAATTAAAAAATAAAATAAATGTGTTGATATTGGTCTATGGGGGACTTGGCTTACCAAACGCTTAAACTTGTAACTTTATTATATGTAATGCTAAAAATGCCCCGCAATAGTTAACTTAGAAGGCACGTGTACGAGGTGTTTGGGCATTTGCAAACTGAGTCCAATTGATGCCTCGGTTTGAAAGTGTGAGAATGCACATTATAAGCTTTCTACAAGGGATAGGAAATAAGCGTTGGAAAAGAAAATTGTTAAATATAATCTTGCTTGTTTTGATTTAGAACTTCGAATAACCCAGTTGGATTAGATCAGAACCAACAATTCCACGCCTCAGGCCTACACAATGTGTAAAAAACATGATTTTGTTGGCTTAAAAACCTCACAACTGTCCTCCTTCCATTACATGCCATATATTTTGATAGTCATTAAATTTTCTGGATTACGTTTTGGAAAATAAAACGGACACCCAGAATGGTTCACATCATGATGTATATTAATAATCACAGATTTTAATTACCAGATTCAGCTCAAACAGACCTTTAGCATGTCTTAGCAAACGATCACACAAACACAATAAGGTTTACATGGAAACCCTTTAAGATGAAGGAAAAACCATGGGGCAATGTTCCCTCACCGTCCTTGACGACTAGAGATCTTCTTTCTTTTTTTATTTTACCTTATGGAGAAAATCCGACGAGAGGGAAATACATACCCCTTATATGGGTAAATGGATCATCACCCAAGATCCATTTACCTTTGGTACAAGCACTCAACAACCCACCCCCCAAGTTGGGCATATAAATTGTACATGTTCAACTTCCATACATTCTTTTCAAAAACATGCTTGGGGAGACTGATGGTAAAAACATCAGCTACTTAGGTGGCGTTCGGTTGGGGGGTTAATCCCCCCTCTTTGGGTGGGGGGTGTTTACCTTCCAAAACCCATATCTGTACTCATGTGGGGGCCTACTGTCTCTCTCTATCCTTTAATATATTAAATAAATCATTTCTCTTTTATCCATTTCACTAAAAAAATAATATATTATACCATCATATCATCTAAAATTATAAAATACTCAACTTCTCATTTTTTCAAACTTCAATTCAATCACATCACAACAATTACTCACTTTTCCAAACTTCAATGCAATCACATCACAACAAACTCTCTCAACCTCAAACCCTCTATCCACACACCAATACACAAAAACATGTTACCCTCCAGATAACCCGGCAACCAAATGCATCCTTAGTCTTCAGTTTTTATATATGGCAATAGCATATCCTTGCAGTCAATCTTCTTTCTGATAAAGTGACAATCGATTTCTACATGCTTGGTTCTATCATGAAGGACATGATTGTTGGAGAGATTTATGGCAACCTTGTTGTCACGAAATAACTTCATAGGCAACTCAAGATTTATCGTAATGTCTGTCAGGATAGATTTCGGCCATAGCATCTTAGTAACCCCCATGGCAACCACTCTGTATTTGTCATCAGCACTAGGCCTAGCACAACCTGATTGATGTTTACTTCCCCAAAGTACTAGGTTATACCCCAGGCATATGCAATGTACAGTTTGTAGATCTTCTCGCATCCATGCATCCGGCTCAATTACCATCAGTGTATCCTTCAATCTCCATCTTTACACTTTTGATGGAAAATGACTCCTTTTCCAGTATCTTTTTTACGTCGCAAAAGATACACTCTACAACTTTCATGTAAATATCTGCAGGAGCATGCATGAATTGATTCACCACATTTACACCATAACTAATATATGGTATGGTTAACATGAGATAAATAAGATTCCCCATTAGCCATTGGTACTTATTCTTCAGTTCTTTATCCAATTGATTTCCATCCTTGATGCTCACCTTGTGATTTCCTTCAATCGGCATAAGGATAAGTTTGCATCCCAACTTTCACGTTTCCTTGAACATGTCCAATGTATATTTCCTTTGGCAAAGAACCAGACCTTTCTTCGGCCTTGTAAACTCAATACCTAGGAAGTACTTCAGATTTCGTAGATCTTGTAAATCAAGGGCTATAGCCAACATACCTTTTAGGTGAACTATCTCCTCCTCCTCATCCCTTGTGATAATCATGCCATCGAAATAGATGAGAACAAGGGAAATTTTACTTCCACCCCTCTTGACAAAGAGATTGTGATCACCATTGCTTTGGTAATATCACAATTTGAACATCACAATCCTAAGCATCTCGAACCAAGCTCTATGAGACTGTTTCAACCATATAACAGTTTCTTCAGCTTGTAACATTTTCCTCTCTCTTCATGGCCAGGTGGCATTTGCATGTAAACATCTTCTAGAAGATCTCCATTCAGGAAGGCATTCTTCACATCCATTTAATGAAGATCCCAATCTTTGACGACAACAAGAAAGAGAACAACTTGGATTGTATTTATTTTTGTCACATGAGCAAAGGTTTCCAGATAGTCAATACCATATTTTTGATTGAACCTACTCACAACAAGTCGAGTCTTGTATCTTTATACATGTCCATTTGCTTGTGTTTTGGTATAGTCCCACTTTGAACCAATCAAATGCGCATTATCTGGAATATCTACAATGCCCCAGGTTTAGTTTTTTTTCAAGGGCATTCATTTCCTATTTCATCGCATGAACCCATCTAGGATCAACTGTAGCCTCAGTAATGTTCTCGGCAATCACAAAATCAAACAATGATGAGATAAAACATTTATAATTTTTGCTAAGTTGGGAGTAACCAACGTATCTATTAATAGGATATTTGGTACATCTTGCATATCTCAAGAGGAGCTTTATCTCCCTTTGTCTACGTCTTTGTGCAACCGAATCCATGTTTAAGCTGATCAACTCTTCAACACTCCTATCATCACCACTGTCATTGACATCATTCTCTAGATCACTCTCCATATTAGAGTTCGAATCATCAAGGATAGTTGAGGAACTTGTATCATCCAGAGATTGAATAGGATTATGATTGATTTCTCTTTCTTAAGTCTACAAGAAAACCCCTTGTTGAGCTTTCTTAGTATAGACTTTCTCATGCCAATGCGAAGAATGAGACTTCCATTCCTCGGTCTTATTGTCAACCTATGTCGAGTTACTCAAAGGGCCTATAGAATCCTACCAAGAATCTAACATGCGAATATCGTGGACATTCCATTCATCATTACACCTACTCTCTCCCTGAAGGGAATGGCTAGAAAGTAAGAAGTAAGATTTATGTTCAATAAAGATGACATCTTTAGTCACATGTGTTTTCCCATCCATAAGATTGAGGCATTTGTAACCTTCTTGAGTAGAGGGGAGTAACCCAAGAAATACCCTTGATAACACGTGCATCAAGTTTCTTTGCATCGGGTGTAGAATTATGAAAATAACAAACATGGCAAAAGATTTTTGGAGGAAGGACAAATGACTTACTCTCAGATTGAACAATAGAACATGGAGTAACCATGTTTAATCGTCTTTAAGGCATCCAATTGATAAGTAAAGCACTCGTTAGAACAACCTCCCCACCCCCAAACTCTTGGGAAGGTTCCGTTGGAACAACCGAGCTCTGCTAACTTCCAAAAGGTATATGTTTTTTCTTTGTGCAACCATATTTTTTTATGAGTATAGAGATAAGATATCTCATGAACGATCCCATCACTGCTAAGGAAATCTTGTAATTGTCTATGTTCATATATTTTATATCTCTTTATATGTTATTATGTAGTTTCTCTATTTCTGTCATCTATCTATGTAATTTTCTCTAGAGCTTTTCTCCTATATAAGAGAGCTCTAGGGCTACGATGAATAGAATGAATAATCTCTTTCCACTTCCACATGGTATCAGAGCGACGGTCCTAGACCGGAGCATGTGCCCTAATTCCCTGTCCCCGGCAAAACTCTGCGCACATGTGTGCCGTCGGTGCCACCGTACGCTCCACCTTGTGCGCGCCAGCACCTCGTGTACCTGGCAGCCCTCCATGCCCGAGCCAGCACCCCACTCTCCTCTGCGCGTTGGTGCACCACGCGCGTCTGCGCCTGTGTGTGCTCATGCCTATGCGTGCCCTAGCTCCTGTGCACGCCCGCGCCGCACCTGTGCCTGCCCTAATGCCAGTGCCTTGTGTTGCACGCACACAATTGTGTGCCAGTGAAGACTTCTGTTTGGGCCATGTTTTGGTCTTCTAGAGTGTGATCTGATTATCTAAAGCACACCTTACTCTCTCAAAGGAGTTTCCAAAGTATGGAAGTGGTTGCGGTATGAGTCTACACCCACAACCATCTTCCTACAGGTCTGTGTAGACGTTTCTCGTCCAAGTTTGCAACCTCAGTCTTAAGGAATCGGTGTCATCATGTCAGACAACAAAGCAGATATTCCATCCCTGGGTGCCTTCAAAGGTCCAGCACCCATTGTGAAGATGGATGGAACCAATTATGAAATGTGGGCCATGCAGTTCATGAGTTTAATGCAATGTAATGGCAAGAAGCATATCCTCACACAGGAGGAGTCTGTCGACAAGACTATGGTTAACACCTCATGGGAGGCAGATGACGTGTATGCACGAGTATGGCTTTCTGGAACAGCATCCATGGAGATATCAAATGACATCTTGAGTCAGCCCACAGCAAAGGCTATGTGGGTATTCTCGCTGCCACATATTCTCCGGCAAAGAATGAGTCAAAGATTTTGCAACTTCAACATAACATCTTCACTTCGAAGTAGAATGGTCGTCCTCTCCATACCCTTTACACTTCTCTGAGGTGTATATTTGAGAAGTTACATGGTTACATTCCCTTGACAGCTACACCAGAGCAACTCAAGGCATACAGAGACTCGGTGATGACATGAGTCTTTCTAGCGGCACTGGATCCTGAGTATGATGCAGTTAGGGCACAGATTCTTATCGATGCCACTATACCTCCTATGGAGGAGGCATATCGTCGACTGAGCAGACTCTCCATATCTTCTTGTGGTTCTTCAGTGTAGAGATATAATTTATGTTATTTGTACTATTTCATATTTTCTATATCCTTATGGATTCTTTATGTAATTTACCCATAGGCTCCTCTCCTATATAAGAGAGCATAGGGTTTATGGAATAAATATCCCTTTTAATTTTCCCAACATGGTATCAGAGTGGCGGTCCTAGACTGGAGCTCTTGTACCCTAACCCTAACCCCACCACAAGTTTCCCCCGCGTGCTGCCCCCTCCATGCGCCACCCCCTCCGCACGCCGCTCCCTCCATGTGCCGCACCCCCTGTGCGCCGTCCTCTTCTGCGTGCGCCGCCCTCTTCTGTCGCACCCCTCCGCGGGCCTCTCGGTGTTGCGTCATCACCGCCTAGACTTCGTATTGCCTAGGTCATCACCACCTAGGCTCTCTCGTACAAGGGTCGTTACATAGATTTACGTCGAACCTTCTTCCTTATGGGTTTGGTTGCTTGAGTCTACACATGCAACCGAACCTGTGAATGTCAGCATAGACAACCATATCTCCAGTCTAGAACCCTAATCTTCTATTATCATGTCAGAAAGCAATGTCGATATTACATCCACAGACACCTTCAAAGGTCTTGTGCCTATTGTGAAGATGGACGGGTCAAATTATGAACTGTGGGCAATGCAGTTCATGAGTATGATGAAGTCGACTGGTAAGAAACACATTCTTAATGAGGAAGAGCCTGTTGAGAAGATTGGGGTTAACGCCTCATGGGAGGCGGATGATGCATACACCAAGGTTTGGTTATCAGGAACATTAGTAATTGAGATTGCAAATGATATTCTCCATCAGCCCACTGCAAAAGCAATGTGGGATATTCTGGCTGCTATATATTCACAGGCAAAGAATGAGACGAAGATTTTGCAACACCAGCATGACATCTTTACAATCAAGCAGAATGGACGGCCTCTACACTTATTATGCACGTCTTTACGTGGAATATTCGAGAAGCTATATAGCTTCATGCCTCTCACATCTACTCCTGAGTAGCAGAAGACCTACAGGAATCACATTATGGTTGGTGTATTCCTGGCAGCCCTTGATCCAGAGTATGAGGCAGCACGTTCCCATATCTTGGCAGATTCCACTATTCCTCCTATAGAGGAAGCCTTTCACAGACTGAGTCGTATTACTGTTCCTTCATCTACTGCCAATCAGACCGCCTCAGCTATGGCAGCATCTCAAGGTCGCGGGGGTCATCATCGGTATCGTGGTCGTGGATAGGGTTGGGCATTGGGCTGGGCCGGCCCGACCCGGTCCAAAACCCGACCCGTATAACCCGACCCAAACTCGAACTCGAAATTTAATGGTCGGGTCGTGGGCCCTAAAATGAGCCCATGTTGATTATCGGGTCGGGTTTGGGTATGAGAAGGCCCAAACCCGTTAGCCCAATATCCCGACCCATTCTAAAGAAAGTATATTCATATCTAGTACGGTATAATTATATCAATTATATTCATGTTCATTCCAAATATCATGTTCTAACTTTAATATCCTTATTCGAGTGTAGAATAAATGCTTAGACACATTAATAATCATATCCATTAACGTGGATTGAGGATATTATTACATTAATATACAAGATTATTACATCAATATGCAAGAATGGAATCTGTGTCCTCAAGTGTTAGAGCATGTACAACTGCAAGTAACCACTCTGTATTGGGTCATAGTGCCCATATCTACAATAGAATATGTAATGGTGAATTGAATGGTGGTTTAAGTTGCCATATTTTTACCACATTTCTATTTCCAACATACAACTAATGTTAAAATCACAAATTAGTTAGCATGTTTATAGTTTTAAACATGCACACTTGCATAAGAAACAACCACACAAATGCAAGAAGAATGGAAGACATGATATTGGTATACATGGGTGTTAAATTGGGCCGGCCCGACCCGAACCCGACCCATTTTGTTTGGGTCGGGTTTGGGCTTGGGCCTAATTTTTGAAAATAAAATGGGCCTAGGCCCGACCCATTAGCCCATGTACTTAAATGGGCTTGGGTCGGGCCAACTCAAACCCGACCCGACCGGCCCGATGCCCAACCCTAGTCGTGGACCTCGAGGCAAAGGGAGTCGTGCTCGCAAACCATGCACTTTCTGTCATCGTTCTGGATATACCGAGGACAGGTGCTATTCCAAACATGGATTTCCTGCTTCTGCACGAGTAGCTGAACAGATTGAACCTCCATCTGCTTTTTCTTTGGATCAACGATTTGATGATCTTGTAGCTCATTTAAGGGTATTATCCTGGTCCCTGTTACATCATCGCCAACCTCCGAGAGTCATTCTGATGTTGTTACTTCTGCATCCACCAGTACATCAGGTAGTACCATAGCCTCAAATTTCAACGAAATTCGGTCGAATTTCTATCGAATATCGATATCCAGTCGAAATCGAAATTCGACCGAAATATAGGGGTCCTAGTACAAAAAATGACCGAAATTTCGGTCGAAATTCCACCGAAATTCCATCGAAATTCTGTTTTGGTCGGTACCGAAATGGTGACCGAAACCGACATGTAAGGCCTTGGGTAGTACTTATGCATTCACTAACAGTAGTGGATCTGATACTTTATAGTGGATTATGGACTCTGATGCCACGCATCATCTGTGTGGTGATAGAGGTCTACTCACACCCTATCGACAGGTCTCTCTAGGACGCACTATAGTTATTGCTAATGGGACGCAATCCCAGATTACTGGTCAAGGGGAGATTAGCCTGACACCATCTATGCATCTCAGGAATGTGTTGCATGCACCTGATTTTTCTATGAATTTATTATCCATTAGCCAGATTACGAAGGATTTAAATTGTCGAGTAATTTTTTATCCATATTCTCTCATTTTTCAGGACATCCTTACGGGCAACGTGATTGGGTGTGGTCGTGAACAGATTGGATCGTATCACCTCATTCGAACTCCTTATGTTGTAATCTCCTCTCTTCCTGCTAGACTTGTCTCTCCATTCATGTGGTACCTGCGCTTCGGTTATCTACCGCTTCAGAAACGGTGTCGTGTTTTACCACAGGTTTCGCCTCACACATTACTTCAATGTGAGGCTTGTCAGTTGGGAAAGCATCATCGGTCTACCTTTCCTAGTCGTCAGAGTCGGAGCAGTAGCACCAATTTTGAGTTGTTTCATGTTGACATTTGGGGTTCTAGTCGTGTTCTTGATTATCATGGACACATGTTTTATATTGTCATTGTTGATGATTTCTCTCGTCTGTTTTGGGTCTTTTTATTGAAGAATAAATCTGAAGCTGGGAATATTATCATAAATTTCGTAAATGAAGTTCATAATGTCTTTTCTGCGTCTGTGAAAATTGTGAGAAGTGATAATGCCTTAGAATTTTGTACTCATACTCTCTCAAATTATTTATCTACCCAAGGAATTATCCACTAAAAATCTTGTGCCTATACTTCTCAACAAAATAGAGTTGCAGAAAGGAAACATCGTCATTTACTTGATGTCACCAGGAGAGTCATGCTCCTCATTCTTTCGGGGGCGATACTGTACTAACGGCATGTTATCTCATTAATCGCATGTCGTCGTCTGTCTTAGGTGAGAAGATTCCTTTCTCTTTGGTTTATCCTGAAAAGGAATTGTTCACACTTACCCCACGTGTGTTCGGCTCGGTTGCCTTTGTCCACCAATTGTCTCCAGGTATTGACAAGCTCTCTCCTAGAGCTGTCAGGTGTGTTTTGTCGGGTACTCCAGGACACAAAAGGGCTACAGGTGTTATGATCTGCTGCGCAGGAAATATTTTGTTAGTGTCGATGTCACCTTTTTTGAGTTTGTTATGTACTTCTCTCCTACAGGTGATCGGTTGATGTCCTCTGACACTAATGAAGCCATATACATGCCACCACCACCACCACCCCCACCTACACCTGTACCACCACCACCCCTACCTACACCTGTACCACCACCACTTTCTACATCACCTGCACCTCCTGTTACAGTTTATTTTCCACCATTGCCACTCCACTATACCTGTCGGCCTGCTTCTGCTCATGGTCACCGCTCATCATCCAGCTCGCATGAGGTATGTTCTAAGAATATAATTTCTAATGATGGATCGAATGCTTTACCTGAGCAGGCTGTGTTACAGAGGACAGATGATGATGCCAGTGATTTGGATCTACCTATTGCGCTTCGGAAATAGAAGCGTAGCTGCGTGTCATATCCTATAGCATCCACGATTTCGTTTGATCATCTATCTGGTGAATTCAGGAGTTTTGCTATTGCCCTATCTGCCGTGGACATTCCACGGAATACCGAGATTCATTGAAGGACAGTCGATGGCGCTTATCTATGGAAGAAGAGATGGTTGCTCTTCAGTCAAGAGGCACCTGGAGTCTTGTCCCTGCACCTACTGGTGTGTCTACAGTGACCTGTAAGTGGATGTTCACAGTGAAGCAAAATCAAGGCCTTAAATGTCGGTTTCGGTCACCATTTCAGTGATCTATCGAAACGGAATTTCGATGGAATTTCGGTCGAAATTCGATCGAAATTTCGATCATTTTGATCATTTTTTGTACTAGGGCCCTCATATTTCAGTCATTTTCGCCATTTTGGTTGAATTTTGATTTTGACGGGATATCGATATTCGACAGAAATTCGATCGAATTTCGTTGAAATTTGAGGCCATGAGCAAAAATGCAAATGGCAGCATTGACAGATACAAGGCAAGCCTAGTAGCCCGTGGGTTTACCCAGACATATGGGGTGGACTATCTTGACATATTCTCGCATGTTGCTCGTCATTCCACCTTACGAATCCTTCTCTGTTGCGGTTATTCGAGATTGACCATTGTTTCAATTAGATGTTAAGAATGCCTTTCTCTATGGTGATTTGCAAGAGGAAGTCTACATGCAACAACCACCTAGTTTTGTTGCTGAGGGGGAGTATTCAAAGGTGTGTAGACTTCATAAGGCCATCTATGACCTTAAGCAGAGCCCTAGAGCTTGGTTCCAAAAACTTTCAGACTTGTTTGAAAAACATGGGTATAAACGTTCTAATGCAGATCATCCCTTTTTATACAGAAAACATTCAAAGGTATGATTGCAATTATGGTGTATGTAGATGATATCATGATTATAGGTGACGATGTACAAGGAATTCAGAGGGCAAAAGAAATGGTGGGTCGTGAATTTGTCACCAAGGATCTTGGAGTCCTTAGATATTTTCCGGGACTAGAGTTCACCAGAAATCCACATGGACTTGTGATAACCCAGAGGAAATATGTTACTGACTTGCTAAGTGAAATAGGAATGCTTGGATGTCGACCGACCACTACACCTATGGATGCAAGCATGAAATTATATAATGATGATACTAATGAGGTGGATAGGAGAAGATACAGAGAACTGGTAAGAAAACATCTTTATGTTACCATTACCAGACTCGATATTTCTTTTGCTGTTAGTCGGATGAGCCAGTTCATGGAGCAACCACGTCAGGTACATATGGATGCTATACATATGATACTCAGGTACCTTAAATCATTTCCAGGTGCAGGTCTATTGTTCAAGAAAGACAAGGAGATTGCTATCTCAGCATGCGTAGATGCAGACTATGCAGGATGTCCTAAGGATAATAAGTCCACTACTGGATTTGTTGTATATGTTGGAAACTCTCTCGTCTCATGGAGAAGCAAGAAGCAAAATGTTGTAGCCAGATCCAGTGTGGAGTCTGAATATAGGGCTATGGCCCATATTAGTACAGAAATAATGTGGGTAAAAGCCGTTCTTACATACTATATGTAGAAATCCCACTTCGTTTGGCTTTGGAATGTGACAATCAAGCTGCTATATTTATTGCTAATAATCCAGCATTTCATGAACGAACCAAGCACATTGAGGTTGATTGTCACCATATATGAGATATTATTCAGAAGGGCTTTATTTCTATATCTCATGTTAGCTCAGGGGACCAGACTGCAGACATTTTTACCAAGGCGTTACTTAGAGGGTCATTCCAGAAGTGCCCGTCCAAGCTGAGCATGATCGATATCTATGCTCCATCTTGAGGGGAGGTGTAGAGATATAATTTATGTTATTTGTATTGTTTCATATAATCTATATCCTTATGGACTCTTTATGTAATTTACCCATAGGCCCCTCTCCTATATAAGAGAGCCTAGGGTTTATGGAATAAATAACTCTTTTGATTTTCCCAACATTCAACGTCTCAAACTTCTTCAGCCATGGCAGCATCTCGTGGTAGGGGGAGCACTATGTAGTTCTGTGGCCAAGGAGGCCGCAGAAGAGGAGGGAGCAGTAGACTTTCTCGTCAGCCATGCAGTTACTGTCACAGGCCATGTCACGTAGCGGAAATGTGCTATTCTAAGCATGGGTTTCCTGCCTTGGCACGTATGGCAGAACAGATCCAGCAGGGAAATAGTTTTTCTGTCGCATCTGACCAGAGGTTTGATGAGCTAGTTGCTCGGCTTAAAAAGATTATGTCGTCTCCTGGGTCAACTAGCACACAATCAAGATCTTCGGAGGTAGCAGCCTCAATCACCACATCTACATCAGGCACAACATATGCTTTTGCTAGATGTTACAGGGCAGACTTGTCAGAGTATATCATGGATTCAGGAGCATCACATCACCTCTGTGGTGACAGAGGGCAATTCAGTACCTATAGTCCAACTCAGTCAGGTAGATCTGTGGTAATAGCAGATGAGAGACATTCCACTATTGCTGGTCAAGGGGAGGTGCAGTTAACCCTTGAAATGAGGCTTCATAATGTTCTTTATGCTCATGAATTTTCTATGAATTTATTATCAATTAGTCAAATCACCAAGGATTTGCATTGTCGTGTCATATTTGACTCCTCTGCTCTTGTGTTTCAGGACATTCTAAGGGGCAGGAGGTGATTGGTTCTGGCCGTAAGCAAGGAGGTCTATACAGACTGGTGCAATCTCTGTATGTTGTTTCTTCTCTTCGCATTGGGTCTGTCTCTCCATATATGTAGCACCTTCGCTTTGGTCATCTTCCTCTGCAAAAGTTGTGCCATGTTCTTCCTCAGATTTCTCCTCACTCTACTTTCGTAGTTATGGTCTTTTTGAATTGATTCATTTGGATATTTGGGGTCCCAGTCGTGTTCCTGATCTTCAGGGACATCGCTTTTGTTTTTTGGATAGATAATTGGACAGGAGAGGGGCTTTTCTCCATCAGATTCCCTCGCCTCTTTGCATTGACTGCAAATCATGATGCATCATGCATGTATGGCAGACTGCTGCATCTTTCTTGACGGATTTCTTAGATCAACGTTTAGAGGATTTCTAGCTTCTCCTGGAATCACTAGGCCAAATGGATAGAGTTGCCGATAGGTGAGACCACTGGGTGTGGAAGGATAATTCCTTCTCGGAAAAAACAACGTACGAAGCTATTTCTGCCAAGGATGGACACTTTGATTCATGATTGCAACTTTATTTTGCATCTTAACTGCCGGGAAGAATTGCATTTTTTATATGGCTGTTGTGAAGATGATGTATCATGACTAGGGACTGTTGTGCAAGACTCTTTGTGAATATCTCCAATATGTGCCCCATTTTGTGAAGTGTAGATCGAGACAGTATAGCATCTCTTTTTCCATTGCGTGGAAACTTCACCAGTCTGGGACAAAGACGGTACAAGCTGGGTAAATCTCCAGAGTTTGGATTTGTTTTGGAACTGTTGGGAAAAATAGAAGAGTTGTTTATTCCATCAGCCCTAGGCTCTCTTATATAGGAGAGTAGCCTATGGGTAAATTACATAAAGCATACGACTGAAAATAAAAAATAGTAGAGAGGTACAACGGAAACTAATATATATGTTTACACTCCCCCTCAAGATGGAGCATAGATATCAATCATGCTCAGCTTTGACGCACACTTCTGGAATGGGCCTCGTAGTAATGCCTTGGTGAATATATCTGCAGTTTGATTTTCTGAAGTAACATGAGATGTAGCAATGAATCCCTTCTGAATCATGTCACGTATGAAGTGACAATCAACCTCAATGTGCTTGGTTCGCTCATGGAATGTGGATTGTTTGCAATGAACAAGGCTGCCTGATTGTCACATTCTAAGATCATAGGAAGTGGTACGTTTATACATAGATCTATAAGCACAGCCTCTACCCACATCATTTCCGTGCTAGCCTGGGCCATAGCCCTATATTCAGATTCAACACTAGACCTGGCTACCACCGTTTGTTTCTTGCTCCTCCATGAGATTAGAGAATCTCCAATGTAGACTGCAAACCCATAGGTGGACTTCCTGTCCTTGGGACAACCTGCATAGTCTGCATCTGCACATGCTGAGATAGAAATCCCCTTGCCTTTCTTGAATAGCAAAACTGCACCTGGAGATGATTTGAGGTACCTGAGTATCATATGTATAGCATCCATATGGACCTGACGTGGTTGCTCCATGAACTGGCTCACACGACTCACTGCAAAGGAAATATCGGGTCTAGTGATCATGACATACAACAGTTTGCCTACCAGTTTTCTGTATCTTCTCCTGTCCACCTCCTCTGTATCATCATCATATAGCTTCATGCTAGGGTCCATTGGTGTTGTAGCTGGCTGGCACCCAAGCATACATGTTTCACACAACAGGTTTGTAACATATTTTCTTTGCGACATTACTAGCCCATACGGATTTCTGGCAAATTCCAACCCCAGAAAATATCTAAGGACTCCAAGGTCCTTAGTGACAAATTCGCTTCCCAGATTTTCTTTCGCCTTCTTTATTCCTTGTTCATCATCTCCTGTAATCAAGATGTCATCTACATAAACCATGATGGCAATAATACCTCTTGAAGTCTTCCGTACAAACAAGGAATGATCAGCATTGGAGCGCTTGTATCCCTGTTTCTCAAAGAGGTCTGAGAGCTTCTGAAACCATGCTCTGGGGCTCTGCTTCAGGTCATAGATAGCCTTATGAAGTCTGCACACCTTAGAATACTCCCCCTCAATAGCAAAATCGGGTGGTTGTTGCATGTAGACTTCCTCCTGTAAGTCTCCATATAAGAACGCATTCTTCACATCCAACTGATATAGCGGCCACTCTCGAGTAACCGCAACTGACAGCAAGATCCGTAGGGTAGAATGACGGGCTATTGGCGAGAACGTATCAAGATAATCCATCCCGTATGTCTGTGTAAAGCCACGTGCAACAAAGCGAGCCTTGTATCTGTCAACACTGCCGTCTGCATTCTGCTTGACTGTAAATACCCACTTGCAGCTCGCTGGGGTCACATCTGCAGGTATAGGAACTAGACTCCAAGTTCCCCTATATTGAAGTGCTGTCATTTCTTCCTCCATTACTAGACGCCATCTACTATCCTTCAGAGCATCTTGATAATTCCGTGGAATATCTACAGCTGACAAGGCAACCACAAAGTTCCTGAAATCCCCAGATAGTCACTCAAATGACACAGAAGCTGCTAAAGGATATGTGGCGCAGCTCCTCTTTGATTTGCGTATAGCAATAGGAACATCTAGATCGGTTGTGTCCTCATCTGGCCTCTACAACATATCCTGCTCAGAAATATCATTAGATCCATCAAGAATAATATCTTCAGTACATACCTTAGGCGAGCTAGGAGATGAGTCATGACCATGAGCTGGAGTAGGCCTGCGGGTATAATGAAATGGTAGTGGTGAAACAGGGATAGTATTTGAAGGTGCGGAGGATGGTAAGGGAGATGGTGGTGGCGGTGGTGGCAGTGGTGGTGGTGATGGGACTGGTGGTGGTGGTGTTACATAGATGGCATCGGTAGGAACTGGAGGGAGCTGTTGATCACCCGAGGATGAAAAATACATGACGGTTTCAAAAAATGTAACATCTGCACTAACAATATACCGCCTACGCAATGGATCAAAGCACTTGTACCCCTTTTGAGTTCTGGAGTACCCAACAAACACACACTTGACAGCCCTAGGAGAGAGCTTGTCAGTTCCGGGAGACTACTGGTGGACAAAGGCAACCGAGCCAAACACACGAGGAGTAAGGGAAAACAGATCCTTACCGGGGAAGATAAGGGAGAAAGGAATCTGTTCACCTAGGACAAAGGACGGCATACGATTTATTAGGTAGCACGCTCTGAGAACCACGTCACCCCAGTAAGAATAAGGAGCATGACTCTGTATAAGAATTGATCTTGTGACATCTAGTAGGTGGTGATGTTTCCTTTCAGCTATCCCATTTTGTTGAGAGGTATAAGCACAGGATGTTTGGTGGATAATCCTTTGGGATGAGTAGTAATTGGCTAGGACATGAGTAAACAATTCCAGGGCATTATCATATCTCACAATTTTAACAGATGTGGAGAAAACATTACGAATTTCATTAAGAAAATGGATAACAATATTCGCTGCTTCAGATTTATTTTTCAACAAAAATACCCATGACACACGAGAGAAGTCATCCACAATAACTATATAGAATCTGTGTCCCTGATGATCAGGTACACGACTTGGACCCCAGATATCAATATGAAATAACTCAAACTTGGAGGTACTACTCCGACTCGGACGACTGGGAAAGGTAGACCGGTGATGCTTTCCCAACTGACAGGCCTCACATTGGATGGATGTGTGAGGCAGACCCTGGGGTAACACACGACGCAACTTCTGAAGCGGTAGATGTCCAAAGCGCAGATGCCACAGCAGAGGAGATACAGGTCCAGTAGGTAGGGATGAGGTTCCAGCAAAAGGAGTCTGATTGAGGCGATAGAGGCCTCCTTGCTCATAGCCACGACCAATCACGTTGCCCGTAAGGATGTCCTGAAAAATAAGAGAAGATGGATTAAAAATTACCCGACATTGTAAATCCTTTGTAATCTGACTGATTGATAATAAATTCATTGAAAAATCAGGCGCATGTAACACATTCTTGAGCTGCATAGAAGATGTCAGTCTAATCTCCCCCTGACCGGTAATTGGGGAATGTGTACCATTGGCAATGACCATTGTTCGGCCTGGAGGAATCTGAGAATATCCTGTAAGTAAACTCTGATCGCCACATAGATGATGTGTAGCGCCCGAGTCCATAATCCAAGGTAATGTATCTGATCTACTACTGGTAAATGCAAGTATGCTACCTGATGCACTAGTAGACGCAGAGGCAGATGCAGCAGCATCAGATGGACTCTCAGTAATGGGTGCTGGGCCGGATGGGGGAATAATGCCCCTTAGACGGGCAACTAGATCATCGAACCGCTGATCCAAAGTGGCAGCAGATGGAGGCTCTATCTGCTCAGCGACATGTGCAGATGCAGGAAATCCATGCTTAGAGTAGCATGTGTCTTCATTGTGTCTGACGCGATGGCAGTAGGTACATGTTGGCCGAGTGCGGCTTCCTCTGCCACGAGGTCCACGTCCACGGGTCTGATGATGAAATCCACGGCCCCTGTTGGCGGCCATGGTTGAAGCATTCTGATTCGTGGCCGTAGGAAGGACGGTGATGCGGCTCAGTCTGTGAAAGGCTTCCTCCATGGGAGGAATAGTAGAATCGGCCAAGATCTGGGATCGTGCCGCCTCATACTCGGTATCAAGTGCAGCAAGGAAAACGCCCACCATAGTCGCATTCCGGTAGGTCTTCTGTTGCTCTGGCGTGGCTGTCAGATTCATGAAGATGTATAGCTTCTCGAACATCCCTCGCAGGGATGTGTAGAGTGAATGTAGAGGGAGACCATTCTTCTTTATAGTGAATATATCGTGTTGAAGTTGCAGAATCTTTGTCTCATTCTTCGCTGAGAGTATGTGGCCGCCAGAATGTCCCACATGTCTTTGGCCGTGGGCTGACGTAAAATATCGTTGGCAATCTCGATTGCCAAAGTTCCGGACAACCAGACTTTGGCGTATGCATCATCTGCCTCCCATGAGGCATTGGCTCCAGTCTTCTCAGCAGGCTCTTCTTCGGTAAGAATGTGCTTCTTACCAGTTGACTTCATCATACTCATGAACTGCATCGCCCACAGTTCATAGTTTGTACCGTCCATCTTTACGATAGGGGCTAGACCACGAAAGGCGCCTACAGATGGGATATCCGCCTTGCTTTCTGACATACTGAAAATAGAAGACTGGAGCGATAGACTGTTGAGAAGATCGTCTACACGGACATAGATGGGTTTAGTTGCATGTGTAGACTTCAAACAACCAAACCCATGTAGTTGATGATGTGCGCTCTAGAGACGTGATTCAAGGGCGCACGAACAGGGCACTAAGGTGCCCGTTGGAGGCGACGAAGGTGCGCGCTGAGAAGCACTGGATGGTTGGGCGCTAGCGCTAGATGGCTGGGGCCACGCGCAAGGAGCGCTGGGCGCTAAGGCGCAGGAGCGCTAGCGTTGTGGTGCGCAGGCGCAGGTGCACAGGCGCACAGGCACGAGCGCACAGACGCACAGACGTGAGGGCGAGACCGTGCAGGCGAAGGCGAAGGGGCTCGCAGGCGCAGGCGGAGGAGCTCGCAGTCGAGGATGCGCAGGCGCGGAGGCGCAAGGGGCGCGGATATGCGCTGGCGGTGGCAAGGAGAGAGAGGCACGTGGGTGAGGGGGTAGGGATAGGGTTAGGGTTTCGAGAACTCCGGTCTAGGACCGTCGATCTGATACCATGTTGGGAAAAAATAGAAGAGTTGTTTATTCCATCAGCCCTAGGCTCTCTTATATAGGAGAGTAGCCTATGGGTAAATTACATTAAGCATACGACTGAAAATAAAAAATAGCAGAGAGGTACAACGGAAACTAATATATATATATATATATATATGTTTACCGGAACTTGTTGAGTATTTGTATCTTGTTATATATGTTTCTTATTTTTATTTCTTTCATGTACCTTTTATGTAATTTACCCAAGGATTTTCTCCTATATAAGAGAGTCATAGGATCTCTACGTTTATATGACATTTCTATTCTCTCCATATGGTATCAGAGAGATGGTTCTAGATCGGAGCATATGACCTAATCCATACCCCACCACCATCCCACCTGTGACGCTATCGCCAGCACCTGGCCTCTGCCAGCCCCACCCGGTGCCGCCCTAGTCACCAGTGGTGCCCTCAAGCCCCTCCTGGCACTCTCAGGGCTCTGCCATTGCCACCAGTGATGCCCTTGGCCACTGTCTGCGTTGCCTGCCCCCCTATAGGGCGCCTGCGCCGCCACTTCGCATGCCGCCAACACAACGCAACCCTCCGTCGCGGCCTTCATCATCGCCACGTGCTTCGTCCCTAATTCTATGGCATTTTCCAGTCCTCCGACGACATTTTATGGTCTGATCTTGACCGGAAAACACGATTTCAGACCTATAAACTTTGTTTTCCAACCCTAGCAAGCTCCGAGGATTGATGTGGATGGACATATGAGTCTACACATACGCCACATCCTCTATGTGATTATGTAGACATTATCTTTGACGATCTTTCTCCAGTTGAGTTTTGTCGGGGTCTCTCTTTTCAACATGTTAAAAAGCAAGGGTGAAGTGTTTTCTTCTACCGGTGTCTTCATGGGCTCGACTCCCATCCTAAAGATGGATGGGACCAACTATGAGTTATGGTCCATGCAGTTTCTCACTCTTATACAGTGTAGCAACAAAGAACATATTCTGACAAAGCCAGAACCAGCGGATAAGACTGGGGAACGTGCTTCATAGAAGCAATACGATGCATATACTCGTATTTGGCTCTCCGTGGTACTCACCACAAAGATTACAAATGATATTGTGAATTAGCCTATGGCCAAGGCCATTTTTTTTAGAACAAAGAGGATGACATCCCGAGATAGGATTCACGTAAAGTCAATAGATTAAAAAATATGGATAGTACATTACCTGGAAGCCCAGAAACGAAAAAGCGCATTACAGTGAGAAACAACATTTTCGGAGTAGAACCTCTGCTTTTTTGAAAATGAGATCATTTCTCCCTCCTCAAATGGTCAAAAGAACTACAAGAGGCAAGGTGCAGTCATCTATAAAGTTGCTTCCCACCCCCATCACCGACCTCCAGAACTTTATAGATCCGTCGTACGAGATCGAAGGCACTCCAACCTCCCTCCAGATCTGCATCGATGCAGCGCACTTGAAGAACAGATGGTCCGCATCCTCTACCTGTTCCCCACGTCTATCACACTACGTGTCTGGTATGTCAAACATCCTTTCCATCCTGGCTTTGTCGCATAATCTACCTCTTCTCAGACACCAAAGAAAAATTTTAATACGGTACGAGATCTTGCTCGCCCAAATAATTCTCATGTCCTAGTACAGATCATCATCTAATTCGCCCCAATTCCTCTTCTGAAATCCTCATAAGCCCTCGTCGTTGAGAATTTGCCTACCTCCCATTCAAAATGGTCCATGCCCTGCGAGACACACTCAGGAAACGACACCTCAGCACACTCAGGCAACGGCACCTCAGACCAAGGCCATATAGGATATGCTCGTTGCCACTTGTGGTCAAGCGTAGAATGAGAGCAGGATCCTTTAATTGCAGTATGACATATTCTTGACCAAATAGAATCGTCGGCCTCTTCATGCCTGCTTTTTACATCTTTGAGGCATGTTTGAGCGACTTCATAGCTTTATGCCCACTACTACCAGTACAGAGCAGCAGCAGGCATACCGAAATGCCACTATGATAGGGGTTTTTTTTGTCATCTCTTAACTCTAAGTACGATGCAGCATGTTACTCAATTGCTTACTGGAGAGATGATACCATCAATGGAGGAGGTCTACAAGAGGCTGAGCAGGATCACTAGTCCATCCACTACCATGGCCCGAACCCCCTTTGCGATGATTACCTCTAGCGGCAGGGGAGGTACTTAACAGTTTACAGGTGAGGACCCCGCAATTGAGGAGGAGGACGTCAGCATGGTCCATGCACATACTACCATCGTCCATATCATTCCGAGGAGACATGCTATCTAAAGAATGGGTATCATGCATCTACCAGTGTAGCTGAGTAGACAGAAACTACTTTGGCTCCCTCTCATGATGCGAGTCTCAACGATATTGTCTGTCGATTGAGAAAGATGATGATTACGTCGACTACACCGGTTGTAGAACATTCATAATTGCAGTTGTTGCTCGAGCATCTACGAGTTCATCAGGTATAACTTATGCACTTACCAATTGTAACAGCTCAAATTTGACTGATTGGATCATGGACTCTGGCGCGTCCCATCATATGTGTGGAGATCGAGCACAGTTTAGTTCTTAAAGATCTATCCCTCCTAGTAGATAAGTGGTGATTGCAAATGGGGTTCATTTACCCATTGTTAGTCAGGGAGAGATTGTCCTAGCACATTCGATGCGCCTGTAGAATGTCTTACATGCTCAAGTATTTCGGATGAATCAATTGTCTATTGATCATGTTACAAAAGATTTACATTGTCGTGTTATATTTGACCCATCTTCTCTTTTGTTTTCAGGACATACTCATGGGCATGGTGATTGGATGTGGTTGTGGGCAAAGAGGGCTTTATAAACTGGTCTAGTCTCCTTTTGCTGATACTGCTACTATTCCTACTGGATCAGTCTCTCTGTTCATGTGGCACCTTCGATTTGGACATATTCCTCTGCAGAAGCTATGTCATGTCCTTCCTCAGATCTCTACTCATACTACCTTATAGTGTGAGGAATGCCAGCTTAGGAAGCATCATCGTTCCTACTTTCCAAGTATCCTATCATCACAATAGTCAATCGTTTGGGTTATTTCATTTTGATATTTCGGGTCCTAGTCATGTTTCCGATCATCAGGGTCATCGGTTCTATCTAATCGATGTAGATGATTTTTCCATACTTTCTTGGGTTTTCTTGTTAAAGAATAAGTCTGAAGTTGGTTCTGTCATTAAATCATTTCTTATTGAAATAAATGATATTTTTTCTGCTCATGTGAAGTTTGCGATGCATTGGAATTCTCCACTTTACAGATGTTTGACTTCCTCGGATCTCTTGGTATTGTTCATCAGACTTCTTGTGCATACATCGCAGCAGAATGGTGTTGCTGAACGCAAACACCGTCATCTTCTTGATGTCACGAGGACTCTTTTGAATTATAGTTGAGCTCCTCATTCATTCTAGAGTGATGTGGCCCTCACTGCATGCTACTTAGTGAACCGCATGCCTTCCATGATCCTTGGAGAAAAGGTTCCTTTCTCAATTATGTTTCCCGAGAATGATCTATTCTCCCTTACTCTCAAGATCTTTGGGTCTGTGGCCTTTATCCACAATTTTACTCCTGATCATGACATGCTCTCTCCACGAGTTCTCAAATATGTATTCGGTGGCTATTCTCGCTCCTACAGGTGACAGCTTGTCTAACTCTGAGTCTAACGAAGATGTTTTTATTCCACCACCTCCTTTACTTCCACCACTACCTCATCAGGTTGAGCAATAGTTGTCTCCTTCATCACCACCTCGACTGTTGTCTACCCGAACATAGTTTCCACCACGGTTTTACATTCGCAGGCCCTCTACTCATTCCTCTGCTCACGTGCCTTCCCTGTCATCCAACACACATCAGGTATGTACTAAACACATTGATTCTACTGATGGCACTAGCGACATGCTTGTACCTCTAGGCATTGTCTAGAGGAGATGATACCAGAGAACAGAGAGGTCGATGATCTTGATGTGCCTATTGCCTTAAGGAAGTTGCGTCATACATGTGCCGATTATCCTTTAGCTGCTCATGTTTCCTTGGATCATCTTCAGAAGAGTACAAGAAGTTTGTAGTGGGACTCTCTGTTGTCACTATCCCACGAACATACCAGGAGGCAGTACAAGACAGTAGCTGGCAACTTGCCATGGAAGAGGAGAGGGCAGCTTTGCAGTCTCGTGGTACCTGGAGCATTGATTCTGCTCCTCCAGGTGCCTATGTTGTGGGGTGCAAATGGATCTTTATGGTGAAGTAACGAGCAGATGGCAGTGTGGATCGCTACAGGGCAAGGCTAGTAGCGCGAGGGTTCATCCAGACATATGGGGTAGATTACTAGGATACCTTCTCATCAGTGGCTAGACATTCGACATTACGCATTCTTCTATTGGTTGTTATGACTCTAGACTGTCCTCTTTACCAACTTGATGTGAAGAACATGTTTCTATATGGAGATCTACAGGAGAGGTATACATACAACAACCACCAGGTTCTACTATTGAGGGGGGGTTTCAGAATATATGCAGGCTCTACAAGGCGATTTACAGCCTGAAGTAGAGTTCGAGAGCTTGGTACTAGAAGCTCTCATAGTTGATAGAGCACCAAGGGTTTGCACGGTCCAATACAGATCATTCACTTTTTGTTCAAAGGACACATAGAGGTATAGTTTCCATTCTGGTTTATGTTGACGATATTATTATCACAGGTAATGATGAGAAGGGCATTCATACTGAAAAGATGTCATATTGAAGTTGGAGGATCTTGCTCTCATTCTTAGCTTGCCCATATGTGGCAGCTAATATGTCCCACATAGCCTTGATTGTGGGCTGATTGACTATGTCATTGGCAATTTCTGTGGTAAGCATCCTGGATAGTCAAATATGTGCATAAGCATCGTCTTGATTCCAAGATACATAAGCCATTGGCTTGTCCTTCGGCTTTGGATTAGTCAGGATGCACTCCTTGTTATTGCATTGCACGAGGGTGCGAAACTGCATGGACCACAATCCAAGTTGGTCCCATCCATCTTTACGAGGGGTGTCGGGCCCTTGAATGCACCGGACGACGAAAATAAATCACCCTTGTCTGACATGATCACACCAAACGTCGGAAACAGGAACTTGATTGGGGAGTAGACTGCTTTGAGAGAGTCTGCACAATCATACTTAAGAGTGGTTGTATGTATAGATTCATACAACCATCCTCTTCAACCCTTGTTGCTTGCTAAGGCCGGAAAACGTGATTTATAGGTCTGAAATCGCATTTTCCGGTCAAAAATAGACTGCAGGCATTGCATAAATCGACCTTACAGCTGCAGACGGCGGCCAGAAGGGCAAGCCACAGTTGCAGCAATGATAGTCCGACAGCCTGGGGGCCGTGCGGCGATGGCATGGGGGTCATAAGGCGACAACCCGGGCAGTGGCTGCGAAGCAGCAGCGGCCGAGATGCCCTAGCGATGGTTGCGAGCCGCAAGGCGGCCTAGCAGGGGAGGTCGAGGCTACCTAGCAGCGGCGGTCAGCGGCGTGGGGTTGCCGCGTTGGGCGGAGGTGACACCAGGCTAGGGCTTCACGAGGCTTGCGGATGGGGAGGGGGATTTAGGTCAGGGCTCACTATGATACCATGCTTTGAAGTGCAATGTGAAGCTCCACATAAAATAATTCTATCCATCTAGATATCTGGAGCATGCATTCTGCTCTCCCCTACCATGGTTTCTACTTTTAAAGTACTAGATGCAGAAATACTACTGTAGTCTGCACCCCTTTTAAATGGTGGTTGGTAACATTTTAATCTCGGATGCTCTTTGAGATGAGAAACCCACATGCTCAACCATCTGATCACTAAGTCAATGCAGGGAACCCTAAACACTACAAAACAGCTTTTCGATAATGTCTGTACTGCTCTCTGGATCCACTTGAGTTTCACCCATAAAATTAAAATATATATAGGGCAAAGCACTGTCAGTTTTAATTAGAACACTGTTATGGTTTTCTGCAAAACGAACTTTACGTTACTTTGGAGTGCTGGAAGTCGGACGGTATTTACTAACAATGCTGGGGTTATAGGAGAGTTCATCTGAACTCCTATGTATTGATCAAAGTCACATGAGCTTCCTTTTAAGAAAAAAGTGGCATGAAACCTGTGAACTAGCATACGGATCAAAGTCAGATGACCACTGTGATCTCTACTGCCAAGCAAGTCAACACCTATTTTGCCACAAATATTTAATTCCGATTTTTTGAACCAAACGCACATATT
Source organism: Ottelia alismoides (assembly GCA_037367405.1). Taxonomy (NCBI): domain Eukaryota; kingdom Viridiplantae; phylum Streptophyta; class Magnoliopsida; order Alismatales; family Hydrocharitaceae; genus Ottelia; species Ottelia alismoides. The sequence goes on along the minus strand of JAZKJV010011904.1, from coordinate 131,909 downwards.
ATAAGCTTCCTGTTTTTTTCCTACAACCTGACTTTGAAATCTACATCTCCTTTCTGTAAATGCTGGTTAATGAGAAATTTGTTGACGCACCAGATTGATGGAAACAAGCCGACTATCGTTGTGTTCAGTGATAAACAGTCCTTATGCAAACAAAGAGAATAAGTTTATTTTCTTGTTTGAAATATTATATCAGCATAACCAAATTAGCCATTGAAAATGATGTGAGGGTTTCAGTTTGAGTACTGCAGAACCGCTCTCATATCAGAATTTTCTTCTTGGATGGTTAAATCACACAAATTCCTCAAATAAGAGGGCTCCGTCTGTTTGCAACACCCAACAAAGTAAAATAAAGGTGAAAGTAGGTATCAAGAGAGACAAACAGATGTATCTGGAAATTAAGAAATGAAATCGGGTGTATTTTGGTCGAAAAGAGAGTATACAATGTTAATCAAACAATGGGTGTTATGTATGGTGATGGAATTCTCATAGGGTCGCTTGACTTCAACCGATACCTCAGGGACTATTCTTTAATGCAAAAAAGAGGTTTTGGTATGCTAGTATATATTTTATTGCAGCAAACTAATAATTGCCAGTCTTATAATGTCTCTTTGTAATTTTGACCTCTTTCATTTTCAAGGTTTGCTACCATAAACAAGATTTGAAGCACAGGCTCTCTTCAAATGATGCTCCCTTGTGAGCACATAGATTGACGATGCAAGATCACCTTGTATTCCCCTTCTATGCTGTCATCCTCGAGGGCCTTGCCATTTTGCTTTCCTGAAATTGGCTAAATACATTCTTACTTACTCTGGCGACTCCCTACAGTTAGCAATTACTCGTTGGTTTAGTGGTTGTATATAACTTATAGTTCAGTTCGATTTTGGAAGTCTGTAGCAAGATTCGAGATTTATGGTTTTGACGAATACGAATGAGAGAAATTCATGATTATTTGGATTGTCCTCCTTTCTCTCGGAACAGAAACTGGTTTTTGAACAGAGATTAATTACCATTTTCTAGTTTGTTTAATCTTTCATACGAGGATGTACTAGTATTTTAGTCGCTAATCAATGATTAATGAGTATCAGAACTACTGTTAAATAAGAAAAAAGAGTATTTTTTCCGCATGGTATTAGATTGTTGTTTTGCACCTGTCTTATTTCCAAGTGACGAAGCCATGAATTTATACTTGGGGGACAAACCATTGAGGCATTATTTGTACAGCTTATTTTACTATTGTTTTGTCATTTTAGTTGTTACTGTTTGATAAAATTTCATAGGTTGCATAATTTAAAGGAAGGGATTCCAAGATCTTTGTCACTGATATGGATGCTCATTCTTGTGAAATGACTTACATCTAGCAGGAGATAGAAAAGTGAGTTCTCATAGCCCATTCTTATTCATGGTTGGAAATTGCCGCCCTCTCGCTCATAGGTTCTTCAGTTCCAAAGATGATATAATAGTGCCCATGGGTGAAAGAGGAGTTAGCGGTCAAAGAAGAAGGTAGCTTGCGCATGTACTCTTCCCTGGAAAGTTTGCCGCCATGACTTTGACAGAGTGAGTCTTTAGGTTGACTAAGAGTGAAGGGTTATCGGAGGCGGTGGTAGCCTGGTAGTCCAGCTCCGGTAGTAGCAATGAATTCCGAGACTTGGACGTCAACAAGTCCGACTTGGTCTACCTTTTCATCATCCCAAGACCTAGCCATCACCCTACCCCTTGATGCTCTGAGAAAAGGTCGCCCTCTCTCTCCTTGATAAAGAAATTTTACAATAAATAGCCTTGTAAACATATGATTTTACATAGATATTCCCAAAAATATTGTATAATTAACCAAAATGATTCTTGCATAGTTCATTTTACAAACACGCTTACATTTTATACTTATCTTGACAGTTGTATGTATATTCATTTAAAAATAGGTACAAATAGAGTTGTCTCCTTAATATATATGTATATTTCGTTTGTATTTGTATTTCCATTTTATTATATAGTTGTAGATTTATTTGTAACTCTTTGTAATAAAGATATATACCCTTTTTCATTGTATTTATATAATTTCTATGAAATAAATATAGTATATTTGTATGATGATAAACCATTCTTTTTAGTATACTTAAGTTATGTATAAAGTATGTGTGCTATTATATGGTTTGATCCTTCTTTGTTTTGTATTTTTAATGATATTGTAAAGTATTTTTCTTGTTTGTCAATTTCTTTATTTGCACAAGTATCTTATTCTTAAAATTGATAAAGATATGGTAACTAGGTATACAAATGAACGTATACGAATTTAGGTATTATCATATTAAAATTTAGATACATATACAAAAATAAATATTTTGAAGATATTGAAATTTACCAACAATGTCATTAAATATGAATACTAAAATGGAAATTAGTAATTATGATTCTTATATGAATATATGATAAATGGATAAGAATTTTCGTATAATACATCAATTGACTAAATCAAAATTACACAAACTAGAAATACAGCAAAAGAAAAGAAAAGAAAGTACTAGATTAAATAGCTTCTAAAACAAAAAATTATATGACAAAGATATACTTTTCTTTGCACATTTGAAAATGACTCATATTTTATTATAGCTTTCTTCAATAGACGTGTATAGATTCGATAATATGGATATCTGTATTTGAAAAAAAACATATCTGTATATATCCTCAAAAAATTGAAAACATTGTCTGCATCCATATCTATGTATCCAAAAAACGAAAAAAACTCATATATTTATCTGTATACATATCCACCCATATGAGAAATATAAATCCATATCCATTTAAATATAGATATGGTAGGTTGCATCCCTAAATTGATAACACAAATAACCTTATCCGCACTTAACCGTTTATATCCTGTTTGAGCATCTCACAGAGTGTAATTAGTCAAGCTATTCAAGGTTTTGATGATTATTTACTAGTTCCAACTTACGGATCATGTTAAAGTGATTTTTAAAAAATATATAGAAATCAAATATCTACAAATGTATTTATCTATAGGTAGCATAGTTTCTTATATTTTAAAAAAAATATAAAAATTAAATATCTACACATTAAATATTTGCAAATGTATTTATCTATAGGTAGCCCATTTTTATATTTTTAAAATTATAAAAATAAAATTATCTACAAATTAAATACTATAAAATTAAATATCTTCAAATTAAATATCTACAAATTAATTTGTAATATTTAACTAGAAATTATTTAGAGTAAACTACATAAAAGTCCTGAACTATATAGTTGATTTAATGTTGTACCTAAACTTTAAAAGGTACAATAGGAGTAGGCATTCCATCAATTTGAGTGGATTGGGTCTATATATAATTCAGGTGGTATTCGATTTGAGTTTAAAAAGTGACCACCCATGACCCATCAAATAAAATTGGGTGAAGTAATTCGGATTATAAGTTTAGACCGATTGGACTGCATCAAAATCAAACTATAGAAGTTTAATTGTAATATATTAAAATCTCATATTAGTTTTATGTTATTATTTTTTATCACAATTCATAAGCATGTAAATTATGTGATGCGAATATAATCAATTCATAATCTTCTGACATGTACTGCATCGCAAAATGTTTCTAATATGGCATTGTTGATATATTAAGAAAATCCAGCAAAAAAACAAAAAGAATGAAATGAAGTAGATTGTGGACCAAAATATAGGTCTCTTTTATGTAATTTCACCATCAAATTTGGGTGTAGAATTTGGGTGTAGAAGTGGATGGAGGGTATTTAATCTAAGAAATATAAGAAAGACGCACAAATAAAAAAATGACTATGCCTTGTGATAGGTGTGGTTGGGTTGGATAGATTAAAATAAAAAAAATGCTCAAATTAGCAATTCGGTTTTTTTGTTCAGGCGGAGCATCTTGAACACATCATCCAACCCAAAAATTAAATAAATAGTATGATTTGGATCTAATCCGAACCAAAATACGGAGAACATATCCCATTTCAATCATTTTGTAAAGTTTGAATGGGTTATTTGGGTGGGTCCAGATAACATTTAATCCTAGGTAACAATGTGATACCGGATCTTTAAGATTTATTTCAATATGTTCTTTAGTTGTTAAAATTTAGTTGATTGTTTGGTCTTTCTCGCATTAAATTACAACTAACTAAAAACCACATTGAGACAAGCATTAAAGATTGTATACAACATTGTGATCTTTCAAAAGTTCCGACGTTGAAATTGGTTGTATAATTCAGGGACTTTTTGTTAGTTTACTCAATTATTTATTGCATTTAACTCGTATCTACATAATCTTGGAAACTGGGGGTGGGCCAAAGTCCCTGTTATTTTCTCCATCTTTTCTATTTATAACAAGATCAAGCTTTTGCAGAGATACACAAATTCACTAACGTATTGTTGAAGCTGGCACAAGCCTAATCTAGGTTGTAAAGGTAGCATAGTTAGGGATGCAAATGGACGGATACAAATATTGATATAGATATTGTTGTATCTTTGTCCATTTTTTAATATGAATACGGATGCAGATATGGATATTGGCGGATATTAAAACTATCTTACCATATCTTTAAAAAGCTGATACGGATGTAAAACGGATATTGATCGCATACGAGTAATGTTAGAAATGCTCTATGGTTAAAAATAAATATATATGACTATATTTATATATGAAAATAGATATACGGATGCGGATGTTTGCGAATACCAAAACGATATCCATATCCATATCCATTTTAAAATGGATACAGATACGGATGTCAAAATCTTTATAAAACGGATACGGTGGTAGATCGGATATGGATATATCTGTAAGAGTTTGCATCTCTAAGCATAGTTTTATGGCGTAAGTCAATCATAATAAACAAACCAAATACTAAGATCATGCAAGATTGTAACATGGAAAAACTCCTCATGTGACAATTGATGTCAACCACTAACTCAAATTAGGATTTTTCAAAGCCAGAACCTATACGAGGAAAATCTCAACCGGCAAGATTCCACCTTATGGTCTAGTGGTAGAAGCAGTGAACTCTCACTCTAAAGACCAGGGTTCAACCCCACCCTCCCTCCTTTCATCACTAAAAAAATCTCAACCGGCAAAAAGGAGAATGGCAAAGCATATATGAGGAAGAATAATCATCCATGTCAAGCGATATGCCCATTAACATGGAGAACCTCCTTGATGTTTTGATGGATCTCCTCCTTGTAGTCAACCTTATTGAACAAAGTAGATGGAGGAAAGTTGAGAGCACACTTAATTTCTTTAGTTACATGCTCTCTTGTGAATCCTAGATTCATCATCTTTGATTCCACAAATTAGCCCTCTATCTTAAACTAATCAATTAGTGAAATATTTAAATAATTGAATTTAAATTTTAATACTTTGTAATTAATTAAGGTTAATTAGTCTATATAAATAAGTACATAATATTTGTATTATGATTTCCTTTATTTTTTATGTTTCTTATTGTTAAAAATAAAAAAATAGTTTAATAGTGTATATAATATAGGGTTTTAACAGTTGTGCCCCTATGAGATATTGCAATATCAGTTATGCCCCTCCCTTTTTGGTAATATCTATTGTGCCCCCAACTTCTTATCGTTCTATCACGTTCAATCCCAACGCAAAGGGACATTAACTTTAGGACATAATGTGGATTAAACTAAAAATTAAGGCTGAAAATGTCATTTTCTCATCATCTTCTTCCTTCTCATCCTCTTCCTTCCCTTCTCTTCCTCCTCCCCGACCTCCTGCCCACCGTCCCCCTCCCCTAGGTACTCCCTCCACTCCGAGCTCCTCCCCTGCCCTCGTGCCTCCTCCTTTTCCTCGAGCTTCTCTTCTTCACCCATTGCCACCCCCGGGCCTCCCCCTGTCCCTTGTGCCACCCCTACACCCGCTTCCCCCTGTCACCCCCGCGGCTCCTCCCCCTGGCCCGAGCTCCCCCCCATCCCCCCCCCCCCTCGCCTGCCTCACCTCCTCACCCGCCCCCAGGTCCTCCTTCCGCCCTGAGCTCCTCGTCCCGCCTCTTACCCCGAGCTTCTTCGTGCCTACCGCACACAGGTTTTCCTCCCCTACACCCTCTCCCTTCCTCCCTAGCCCTCCGCCCCCTCCAGCCCTGAGTTCCGACCCGTCCTCCCCAGTTCGACCCCCGCACCTCCTTCCGCCCCCTCCTCCCCAACACAACCACTTCCAGCCACTGCTCATCCTCCTCTGCCCCCTCCTCCACTGCCTCCTCCCCAGCTTGTCCCCTCCAGCCCCTCCATCAACCACCACCTCCTCCCAGCCCCACCCCTCATGCCTAATTTATCGAGCTCCTCCCTTTTGTTGTAGTTGTCAAGAACCTAGAAGGGAAGGGGATGAAGTAGGAGGTGGTCGGTCTCACTGTCGAGAACCTGTGGCCTTGTCATCGAGATGTTGATTTTGATGGTGAACGATGGAGGATAAAGGGATGGAGGAGGAGGTCGTCAGAGGAGGAAGGGTTATGGGGTGAGGAGAAGGGAGGAAGAATGAAAGGGGGATGTGGGTTTTTTTTAATATGACCCTCTTAACTATACCATGGTTTAAGAAAAACATGGTTAACTTCAAATTACTGATGGCTAAAGTAGTAGAGGGGCACAAGTGATAGAACAACAAGAAGTTAGGGGCACAACTGATATTCCCAAAAAGGGAGAAGCATAACTGAAATTGCAATATCTCGGAGGGACACAACTGATAAAAATCCTATGATATATTGTACATTTTTCATTATATAAAAATATTAAAAAATCACGAAAAAAATAAAAGAAGTGATTTTATTTACAAAAATAATAAGTATGTCTATATGTATTTTAACTTTGAGTTTAACATGAAAGTTGTTGCTTTTAAAAAGATATACAACTTTCATGTTGAATATTTTTTCATTGAACTTCATTTCTTAATTTATTTTGATCGTACAAGATTCATTGTATCTATTTTCTGATTGGGTCGCGTGGTCCAATCCCTTTTACTCACATGGATCGACTCTTTATATGAGCTCACGTGCATCTAGGACCATCTAACCTTCGGAGCATACGATCATGATCGTCCCTTGCCCACCGCTCTTGTGGCCTACTTGATCAGATTGATCAAGCGGCTCCTGCTTCTCCTGGCGTCCCTAAATGTAGGCTATTGGATCGCTTGATCCCATGGTTGTTTATAGTCTTCCTTTGGCAGTTGGGATAGCAAAGAGATGCTTCCCTTTGTCAGCCTAACTTCGCCAACTTCTAGTAGCTTGTCCAGGAGTCCTTCAACCATGATTCCGGTACCAGATTATTCATCCTTCAACCTTCTTCCACGCAAATCTCTTCAAGCATGTCATCCACCTAAGCACTGCGGGTAAGAGTCACTTGAAACTAACCCCATCATTTGTCGGGAACTTGAATAAAAACCCTCTCTGGCCTAACTTCTACACCATCTACCTTTATGCAAGGTCTACCCAAGCCCCTCCCCTCCTCCGGTGACATTATGAGGATGGATCAAGGAGCCAAGACGGAGTCCGATCTCCAATGTTGATCTATGACCGATGGGCGTATACACAGCCTTGATCGAGTTTGTTTGAGTTTCGCATCCTGGTAGGATACGTCAAGCAAAGATCAGATGTTTGTTGGAGCCTCAATCCTAGGCCAATTCGACCATCTCCGATAGTTTCCTCTTCTCATCTATATCCCAGTTCATTCATTCTTTGATTTCTCTGATTTAATTCGTCACGCACACACTTGTTCTTCCCTAATTGATCGTAGTTACACCTTCACTAGACATCCCTCATCTTCGCCAACTAACTTGACGTCATCTCCATGTTCTCCATACCTTCTACCAATTTGTCATTCTTCTTCCTTTTACAAGGAGGAAGACCCATTTAGGGCTCCACTCCAACAACTCCACATCCCTCTATCTCATACCAAAACACTTCTTATGCTTTGGTTATATGCATTCCAGACCTTGTAGGTACTCTCCCTTCAATGGTCAGAGCTTCGAAGCTAACCCTTGTATGTACTCTCCATTCAATGGTAAGAGATTCAAAGCTATCTCTATTCTAGACCTCCGCCTTCAACGATGCTTCATCGACCTGTTGATCCAGATGTCATCGTCTCTCCTCGGATCCTCCACAGTTTTCACCAACCCTTTGTAGAGTTTCTTAAACCTTCAGCGAGACATCAGAACAACAAAGAAGGAAGACAATCACCGTCAAAGCTCCGTTGATGGGCCACTACAAGCAGAGGAGATCTACCATCCTCGAAGAGAAGATGTCGTTGGATTGAGTGGATCTGACAGCCCATATGTGATCTGACCCTCCAGCCACTAGCCTACAGCCTCGATGGGACTGAGCCAACTTCGAAGCACTCGGGCCACCCACCACAGCGACCGATCCTTACTCCAAGCCTCGCTCGCACACGTTTCACGCATGTCTACAGAGGAATTGCATTCGAAGCCCTATGACTTCTTTAAAATTACAGAGCAGTCTAGCTACTGCACGTGTACACCTGGGTATTTTATGTATAGGCCCCATCAGGTTTCCAATATTCCAAATTAGTCCTTCCACGCCCAGAACTTTATATATAAGCCCATGCGGCTATATTTTATGGAATTTAATTCATGTTTGGATTGTTTTGTGATGTTTTATGTTTTATAAATTATAATTTTGGTGCATTTAAACCCCTAGATTGAAACATTAATAACTTGATTAATGTTACTCTAGATAAAATGATTTCAGTTGCATTAGAAAAATAAATTCAATATCTTTGTAATGGAATAATTCATTCTTTGATTGGATTTATGAATTTCCAGTATCTATTTAGATAAGTGATGAATACCCATTCATCACTCTTTATTCTTTTATTTTAGCTACAAAACCTTTGCCAAACACATGTAGATATGTGTAAATAATAATAATTAGCATTCAGCATGCATTGTGTAAAAATAAATAATTAGCATGTTTTTGTGCATAAATAAAAGAATAAAGAAACAAAAGAAAAAGAGGGAGATATTTAGAATAAATATTGAGCGACCTAATCCCAAGGGAGGGCTCACCATGGGCCTGACCGCATAAAAACCCAAGTAGAGAGAGATAAGGGAGCTCATGTGTGTAAATATACATGTAAATAAATAAGAATATTTTCCTCTAAAAATAAAAATCAAAATAAGTGTGTATTTATGTGTATATATTTGTAAATATTAAATTCAAATAAAAATGGGAAAATTAAAAAGAAAATAAAAATGCCTTCACCCTTGTATATTCACCATGTACATAGAGCCACTCTTATATTTATTTATCCCTATAAATAAATAAATTAAAATACCATAAAAATTGTACATATTCCGTACTTCATAATGAAAATAAATAAAATAAAAATCATAAAAACAAAAAAATAAAAAGGAATAAAAATAAAATTAGTTTCCTTCATTGTATATATACCGTATATGTATATAAATAAACCTATTTATTTACCCCTTGTAATTTAGTAATAAAAATAAAATAAAAAGACCAAATTATTCCAAATTTTATTTTGTAAATAAATAAAATTTAAAATTGGAATAAAAATGTATAAAAATAAATAATTAAAAATCAAAATTAAAATTACAATATTGTATATACCTATGTATATAATACCATACCCAATTTTTATTTCAAAAAAAATTATAAAAATCATAAAAACATAATTTAAAATAAAATAAACATTTTTCATATTTTTAACTTTTTCCTAATTCGGTCATTCGCTATTTTAAATTTAATTTCCAAATCTTTTATGACGTGGCCGCTTCTGATTGGTCCACAGGGGATGTTGTCCCCCCGGTCAACTCCCCCCCCCCCCCCGGACCACTACCCGCGGATCTTTGCTCATGACCCGACTTTGCCGATTTTTCCTAGCAAAATCCGACTTCCATTAATCGAAACCCCGGTCCCCGATTATCCTTGAACCATCACTAATCCACGCCCGATCATCCACCTAGGGATCGGAGCTTCGTCATGCCCAGCCCGACCTATTCTTGCTGGACCCTCACGCGTATAAAGCATCTGCTCCGCCGCACGATTCACTCATCTTTGGCTCCGCTCTTCTCATCCCAGGACCTCCAGTGCCTTCGCCTGAGTGACAGCGAGCTGAGGGTAGTGTTGCAGTGAGGAAGGAGTGAGCAGCCACTGATCCGGCAGGTCTTCACCGCCGTGCGCCACCCAGGCGTGGTGCTTGAGCCTCGGGCATCGACGGCCCTCAAGGCAAAGACCCAGAGCTTCAGCAGCTCGTCCCCAGTCGCTCCGATCATACGGTAAGCTTCGTTCCCTTTAGTTTTAGCTAATTTCAAGTTACGCCCAAATCGCCCGTTCGCTTTCGACCATCGATTCCAACCACCCCAGCTACCCACTTCGCCAATCGACCATACCATCATGTTTGCCTTACTCCTCCGCACGTTCTCCGCCCCTTCATCCAACCCAGTTCTCCACGGAACTGGGATTCGAGCTCCTTTGCCGTCTCATCGTCGGAGCTCCTCCGCCCCGTCGCATCGTTCACCCACCTCGCCTCTAACCGGCTCGAGGCATTTTGCCCTCGACCCAGGAGTGTTTTTGTGCAGCTTTGCAGGTCAGAGGAGGACCATCTGAGGTCCTCCACGTTCAGCATAGGATCCTAAGCTCCGCCTTTGTCGCTGGAGCTCTTCGGAGCATCCCAACGTCATCGGAGGAGCCTGCCCGACGCGGGAGGCCTCGGCGATCACGTTCCACCCATCAGCAGCCCGTGAGGAGGTCCAGCGTGCTCACATTCCTCCGGCGAAGTTCGCCGGCGAGGAGTTCCTCCAGGACCCTCCTCTGTCGTTCGTTCGACCCTGGAGGCCCAGATCTGTCGTGGACTGTCCAATCAGGGCGAAGAAGAGGCCTAGCAGCCACCATCGATCAGACACGTGGTCTCTTCTCCGCCCTCCATCCAGCGAGGGTTAGCCACGGCGTACAGCAGCCGTTGATCATCCACGTGGAGAGCCCTCCACCATCAAATCCGAGCGAGGTTTACACGAGGAGGCGCCCGCTACCCCCAGCCGTCAGATCAGCCACGTGGTGCGTCCTCCGCCCTCAGATCATAATAAGGGGTAAATATCACTTAGGCCCCCTCCTGTTTTGTCTTTATTGTTGAGTCCTGTAAATATTTTATATAGTTCATTTTATTCTTGATATTTTGCACTTAGAACCTCGTGCTTGTTTTATTTGCATTCATACCCCTGTCTACGTGGAACACGTGCATCGTCACGTGATTTTTGTGGTGTATTTGCAATATTTGTGCTAATGTTGTAAGGTGTTTGGAATGAAATATAGTTTTTATTATTTGCATCCATACCCCTGTGAGTGTTTTATATTGAAATGTGCTGAATTTAGTGGGTTATTTGCAGTTAGCTTCCTTAGCTTTTAGCATCTGTTGCTAATAAGCCCTCGGAACTTATTTCCTTTGCATTTGGGTCCCTGTGTGCCCAGTACAAGTGCTTGGCGTGTGCTATATTGGAATTTTTGCACCAGGACCCCCTGAGCTTCTGAGTTTGTTACCTTTTAGCCCAAAACTTTATTTAAATTGCAAACATATCCCTCTGTACTATTAGCTCTTGTTGGATTTAAATAAAATATCAAATTGTCTTCAAATTAAGTGAAAATTTGACACGTGCCTCCTGCCACTGTGTAGAATTTTTACTAATTTTTGGGAAATTTTTTGAGCCCTTTTATTATTTTTAGAAATTCAAAAACATCTCTTTTGTTGTCTGTCCAGATATAAAAATCATAAAATAATATTAAAACCTTCTCAAAAAATCTAAAAAATTCAGATTTTGTGTGTTTTGATGTGCTTGATTTTCTGACCAATTTTGGTCATTTTTGGATTTATAGAAAATATAAACATTGAAAACATTGAAAAACTTATAAAAAATCTATTAATTCATAGAAAATTCCAAAAACAATAAACTCTTTTTCCGAATTTTCCTTATTACTTCTATTTTTCATAAAAATTACCTTAGGCCTTGAAAAGACCATTTGGTATTTTTAAGTGGTCTTTGAAGCCTGGCTATACAGTGTTCCTTTGTTTTTGCCTTGTTTCATTTTTGGAAAACTCCATAAAAATCAAAAAATTATCAAAAATTCACCAAAAACAGTAAAAAATCCATAAAACCTAAAAATATCTTTGTTGGAATTTTTGGACTATTTTTGAGTAGTTAAATAATTTGTTGTTTGTGCTTGTTTATATTGTTTTCTTATTTCCTTCATATTTAAAAATCCCAAAAAATATAGAAATATTAAAAATCCACCAAAAATAATTTGTTTTTTTACTTTTAATTGCTTTAGACTACTTCGTAGGCCGCAAGGCCATCTCGTGCTCCTCGAGTTCGACCCTGGAAGCTATACCCGGTCAATCCCATAGCTAGGACTGCTAGTTGGCTTTCTCGTGTTTTATCTTTATTTGGTGGTCCGAATAATTTTTCTTGTTGAGCTTTGAGTCCCGAGTGACTGAGGTCACAACGACCTTAGTGAGATACTTTACCTTAGTCGTTCGGGCGGCTCATCAGAATGGCGCCGTTGCCGGGGAGCACGGCTTAGTAGTCACATTTTTTCCGTGGCTTTCTTTTTTGCGGCTTTCTGTATAGATTTTTGTATATATTTTTCGTATATATTTTTCTGACTTGTTTATAATAATTTGGTCTGTTCACACTCTTCTTGTTTTCTTGCGAGGGCCCGAGGACCGAGGCGCCGGCACAACCGCGGCATTCAGAGGCGGCTCCCTTCTGCACGGAGCCGCAGGAGAGCGCGAGGAAGCAGCTGAGTGTGGGGAGGAGTAGATTAGAATAGATTAGGTTTATTTTTAGCTTTTATTGGATTATTGTAATAATACAGGACAGCAGGACTCTCTCTCTCAGACTTAGACTCTCGGGGTCTGTTTCGCCGAGCATCGGTGTGCTCGGGGGATCCCTCGGTTTTTACGCAGCTTTCTTTGCGGTTTTGATTTCTTTTCTGCCTATTCGGTTTCTCACGGTTTTGAGCCCCTAGTCTTAGGATTTTTTCTTGACTGTGACGTAATAAATAGGATCCAAACACCCTAATAAATCTGCCAGTACCTATAGATCGGTAATTGGAGCAACAATAAAAAAGATTAATAAAATAGTCGATCCACTACCTTCGAGCCAACGCGCCGCGAGCCCACCCTGTCAAGCGCTTCTCCTGAACTCGATTTGTCGAGAAGAGGAGGGGTGGGTCTAGACCGGACTCTTGGATTGGAGGCTGGTGGTCGACTAGCCGTTCTTTCAAGTAGAACTGCTTGCTTAGGGCTCGCATTTCCGCTTGCATCATTTAGGTAGTTTTATTTCTGTCTTTAAATTCTTCGCGGATCATTTTGCATGTAGACTGCTGGAGTGTGGTACGCCTTCTATCTCGTGCATGCATCATTGAATTTTCGCGCATCGGCTTTTTCGTCTTCTCCCCCTGTTTTGGATTAAAATAACTAGGAGAACCGAAAAATTCGTTAGGCGTTTGCTTTTTATTGAAAAATACCTAAAAATTTGAACCATAAAATTGGGACTGGTTAACTCTATTGACCCTAAAAGACACTCACCGAAAAATTTGTCTTGGGGAGAGCAACCCCCTCCTTGTTTGGTTTGCTTGCGTGAGAGAGTGACCCGCACACTAGGTAGAGCCATATCCGATATTTTTCTCGACTGATTACCGGCTCTTTCTGTACGGTACAGTCGGTTGAGAAAATATCGGATTACCCAACAGGTCACGTTAATCGCTCTGCTATCCTGACTTATCACGTAATAAAATTGACAAGATAATTGACTGAGCCTTTACGGTCTTCAGTTCGCATTGCGTAGGTGAATCGGGGGTTTGCTAGTGATCATTATTGTTACCAGATCTCATCCGCCCAACTTGTCAGATCACGATGATGGGCAGGACGTCTCTTAGGAAGCCTTTGGCTGCACCGCTTTTCAGCACTCCAGCCCATTCATCTAGGTCGGTTCGTGAGAGCTCAGACCCGCTCTCCGAACCCGAGTTCAACTCCGCCCTGTTCCCCCTCGACCACCCTTCTACCATTCCTGAGAGGCCAGTGCCAGATGAGAGACTACAGTCAGATGATTTATCGACACCTGAGTTTTGGTCTTTCGCCTTTGCAGAGACCATGGCCGACAGCAGCGACGACCGCACCACAGGTCCACGAGGAGAGCAGACTTTTGTCCTGGACCAGGGTGCGATCGACTCCACCCTGATCGCCTCCCTAGACTCAGTTCAGCAACAGTTGAGGGATCAGGGAGCATTCATGATTGAGATGAGGCACGAGATGGAGCAGATAAGAGCCGACCGCGAGCAGCGCGGCCCACGGGATGGACCCGACGATGCGGCAGCAGCTGCAGCAGCAGGAGCAGAGCCACTGAGACCGATGCGGGAGTTGCACAACCCCGGATCGACTTTGATGTACCGTTGGGTAGTACTTCCAGCTATTATGGGGGACTTCAAGTCCCCCCCCCCGAATACTCTCCAGATTCTACCCCGGTTCCATGGGATGGCTACTGAGGAGCCCCATCTCCACCTTCAGGAGTTTGAGATGATATGCAGCACTGTCCACGACCGTCAGGTGGACCAGGATACCATCCGCATGATTGCCTTTCCCTTCTCACTAGCAGACAGAGCAGCCACCTGGCTGAAGCATCTGGGGAGATTTGCATATATCTGGGAGCAGCTCCGCACCGAGTACTTGAACAAGTACTATCCACTCAGGCGGACGAATGCAGCGAGGGCCCTTCTCAGCAACTTCTCCATGCTTCCCAACGCGCAGTTTCACGAGGCATGGGAGAGGTTCAGAGAGCTTACAGACAGATGTCCGCACCACTACATCTCGAAGCCGAACCTTGTTCAGAGCTTCTTTTGCGGGTTGACACCAGAGCTGTAGGGCCTGGTGAATGCTTCTTGTGGGGGGTCCTACTTCGCCAAGGACCACGATCAGGTCTGGGCCATCTACGAGGAGATGGCAGAGAACTATATGGTGATGTCCCAGACCTGACTCTACACACAGGGACGCCCCCGGCCACAGACCGTGCAGTACCAGAGGATAGCACGGGTTGACGTCGGTCCATCCACTTCGTCAGCGGCAGCAGCACAGGCCGAGTCCACAACCGCTGACATGGGCATCATCAGCGAGAAGCTGGACCGGATGGAGATCATTGAGAAGAAGTAGTGTCAGGGTATCACGTAGATGGAGCAGATGGCACAGACTCTGCGTGACCTGAAGACACAGCTCATGTGTCTCCAGGAGGCACAGACGGCTTCCCAGCCCTGTCTTCAAGCATGAGACGATCCGAGTAGCATCGACAGCTCGTCCCAGTGCTCCAGCCACCAGCAGCCTAGACAGGTTCACCTTGTACAGGCGGAGCCGTACCAGCAGCCGCAGCTTTCTTACCAGGCACCACCATCTCCAGACACCCGGATGGTAGTATACCAGCCGGATCAGCCTCTGGCAATACTCCCGCCAGCCCCTTACGAGTCAGAGCCGTTGATGGATGTCAACGGGATTTGTTACGACCGACCCCAGCCCGGTATCCGACGAGACCATCCCAGATTCCGTTGGTCGACCGGAGGTTCCAGCTCCCAGCAGCAGCCGTCAAGACAGGGGGGGTCAGTACAGCCATCAGAGAGATCACCAGCAGCAGCAGCAGTTACAGCAGTATGGTCCTCATCCCCATCAGTAGGGACAGTCTTGGAGGCGAGAGCAGCCTCAGCAGCAGCAGTATCATCCCCAGTCATACCCCTCTCACCCATAGCAGCAGCAACAGCCTCATTACCAGAGAGGCTACCCGTCAGGTTCTCATGGGCCATCCTATGAGAACCCCGCCCTAGACGATATAGCCCGCCTCCTTACAGATCAGCAGGCTACATTCCGACGGGAGATAGATGAGTTCCGCCAGGAGATGCGGGACATTGTGAGAGGGAAGGCCACCATCTCTGCCCAGATAGAGCCCAATCCGAACAACCTCAAGAGGAAGTCTGAGCAGGTAGTTTGTACTGAGTATGCCACTCCGAGTGATGTTTTTGGTGATATGTCTGCATATCTTTTTGATACTGACTTTGTCACACTTAGGAGTGGTAGGATGCCAGCAGGCGGCGCCTCGTCTGAGCGACGTTCCCAGGCCACTCCTAGAGCGCCAGGCGAGGAGGAGAGCGCTACTGAGGCCGCTAGAGATGATGACGGTGGTACTGATGCCACCACGGATGTTGATCCCACCGGTGGTACTGACGCCATCGTTTCACTAGCCAGAGGAGGTGGTACTGAGGCCACCATAGTTGCCGAGCCAGAGAGCGGTGCTGATGCCGCACGACATGCCTAGGGTGGTGCTGATGCCACCATTTCCACTTCTGAGAGTCCTGTAGTCTTTCCTTCTGTTCATGTATCTCAGGACATTTCTGGCAATAAAGGAAAGGGTTTATTTTATTCCGATCCAGCTGTGGTTCATGATGATGTATGTGTGGATTCTGTCGTGCTTGAGCAGCCTAGACCCTCTCCTAGTCCTTCATCTGAGAAGGACCTTGTGATCCCCTTTCCTAGAGCACTCCACATGGGAAAGGGGAAGAAAATCGAAAATCCAAAAAAAAGACAACAGGAAGAGTTCAGCCAGCAAATGATCGATCGTTTCCACATTCAGCTGACTCTTCAGGAAGCCTTGTAGCACATCCCTCTTCTTCAGAGATCGCTTAGAGACAGGACCACAGTTAGGAGGAAAAGGAGGAACCACCAGTCAGAGATCCATGTGCTGACGAGAGCCACGTGTTTTGCGATCCAGAACCGTCTGCCGGCCAAGAGGCCAGATTCCGAAGCCCCTTATGTCAGATGTCACATTAGAGAGCAGAGGTTTGACCGCACTCTATTAGACAGCGATTCATCGATCAACCTACTTCCGGCAGTCCTTCTCGACCGCTTCGAGTTGGGCACTCTACGACAGAGCAGGACAGTCCTTCAGTTTGCTGATCGATCTGTCAAGAGGCCGAAGGGGTTGCTGAAGGAAGTTGTCGTCACGATTCAGGGCCTGCAATTCCCCGTGGACTTCGTAGTGTTGGACATGGAGATCCCTGAGTCATTGACCGATACCCCCATCATTCTAGGTCGTCCATTCTTGGCCACAACCAAGGCAGTGACCGACCATGATAGCGGGAAGGTATACTTTCGCGTCGAGGGCGAGAGTGTACAAATAGAGACGGTCGAGGACATCAGAGTCAGAGATTTAGCTTGCTCAGAGACTACTTCCTATTCAGAGCAGATGACAGAGTCAGGGCGAGACATCCCCCAAGACTGTGATTTTGTGATTACAGATGACGAGGCAGTTTGGGCAGAACCCGACGCACAGGCCATCCTCTCACCCTCTGATATCGTTG
Source organism: Ottelia alismoides (assembly GCA_037367405.1). Classification (NCBI taxonomy): domain Eukaryota; kingdom Viridiplantae; phylum Streptophyta; class Magnoliopsida; order Alismatales; family Hydrocharitaceae; genus Ottelia; species Ottelia alismoides. Next base: position 114,524 of record JAZKJV010011904.1, on the reverse strand, counting down.
ATGTAGAGACGACTGCAGAGGATAGCTTGGAGAGAGCATTCCTGGTCCAGGATACTTTTGAGGCAGCAGAGCCGGTTCGAGACCGCGAGACAGATTTGTTTTGTGATGATGGTGGTACTGAGACCACCATGGATGATACAGATACCTCGGAGTCAGATTTTGATTGGGTAGAGTTTGAGGATTTCATACCATATCTGACTTCCACTGAGCCTACAGTCAGGGAGGAGGTAAATGCCATGCAGAGCAGAGACAGTCCAGTTGAGCAGCATTCTCCCGATCCAGTTTGCGAGAGAGAGCTCTCATTTTCCCGAGCAGATTTGGCCGCATATACTCGGATTCTTCAAAAGCCAGATTTTCCAGCACCAGTTTATCCAGAGCTGAAGCCACTACCTGCGTCGTTGAAGTATAGGTTCCTTGCGGGTGAGCATGAGATATACCCAGTCATTATCTCCGTTGATTTGACTGGAGAGCAAGAATCCCATCTGATGGGGGTTCTTGAAAAGAACCGCAAGGCGATAGGATGGAGTGTAGCAGATCTCCACGGGATCAGTCCGGCTCTGTGCTCTCACCACATCTATCTCGAGGATGAGGCAAAGCCATCGCGTGAGTTCCAGCGGCGGCTGAACCCGAATCTGAGAGAGGTTGTCAGGAAGGAAATCTCGAAGTGGTGGAGCGTCGATTTTACTACCCCATCTCCGACTCCAAGTGGGTCAGTCCGTTACATGTGGTGCCCAAGAAGACGGGCATCACTACAGTGGTTACGGAGTCCGGAGAGGAGATTGCTACCCGGGTACCCACTTCTTGGTGGGTCTGCGTGGATTACAGACGACTCAACCAGGCCACCAAGAAGGATCATTTCCCCCTTCCCTTTATAGATCAGATCATTGAGAGACTGGCAGGGAAGAGTCATTACTGCTTCTTGGATGGGTACTCCGGATATAATCAGGTGGCTATTGCGCCAGGACCAAGACAAGACCACCTTCACCTGTCCCTTCGGCACATACGCCTTCAGACGCATGCCATTTAGGCTATGCAATGCCCCTGCGACCTTTCAGAGATGCATGTTGTCTATCTTTTCGGTCATGGTGGGGGAGTGCTTGGAGGTCTTCATGGATGATTTCTCGGTCTACGGCGACGGATTCGACTCATGTCTTGACTGCCTACACCGAGTCCTTCAGCGATGCATTGAGGTTCGCCTGGTATTATCTTGGGAGAAGAGTCACTTCATGGTGACTCAAGGGACGGTGCTTGGCCACATCATCTCCAACAGGGGCATGGAGGTTGATCCGACCAAGGTGGATGTCATTAACAAACTCAATCCACCGTCCAACTTACGGCAGTTACGGTCTTTTCTGGGGCACGTTGGTTTCTACCGATGATTCATTCGTGATTTCAGTAGGGTTGCCCGACCGTTGACTGATCTGTTGATGAAAGACACCGAGTTCCTTGTCGATGACAAGTGCCTTTCATCATTTGAGACTCTCAAGAGATGTATGATAGAGGCTCCTGTCCTCCAGCCACCCGATTGGTCTCTCCCATTCGAGATCATGACGGATGCCTCCGATTTTGCCGTTGGGGCCGTGCTAGGACAGAGGAGGGATGGAGTCCCATTTGCTATTCACTACGCTAGCCGTACATTGGATGCCGCACAGCGGAACTATACAGTTACTGAGAAGGAGATGCTAGCTGTAGTTTTTGCCCTAGATAAGTTCAGATCGTACATTATCAGATCTAGAGTGACCATCTTTACTGATCATACTGCCATCAGGTACCTCATGGCAAAGAAGGATGCCAAAGCTAGATTGACCAGATGGATCCTTCTACTCCAGGAGTTTGATATAGAGATTAAGGATAAGCCTGGAGTCAAGAATGTGGTGGCGGATCATCTCTCCCGATTGGAGTATTTTGAGGATTCTGAGCAGATTGACCCCATTTGTGAGACCTTCCCAGATGAGGCGATCCTTGCTATCGCCTCGCTCCCATGGTATGTCGATATTGTGAACTATCTTGTCACCAAGAAAGTTCCACAAGATTGGCCCAGGCAGAAACTTGAGACCTTTCTCGCGAAGGCCAAGTTTTACCATTGGGAGGATCCCATCCTTTACCATGAGGGAGGGGATAGTATCTGGCTTAGGTGCATTCCTCAGGAGGAGCACCACAACATCCTTACTGCCACAAGCTGGAGGTAGGAGGACATAACTCAGGGAGGAGAACGGCACAGAAAGTGCTCCAATCCGACCTATGGTGTCCTACTCTCTTCAAGGACTCTGATGAGTTCGTGAAGAGATGCACTGACTGTCAGAGGATGGGCACTTGTGGACAGCGTGATATGATGCCGATGCAGCCCATTCATTTCTGTGAGGTTTTTAACGCATGGGGCATCGATTTCATGGGTCCATTCCCTAAGAGTCAGGGATTTGAGTACATTCTGTTGGCCGTTGATTATGTGAGTCGTTGGGTTGAGGCCATCCCCGCCCGAACCGCAGATGCTAGGACGGTTTGCATATTTTTGAGGAAGAATATCATTTCACGGTTCGGGGTGCCTAGAGTGTTGATATCACACGGGGGGTCTCATTTCGTCAACGACAAGGTAAAGGCCCTTGCTAGCGAGTTCAGCATAGACCATCGAGTTGCCACTCCATACCACCCTCAGACAAATGGTCTTGCTGAAGTGTCGAACAGGGAGATCAAGACTATATTGCAGAAAGTCGTCCGCCCTGATCGAAAGGATTGGTCACAGCTTTTGGACTCGGTCTTGTGGGCATATCGGACGTCTTTCAAGACTCCTTTGGGTACATCTCCCTTTCGCCTCGTTTATGGCAAGCCGTGCCATTTACCTGTTGAGCTGAGACATAGGTCACTTTGGGCTTTCACAGATATACTTTTGGATCCAGATAGTGTAGGATATCAGAGGAGGGCAGAGTTAGCAGCCCTGGAGGAGTTTCGAGATACAGCCTTTTCAAACAGCCTACATTACAAGGAGAGAGTGAAGGAGCGGCATGATTCTCATATCAACCGCAAGCAGTTTGAGCCAAGACAGAGAGTATGGCTGTTTGATGCTAGGCTTAGATTATTCCCAGGGAAGCTACAGAGCAAATGGAAGGGACCGTATTTGATGAGAAAGGTACACGACAATGGGAGTATTGACATATCTGAGTTGTCTTATGAGAGTACCTTTCGAGTGAACGGCAAGCGGCTCAAGCCATATCAAGATCACGAGCCGCGGGTCGTTGATGTTGCCCCTATTCACTTTGCGTGAGATATGGTCTCTTGACTCACATCTATTGCATCTCACGCCTGATTATCATTGTTCTTCCGACCTGTATAGATCCAGTTGTCCATATCACTCTATTCTTTGGTCCCACATCCCTTTTCTCATCTTATGATTATGTTATACTTAGGATATACTTTACCCTAAGTATAGGGGGGATGTAGGAACTTCGAGTACTCTTTTGATTCTTTCTACCCATGTTTTGTTGCCTATACTTAGGGATATTTCACCCTAAGTATAGGGGGGTAGACTCTGTACATCCTTCACTCGGATTTCCCTTCATGTACAGCTTGTTATACTTAGGATTACTTGATCCTAAGTATAGGGGAAAACATCGAGTTCTCCTCATTCTATTCTTTGATTCATCTCTGTATATAGCCATTCCTTTTCACTTTCCTATACTAAGCACGAGTCATGTCTTCTTCATTGCTCTTGATCACTCTGAGGACATCGTTCGAGCTAAGTATAGGGGGTGTGTATATATTTCATATATACTTTAGCCATAACTCGTACTTTGTGTGCGTGTGTGAATAAATAAAAATGGCTAAAAACCCATAAAAATTAAAAATTTTCCTTTGTATATAAAATTCATGCACATACCTATTTATTTATACAAACGACTTTCGTACAAATGATTGTAAAATGATTTGTGTAAAGGATTTGTAAATATTTTCATAACAAAATCTATGTATATAGTACAAAATTTTTGTAAATTGTTTTGAAAATAAAAAGTTTGCAAAAACCTTGTGTAAATGTTTGTAAATATTTCGCAAAACTTCGCATTCATGCATACATCCATGTTTTCAAACATTTTTCAAAAATTTTGCATGATTGTAAATATTTGTAAATTGCACATTTGTAAATAGCATCTTTGTAAGTATTTGTACAGTTTTTCCTGGATTATAGTTGACATTTAAACTAGCCTGGAATTAAATTGAACAATGGAGCTTGATTAAGATCTTAATCCACCTAATTATAAGAGGAACCTTATAGGGCTCAGGGTTAAGGCTTTTCAGGTCCATAGGGACTTAATTCTTTGAGTCCACTAGGCTATGAGCATATGTCATCTTGATAAGCCTAAGTAGAGCACTTAACAACACACGCATGACTCTCAGAGACAATGGCTTTACTTGCACCAGCACTTTACACATAGCTCTCCACGGATGAGGTGGTGAGGAGGCAGTTTCCTTTGGCTTGGGGTAGCATATGAGGGTAGTACTTTTAGGCGGAACCTCTCTTCTTCTTCTAGTGAAGGAAGTGCACCTCAACTTGGTCTGGTGGTTATGAAGTCTAAAGACAGAAGTTGTGGGTTGCAATAAAGCTTCAAAAGAAGGATAGTCTACTGGCTCAAGAGGAAAAACTCCTTGTATATATGTTGCACCATGTAGATATGTTGTACAGTTGCACATGAAAAAAATGTGCAAAAATAAAAGAACTCCAAAAAAAAGTGGTGGGTCGGATTGAAAATTTAACAATCCCACCGGAGTGTATATAGTCAAATAAAGCAAAAGCTTATGGTATACATGTTACATCTCATGAAGCTTGCAGCGGGAGACTCAGCTACACTGGTTAGAGCTCCCAAGGATACATGGCTACACTGGCCATGGTCCATTCTCTTCTTCCCCCTCTTCTTGAGCCGGTTGCACTTGAACCTAGAAGGGAATACCCCGCTTCTCGAGGAAAGAGTTGCTAGACCGAGGCATTAGAGTTACCAGGTTGGGGGAGGTTGTTTCTTTGTTACTTCTGAGGTGGGGAGCTACATATCACTTACACTGCAAGGAAAGATTCATGGTCATTAGAGTTTGTGTATGTAGACTTGTTCTGATCTGGTTTATTGAGAAGTCTTTCCCATAGATTGGTGGAACTTAGAGGCTGTTAGGTTTTAAGCTTAAGTCGAAATAAGGTTCCAACACATTAATAATCCAAAGATCTGATCGAGCTCCATATTTCAATTTAATAAAGGCAAGTTTAATAATCAGCATTGATCCATGCATATTCTCCTCTTTTTCTTTTTCTTTTGCTTTTTCTTTTTTCTTTTTCACTTCTTTTTCAAATAAGTATTTGCTAAGGGACTAGCAAAGTTAAAGTATAGGGGGGTGATGAATACCCATTCATCACTCTTTATTCTTTTATTTTAGCTACAAAACCTTTGCCAAACACATGTAGATATATGTAAATAATAATAATTAGCATCCAGCATGCATTGTGTAAAAATAAATAATTAGCATGTTTTTGTGCATAAATAAAAGAATAAAGAAACAAAAGAAAAAGAGGGGGATATTTAGAATAAATATTGAGCGACCTAATCTCAAGGGAGGGCTCAGCATGGGCCTGACCGCATAAAAACCTAAGTAGAGAGAGATAAGGGAGCTCATGTGTGTAATATACCTGAAAATAAATAAGAATATTTTCCTCTAAAAATAAAAATAAGTGTGTATTTATGTGTATATATTTGTAAATATTAAATTAAAATAAAAATGGGAAAATTAAAAAGAAAATAAAAATGCCTTCACCCTTGTATATTCACCATGTACATAGAGCCACTCTTATATTTATTTATCCCTATAAATAAATAAATTAAAATCCCATAAAAAATGTACATATTCCGTACTTCATAATGAAAATAAATAAAATAAAAATCATAAAAAAAAAAAGGAATAAAAATAAAATTAATTTCCTTCATTGTATATATACCGTAATGTATATAAATAAACCTATTTATTTACCCCTTGTAATTAAATAATAAAAATAAAATAAAAAGACCAAATTATTCCAAATTTTATTTTGTAAATAAATAAAATTTAAAATTGGAATAAAAATGTACAAAAATAAATAATTAAAAATCAAAATTAAAATTACAATATAGTATATACCAATGTATATAATACTATACCCAATTTTTATTTCAAAAAAATTTATAAAAATCACAAAAAAAATAATTTAAAATAAAATAAACATTTTTCATATTTTAACTTTTTCCTAATTCGGCCATTTGCTATTTTAAATTTAATTTCCAAATCTTTTATGGCGTGGCCGCTTCTGATTGGTCTACGGGGGATGTTGACCCCCAGGTCAACTTCCCCCCCCCCTTGGACCACAACCCGCGGATCTTTTCTCATGACCCGACTTTGCCGATTTTTCCTAGCAAGATCCGACTTCCATTAATCGAAACCCCGGGCCCCGATTATCCTTGAACCATCACTAATCCACGCCCGATCATCCACCTAGGGATCCGAGCTTCGGCGTGCCCTGCCCGACCTATTCTTGCCGGACCCTCACTCGTATAAAGCATCTGCTCCGCCGCACGATTCACTCATCTTTGGCTCCGCTCTTCTCATCCCAGGACCTCCAGTGCCTTCGCCTGAGTGACAGCGAGCTGAGGGTAGTGTTGCAGTGAGGAAGGAGTGAGCAACCACTGATCCGGCAGGTCTTCACCGCCGTGCGCCGCCCAGGAGTGGTGCTCGAGCCCCGGGCATCGACGGCCCTCGAGGCAAAGACCCAGAGATTCTGCAGCTTGTCCCCAGTCGACTCCGATCATCCAGTAAGCTTCGTTCCGTTTAGTTTTAGCTAATTTCAAGTTACGCCCAAATCGCCCGTTCGCTTTCGACCATCGATTCCGACCACCCCAGCTACCCACTTCGCCAATCGACCAGACCATCATCTTTGCCTTACTCCTCCGCACGTTCTCCGCCCCTTCATCCAACCCAGTTCGCCACGGAAATGGGATTCGAGTTCCTTCGTCGTCGCATCGTCGGAGCTCCTCCGCCCCGACGCATCGTTCACCCACCTCGCCTCTAACCAGGTCGAGGCATTTTGCCCTCGACCCAGGAGTGTTTTTGTGCAGCTTAGCAAGTCAGAGGAGGACCATCTGAGGTCCTCCACGTTCAGCACAGGAGCCTAAGCTCCGCCTTTGTCACTGGAGCTCTTCAGAGCATCCCAGCGTCATCGGAGGAGCCTGCCCGACGCGGGAGGCCTTGGTGATTACGTTCCACCCATCAGCAACCCGTGAGGAGGTCAGCGCGCTCACATTCCTCCGGTAAAGATCGCCGACGAGGAGTTCCTCCAAGACCCTCCTCTGCCGTTCGTTCGACCACGGAGGCCCAGATCTGTCGTGGACCGTCCGATCAGGGCAAAGAAGAGGCCTAGCAGCCCCCATCGATCAAACACGTGGCCTCTTCTCCGCCCTCCATCCAGCGAGGGTTAGCCACGGAGTACAGCAGCCGTTGATCATCCACGTGGAGAGCCCTCCACCGTCAGATCCGAGCGAGGTTTACACGAGGAGGCACCCGCTACCCCCAGCCGTCAGATCAGCCACGTGGCGCGTCCTCCGCCCTCGGATCATAATAAGGGGTAAATATCACTTAGGTCCCCTCCTGTTTTGTCTTTATTGTTGAGTCCTGTAAATATTTTATATAGTTCATTTTATTCTAGATATTTTGCACTTAGGACCTCGTGCTTGTTTTATTTGCATTTATACCCCTGTCTACGTGGAACACGTGCATCGTCACGTGATTTTTGTGGTGTATTTGCAATATTTGGGCTAATGTTGTAAGGTGTTATGGAATGAAATATAGTTTTTATTATTTGCATCCATACCCTGTGAGTGTTTTTTATTGAACATGTGCTGAATTAAGTGGGTTATTTGCAGTTAGCTCCCTGGGCTTTTAGCACCTGTTGCTAATAAGCCCTCAGAACTTATTTCCTTTGCATTTGGGTCCCTGTGTGCCCAGTACACGTGCTTGGCGAGTGCTATATTGGAATTTTTGCACCAGGACCCCCTGAGCTTCTGAGTTTGTTACCTTTTAGCCCAAAACTTTATTTGAATTGCAAACAGGTCCCTGTGTACTGTTGACTCTTGTTGGATTTAAATAAAATATCAAATTGTATCCAAATTAAGTGAAAATTTGACACGTGGCTCCTGTTACTGTGTAGAATTTTTACTAATTTTTGGGAAAATTTTTGAGCCCTTTTATTATTTTTAAAATTCAAAAACATCTCTTTTGCTATCTGTCCAGATATAAAAATCACAAAAAAATACTGAAACCTTCTCAAAAATTCTAAAAAATTCGGATTTTGTGTGTTTTGAGGTGCTTGATTTTCTGACCAACTGTGGTCATTTTTGGATTTATAGAAAATATAAAAATTGAAAAACATTGAAAAACTTATAAAAATTCTAGTAATTCATAGAAAATTCCAAAAATAGCAAACTCTTTTTCTGAATTTTCCTTATTACTTCTATATTTCATAAAAATTACCTTCAGGCCTTGAAAAGACATTTGGTATTTTTAAGTGGTCTTTGAAGCCTGGTTGGACATTGTTCCTTTGTTTCTGCCTTGTTTCATTTTTGGAAAACTCCATAAAAATCAGAAAATTATCAAAAATTCACCAAAAACAGTAAAAAATCCATAAAACCTAAAAATATTTTTGTTGGAATTTTTGGACTATTTTTGAGTAGTTAAATAATTTGTTGTTTGTGCTTGTTTATATTGTTTTCTTATTTCCTTCATATTTAAAAATCCCAAAAAAATATAGAAATATTAAAAATCCATCAAAAATAATTTATTTTTTTACTTTTAATTGTTTTAGACTGCTTTGTAGGCTGCAAGGCCATCTCTGCTCCTCGAGTTCGACCGTGGGAGCTATACCAGGTCAATCCCATAGCTAGGACTGCTAGTTGGCTTTCTCGTGTTTTATCTTTATTTGTGGTCCAAATAATTTTTCTTGTTGAGCTTTGAGTCCCGAGTGACTGAGGTCACAACGACCTTAGTGAGATACTTTACCTTAGTCGTTCGGGCGGCTCATCAATAAGTATATGATTTTGTTTTACCTTAATCTATATTCAATTCACTAATTCAAGCTTACTCGAATACATTTATTTAATCACGACTTGCTTATTGAATTTAGAGATTAATTAGGTAACCTAAAATAGATCCATCTTATTATTAACTTGATTAATTACTAAATGTTTGTTGAGTAAATTATATGATTCATGCATTAAGTCATGTTTTTGTGAAGTCAATATATTATACATTATTTTGATTAATCAAGTTTTAATTCAAAGGATTAATAGCACTTGGGTTGATTGTGACGTGAGTTTTCTTGTTTGCATTACATTCTGTATCATTTTGTATCATATATTTTAACTTGTATTAAAAATATGTGAAAAGAGTTATGCATCCATATAGTTTTGTGCATATTTAACCTAGATAGCATTTTAAATCACTTAACCTTGGTATCTAGACTATAATTGAACAAGCTATTTTTCTGTGTCCTTGAGTTCGACCCAGTACTTATTAGGATTAAAAATAAAGCCATGCCCACTCCATCTAGGTTAATAGCTTGGTTCCAATGACTTGTTAATCGAACATATTACAACATGTAATTATTAACATTGTCATCTAGCATTTCATCATATGGTGTCGTTGTTGGGGCACGACATCATTAGTGTATTTGATTAGGTTTACTTACTTGATTGAGTGATTTTTAGTGTTAATTAGGTCAACTTTAGGTTGTTTTAGCTTTTATTGGTTGTGTTGATTTTGTGTGATTCGTTAACTTTGTTTACATGTTGTTATGTTTTTGTAGATCGTGATCTCATTGATTATATCTAATCATCTTGTTATTGTGGTAGGACTCACAGAGACAAGGATGCTCGAATTGACGTAGAGGCGAGGAGCTTGGAGCTCCAGCTAAGAGGAGTCATAACAACTGCACTTGAGAAGTCCAAGAGGAATCTAGCTATTTGTCTACTTGGAATAATTTTTGTATTTATTATGTATTATAATTAATTTGTAATTTAATTGTGTCCCTTTACAGAACAGAGATACTTTAATTTTTTTGTGACGTGTCGAGACTTTTTTCACCCTTGAACCAAGGGTGAGGCTCAACTTGAGTAATCAAGATTAGGATAGGCATACGGCTCTTGGAGATTTACTTCAGTCATTTACATCGATGCCATCGTAATTTTAGGTCACATTTGAATCTTTTGAGATTCACTTAAACAAGACGCACTTAGCATGTTCTATCTAGTTCAAATTGTAAACTCAAATTCTTCACGCTAGTAGATTTCTGTTTAGGTGTGGTTTTTCATTAACTTGCATGCATGTAGATTAAAATTTATATAAATTCTTGCATCTACATAGAGAGAGATGTGAATCACTGTAAGTATTCCTTAACCTAAGCATTTATCATTGTTTCTCGTTTGTATTCACCTTCTCTTAAATCCTTACTCTTGAGTTTGTAATTTAGGATCAAAAGGAACCAGGACTGGACATTAGGTGATGTATATTATATGTTCACATAAATTCAGTGACAACCAAACTTATAAATTCAAGATTGTTAAAGCAGGTCAATCAAAAATTTGGAATAAAATTAACCTTGTGCTGTGGAGAGTAATCCCCTTATTATTCACAGGTACATATCTCCAGACATAGTGGGTGAGGACTTATCCCTAAGGATATAGCCCAAATCCCTTGACTTGCCCCTTAAGTCTTTGTTTCCGACTTTTACATATGTGGGAGTTGCAAGGGCTTGCCTCTGACCTTAGTCTAGATTTCAATTGTGTAGGCTTGTTAGTGTCTTTAAGGGTGTGATATTGAATCTGACATCCCACGAAGATCACCCTTTTGATTGAGAACTATCAGGAGCATCGATGGGCATAAGGAGACTCATTGTGAGTAATGTACTCTTATATTTTACCATCACTAATTAAAATAGATAAGATAATTCGGTCAAACTCTCACAATTTTCATGTGTAAAGTTGGTGAACTAAAGGGGTTTGCATTGTGTGTGTTTTTTTGTGAGTTTATTCTTACACTTTTGTAAGCACTCCTGTAGAACTTTAATCTGCAACAGCTTTATAAGATTCAATTTAAAAGGGATTCAACATCTCAAGATTTATATATTCTTCTAACCCTAACTCCTCACTTGAGTTTGCCTATTCTTATCATATGTCTCGGTTCCTTTTTCTTTAGGCCATTTACTCTCTACTTGGACCACATAAGCCTAAGTCTAGGGGAGTTGATTCCTTATTCTGTCGTGCTTCTCTCGATCCCTTCTTGTTCTTTCCATCTTCTTTATACTTGGGTTATTTTCAGCCTAAGTATTGGGGAGTCGAGCCATGTCTATCTAATCTTTATGTTCCTATATTTCATTGGTGCCCTCATTTCTATATTCCATTCCTACATGTAGGCTATTTAAATCCTAAGTATAGGGGATTTCTCGTTTCAGTTCGTGTGCAGTTTCTTTAAATTTAGTACAAGCTATGTTCATTTCACCTTAGTGCCATGAGAATATACCACAAGCTATGGGGGTGTACGTATATATTTCATATATACTTTATCCGTAGCTCATACTTTAAAATATTTTCATATAATAGTATGGGCTAAGGGTATGGGGATTTGAAACTGATTTTGAAAAATGAATTGTAAAACATTTTGAAATCTCTATACATATGTGACATGATTTTGTTAAAATATTTTACATATTGTTTGTAAAAATGGTACCAATGATTTTGACACATTATTTTTATACTTTCAAAATTCTTTGAAAAAATAGAAAATTATAATAAAAAATCTAAAAACTACTTTCATCTCTGACACTTTCACATCACACAAGACTTGTGTAGTTCAGGATATTTGATTTAGAATGACACCTGACTCTTGGTTTAACCATTCTTGGTAATTAGGGTCTTAGGATTTAAAAACTTAAACTTCCTATTTTGAAGATATGCATGCTATATTGCATGTAGAATCTCTATTCTTAAAAGAATATGACTTGCACTACACTTGCATGATTGCATAGATATTGTGATGAATCGATGTTTCTCTTAAGGAACTAAGATGAGAGTTTTGAGTTTGGACCTGATTTAATGATTCTCGAGGATGGGATAAGAGAACAAGGTTCTTATATTATCTTGATTTAGACCTAAGTTTCAGTATGTGTAAAATCATTAAATTGTTGATAGGTATGAACCAACTTGGTAAAGCAGTGTAGCTAGCCAAAAAAAGAGAGTTTAAAAAAAGCTAATGTATTCCGAGAAACATTCCAAATGCTTATGTCAATGTCGAGCGTTCCCAACTTTTTCAAAATGTCCACTTGGACCAAATCAGTTACGCCTTATGAATTGGGCAATCATGATAAAAGGGCTCTACATCGTTAGTGATACAAGTTCGGGTGTTGAAGTGATAGATACAAAAAAGAGACACACATCGGTATATCCCAGAAAAACAAGTACATACGACTCAGAATTCTTGACGGACATATTGATTAACACAAAAAAGACATGTATGTGTTAATAAGGCAATCAGAGCAACCATGTTCCTATGAGAGAAGAAAGAAATGACACAAACATATATCCTCCATACTTGGCAATTCCATCTGACATTTTTCAGTCTAACAACTAAAGAGATGGTGGAATGAAGTGTGACTATTTATTCCCTAGAGTTGAGGGTTGGGTCCTAAAGAAGATCTTTTAGACTGGAACCTCGGGCAAAGCTTTGACTTTGCACTTGTACTGTGTGTGTGTGTGTATGTGAATCACAAAAGAAATAAAAGAACTATTTTTATTTACAAAAATAATAAGTATGTATATATGATGTATTTTAACTTTGAGATCTACATGAAAGTTGTAGATCTTGAAAAGATATACAACTTTCATGTTGAACACTTTTTTGTTTAACTCTATTTCTTATTTTATTTTTACTTTGCAAGAATTATTGTATTTATCTATTTTCTGATTGAGCCACGTGACCCAATCCCTTCTCCCCACATGGATCAACTCTTTATATGAGCCTATGCACATCTTGGACACCCTCTTATGGACCGCTTGATCAGATTGATCAAGCAGCTCCTACCTGTATATATCATTTCGTAAATGAAGTCTCTAATTGGAAACAGAGGCATAGTTGTGGACATTTTTCTTGGTAATTTACCAAAATATATATCTTATGGTGTTTAACTATTTGTTATAAAAATTTAATTTAACATTTATTTTACTTTTAAATTTTATTGTATTTGTAATTTGTTAATTTTGACGGTAGGATAATATGTATCCATTTGTAAAATATTTGTATCCGAATTATGATTATTCCTTTCCACATTTAAATAGGTAGTTTGCGATGTTCAATTTCCCTAAGATACACATTTCGGTATATGTTCCATATATTAAAAAGAATAAGAATATGGTAACACATATATCTTTATACGCATCTATTTGTTTGCATCCTTAATAGGGATCCTCTTCTAGCACCAGTACTTCCCATGGAGTTGGAGAGATTACTCCTGCTCTTTCATGCCTCCCTCCTCTTTTACGCTTCCAAAGTGGAGGCATCTATATGGCTCTCACCAATCCCAGCATCCCATCACTACAAGAAAATGAACTTTTTGCGACCACATATATGGTCGTTAACTACTAACAACATGCTCGTAACATTGTCAGAAATTGTGTTTGCGACCACCTGTGGGTTATTAAATGCGTGGTCATTGATCTTTGGACGACCATGGCATAGTCATCTTTATAGATGTAGATGTGTCGGATGTAGTCTTAATGTTAGACGCAATGTAGTCGTCAACTTAACCAACTAATAAAACATCAGTGCTTTGTGGTGCAACTACCTTACAACTACTTGCGACCACATGCTAATATTTTTAATATATTGCACATTGCTTGCAACCACCTTGCCACTACTTGTGACCACCTCTGATTACTTACTAGTATTTTTTATCACTTAACGACCCAATAGCAACTATAGTGTGACTGTTGTATAGAATTAAAAGTTGTTGCTGCTGCATACGCTTTGGCCTCCTGCGATCCACCAGAAATTCAAAAATCACGTCAAACAATACATGAAACAATATTTGAACCATTATTATTCAAAAATACACAATCTATAACAGGTCTTTACACAAAACAATAAATGTGTACCTGTAGAGAGAGCCACAATAATATTTCTATCGAAAAAAACTTAGACAGACAACGTAAGCGAAGAAAAAGACATAATAAATAATATAATGTGTTGTCCAAATGTTTCTAACATAAGGTACACAAACATTTTCTGTGGTTATAGTACAATCAAGGTTGCAACAATAATTTTGAAAATACACCAAAAAGGTGCACAAATCTTATGGTTTGAGAGAACTGAAAATGGGTCATCCTCATCTGCAGGGTATCGCAAAGTGGAGACAGTGATACCGAACATATATTTACATACACGAGCTGTAGCTTTGTTACATTTTTTCAGTATTAGACTCACTCATTACCACGGACGTGAAGTGTTACACAAGCTACCTGGATTCAGGTAACTGCTTCTTCACCTCATGGAGCAAGGAACATTCTACTAGTTCGAGTTTGAAATTTTGGTGGGGCATTAATTTCGACATCCCGATCATAGTAAGCTACATCACCTAGCACAAGAGTACTACATGAAAGGTCACGAGCCGCCATCAACTCTGCTGGTGTCTTAGTGGAGTACATGCTGCAGCAAGAGATGAGACATAATACATCCTACTGCTCCGGATTACATGTTGCTAGGTGGAGACGTCCAGAGACAACTAAAATTGCTTAGCACAGTCAACCCAACCCCTCGTTCTCACGGCAGGAATGTGAGAATGACTAGAGAAGTCTCTCTTAAAAACAAAACAAAAACAGGGGAATGGAGGAGGAGAATATATGGACTTCAGAAAAGGTCTCATGAAAATGCTGATGTTTTGGGGTTTCTTGTATAATTGCAAAAGTTTTAAATGACATCAGAAAGACGTGGATGCAAGTAAATTGGAATAAGAGAAGTCCTCACATAATACCATTTCAAGTCCACCAAAGAAATAATGTAGGTACCAACAAGGCGACAAATGCATTTTCTATCGAAAGCTAACCTTCACAATGCAGTGAAAATTCCAGAACTTTGTGCCTCCTAAAGCTAGTTACAGCAGTGAAATTAAGGAATGCTGCACCAGAATGGAAATGACATGGATATACAAACGGTGTCATAGGCCTGCACATTTAGAAGTTTGCACGGATTGACATGCTGAAAGCTCTACTAAGTAAATAGATCTTACATAAACCCTTTTGCAAGTTTGCAAGCAAAAATTCTTACAAAAAGTGCATATATTGTCGCTTTATCCACAAAAGTCTCCTAGTAGCATAAAGATAGGTGCTCATGACTTACAGACAACCAGTATAATTGGGTCACCAATACCACTCACCACGGCATAGAAAATCCCTTGAAATGCCCCTACCATATGTGCAGAAAAAGGCTCCTGAGGAAAGATCTTCAAAGGAGTTAGTGACCACTTTAACCAAAACACTGATCGTAGTTCAAAAGTTGCCTTCCCATCTTTTGTTTTTCTTGGGTTCTTCAGGCTCTTCAAAGAAGCATGGTATGAGACCAGCTTAATCCACTGATCTACCCAAGCAAAAGAATATACAATTAGAGATCAAAAAGAGTCCGCAGAGCGGCCAAGATGAATTCAATTTTGGTTGACAATACCTGCTGGCAAATTACAGACAAGGAATCCGCATTTCACCGTGTAAGCAACTGAAAGGCAATCTTCCGTATCACTCATTTGTCAAAAAGTATTCCAACTCCTGGCTGAAGTCATCACCTTCAGAATCATCAGCAGCAATGGTGTCAAGGGCCACAATTTCATTATGAAGAATAGGGCCAGTCTGCTTGTATAGTCCTTGCTTACGATGGTCCCATGCATCGACAATCTCCTGCATCCTGTCCCCGATCTGATCCTTCCTCTCTGCTATATGTTTTACATCTTCAACGTCAATTGAACTGCTGACTCCTTTTGACAAAAAGAACAGAAGATTGGGTGAGGAACATGAACTCGATTTAGCACAGCATTACTCAACAATTATACAAGATATGTTACATAAATGAAATTTTACAAGCCTTGCAAGTTATATGTTTATCTTGCATACTAACAATGTTGATTTGCTCTTTCAAAACAATGTTGATTTGAAAAAGAACTCATGCTTAACCATAATTAAATTTTGAATACAATCCCTATTCTAGGGGAAAGCTAGCAGAGGAAGAAGAAAAAAAACTTGCTTATCTATGAGGATAAAGAGCTAATATAGATAGCCTTCCATCAGCTATAACCTTCAATCAAGTAAGACAAGAGGAAGATGAAAAAGGCATCGATGATAAGAGGACGATGCATCTTTCCCTCAATGTCAGGATCCATATAGAAAAGCTATAATACATTCTAACACCTTCCTTAAAGGGCGCTCAAACCCGAATATATAGTTGTAGTAGGACTCGAGGGCTCAATCTCTTCTAGTCTTCAGCTTTTGACAGGGAACTTCATCGACATTGAGAGAGCAATTCCAGAATCTGGACCCCAATCGTCAACATCAATTTAAACCAAAACTAGCTTCCTCTTTCATACGAAGAGTATCTGGAATATGAAATGGCAGCAGCAACACAGAGATGGATCCCAAGTGCCCTACATTGTATCTGCAACTTAATGTAAAAGAGTGTGGGCGGCTCCTGGCATGGTTGGAGAAATTCAGTGACTGTTTTGCATCCTGGCTCCACTTGTGTTGTTTCATAGCAAATGTATTCATTAAATATGCAGAGTTCTACGTCATGGTTCAACTTGGGTCATTTTATAGCAGTTCGTGTTCTTGAAATATGCAGAGCTGTACATCATTGCTCCAGAGTTGTTCCATGGCAGTTTGTGTTCATTAAAAATGCAGAGTTCTATATCACGCATCCACTTGTGTTGTTTAATAGCAGTTTGCGTTCAATAAATACACAGAAGTATAAATGATTATCAGGAGTCAAGCAATTGAAATGTTAGTCTAACAAACTTTTTTTCAACAGAGATCTTGGTCTTGTGAATGTTCTTGGCTTTTGTACAAGTGAAACCACGTTCTAGATTTATTTTGAGATATTTACACCCATAACGTTGAGTAATTCCTTAATTACCCCAAAAACTATCTATAATCACGAATTACATCCAGGACATTGAATAGTGCTTAACTCTTACATTCATAACCCCGTGTTAACTTCCACCCAATTTTCCGTTAACTATGACGTATCCACTAAGTATTTTACATTTTACACCCAAATTTCTCGATATTTACGAATGGCCCCTCCCCTTCCTCCCCCAACCTCCACCTCCTCCGACCATGCAACCCCCTCCCCCCCGCTGTTGTTCTCCCACCGGAAGGCTTTCGACCCCACTAAGAAAACCCTCTTCCCCGACCTCCTTCACCTATGCAGCCTCCACCATGCCCCCCGACCGCCAGCAAGCTCCACCTCCACCCCACCGACCACCACCCGCCACCAGGCCCCCCGCTCCTGCAAGTACCCCCCCCCCCCCCCCCGTGGAAGCCCCCACCGCCTGCAAACTCCGTACCCCAGTATGCTTCTCCCGTCGACCCCCCTACCCTTGCCCACCCCCAACCACCGCCTGGAAGCCCCCCACAAGCCGCAAGTTTTTTTTCCCGCTGAGCCCTCTACCGCCTCTGCTCGTCAAAGCCCTCCCCCCTACACTCAAGCCCTTGTCTGCTCGTCAAAGCCCCCTGCGCTAGAAGCCCCCACCACCTGCAAGTCCCACCCAATCCCCCGACCACCGCTTGGAAGCACCCGCAAGCTGCAAGCTTCTCCCGTCGACCCCCATGCCACCTCCGAACCACGCCTACAGGGCCCCCATCGAGTCCTCCCCCCTACTGCTCTCCATCATCATCAGGGTACCTGCAAGAAAAATCATTGTTAGCATGGTTTCGATCAAGTGAAGGCGTGTATGAGGCTGAGTCGCTTGCAGAAGAAGAAGGGGTGGGAGAATTGGTCGGCGAGGACCAGGGCTGCTGGAGGAGAAAGGGGAGCTGGTCGGCGGTGGGGGGTGGGGGGAGGAGCTGCTGGAGGAGGAAGCGGGGTTCTTTTTCTTTTTACTTTGATTTAGTTTTAGTCGTTGGATTGATGCTAGGTTAGATTAGTTCGATGGTGTGGTTAGGATTAACGGTTGAAACTAATAGAAGGTTGTGGATGTGAGACGGAGTAACTATTCGGGGTTTCTCGTGTAATTCGTGACTATCATGGGTACTTGGGGTAATTATGAAACTACTCAGAGTTACGTGTGTTAAAGTCCCATTTATTTTCACAACTCCAAAATCAACGGTTCTAGTTTCTTTAGGCATCCTTCTAGTTTACTCTGAGAACAGTGATCCTGTGATATCCATTATTTCGGATACTAACAAATACAAAGTAGAAGCTTAATTTCTTGATTGTGAGAGAACCAAGACACCATATGCATATTGAAAAGATTGGCCAGTTACTGTATGCTCCAAACAAACTCCATTCTGTAAGGGATACTTGCAAAAAACCAGATTAGAAGGTGCAAAGACGTGTAAAAACACCACCCAAAGAGTTGACTTATAGCAGGAATCGCAATTTCCTTCTAGAAAGCCATTAATGAAAGTGAGATAAAGACGCTCACGTGAATGTATGGCCACACAAAAGGATCAAATTCACAAAGACAGTACCAAACAAAAGGTTGGCATAGCACTGATAGAAGATAGAATGAGAAAAAACTCATCTAAGGTAGTTTGGAAATGCTGAAAAGGGCATCCATCAAGAGTGTCAGTCAGATAACAATCTTTAAAGAAGATTGCCATCTCTTCTCATACTCGAGATCTTCTTTGACAACGATGTAAAAAATGGTCTAAACGGTCGTTTACACTTAGGTGGTCCTCGACTACACCGACTATTCAAAGTCAGGTACATATGCGGTTGAGCAGCTTAATAGATGTTAAACGGTCGTCTAAACACCATTTAAATGGCACCATTTCAATCGGGTTTAAACAAAGCAAAACCCAAACCCGACCTATGCAGACCCCCTCCGGCCCTCACTCCATTCGACTCCACTCACCCCCCACGCACCACACCCTAACCCTTGCCCCATCTCCCCCCCTCTCCCGCATCAACCCTCACAGCGGCGACAACCACCACTCGCGCGAAGCTCCACCATCGTTGTTGTTAATCCTCCTTCGCACGAAGCATTGCCACCACTGTCGGTGATCCTCCATCGTGCAAAACCCTACTGCCACCTCTAGTGATCCTCCATCGCGCGAAGCCCCGTCACCACCACCACTTCAGGTGTTCATAGCTATTGTTTTGATATCGATTTTCGGCTTTTCTGTTGCCCCAAATCTTCGTTATCAAATTTGATTATCATGGTTATTTCACAACTCGATTAATATTCATAGTTACTCAGACTTTATGCATGTGGTTAAATATATAACCTTAGTATTCACATAATCACGGTTTATCATTCGTGTTTGTTTTTCTGTTGTGGTGAAATCAACTATGATTATCATATTCATAGATGTCCTTTTACATCGATTTTCGGATTTTAGACATCATTATCCAAGTTTGTTGTTTAATGAAATACAATAGCTTCAGTTTGTTGTATAATGAAAGACAAATACGATCCTTCGTAACTTGTACAGAATTGCAAGGGCCTATACAATAGCTTCAGTTTGTTGTTTAAAAAAATGCAAAAGCATGTACAAAGGATCACCAGTATGCAAGGGCATGGATTTCAAATGTAGCTTGTGAAGAAGAAGAATTATTTCCTGGCACACGATTTACATGTGGTTTAGTTGCAGAGGCATGCGGAGCTGAAAACATACTTGAACCGAGGAGGAGTGGACAAGTACATTTGAAAGATTCAAGTTCATCTGGATAAACTATGCATGAGGACGCTAGTGATGAGGGGATAGATGAGGATGAGGACGAGGATGGAGATGAAGAGATAATGTTGCTTGATGACGAGTCTAATGAAGAATGACATTGGTTTCATTACATTTTGGATGAATGTATACCAAGCCTTTTTGTGTTATCCATGTTTTTTCTGGAACCATGCTATCAATTGTAATTTGTAATTGCTTATGTTGTGTATTTTGACATTTGACTATGGATTCTACTTGTTTATACTATCTATTTTGACATTTGGATGAAAAATTCCTTGAATTTGACAATATTTGATCTATAATGTGAATATGTGATTATACTTTTATAATTTATTTATATTTTTTTATTAATTAAAAATATGAAATATTTTTTTATTAATTAAGAATGCAAAACCGCATAACTCATTTAAAATCCCGCGCATCGTTTAATCAGTAATCATTGACCCTGCCGACTGAATATTGCATGTTGCTTTTTGCAACCATGTTCTTTGAACATCATCTTGTGATGGTAATTGTACCCTTGATCTACCTCTTTAGATCTATAACTTCGCATCATCCTCTATGATCTAACTATTTAGATCAACAACTATATGATACCCAAAATGGCTATGTATGTATCCTTCTTTTTAATAAGGAATCTTACAATAATACAAACATAATTGTGCTCTATTTCATATTTAGAATGATATAATTTGCAATAACTTTATTGCATAAAGGCTTATCATGGGCACACATGTCTAGAGGACTTCATGTCATGCGGTCATGAATAAACGATAATGGAGTTAAAACATATTTTGCCATAGACAATAAAAATTGAGTTTATAGCAGAAGACATCAAGCAAAGGTATAGCCAACTTCTACTTTTAACACCCACTCTTTCACGCACATGTTGGTATCATAGAAGTACCCAACCATAAAAAAGAAACAAACAAGGATAATAAAAAAACAACTTTTACTTTACTTTTTATTTCCTCAGCATAGTTTGTACATTTTGCTTCTTTCTCTTTTCTAGTTCAGTCATTCTTTTTTTTTCAATTCATAGTATTTTCGTTATCTCGATTTCTTTTCTTTTCTTCTTTCTTCTAAAGTCCAAGCCCATAGTGAATGAAAAGGGCATTGCTCCTAGCCTCCACTTTCTTCTGAAATACAGTAGTGGTGCTAGGAGAATCCATAGTTGTTGCCACAACAGCCTCATTTCACGTGGTTGTCACACCATCTCATGTGGGCACCTAAGTGTACTGCCCCCGTCCACATCACTAAGAAGATCAATGTCACAGCAATTACTACAAGCTCTAGTGGGCTCTTTGTGATTTCCACGAGGGTTTTGAAATGAGAATCCATGCATGTGCCACCTTGAACACCAACTAGTTCGACATTGTTACCCATGCATGCTCTTCATTACCCCCACACAAGCTCTTTATCCTCATTCCCGCAGACCATGTAAGCTCTTTATGCACCATATAGTTCCCCATAATCGACGGTGTTCCCATGCAATCTCTTTACTCCCCTCATGCCATCATGTTCTTCACACTTCTTAACTCTGGTGTGTCAACATGCTCCTCACATCTCGGTGCTTCTCATACTCCTTGAGAGAGACTAGGGCACTACCATCGACACAGTTGTGGCCCCCACACGGTTATCATGTCTCCTCATGTGGAACCCATGCCAGCACATTGTCTCCATCATTCAAAAATTTAACCATAAATATAGAAAGAATAACGTTGGTGAAACATCAGCATCATGAAATCACATAATTGAACAAAGCTATGATACCATATTGAAATCAGTAAACACAAGAAACATGTCAACAAGAGTATCAAAACTCAAGATAGCCATTAATGATCTCCCAACTCCGATGGAGAAGAACAGACGTCTATCATTTCTTCTCCAAAATAAGTACATAGCATGTAAGTAGGCTCCACTCGTGATTGTCTCCCAATGGGCAATACGGGACTAAACGTCATACCACGTAGAATATAGATGAATCTTTGATAAATCCAATTACCCAACTAACTCCCACTCTTGGCATACCATATTAACCTAATTAATTAATCTAATTTTAAAGCATCATTCAAGAATTCAAATTTTTGTATTATGTGAATACCGTGCATTGGATAAGCTTGTGTTTACTGGATTATCATCAGAGCTAGGAAATCAATTCAAACAAATATAGAAAATTGGGTAAAGATAACGTTCTCTTGGGTACATCTATACTATAGGAATTAGTTAAAGATACCGGTTATAGCCTGGTGCTTTGCTTTCGCATATTCTGATGACATCTTCTTGAGCTCCGCCAGCTCTATTTCAGCACCCTGTGGTATATGAACAATTCCGAGTCACACCTCAAACAAAAAAAAACATAATGCAGCAAAAGATCCTCCAAAAAGATTGATATAGCAAGATATGGGAATGGAAATGCAGTTTTTTAAATTTGATCAAATACAGCCACTGGCCAAGGAAAAGGCTTTTTAGAGAGATGATTTTGTTTGTGTTCTCCTTTCTCCTTAATGGTCTAGTGGTAGTACAGTGTGTCTACCACACGAAAGACCAGGGTTCAAATCCCACTCTTGCAGTGGTTGTGTTAGGTAGTCGACGGCCAGCGTAAAAAATAGTCGAATCTTTCAACATGGATTTGAGCAAGAATCCATGTAGCCGACCCTACTTATAGAGGGAGAAGGCTTAGTACATTTTTTTCTCCTTTCTCCTTGCAGCCATGTTGAATTTCAAAAGGTAAAAAAAATACGCCAGGCATTTCCGCGATTAGATGGAATGCTGCCTTCATATTTACGGCCAACTTAAGGTTTCAAGTAAATACATGAAACAAGCCAAAAAAAAACTAACTAGCCATGTAAAAACCTTTTTTATAGAAACAATTTTGTTTGTGTTACTTGGCATTGCAGTGCAGCAAGAAGGTTCCTCCACAAAAAGATTAATATAGAAAGATAAGGAATGCATATGCGGTTTCTTTAATTTGATCGAATAATGCCACTAACCATGTAAAAACAATTTTTAAAGATACAGTTTTGTTCCTGTTACTTCCTGAAGCCATCTTGAATTTCAGAAAGTAAAAAAAAAACCTCAGACATTTCCATGATAAGATAGAATGCTGCCTTCATGTTTATGGCCAACTTAACATTTCAAGTAAATATATGAAACAAGCCAAAAATCTAATTAGCCATGAAAAAAAATGTTAGAGAAACAATTTTTTGTGTTATTTAGCATTGCAGACATCTTGTTTTCAGAAAGTAAAAAATACCGCAGGCATTTCAGTGATAAAATGGATCGATGCCTTCAAGTTTATGGCCAGCTTAATGTTTCAAGTAAAAACAAGAAACAGGTCCGACAAAAGTAACTAAATATAAATCAAACATGTGTCAAATAGCTAAGTATGTGGGTAAAAGTTATACTTACAAACATAGAGATACAAGAGAGAATGATAGATAAAGAAAGAAGCCAGCTGCAAGAAATCTGTGGACTAAAATTTGGTCAAAAAGCAGGTCATTTTTTTTAAAATCCATAAGTGAGGGGGATACACTCGATGGTGCACGTCCCAATCCTTTATTAAAAAAAACAGAAGAAAAGAGAAGAAAGGGGAAGGTTACAGCCAGACGCCGTTACAAAGGCCCACTGCAACACCCAATCCTCCACCAAACGCTTAGCAAAACCAGTGAAAAAAGTTTCTGCCGAAAAAACCATCTCATATCGATAAAAAATGAATACTGAATAATTTAATTGTCAGAGACTTGGCACAGCTCAATATACTTGCTGATATTTTGCACTATATTATAGCATTTGCCACTTGCAGGAAAACTCGATTTAAGCTTGATAGAAATCAAGCCAAGAAAACAATCACAGGCATTTAACAAGCAGGCATCAATGGTGTAATAATACAACAAAAAGTTTAAAAAAACTTATATGACAAGCACTATTGACTAAATAAATCCATTGCCGAAATCAAACTCAAGCACCTCCAACATTAAGTAGGGTCAGCTGAACATTGATCAACTAAAGTCTGAAGGTAAAAACTCGAGATGTCCAGCTTAAAGCGTAAAAATCGAAGTATTTGAGTATTTCCATTTGAAAATATGGCCCATATGAAATTTGTCCAACTTTAGTAATCTCGGCCATCTAAAGAAACAATTTCTCTGATGAAGTTATGTAGGCCTAATAAAATATAAAGTTTGGAGAGCAAGATGGATTTGACTATCATAAGTAAAACTTCTGCCTCGTATGATAAATAAGCAATTAAAGCTTTTCCCCGTGATTTATAAACTCGAGCAAAAATGACTTTTGGCATTTCGTTGTTACAAAATGTTTGTCATTCCTTCATTGCAAGAAGCACCACTTACAAGGTTCATGTGAAGATAATCTTCGATCTTCTTATCTGCAAACAGCCTGTGTGATCAATAAACACTGTTGGGAAAAGGTGCCACATAAATTTATAATCTAAATATTAATGAAAAATTTAGCAAGTGCGAATATACTGCACATCAGACATACTTTTCGTAGGCTGTTTGAACACGTCTATCTTGCAGTTTTGTTATTTCATCAATTCTTTGGGCAACAGAAGTACCGAATATGTCAACGAATCCAAACAAAAATGTATTATTTGTAAGCATCCTTTTAACCAGGGAGGGAACTACTCCAATAGCATTCTTTTTTGCATCTCTGACTAAATCCTTGATTTGCTTCAGTTCTCCTGATAGTAAATGGCAGATCCTCAACTTGTGACTCCTCAAAAAAACTCGGTATCTCAAAATAAAAATAAATACCAATTACTAGAAATAAAAAAGATATCTATAGAGGAATTATATACCCAGAAATGATAACTATGTATATGTAAGTAAGATGATATTATGCAGCATCTATATAGACCAGTAGAATCGGAATTTCACACCAATCAAATCTAGCTTGCTAAATGTGCAAAAACTTCTATAGTAAAAGTTTCTTTTTGTTCAACTAAGGTGCACTTTCAATCATGCTTCATTTATAAAAGCGAGAAAGCCTATCAGCATTCATCAAATCCTAAAAAATAGCAAATTAACATATATATAATTGGCATCATGTTTTGCAATCTCTAAGAGACGTTCCGATACCTCTTTCCGCAAAAGAAATCACACATGAAGATTAAAACATCATCCGAACAAAACAGAACACATGAGAAGTTTGCACACCCCTCCTTCCTAAAGTAACACTTGCACACAGATGTGGTGAACACCTCTCCACCAAAAGAAACGCGTGCAAACAAAAAGATTTTTTAAACACCCTTTTCCCCCAATCTGCTTTCCCAACAAAAACACAGGCCCACAGACATGCAAGTATGCACCCACATGATAAAACCTTATAACCTTTATGCTACAATTTACCAGCTATCTGAAAATTCACCTCAATAAAACCTAGATCTTGTGAAACCCGCTATTAAAGAGAAAGAGGGCCTAATGCATTATTATGCAAACTGTACGTTTGCTGCCAACTTCAGAAAGAGCGCCACAAAAGTTTAACCCGTCACAAGCCCAAGCGTGTTGCGTGCATGTATTTTCCTGATTTGCAACACATTTCTCTCTTGATAGAGGAAATATTCCAAACAACCCAATAGGAGCAACACTAAGGTCAGTCCTCCACGCCATTTATTAAAGAAATTTTGATACCATTTATGTAAGAAATCTTGACACCACGTTCCCCAGAAGAAAAGACATTTGAGAAGATTAAAACACCATCCGAACAGAACAAAACACATGAGAAGTCTGCACACCCCTCGCTCCAAATGTAACACGTGCACACACGTGTTGTGTTTAAACACCTCTCCACCCAAAAGAAACACATGCAAACAAAAAGATTTTTAAACACCCTTCCCCAATCTGCTTTCCTAAAGGAAAAACACAAGCCCACAGACATGCAAGTATGCACCCACATGATAAAACCGTATAATCCTTATGTTACAATTTATCAGCCATCAAAATATTCGCCTCAATAAACCCTTGACCTTGTGAAACCCGCTATTAAAGTGAGAAAGGGTCGATTGCACTATTATGCAAGCTGTACGTTTGCTGTCAACTTCAGAAAGAGCACGCAGAAGTCTATCCCATCACAAGCCCGAACGTTGCGTGCATGTATTCTCCTGATTTACAGTGTTTTTCTCTCTTGACAGAGGAATTATTCCAAACCACTAAAAAGGACCAACATTAAGGTCACTCCTCCACATCTTAGAGTTCAGTTGCCCTTCAAAATGACCAAGCAGCTCCTGATTGCAACACCATGTATTCAAGCTTTTTTCCCAAGCTAATATTTGTGGAGAAGACGAGAAAACACAATGAGATGATCTTATTCAAGAGGTGTAGGGGTTTCTATATAGACTGAAATCATATTGCACTTATAAACAAGAAATTACATAAAAGGATCCCGAGGGGTTACAACTAAGTAAAAACATATAACGATATCTCTAACATTCCCCTTCAACTTGGAGCATATATGCCAATCATGTCCAATTTCAAGATTATCTGCGAGAGGCGTTTCTTTGGTAGCTCCTTCGTGAATATGTCTGCAAGCTAAAAATCTGTGGAGATGTGTGGGTTAGTGATCTTCCCTCCTCGTACAAAATCATGAACAAAGTGGTTGTCAATCTCAATGTGCTTAATCCGCTCATGAAAAACATGGTTCATAGCAATGTATATAGCGGACTTGTTGTCACAATATAGAGGAACAGGAATAGTGACAACAATTCCAAGTTTATGTAGGAAAGAGTGCAACCAAGTAATCTCACAGGTAGCCTGAGCCATCGTCATATATTCTGTCTTTGCACTCGATCTGAAGACTACAGTTTGCTTCTTGCTTCGTCAAGTGACAAGGTTTCCATCAACCATCATAGCATATCCTTTAGTGGAGCAACGAACCTCAGGTGAAGTAGCATAAACTGCATTAGCATAAGCAGGTACATCAGTGTGGCCATTGACCCCATCAAAGAGACCTTGTCCTGGTGATTCCTTCAAGTAGTGTAGGATTAGAAGAGCATCCTGACAATGATTGTAAAGTGGTTTCTCCATGTGTTGGTTGTCTCTGCTCACAGCATAATATATATCTGTCATAGTGACGGTGTTTTTTTAGGGTTTTTATCACTTGTGCCCCTTTGAGATATCGCAATATCAGTTATACCCCTATCTTTTTGGTAATATCAGTTATGTCCTTCACTTCTTGCAAATCTATCACTTGTACCCCTCGGGTTAGTTTCCGTCCATTCCAAACGCAAACGGACGTTAACTTTAGGGACACGTCGGGAATTAAATGAAAACAAAGGAACTGACAAGTCCATCCACTGCTGTTTATCTTCCCCCCCCCTCCTCTTCATCTTCCTCATCCCCTGCCCCTTCCTCCTCCCCCGCCCCTGCTGCGCCCGCAGACCCGCAACCCCGCGCCTCCCCCTTGCCCTGCCGACCTTCCCCGGCGCCCCCGCCCTAGGTCTCCCCTCCGCCCCCCGCAGCCCCTGCCCCCGCGCCCCCCTGCAGCCCCGTCCCCCTCCGCCCCCGCAACCCTCCCCCCGTCCCCCTTGCCCCCCGCAGCCCCTCCTCCCTCCGCCCCCACAGCCCCTGCCCCCTCTGCCCCCCGCAGCCCCTGCCCCCCTCCCCCTTGCCTCCCTCGCAGTGGTATTTTTGTTCCGGTTAGATGACTTTCTCGATCTTCTAGCTTGCTGTTTCCCCCGCAGTGGTGTTTTTGTTCGGCTACCTCCTTCGTACCTGAAAGTGTCTATAAATGATGGGCTTAGAGTTTTCGCGTTTATCTTCTTGCTTCCCTGACTCGTTGCACAGTTTAAACAGCTATTGCAAGTCAGGGATTGACTAGGAACTCTTGCCTTCTCTTTCATCCTGTTAGTGAAATCTATTGTAGAAGGTATACCCCTCCTTGATTGAGATGCTCGGGCATGGGTTGCTGAAGGCTTCTCGCTGTACTTTTCGGTTTTTTTCCCTTCACTTGGCAATGTTGGAAATTATCTTTCAGTTCCACACACTGGAAGAGATGGCTTCCATTTGAAATCTGGAGGATCCCATTGGGAGTATGAACCTGAAAGTTCATGAACATTATCTTCGAGAATGTTTTTACAGTTTTTTTCCCGAGGGCTGCTCATCAGTGTAGTGGTTCACATCTAAAGATGTCATGAAGGATGATCGGCTTGCATGGTGGGATCCTAATCTGCTGAAACTGGCATGATCACCAGATGCTACTTGTCGTTTCCTTGAGAAACTTGGAGTCTGTGAGATGCCCATGAAATCATCATCCGGTTGTAGAAAATCATGATCAATCACTTTCCCATTAAAGTCTTTTTGCAAGTTTATCTTTTCTAGTTGAAAGAGGAGAAAGGAAGAAGAACAAATGAATGAGGAAGAAGATAAAGAGGTCTGGACAATAATACCCCTTTTAACTGCACCAAGGTTTGAAGAAATCATGGTTAAGTCAACTCATTGACGGTCAATCTGACGGAAGGGCACAAGTGATAACGACGAAAGAAGTGAGGGGCACAACTGATATTATCAAAAAGATAGGGGTATAACTGATATTGCGATATCTCAGAGGGGCACAAGTGATAAAATCCCTTTTTTTAAAGAAAAAAGAGCTTCCACCATATAGGTGTATGTTCAAAAACTTCACAAATTATCACCATTAAAAAAAATACATGTATGTAATCAGATATCATGAAGTGAAAGAAAAGAGAGTTACAATAAAGCCCAATATGCCGCTAAGGCCCTGGTGTGAGCTGCGACATTTGCGGCGAAGAATCTTTCCGGTCAAAAAATGACCCTATTTATGACCAACCAAATTGCCCAAATAAGGGTAATGCAAACCAATCTCTCATACTCTGTGTCACACCAGTTGTTGCATAGATGCCCAGAAATCCGCGACGCCACCATAAGAATCGTTCCTGCTACCAAACAAAGTCCATGCCTCCGTAGAGCCCTCGCACCTAAAAATATATGATCCGCCTCTTCGTTGTCTGCATAGCACCGGGGGCAAGTAGGAACGACGCCTTGGACAAACCTAGCAAGTCTGCCACTCGTAAGCAGTCTCCCTCTTCTGAAAAGCCATAGAAACACCTTCATTCTTACAGGAATCTTCCAGCTTCATATGTCCCTGCAATCTGCCACACATCCTCCAAGGTCAGAAATCATTGAACCTTCAACGCTTTGTATGCCTACCTTACCGTGAAACACCCGTCATACCAGGTCCAATGGTCCCATTCTGCAGTAGGCCCAGCCACCCTACCCAATTCCGTCACCATTTCCACAAGTTTCCCCAAACGCTGATCAGAAATATCTGCTCTGAAATGGGGGAAATAGGAGCGACCATAACAAAGATCCGCCATCGAGCAACCTGGATCAGAAGCCATCACCATAAGACGCAGAAACCTCACCCCAAGCACTCCATTCTCACTCCAGTGAATCGCCCAAAACTTGAAACCAACTCCACCCCCCACAACAGGTCGCAGGAAGGGGCGAATATCCTGCAACATTCAGCAAATACCATGCTAGAAGAACGAGGGGGAATGCCCCACTTCTCTGGGGTTGGGAAGGGTGGCACCAAAGCCGTGAATCTTCCTAACCACCTTGCAAACCAGACTATAACAATCGCCCCAGATACGTATTACCCACTTGCTAAGTAGAGCCTTATTCATCTCCTCCAAGTTGCATACTCCAAGTTCTAGTGACAATACGGAAAAGCAGTTTGCCAAGTAAGCTTATGTATCATATAGCATCTTCAAATGCATGATTAGTTG
This sequence comes from Ottelia alismoides, assembly GCA_037367405.1. Taxonomy (NCBI): domain Eukaryota; kingdom Viridiplantae; phylum Streptophyta; class Magnoliopsida; order Alismatales; family Hydrocharitaceae; genus Ottelia; species Ottelia alismoides. The sequence continues at coordinate 84,788 of JAZKJV010011904.1, read as the reverse complement.
AAGTAGAGTACTTCCTCGAGTCTGTGGGGATGCCAGAAGGCTTGCATTTAAGCAGTCCATTCTTAATTAGGATGTCCAAGCAATACTTCCTTTGTGAGAGGTGAAGTCCCTCGGTAGTACGCATTACTTTTATGTCACGGAAGTAGCAGAGTTGACCAAGGTCCTTTGTGACGACGGCCTTTTGAAGGAAAGACTTGGTCTCTAATATACCTTCATCATCACATGTGACAATCATATCATCAACGTAAACTGCAAGTATGATAGTATTAGTGGATTGTCGTTTGACAAAAACAAATTAATCATATGTTGTTCTCTGGAAGTTAAGTGTAATGATCACAGTAGCGAGTCTATCAAACCAAGCCTGAGGGCTCTACTTTAGGACATGGATGGCCCTGCAAAGTCTCCACACACTCCTCGACTTCATAATCTAGAAGTCGCATCATATAAGCTTCCTCAAGATCTCCATAGAGAAAAGCATTCTTCACATCAAGCTGAAATATAGACCATCCCTTATTGGTGGCAACTGAAAGGATAGTGTAAATAGAATACATCCTTGCCACTAGGGAAAAGGTCTCGAAGTAGTCAACCCCATAAGTTTATGTAAACCTTTTTACAACCAGGCGTGCTTTCAATCTGTCAATGGATCAATCTTGCGACTATTTGGTCGTGAAGACCCATATGCAAACCACAAGTCAAATTCCCATGGGACACGGTACAAGGTCCCATGTTCCCCTGGATGTAAGGGCAACTATTTCCTCATCCATTTCCCCATTCATTGCACATCTCCGGCTGTGATCATGTAAAGCACTGTGACGATCTTTGGGAACAAAAATAGTCATGAGAGTGTCTGCATATCTCTTGTCAAAGCATGATAAGCAAGCATTAGAAGTGAAATGAGACATAGGATGAAAAGTGCATTGCCTCTTTGTTTTGCGTAGAGTTATTGGAAGCTCTTGAGGAGCATCCGAGGTAGCAGTGGTGTGAGCACTTGAAGATGTCATCTCATCCTGCAGAAGAGGAACAAGCGAAGGCACAAGAGAATGCACAAATGTATGCTCACGCTTATAAACAATTGGTGGTGGAGGAAGATCCAATAAAATATCCGTGACAGACCGTGTAAAGAAACTAGTATGTTCAAAGAAAGTAACACCACCTGAAATATAGCATCTATGCCCAACAGGGTCATAGCACTGTAACCCTTTTGGGTGCAGGAATAGCCCAAAAAAACACATTTTATCGCCTTAGGTGACAGCTTATCAATAGAATGGAAATTGTGGGCAAACGTTATACCACCAAAAATTCTAAGAGGTAGTGGGAAGAGCATCTCATTGAGGTAGAGTAACGCGAAAGGAGTAGACCCCTTTAGAATCGAAGATAGGGCCCTGTTGATAATATGAACAACAGTACAGCATCACCCAATAGATCTTCGGAACCTTCATCTAAGTGAGAAGGGACCGAGCAATGACAAGATGTCTAGGTTTCCTTTCCGCTTCCCCATTTTGCTGAGAGGTATATGTATAGGAGGTTTGGTAGACAGTTAACTGGGAAGCAAAGAAAGTCGTCAAGTCATGTTGAGTGAATTTCAAAACACTATCAGTACGAAAAATTTTAACAAAAGTAGAGAAGAAAGTTTTGATATACTGAAATATTTCTTGATAATTTTATTGATCTCTAAATGTTCCTTTAATAGATATACCAAAGATAATCGACTATAATCATCAACAAAAAGCCAAAAACAACAAAATACTCGTGTCCACTCAGAGTACATACCAGACAAGGTCTCCATATATCATAATGGACAAGAGAAAAAGGAACTTCACGACAGGGCTCAGTACGTGCAGGAAAGAAAGATCGATGATGTTTCCCGAACTGACATGTCTCGCACTCGAAGGCTTCAGCGTAGAAAGGTCAGGAAACATCATGATTTATGGAGATGGCCTGGGCAAAAGGATGCCAAGACGAATATGCTAAAGTAAAGGATAGTCGCAGATAGACGCAGTGCCAACGAAACTGGAATCAGAAGAAATATCAAGATAGTAGAGGACATTCTTCTCAGGTCCCCCACCATAAATCTGCTTCGTCCGCATGTCATGAAAAAAACAACAGAACTCATCAAAAATAACTCGACAATTAAGCACAATACATAGTTTCTGAATAGACAATAAGTTAAGAGAAAAAGAACGGGCACAACGAACTCTGGTTAGTCGAAGCTTGGAAGAGAACTCTACAGTTCCAACAGCAATGAAAGGGGAATGGGGCATGTTAGCAACTCGAACCATCTTCATATAAGTAAACGGTTGAGAGAAGGTAAGTCGACTACCTTCTCTTGTCAAATGTGTGGATGCCCCTGAGTCAATAATCCATGCACGGTCAGAAGCAGAAATAGGGTTTACTATTGTACCTGAGGTTATGGCCAAATTAGCAATGATAGTAATATTACCGTTGGACGTGCAGGAGTTCTGTAGAAGTTGCCTCATGCGGGAGTATTATAAAGCACTGAAAGGTGATGTCATTCCACCAGAATACTGACCAGACGAGTCTCTACAGTATCATAAGATGTATCATATGAAGTTGTCCCATAGGTACTGTTGGCATTGGACTGCATGCCAAACTTTATCCAGCAGCACTCTGACGGGTGGTTCCAGTGTCCACAACGGATGCACGTTAGATACTGAGGAGAGGTTAAATCATTATCACGGCCACGGCCAAATTCACATACACACCATCAATCATGTCCACGACCACGACAAACCTCACAGTCTCAACCTCCCCGAAAGCTATGTCGTCCTATGTTCCCGGACGATGTATAGTGAGCATAATTCTCTGTAAATAGTAGGGCAGAAGGACGTTCAGCAGATGTCTCGAGTTCCTGTATACGATCGAAGATGGTCTCAATAGATGGCAGGGTATCAGCCATCAGAAACCGATCCTTCACATCTTTGTATTGTGGACATAATCCAGAAAGGAATCGGTAGACCTGTCATTCAAATCGCTCTCCCACCTATTTATCACAACATACTAGCTGAAAAATCAGAAGCTCCTCAGAAAGGCCAAGTACTCAAAAAGATTAGAATCTCCCTGATTCGCAGACCAGATCTACGTATAAATATGTAAGAGTCGAGACTTGTTGTCTTTTGGGAGTAAGTTCGTTATATACTCTCTCACATCGCCTTTGCAGAGTCTTTATAGAGAAGATTCATCGTAATATTTGGATAGACACTACCGATCATCCAAGTGATAACATGGCAATTGTTCGCATATCATGTGTCATAGTCCTTGTCTATCTCCGTGAGCGGATCCTTAGTGAGGATATGATTCTTGCATTGATCACCGATGAACACCTTGAATGATCGAGACAGACCACATAATTTTCCGTGCCCTTCAATTCGATAAAGGTACATGTACCATCACATAAGAAGTCGATTATAGGGGCTTGGTTTCAGAGGATATCATCGTGGTCATGAAAGTCAAGAAAAAGCGACCTGTAAGAAGATTTGATGCTTTAATCAAGCATATAGGTGACCTAAAATCACTATTTCAGCCCCCTTTCAAGCTTCCAAGTTGACAAACGGTGGTTGTGATGCCATGATCAAAGTCACGAGATGCACGGGAGAGTCGCTCGGTGGTTCGCAAGGCACAAGAGGAAACAAAGGTGCTTTGGCGGACTCTCTGGCAGTCTAGACGGAGGACTTGGGTGGCTCTATCAGCCTGGACAAAGCAGAAGAAGCGTTGGAGGCCTTGGCTGCTTCTCAAGCGGAGATGGCAGTGACCAAGGAGTCGTTTTAGGGGGCCAGGAAGTAGGGCTAGCTATAGAGCCCAACGAGTCGGGCTCAAGTTGGGCTCGAGCTCGTTTAAGCCAGACCAAGCTGACTCCGGCTCGGGCTCAATAAGGCTCGAGTCGAGCCCATTATTGAGCCTGGTCTGGGCTCGAGCCAAGTCTGGCACATTAAGGGAAATGGCATTTTTTGGTATAAAAGTGCATTGCCTGGGCTTGAACCCGTGACCTCTTCTTTGAGGGATTGTCTTCCTTACCAGTAGACCATTATCTGAGTTACATTTCAAAAGCTAAATTATATTATATATTGTAACATTCTATTTGCTAATAAAAAATACTATAACCTAGAAAAAATGTGAATATAGATGTAGCTATATGTTCCTTAGAAAAACATAATATCGGTCGGCATGTTAGTGGATAATATATATTATCAAATATGTTCCTATTTAAAGATGTATAATAACACGATATCGTAATTAAGTCTACAATATAATATGCATATATATGTGGAGCATTACCACATTGAAATTCACATTCACATATATGGACATATATAGTTCTAAGGTGCCCGCGAAATAATAATATATCGATATACAGTTTGGTTTGGTATAATATACATATTTAATTACTACCTACGTAGACAACTACAACTATAGATATAAGTACCGATTGTTGAACATGCAACTCCTCTTGCGTGTATATATAAATATATATATATTCCTTATCGAGTCTCTTATCGAGTTATCAAGCCAAGCATGGCTTAGCTCGAGCTCAACTCATTAAGCTATCGAACCCAAAATTTTGGCTCGAGCTCAACTCAATAGCTTAATGAGCTAAGCACACGAGCCCTTATCAAGCTGAGCCAGCCCTACCAGGAAGGCATCGCAGAGGCTACAGTGGCCAAGGAGTTGCTAGGGGAGGCCAAGGAGGCTGCACAGGAGGCGGTGGTAGCCAAGGCGGCACCGCAGTTAGCGTAATGTGCAAGGAGGGGCCTTGTGGAGGCGTGCAGGGTTCTGTTGAGGTGCGTGATGTTGGCATGAATCCCCTTGCACATGGACCCTAAATGCTACAAGGAGCCCAGCAAGGACTTTCTTGAGGAAGAAAAAGAAGGGGTCGGTGGTGGCGACGGGACATAGGTTAGAACATCAGTCTAGGACCACTACTCTGATACCAAGTGGAGAAGATAAGAGAACACAATGAGATGGTCTAATTCAAGAGGTCTAAGGGTTCTTATATAGACCGAAACTCGAGAGCACTCATAAACAAGAAATTACATAAAAGGACCCCAAGGGGTTACAACTAAATAAAAACAAATAATGATGTTGTTGGGAAAATCAAAGAGTATTTTATTCCTGGGAACCCTAGGTTGTCTTATATAAAGGAGAGACCTATGGGTAAATTACATAAGATGAACATAAAGAAATAAAATAATGAAAAGGTATATAGGAATATAGAAATATCTCTACACTCCCCCTCAAAATGGAGCATAGATGTCAATCATGCTCAGCTTGGAAGAACACTTCTGAAATGGCCCTCTAAGCAATGTCTCGGTAAAGGAATATGTCGTTTGCTCTCCTGAACTGACATGGGAGATAGTAATCAAACCCTTCTGAATCATATCTCTAGTATAATGGCAGTTTGCCTCAATATGCTTCGTTCTTTCATGGGATGCATGATTATTTGCAATGAATAAGCAAGCTTGATTATCACATTGTAACTGCATGGATAGATGTACATTTATATGCAAATCTGCTAGCACTGCTCGAACCCACATCATTTATGTGCTTGCTTATGCTATAGCCCTAAACTCAGATTCGGCACTTGATCTAGCCACAAACATTTGTTTCTTACTTGTCCAAGAAACAAGAGAATTGCCAACAAACACCGCGAAGCTTGAAGTAGACTTCATGTACTTTGGACATCTTGCATGGTCTCTATCAGCACATGCAGAAACAGAAAGAGTTGCTCCTTTCCTGAATAGTAATCCTGCACCTGGAGAAGATTTTAGATATCTCAATATCATATATATAGCATCCGTATGTACATGTCGGAGCTGCTCCATGAACTGACTCACCCGACTTACTGCAAAAGAGATATCATGTCTAGTAATAGTAATGTAGAGGAGCTTTCCCACAATCTCTCTATATCTCCTCCTGTCATCCTCATATGTATCTTCATTTTAGAACTTCATACTAGGATCCATAGGAGTAGTAGAGGGTCAATACCCAATCACGCACGTCTCAACAAGCATGTCTGTAACATACTTCCTTTGGGTCATCACAAGACCCTGCGCATTCTTAGAAAATTCTAACCCTAAGAAATACCTTAGGGTGCCAAGATCCTTCGTAACAAACTAACGACCCAGAAATTCATTTATCATCTGTATCCCCTACACATCATCTCCTGTAACAAGCATATCATCAACATAAACCATGATGATGAAAGTACCTCTAGGTGTTCTCTGTACTAAGAGTGAAAGGTCTGCATTTGACCTCTTGAACCCGTGTCTTTCAATCAGATTCGAGAGCTTCTGAAACCATGCCCTTGGACTTTGCTTAAGGTCATAGATTGCCTTATGGAGTCTACAAACCTGTTGACACTCCCCCTCGGCAGCAAACTCCGGAGGTTGTTGCATGTAAACTTCCTCCTGTAGATCTACATACAAAAAAGCATTTCCAACATCTAGCTGAAACAAAGGCCAATCATGTACTACTGCAACTGAAAAAACGCGTAAAGTTGAGTGACGAGCAGCTGGAGAGAACGTGCCCATATAATCCACGTCGTAGGTCTGAGTAAATCTTCATGCCACTAATCTTGCCTTGTAACGATCAAAGCTCCCATCTGCATGGTGTTTAACAGTAAACACCCATTTGCAACTGACAATAAACACCCGTGAGGAGAAGATACTAAACTCCATGTACCACGTGATTGCAAAGTAGACATCTCTTCCTCCATAGCTAAGCGCCAGTGACTATCCTGCAAGGCCTCCTGATAATTTCATGGAATGTCCACGGCGGATAGAGCCATTGTAAATCTCTGAAATTCCCTTTTCAGACGATGAAAGGAAACCTGGGAGGCATGGGGATATGAAGCACAACTGCACAGGTACGCTTCTACTTCCGAACTGCAGTGGGTATATCCAGGTCAACGAGAACCTCCTCTATTCGTGGGCTAGTCGCCTGCAAAGATCCCTGCACATATATATCTCCAGACACATCATTAGAAACCTTGTTATCAAAACAAACCTGGGGTGTGTTGGATGACGGGTGATGACCATAAGCATATGCAGGCCGACAGGTATAGAATTTTGGTAATGGTGGAACAATGGGCACATTCGACTGTGTAAAGGAGGTGGTGGTGGTAGTGGTGGTGGTGGAACAACAGGCACAGGTAAAGGAGATGACGGACTCGTAGGAGATGGCATGTAGACCTCATCATCAAAGTCAGATGAAGCCAACATGTCACTTATACGGGAGAAACACGTCACATACTCAAAAAATGTGATATCGGCACTGATATAATATTTCCTGCGTAATGGATCAGAACATTGATATTCCTTCTGGGCCCTAGAGTACACAACAAACACACATTTGACAGCCCTAAGAGAGAGCTTGTCAAGATCTGGAGACAACTGGTGGACAAAAGCAACAGAGTCAAAAACACAAGGAGTAAGAGAGAACAACTCCTTCTCAGGGAAAGCTATGGAGAAAGAAATTTTCTCATCCAAGACAGATGAAGGCATGTGATTCACCAAATAACATGTCGTAAGAACTGCATCAACCCAAAACGAATGTGGGGCATGACTCTGAATGAGAAGAGTCCGAGTGACGTCAAGCAAATGACGATGCTTTCTCTATGCAACATCATTCTGTTGAGAAGTGTAAGCACAGGTTGTTTGATGAATAATAGCACAAGATGAAAACTAATGTGAGAGGAAGGGTACAGAATTGCAAAGCATATCAGTTCACACAAATTTCACACAGGACGAGTGTTGAGATATTTATATCTCTTGAGGAGTTATCATGTAACTGTAGTTTTCTTTCGACTATCTATGTAATTTGTCCCTAGGGCTTTTCTCCTATATAAGAGAGCTCTAAGGCTACGATGAATAAACAAGTTCTCTTTTCCCATTTCCACATGGTATCAGAGCGACGGTCCTAGACCGGAGCTTGTACCCAAAATTCTAACCCCCACCGAAAGCCTTGCGTCGCACGTCTCCGCGCCTCTCCTGCGCGCATGCATGTCGTGTTGCTCTAGCGTGCATGTGTGCCTCCAGCGCGCTGCTCCTGCGCGACTGCACATCTGCGTGCTCCCGCACGCGCATGTGTGGCCTGCGGGCATACTGTCTATGCATTGCATGTGCGACTGCGCGCACATCACCTGCGCATCGCCTGTGCGTCTACGCGCACATCTGTGCACGCTTGTGCGTGCCCCCTTGAGTTCCTGAGCGCTGAGACCTTGCGTATTCTCTGTGCACACATCTGTGCATCCACACGCATTTGCGCTTCATGCGCACGCCTGCACCGCTGTGGCCTGATAGTCTAGGGTGTGACTTGATAGTTTAGATACACCCTAGCCTTCCAAAGGAGCCTTCAGTAAATGGAAGTGGTTGTGGTATGAGTCTACACCCACAACCATCTTCCCATATATCTGTGTAGACGATCTCTGTTCAAGTTTGCAAACCCAGTCTTGAAGATTTGTTGTTATCATGTCAGAGAACAAAGCACATATTCCATCTCTGGGTGCATTCAAAGGTCCAGCACCCATTGTAAAGATGGATAGAACTAATTATGAACGGTGGGATATGCAGTTCATGAGTATAATGCAATGCAATGGCAAGAAGCATATTCTCACACATGTGGAACCGGTTGACAAGACAGGGATTAATGCCTACTGGGAGGCAGATGACGCGTATGCACTGGTATGGTTGTCTGGAACAGTATCCATGGAGATAGACAATGACATCTTGAGTCAGCCCACAACAAAGGAAGTGGGACATTCTCGCTGTTACATATTCTCCGGCGAAGAATGAGTCAAAGATCCTCCAACTTCAGCATGATATTTTCACTTCTAAGCAGAATGGTCGTCCTCTCCATACCCTTTACACTTCTTTGAGGGGTATGTTTGAGAAGTTACATGGTTACATTCCCTTGACTGCTACATCTGAGCAACTCAAGGCACATAGGGATTCTGTGATGACTGGAGTCTTTCTAGAAGCATTGGATCCAGAGTATGATGCAACAAGAACGCAGATCCCCACCGATGCTACTATTCCTCCAATGGAGGAGGCATATCTTATGGTGGTTCATCTGGGTCACAAACTTCTTCAACCATCAGCATCTCGTGGTAGGGGGAGTTCTACGCAGTTTCGCGGCAGAGGAGGTCGTGAAAGAGGAGGGAGCAGTAGACCTCCTCGTCAAGGCCTATTGTCACAGGCCAGGTAATTCGGAGGAAACATGCTATTCTAAGCATGGGTTTCCTGTTTTAGCACGTATGGCAGAACAGATCCAGTCAAGTAGCAACTCTCATGTTGCATCTGATCAGAGATTTGATGAGTTATTTGCACGACTAAGGGAGATTATGCCTTCCCAAGGGTCAACTAGTTCCCAGTCAGGATCGTCAGAGGTAGCAGCCTCAGTCACTACATCCACATCAGGTACAGCATATGCTTACACTTGATGTTACAGGGCAGATTTGTCAGAATGGATAATAAATTCAGGAGTATCACATCATCTTTGCGGTGACAGAAGTCAATTTAGTACCTATAGCCCGACTCAGTCTGGCAAGTCCGTAGTAATTGCTGATGGGACACACTTTCCCATCACGAGTCAGGGGGAGGTGCAGTTAACCCCTGAAATGAGGCTTCATAATGTTCTTTATGCGCCTGAATTTTCTATGAATTTATTATCTATCAATCAAATCACCAAGGATTTGCATTGTCGTGCCATTTTTGACCCTTCTACTCTTGTGTTTCAGGATATTTTGACCGGCAGGGTGATTAGTATTGGCTATGAGCAAGGAGGCCAATACAGACTGGTGCAATCTCCATATGTTGTTGCCTCTTCTCTTCGCACTGGGTATGTCTCTCCATATACGTGGCACCTCTGTTTTGGTCATCTTCCTCTGCAAAAGTTGTGTCATGTTCTTCCTCAAATCTCCTCTCGTTCTACTTTCCAGTGTGAGGCCTGTCAGCTTGGAAAGCATCATAGGTCAACATTCCAGAGTCATCAGGGTCAAAGTAGTCATGATCTTTTTTAGTTGATTCACTTGGACATTTGGGGTTCCATTCATGTTCTTGATATTCAGGGACATCGTTTCTATCTTGTTGCGGTAGACAAGTATTCTAGATTGTCATGGGTCTTCTTGCTTAAGAACAAGTCCGATGCCAGTTCTATTATTCAGTTTTTTATTAATGAAATAAGGAATGTTTTTTTTCTGCAAATGTCAAGTATATACGTTCTGATAATGCACTTGAATTCTGCAGTACCCAATTATCTCATTTCCTTAGATCATATCGTATTGTCCATCAGAAATCGTGTGCTTATACATCCCAACAGAATGGGGTGACGGAGAGGAAACATCGTTATCTCTTGGATGTTACTAGAACTCTTTTAATTCAAAGTTCTGCTCCTCACTCGTACTGGGGGGATGTTGTTCTCACTGCATGTTACTTGGTGAATCGTATGCCTTCATCGATTCTGGGAGAAAAGATTCCTTTCTCAATTGCATTTCCAGAGAAAGATCTCTTCTCTCTTACACCTCGAGTGTTTGATGTGTTGCTTTTGTCCATCAGATGTCTCCAGGACTTGACAAGCTCTCTCGTAGAGCAGTCAAGTGTGTGTTTGTTGGGTATTACAAGACCCAAAAGAGGTATCGTTGCTTTGACCCTACTCAGAGACGGACTATGTGAGTGCTAATGTCACCTTCTTTGAATCTATCATGTATTTCTCTCCTACAGGTGACAAGCTCAGCTCTTCAGAAAATAGAGAAGAGGTGTATATGCCACCTTTCATATCTCTGTTGATCCACTACCACCATCACCATCACCACCACCACCACCTCCTCCACCTCCTGCCGAACTCCCTTTCTTTCCTCAGGTTTATCAGCGTCGGCCTTGTGCTCATGTGCCTCCACCAACATCCAGCACGCCCAAGATATGTCATGAGCATTTGATTTCTACTGATGGCATTGGTGATTTGAGTTATTTCCTATTATGTCTCTCTGGCACGGTTAATTGGGGACTTTCAGAAATTTGTAGTGGCCTTATCAGCGATACAGATACCTCGCTCTTATCAGGAAGCATTGTAGATTGGGCCTTGGTGTCTTGCTATGGAAGAGGAGATGGTAGCCTTACGGTCTCGGGGTACCTGGAGTTAGGGATGAGCATGGGCCGGGCTGGGCTGGGCCCTGAAGGGTCCAGGCCCAAGCCCATTTAAAAACTTCGGGCCTTGGGCCGGGCCTAGGCCCGCAAATTTTTTTGGGTTCGGCCCTAGCCCAAGCCCGGCCCAATTCTTATGGGCCGGGCTTGGGCCAGGCCGGCCCATCTCCATCTTTTAAAGATTATAAACTTTGAGTTTTTCTTTAAAGTCAATCTTAATTCAAGTTAGACGTGTCAAAATTGTTTAAAATCTATGCCATAATAATTGTGAAACAACTAAAACTCAATTCTACCGTAGATGATTTCTCATTTTATAAAAGTGCACTCAATGTTAGATACCATGAACGTCTCACATTATAGAAATTGAAAGAGTGTGCCAAACTTACTCAGTTAACAATAACAAGCGCACAAGGTATTGCATGTTAAAAAATGGGTATAATACCCATATTGGGCAAAGGTTCAATAATAGAAAATATTTTGATAGAAAAAAACAAACACCAACAAATTCAAGAATAACCAACAGAATCTAAATCATAGACTAATTAAGGGAAAATAATTTCGAATTGAAATATAATGATCATCAACTCATATATCCCACACCCGACTTTCTTGATTTATAAACAATGTATGAAGACATGATACATGAACAGAGTGTGCATGCAACAGGTGAGAGTTTTCAGACGTGTAGGATATGGGCAGGGTACGGGCCCTCTTCGGACCGGGCCCATGGGCCGAGTCGGGCTGGGCCGAGCCAAGCCCAAGCCCGGCCCAAAAAAATTTTGGCCCTAAATATTGGGCCCAAGCCCGGCCCAATATTCGTTTGGGCTTGGGCCGAGCTGGGCTTTTTGGGCTGGGCTGAGCCGGGCTTTTTGGGCTGGGCCGGGCCGGCCTAGCCCAATGCTCATCCTTACCTGGAGTATCGTCTCTGCTCCTCCAGGTGCGCTTCGATTTTTGGCAGTAAATGAGTGTTTACTATTAAATACTGTGCAGATGGTTCTGTGGACAGATACAAGTCCTGGTTGGTTGCTCGTGGGTTCACTCAGACTTATGGGGTGGATTATCAAGCCACTTTCTCTCCAGTGGCGTGTCATTCTACATTACGCATCCTTGTGGTTGTTGTTGTGGTAAAGGACTAGCCCATTTTCCAATTAGATGTCAAGAATGCCTTTTTATATGGCGATTTGCACGAAGAGGTATATATGCAGCAGGCACCAGGGTTTGCTGTTGAGGGGGGTCTAGTATGGTTTGTAAACTTCATAAGGTCATATATGGCCTTAAGCAAAATCCGAGGGCATGGTTTCAGAAGCTTCCAGAGCTGATAGAACTACAGAGTTTTGTCAGATCTATTGCAGACACTCTCTTTACGTCAGGAGGACCCAGAAGGGTATGGTTGTTTTGATTTATGTAGATGACATTGTTGTTACAGGCAACGATAATGAAGGTATTTAGGCAACCAAGGATAATCTTGGACAACAGTTCATAACTAAGGATCTTGGTAAACTGAGGCATTTTCTTGATCTAGAATTTGCAAGGAACTAGCAGGGAATGGTGATGACGCAAAGGAAATATGTTATTCATCTATTATCCGAGACGGGTATGACAGGATGCAGACCCGCTACTACTCTTATGGATCCTAATGCACGACTATATGATGATGACTCTGTTTAGGTAGATAAGAAACAATACAGACTGGTAGAGAAGTTATTGTATGTCACTATCATCAGGCCTGATATATCATTTGTTGTGAACAGAGTTAGCCAATTTATGGAGCAACCAAGGCAGTCACACATGGATGCAGTCCACATGATCTTGAGGTATCTCAAGTCTTCTCCAGGTGCAGGACTTCTATTCAGGAGAGACACAACCCTAACAGTATCAGGGTGTGCGGATGCAGACTATGCGGGATGTCCCAAAGATAGGAAGTCGACCTCAGGTTTCACTGTATTTGTAGGTAGCTCTTTAGTTTCTTGGAAGAGTAAAAAGTAGTCAGTTGTGGCCCGATCGAGTGCAGAATCAGAGTATAGAGCAATGGCCCAAGGGAGCACAGTAATGATGTGGGTCAAGTTAATTCTGACTGACCTAACTATAGAGGTGTCACTTCCTATGCATCTACAATGCGACAATCAAGCAGTTTTATTTATAGCAAACAATCATGCCTTTCATGAAAGAACAAAGCACATTGAGGTTGACTGTCATTACACCCGTGATTTGATTCAAAAGGGATATATAGACACTTCTCATGTTGCTTCAAGAGATCAAATTGCTTATATGTTCACCAAAGCCCTTCCGAAAGGGACCATTTCATCGTTGTTCCAAGCTGGACATGATAGATATCTATGCTCCAGCTTGAGGGGGAGCATTGAGATATTTATATCTCTTGAGTTGTTATCCTGTAATTGTCGTTTTCTTTCGGTTATCTATGTAGTTTGTCCCTAGGGCTTTTCTCATATATAAGAGAGCTCTAGGGCTACGATGAATAAACAAGTTTTCTTTTCCCATTTCCACAAAGAGAAAACATTATGCACTTCATTGATAAAGCTTTTGATCACTGCTTCAGATTTATTCTTCAATAAGAAGACCCATGACAAACGAGAAAATCATTAACAATAAGGTAAAACATGTGTCCCTGGTAATCAGGAACACGACTCGAACCCCAAATATCAACATGAAATAACTCAAAAAGGGAGCTATTGCTCCGACTCTGACGACTAGGAAAAGCATACCGATGATGCTTTCCCAACTAACACGCCTCGCACTAGAGGAAGAAACGGTGAAATCTGTGGCAAAATAGGACACGTCTTCTGGAGAGGGAGATGACCAAACCGTAGGTGCCAGGTGAAGGGAGAGATGGTCTTATTGATTGAGAGGATACACCGGCATAGAGAGTTTGGACAAGGTGATAAAGACCACCCTGCTCACGGTCACAACCAATCACTCTGGTGGTAAGAATGTTTTGAAAAACAAGAGACAATGGGTCAAAGATAGCTCTACAATGAAAATCCTTCGTGATCTGACTAATATATAATAAATTCATAGAGAAATCAAGAACATGTAACACATTCTGCAGACGCATCGAAAGCGTCAAACTAATCTCCCCCTATCCAGTAATAGGGGAATGAGTCTCATCGACTATCACAACAGTTCTCCCTTGTGGAACCTATCTATATGTTGTAAGTTGATCTCTATCCCCACATAAATGATGAAAAGAGTTGCAGATCTTGGTGAAGTGTAATCTTCTTGCTGATATGAAGAAGAAAAATCGGAGAAGTGCACGCATTATTTGATTGGTAAGTAGATGCGAGTCACTTTCAAGAGTCATTCATCTTCTAGAAATTTGCAAGCATTGAAGTTGGTTCATACAGGTATTTGCAATCCATTCAAAGTAGGTTCTCCCAATGGTACTCTTTGTTTTTTACATTTATCAATGAGTTTTGAAGGAATGTTTAGATATATGATTTAAAGAGGAAGGATCAAGCTTCTTGGAGTGTTAAAGGACTTTCATGTGCTAGTGCAGAGACATACTAGAATGAATATTAAATGCATCTACAACGAGAATAGTTGTGAGTATATTGGGTCATTTTAAGAATATTGTAGATCTCATGAAATCATGCATCCAAAGATTCCACCAAAGATACCCCAACTGAATCGCATAGTAGAGAGAATGAACGAGACCCTCCTGAAGAGAGTCTAATGTCTCCTATCTAAAGTTAAGTTGCCTGGCCCCTTTTGATGTGAAGCACTCTACATTTTTGTTCGTGTTATTAATCTCACTCCATATATTCCTTTAGATGGTAGTGTTCCTGACAAGATTTGGCATGGCACAGATGTGTGATCCAACCATTTATTGCCCCAGAGTCCATAATCCACGCAGTAATCTCAGATCCATGACAGAATATAAAAGCATAAGTGCTACCTAAGGTACTAGTCGTAGCAGAAGTACCGGCAGATGCTGAGGCTGCTACATCTGAGTGGCCTCTTGAAGATGGTGAAGAAGCAGGGGGCATAATATCCCGCAATTTGGCTACGAGGTCATCAAACTTCTGATCAGAAGTAGGAGCAGTTGGAGACTCAACCTGCTCCGCTACGCGGGCTGATGCCGGAAAACCATACTTGGAGTAGCATGTATCCTCTATATGACCTGGACAGTGGCAGTATGTGCAGGGCTGACGAATGTGACCTCTTCTACCATGAGGTCCGCGTCCACGAAAAGAAGAAAAGCTTCCTCTGCCTCGAGAGACTGCCATTGTCGAAGAAGTCTGGCTAGTAGCTGTGGATTGAACAGTAATCTTGTTGAGCCTACAGAAAGCTTCCTCCATGAGGGGAATAATGGCATCCGCTAGAATCTTGGAGCGAGCAACATCTTATTCAGGGTCAAGGGCTGCTAACAATCATGGTAGCATTCCTATATGTCTTTTGTTGCTCTATAGTCGTTGTGAGAGGCATGAAGTTGTGGAGCTTCTCAAACATCCCACGCAAGGATGTATACAACGAATGAAGAGGTTGTCCGTTCTGCTTGATAGAAAATATATCGTGCTGGAATTGGAGGATCTTGGTCTCGTTCCTCGCCTGAGAATCGGTTGCTGTGAAGATGTCCCACATTGCCTTAGCAGTAGGATAATATAACACATCATTGACGATCTTTATCATCAATGTACCAAAGAGACAAACTTTGGCATATGCATTTGCCTCCCGCAAGGTGTTAACCTCAGTCTTCTCCATCGACTCCTCCTCAGTAAGAATATGTTTCTTACCATTAGACTTCATAAGTCTCATGAACTGCATAGCCCAGAGCTCGTAGTTTGTCCCCTCCATGTTAACAATAGGCGATGGACCTCTGAAAGCGTTTGTGGTGGGTACGTCGACTTTGTTTTCTGACATATTGTTGGATGAAGATAACTAGGATTTTGTAGACCAATGAATGAATGTATATACATGCATACGTGGATTTGAATGCATATGTACAGTTATACACCCAAATCCATCAAGCCAAAAAAAGGACCTCGATGCAAGCAAAGAGGACCGTAGGCCGAAGACAAAAGGGGGCCGACGGCTAAGGGAAGAGATGCTAGCAACTAGTGTTGGTAGCCCGGACGGCTGATGTCAGCCGCAGCGACGCCGACTTTGCTGCTCGGCGGCAACACGGTGGGTAGGCGAGAGTGGCAGTTGTGGTGGCCGGGGGCGACGGCTGTGGCGCTAACGGCGACAACGGCTGCGGAAGGAAGGATCGGGGAGAGAGGGGAGGCCGTCAGGTGTGGGTTGGGGTTTAGGGTTAGGGTACGGAGTTTCAATCTAGGACCACAGCTCTAATACCATGTTGGAAAAAATCAAAGAATCATTTATTCTTGGGAACCCTAAGCTCTCTTATATAGAGGAGAGACCTATGGGTAAATTACATAAGAAGAACATAACAACAACAACAACAAAGCCTTTTCCCACAATTAAGTAGGGTCGGCTACATGGATTCTTCGCCTCCATTCAGATCTATCTTGGGTCAATCTCGGACTTATATCCAAAAAACTAAGATCCCTTCGTATAGTCTCTTTCCAACACTTCTTGGGCCGTCCTCGCCCTCTCTTAGCCGGCTCAACATCCCACCACTCGCATCTCCTAACCGATGCATCAGTTGACCTTCTTTGCAAATGACCAAACCATCTCAAGCGGTTTTCTCGCATCTTATCCTCGATAGGAGCTACACCAACTTTCTTTCTGATTGCATCATTCCGAATCCGATCTTTACGTGTATGTCCACACATCCATCTTAGCATTTTCATTTCTGCTACAGCCATTCTCTGCACAGGTCTATGGTTCACAGGCCAACATTCAGAACCATAAAGCATAGCAGGTTTCACGGCTGCTTTGTAAAACTTTCCTTTAATTTTTAAAGGAATTTTCTTATCACAGAGAACAGCGGAGGCTCCTCTCCACTTTAGCCAGCCTGCATTTATTCTATTAGTAACATCTCCATCAATTTCCCCATCATGTTGCAAAATAGATCCCAGATATCTAAAAGAATCTCTCTTCTGAATGTTATCGTCACCAATCTTCACCTCGATTCCTTCACCATTGCTTCCATCAAAGGTGCATTCCATATATTCCGTCTTAGCCCTACTTATACGAAAACCTTTAGTCTCCAAAGCATGTCTCCAAACCTCAAGCTTCTCATTTACTCCATCTCTAGTCTCGTCAATCAACACAATATCATCAGCAAATAACATACACCAAGGTAACTCATCCTGAATGTGACTTGTCAACTCGTCCATAATCAAAGTAAAAAGAAATGGACTCAAAGCTGAACCTTGATGTAAACCAATGTTGATATCAAAATAGTCAGTCTTCCCCGTCGGGGTCCTTACACAAGATAAAGCCCTATCATACATATCCTTTATGAGATTAATGTATAGGACAGGTACATGTCTCTTCTCCAAAACTCTCCACATTATCTCTCGTGGGACGGAATCATAAGCCTTCTCCAAATCAATAAAGATCATATGGAGATTCTTCCTTTTAGCTCTATAAATCTCCATTGTTCTCCTCAGCAAATGGATGGCTTCAATAGTTGAGCGACCTGGCATGAATCCGAATTGGTTTTCTTTTATTTGGGAAACTTGTCTCAACCTTCTTTCGATTACACGTTCCCAAATTTTCATAGTGTGACTCATCAGCTTGATACCTCTGTAATTTGAACAATTTTGAATGTCTCCTTTGTTCTTATAAAGAGGCACCACGATACTCCTCCAATCTTCAGGCATTTTCTTGCTTCGCCAAATAACATTGAATAGATTCGTAAGCCAAGTCAAACCACGCTCACCTAAAACTTTCCATACTTCTACAGGGATGTCATCCGGTCCAACACCTTTCCCAGGTCTCATAACCTTCAAAGCCTCCTCTACTTCTTTTTTTTGTATTCATCTATAGCATGCACGATTCAAGTAACTTTCACTACTAGCTAGATCACCCAAAGTGATCTCTCTATTTCCTTCTCCAATGAAAAGTTTATGGAAGTATTGCTCCCATCTAGTCTCTATATCCTTCTGAGTAACAAGCACGTGACCTTCCTCGTCCTTAATGCATCTCACTTGAGAAAGGTCTTTGGTCTTTCTTTCTCTTGCTTTGGCCAACCTGAATATATCCTTCTGGCCCTCCTTAGAATTGAGATTTTTATACAAAACCTCATAAGCTTTTGACTTAGCTTCGCTTACAGCCTTCTTTTCTTCCTTCTTCGTTATTTTATAGTCTGTGACAGTTTCCTCTGTTCTATCCTTAGACATAGCTTTAAAGCAAGCTCTTTTAATTTTTAGCTTCTCTTGCACCCCTTCACTCCACCACCAAGCCTCCTTTTGACCCGGAGCTCCTCCTGTTGACTCGCCTAGCATCTCTTTGGCTACCTTTCGGATACAAGATGATACTGCCTCCCACATCTCGTTTGCACTACCGCTACAATCCCAAGATAAGTCTTCTAAAACCTTCTCCCTGAAGCTTGATTGCTTCAGCGGAAGATTCCACCACCTAGTTCTAGTGATCTTAGGAACCTTCCTTTTCTTTACCAGCCCTTTTATTTGTAAATCCAAGACTAACAAGCGATGTTAGGTTGTCAAACTCTCTCCAGGGATTACTTTGCAATCTTTGCAACACAACCGATCTCTTCTCCTCAACGCAAAGTAATCGATCTGCTTTCTAGTTGAGCCACTCTTATAAGTAATTAAATGCCCCTCCCTCTTCTTGAAAAGAGTGTTTGCTATGAAAAGATCATATGCAGTTACAAAATCCAGAATGACTTTTCCCTCTAAGTTTCTATCCCCAAAACCATGTCCTCCATGCACACTTGCATACCCTGAAACATCTTTTCCCACATGTCCATTAAGATCTCCACCTATGCAAACCATCTCTCTTTGTGGGATTCCTTGTAAAATCTTATCCATATCCTCCCAAAAAGCTTGTTTAGTCCTTTCATCTAAACCAATTTGTGGTGCATAAACTGAGATGATATTCAGAATTTCTTCTTCAAGCACCAACTTTAGCAAAATAATCCGATCCCCAAATCTTTGCACCTCAACCACACAATCCTTCAAATCTTTATGAACAACCACTCCAACATCGTTTCTGCCCTTATCTTTACCTGAATACCAAAGTTTAAAGCATGTCTTCTCGATCTCCCTTGCTTTCTCTCCAACCCATTTAGTCTCTTGAAGACATAATATATGAATCTTCCTTCTTTCCATTGTATCCACTATCTCCATCAGTTTTCCAGTTAAAGTACCGATATTCCAACTACCAATCCGTAACTTCCTTTGCAATCTCTTTTGGACTAACTTCTTTACTCGCATGCGTCCATTATGCGAGAACCCTTGCAAATTTTGGACTGCATCCGGGCGGTGATGCAGCGGAACTAGCTTATTTACCCGCATGCGTTCCTCATGCGAGAACCCTTGTAAATTTTAAACTACATCCAGGTTGCGATGTAGCGGCCCTTGCCAATTTTTCATTGCATTCGGGCGATGCAACGCGTCGCAAGTAGGGAACGCCCCAACGAAATCTGCATGTTTGCTTAAATCCATGTTTAAAAGATCCGAACGATTTCGAGATAAATTCATAAATAGTGTTCTTTGAAGAATTTAAGAACACTATATACGAATTTATCTCTCCTACGCTGGTTGTCGGCTACCTAACGCGCAACCCTCCTCATTTACCCGGGCTTGGGACCGGCCATGGCTGAGTTTACATAAGAACATAAAGAAATAAAATAACGAACGGGTACATAGGAACATAGAAATATATATATATATATGTGTGTGTGTGTGTGTGTGTCTAACAATATTAAAATTCCCTCTCTAATAGGAGCATACGGATGCAGCAAATAAAACAATCCATGATTTTTTTAAAGCCAACTTCAAAGTGTGATTGAAAAAGGGAAAAATGAGCTTCCTATTGCCTCAGAGCGATATTGTGCTCTCGCTATTGAGGTGACTGCGAGTGGTCTTCTTGACCGTAGCAAGGAGGACAAGATGATGTTGGGGAGGAGCCAATCCTGATGGTTTTCCTACCATTTTTTCCACAAAGTTCTAGGAGTTAGTGAAGAGAGAAGGAATGGATTCCTTATTAGAAATCGTGATTTTGAGCATTTAAACCATTTCTTTTTGTTCATTTGACCCAAGAAGGATGGTGCTTGCACGGTGGAGGACTTTCGCCTTATTACATTGTCGAATGCAATATATATGATTATCGCAAAGTGTTGTGCAAACGCCTCAGAGAGGTGATGGGCAAGATCCCCCCCCCCCCCCCCCCCCGCACACAGAGTGCTTCTCTGCCTGTGAGGCAACTGAAGTAATGGATAATGTCGTTATGGAAAATGAGATCCTTGCAAACTGGAAGAGAAGGATGGTCTTGGGCTTGATTTGGAAGGTGGATTTCTCTAAGATTCTTGTTGGGAAAAATAGAAAAGATGTTTATTCCATGAAATCGTAGGCTCTCTTATATAGAGGAGAGGCCTATGGGTAAATTACATAAGATAGACAGGAAGAAATAAAAATAAGAAACTAATACTCATAGTACATAGAATTATCTCTACACTCACCCTCAAGATGGAGCATAAATTTCAATCATTCTCAGCTTGGAAGAACACTTCTGAAATGACACTCTGAGTAGTGCCTTGGTAAAGATGGTTGTCATTTGCTCTCCTGTGCTGACATGGGAGGTAGAAATTAAAGCCTTCTGAATCAATGGCAGTCTATTTCAATATGCTTCGTTCTTTCATGTAATGCAGGATCGTTTGCAATGAACAGGGCAGCTTGATTATCACATTGTAACTGCATGGGTAGATAGAGGTACATTTATATACAAGTTTGCTAGCACTGCTCGAACCCACATCATTTATGTACTTGATTGTGCCATAACCCTATACTCAGATTCTACACTCGATCCAGCCACCACCGTTTGTTTCTTACTTTTCCGAGAAATAAGAGAACCGCCAATTAATACTGCATAGCCAAACGTAGACTTCTTGTCCTTAGGACACCTTGCATAGTTTGCATCGGCACATGCAGAAACAGAAAGAGTTGCTCCTTTCCTGAATAATAATCATGCACCTAGAGAAGACTTTAGATATCGAACTGTCATGAATATAACATCCATATGTACCTGTCAGGGTTGCTCCATGAACTGGCTCACCCAACTTACTGCAAATGAGATGTCGGATCTAGTAATAGTAATATATAGGAGCTTCCCACCATCTTTCTATATCTCCTCTTGTTAACCTCTCCGATGTCGTCATCATATAGTCTCATGATAGGATCCAGAGGAGTAAGTGGATGGTCGACAGCCAATCATGTCTTAGTAAGCATATCAATAGCATACTTTCTTTGGGTCATCACAAGACCCTACGAATTCCTAGCAAATTCTAACCCTAGGAAATACATTAGGGTGCCCAAATCCTTCGTAACAAACGGAAGGCCCAGAAATTCTTTTGCCATTTTTATCCCCACCATCTCTTTGTATCTCCTATTGTCAACCTCTTCTATGTCATCATCATATAGTTTCATACTAGGATTCATAAGAGTAGTGGATGGTCGACAATCAATCATGCATGTCTCAGCAAGCATATATGTAACATACTTCCTTTGGATCATCACAAGACTCTGCGCATTCCAAGCAAATTCTAACCCTAAGAAATACCTTAGGGTGCCCAAATCCTTCGTAACAAACTGACGATCCAGAAATTCTTTTACCATTTTTATCCCTTGCACATCATCTCCTGTAACGAGAATATCATCCACATAAACCATGATAACAACAGTACCTCTAGGTGTCTTCTGCACAAACAATGAATGGTACTAACGCTCCCCCTCAGCAGCAGACCCCGGAGCCTGCTGCATGTAGACTACCTCTTGTAAATCTCCATACATAAAAGCATCTTTAACATCTAACTGAAACAAGGGCCAATCACGTACCAAAGCAATTGAAAGGATCCGTAAAGTGGAGTGGCACGCAACGGGACAGAATGTGTCCATATAGTCCACAACGCAGGTCTGAGTAAATCTACGAGCTACTAATATTGCCTTGTAACGATCAAGGCTCCCGTCTGCATGGTGTTTAATAGTAAACATCCACTTGCAACTGACGACAAAGGCTCTAGGAGGAGCAAAACACCAAACTCCAGGAACCACATGATTGCAAGGCATCCAGCTCTTCCTCCATAGCTAGTTACCAGTGACTATCATTCAGGGTCTCTTGGTAATTCCGTGGAGTAGCTACGGCTGATAAAACAATTGCAAATATCTGAAAGTCCCTTATCAGACGATGAAATGACACATGGGACGCAAGGGAATAAGAGGCACAAGTACACTTTTGCTTCCGTAAAGTGATGGGTACATCTAGGTCATCGGTAGCATCAGCCATGTGTGAGCTAGTCTCCTGCAAAGATCCCCGCACAGATATATCTCCAGATCCATCATTAGACATCATGTTATCAGAATAAACCTGAGGTGTGTTGTATGACGAGCAATTACCATGAGCACAGACAGGTCTACAGGTATATAATTTTGGTAATTATGTAACAATGTGAGACTGGGTAGAAGGTGGTGGTGGTGGTTGTAGAGGTACAACAGGCACAGGCAGAGGAGAAGACAAAGACATGGAAGGATGTGGAATGTAAACCCCATCATGAGAGTCTGATGGCGCCAACCTGTCTCCTGTAGGGGAGAAAAACATAACAGACTCAAAAAATGTGACATCAACACTGATATTATTTTCTGCGCAAAGGATCATAACATCGATATCCCTTCTGGGTCATGGAGTATCTAACAAACACACATTTGATAGTCTTAGGAGAGAGCTTATCAAGACATGGAGCCAACTAGTGTACGAATACAACAGAACCAAAGACACGAGGAGTAAGTGAGAATAACTTCTTATCAGGAAATAACAATGAAGAAAGGAGTTTTATCACTCAAAACAGACAAAGGCATGCAATTCACCAGGTAACACGTCCTAAGGACAGCATCACCCCAAAACGAATGTAGGGCACGGCTCCGAATAAGAAGTGTTTGAGTGATATCAAGTAAACGGTGATGTTTCCTTTCTGCAATACCGTCTTGCTGAGAAGTGTAAGGACATGTTGTTTGATAGATAATGCCACGGGATGAAAAAAAATGGGATAGAGTATGTGTACAGAATTCCAAAGCATTATCTGTTCTCACAAATTTCACAGAAGAAGAGAAAACATTTTGCAATTCATTGATAAAGATTTTGATCATATCCCCTACTTCAGATTTATTTTTCAATAAGAAAACCCATGATAAATGAGAGTAATCATCAACTACAACAAGATAAAATATGTCCCTGATGATCAGGAACATGACTCGGACCCAAATATCAACATGACATAATTCAAAAGGGGAGCTACTGCTTCGACTCTGATGACTAGGGAAAGTCGACCGATGATACTTTCCTCACTGAAAAGCTTCACACTGGAAGGAAGACCTTGTTGAAATCTGCGACAAGATATGACACATCTTCTGGAGAGGGAGATGACCAAAATGTAGATGCCAAGTAAAGGGAGAGACTGGTCCAGTTGAAATAGAGAATGTGCCTGTATAGGGATTTCGAACCAGTCGTTAAAGACCACCCTGCTCACGACCACAATCAATCACCCTGTCCGTAAGAATGTCCTGAAAAACAAGAGACAATGGGTCAAAGATAGCTCGACAATGCAAATCCTTCGTAATCTAACTGATAGATAACAAATTCATAGAAAAATGAAGGGCATGTAACACGCTATGTAGACGCATTGAAGGAATTGAATTAATCTCCACATGTCTTGTGGTTGGGGAATGAGTCTCATCAGCTATCATCGCAGTTCTTCCTGAGGGAACCTGTATGTATGTTGTAAGCAGACCTTTATCTCCGCATAAATGGTGCATCGCCCCATAGTCCTTAATCCACTCTGTAATCTCATATATATAACAAGATGTAAAGGTATAAGTACTACCTGAGGTGTTGGTCATAGCAGAGGTACTAGAGGAGGCTGAAGCAGCGACATCGGAATGGCCTCCTAGAGATGGTGAAGAAGAATGCATGATATCTCGCAGTTTGGTCACGAAGTCATCAAATCTCTGATCTGAAGTAGGAGCAACGGGAGACTCAACCTGCTTCGCTACACGGGCCGATGCTAGGAAACCATGCTTGGAGTAGTATGGCTCCTCGGTATGACATGGGTGATGGTAAAACGTGCAGGGCTGGCGAATGCGACCTCCTCTACCACGAGGTCCTCGGTCACAAAAAGAAGAAGAGCCTTCCCAGCCTCAGGAGGCTGCTATCGCCGAAGAGGTCTGACTAGTGGCAACGGATGGAACAGTGATCCTGCTGAGCCGGCGGAAAGCTTCCTCCATGGGAGGAATAGTAACATTCGCAAGAATCTAAGAGCGAGCAGTGATGAGCGGCCGGACGATCAAGGTTAAGTGATATCAGAGGTCGTTGCGACCTCAATCACCCAATCGAACTCAACAAGAAAATCAAGACCAGAAAGATCAATAAAGCTCAAAATATGAAAATGTTAGCAGTCTCCGCTATTTATTTAACCTGGTATAGCAACCAGGGTCGAACACAAGGAGCACGAGTGAAACCTACGAAGTAGTCCTAATCAGAAAATAAAGGTATATTTTTTGTGATTTTTAATTTGCAGTTTGTTTATTATATTTTCAAAAGTGAGAAAATCAACAAGACAAGTAGGAAGAGCAAGATGAAAGTAAGCTTCAACAAATTTTATTAAGATACCAAATGCTCAAAAATCAGAGATAAAAACATTTTTATGCCTTTCAAATATGCAGATGTTTTTTGGTAATTTTATGGTATTTTTCTGATTTTATAAAACTGAAACAAAGACAACACAGGAAAACGATGTACAACCTGGACTAAAAGGCAAATTTAAAACATTAAAAGTACCTCAACGTCCTAGTTATGACTTTTATGATAAAGTAAATAAAAATAGCTACACACAGCAACTGAAATCCTTTTTTTATTTTTCAGAACTTTTAATGATTTTTATAAGATTTTTAGAGTTTTTAGCTTTTTAGGGTTTTTATGAAAGATAATGCAGTAAAAAGGGTTATGAAATCAAAGCACACTACAACAAGCATACACAAATTTGTATGGAATTTTTCAGACATTTTTTATATTTTTTGGTATTTTAGAAAATAGACTGAACACTGTGTTCTTCAAAGGTTTTTTATTTTAAAAAATATCAAATAAAATTAAATCAAGTCACAAAAATTACCATAAATATTACACGTTAGCAGGAGCTAACTGTAATTTTTGTGAAATTTTTGGAGTTGATTTAATAATTATTTGATTAAAAACAACACACACAGCACACAGGGACCTAGTTGCAATTACTGGAAAGTTTCTAGGCCAAAATATAATAGAAGTACATGGTTCAGGGCTATATTTGTAATTTAACCACTAATTCACGCACATGCAGAATAAACAATGCACAGGGGAATAACTGCAAATACACCAAAGTTTCTATTCAAAGCATAATAGTCAAAAACACAAGGGTATACACGCAAATATACCACAGGAGCACGTGAGGTCAGTTCAACGGGACTAAAATGTAAATCTTAAAAGTTCGAGGTCCAAATCATAAGTTAATCAAACTATAACTTTATTTAGGGAACTAAATAGCTACGCATGAAAGTGCAAGGGTAAAAGTGAAATATACCCATGCCAGGGCACGTAATGCATGCGGGAGTGATCGTGGACATACGGCTCTGATCGTTGTTGGAGCATATCTGACGATGCGGGGAATGACCCCTACGTGTCGTCAGATGCGCCAGGAGGAGTCAGATCTGATGGCTGAAAAGCTACGACTGTCGGCGGCTGAGATCTAATCTGGTGGACGAAGGCCGATCCAACGGTGGACGAGGACGGAGGAAGAACAGCTCCTGGGCGAGCTTCGATCGGCGACTGGAGGAGATCACAGGGCCGATGAGCTCGCCAAGGACGGCAGGAGCGTCGTAAAGGTGATCAGCGTCTGGTGGCAAGCTCCGATGTGAAAGGGAACGGTCGGATGACCATCACGGTGGAAGTGCGTCAAGAGCAGCTCAGCCTGGGTGGTCGATGGTCGAACGAGGGTCTTCCGCGCGTTCCAGAACCTGCAGTAAGTACACCGCTCGGAGGCGTGGCTCCGACGAGGGTTATTGCTGAGCAAAACACAGAAAAACGAGCGTGGATGGAGTTTGACTCCCGGCGAAGGTGAAGGAGGGGAGCCGTGTCCCTAATCCTGACCAGAATGTCGAGCCTAAGGGTGATCAGGTTATGGTGTGAAGGTGAGTGTACATAAGGGGTTCGATCGATATGGATACGAGGGTGAGATGAGGCTCCGACGATCGGGGCGGAGCTGATGAACGTACGGCGGTGCAGGATGAAAAGATGGAATCGAAAGGTGAAAGGAAGGGGATAGAAGGGATAACTGAAGATCTAGGACTCCTGAGCTTCAGGCGAAGGTGGTCGACGAGGTAGTGGCCTCAACCTCGTTGCGGAATGCAGGGAGGCTGGACGCGGCGGAGCACGTAGGTTGAGCAACGTGAATACATCACCAAACTCTAATCCGAAGGATCCCTCTGGAAGTTGTCACTCAACCTAAGGTGTCTAGGGGAAGGAGGGGCGAGGCACAAGCTGTCGCGGTAGGAGGGCGAAGGAGATATTATATAGGCTTCACACGAGGATGAGAGGATCGGGCAAAAGCACGCAACCCTAGGAAGATCCGCGCCTTCCTAGGGATCCGCGAGGGTCGTGGATCTAAGGAGAAGCAACGAGCGAAAAATCGGGGCGAGAGGTGGCATGATATAATTGGGAAAATGGGAGAAATCGGTCCGACGAAAAGGTTCGGGTCGGGTCAAGCCTGGAAGAGGGCGTTGACTCGAGTCAACAAAGTGATCTGGACCAAAAGCCTGGAAGAGGGCGTTGACTCGAGTCAACAAAGTGATCTGGACCAATCAAATAATTCGAATGTACAAAATATTTATAAAATCAATAAAAAATAGTAAATGACTTTAAAATAAAAAGTATATAAAATGAAAAATATTTATTATTTTTCAAATTATTTTTCTTTGATTTTAATTATTTCTATGAAAAATATATTACGCTTTATGCAGTATAATGTATTATATACAAGTATAATATACCTGTGTATTTTATACAATTATTTTTATTTTGTTATTTTTGCACAAAGTACCTCATTTTGTATTTTATTTATTTACAACATATTTTTGGGAGTGTAAAATAATTTTTATTTTATTTTTGTGAGTTAAGTACAATGTTGAAATAATTATGGAATGCTATCTATGTACATGTATTTTGTACAAGAAAAAGAATTTTATTCTTTAAGTAATATGTACCATATAGAGTAGGCCATGTCTCTCTCTACTTATTTTGTTTGGCGATCAGGTCAAGACTTGACCTTCTCTTGGGATTCGGATCACTTTGTATTTATTCTAAATACCTCCTTCCTTTTTCTTTTTTCTTTATTCTTTTATTTTAAGCACAAATACATGCTAAATATATACTGTTAAAACATGCATGCCAAATGCTAACTTATTGTATTTACACCTATTTACACGATGCTTTGTCAAGATAAATAGCTAAAATAAAAGAATAAAGAGTGAGAATCAGATATTCATCAAGCGGCATCATATTCAGGATCCAGGGTCGCTAGGAATGCACCAACCATAGTAGCATTCCTATATGTCTTCTGTTGCTTCGAGGTTACCGTGCGTGGCATGAAGCTGCAGAGCTTCTCAAAGATCCCACACAAGGATGTATACAATGAATGGAGAGGCCGACCATTTTGCTTGATAGTGAACATGTCGTGTTGAAGTTAAAGGATCTTGGTTTTGTTCCTCGCCTAAAAGTAAGTAGCTGCGAGGATGTCCCATATAGCCTTAGCAGTGGGTTGATGTAATACATCATTGGTGATCTCTATCGTCAATATCCCTGAAAGCCAGACTTTGGCATATGCATCATGCACCTCCCACGAGGCGTTAACCCTAGTCTTCTCCATCGGCTTCTCGGTAAGAATGTGCTTCTTACCATTCGACTTCATAATGCTCACGAAATGCATAGCACAAAGCTCATAGTTTGTCCCGTAAATTTTGACAATAGGAGATGGACCTCTGAAAGCGCCTCTGGCGGGTAAATCGATTTTGTTCTCGGATATATTCCCAGATGTAGAAGACTAGGGTTTTGCAGACCAAAGAGTGAATGTTTACACAGACATACGTGGATTTGAATGCAGATGTAGACTTATGCACCCAAATCCATCAAGTAGACGTTGAGATCGGCGTCGACGATGGAGCGGCTAAAAAGCAGGTCATGCACGGAGGCGTTGCACGGTGATGCGTGGTGGCGCACAAGATTGTGCACGGTGATGCGCGGTGGAACAGCGGTGCGCATGCGGAGACGAGGGCGGAGGATGAGGTTAGGGTCAGGGTTTTGGGTACGAGAGCTCCGGTCTAGACCGCCGCTCTGATAGCAAAAAATAGAAAAACGTTTATTTCATGGAACCCCAGACTCTCTTATAAAGAGGAGAGGCCTATGAGTAAATTACATAAGATAAACATGAAGAAATAAAAATAAGAAACTAATACTTGGAGTACATAGAATTATCTCTATAGACTATAATTATGAACTAACGATTTATTTTGGTTAGTCTCCACCAGTGAGGTTTAACGGATATCTAGATCTCTTGGATGAAGAGATGTGTTTCCACTGCATCATGTGAGTTTCTCATTAATGG
The DNA here is from genome assembly GCA_037367405.1 of Ottelia alismoides. Taxonomy (NCBI): domain Eukaryota; kingdom Viridiplantae; phylum Streptophyta; class Magnoliopsida; order Alismatales; family Hydrocharitaceae; genus Ottelia; species Ottelia alismoides. The sequence goes on along the minus strand of JAZKJV010011904.1, from coordinate 55,850 downwards.
ACTCCCACGAGGCGGGTTTTTTAGCTGCAAAAAGGGATTAGACAAGGATTCCTATTGGCTCCAATTTCATTTGTTCTAGTTGCAGAAGCGCTGATAGTGATGGTTGATAGGGTTTTGTGGCAAGTGGCTTGTGCTCGAGGTTTTCAAATGAGGAAATCTCTTCCTATTTTACAGTATGTTGATAACATGATTCTCTTTGTGGAGAGAGGCGCACCTAGTTGCATAAGCATGTATATTATTCTTGATCTTTTTCAACTCAGCCATGGCCGGTCCCAAGCCCGGCTAAATGAGGAGGGTTGCGTTAGGTAGCTGACAGCCAGCGTAAAACAGTCGGAGTCAACTTCCTAAATAGTATTTTAAAAAAATAGTTTTTAGGAAGTTACCTCGTGACAGTCGGCGCTATTCAGCATGGATTTGAGTATATAATTTATGTTTAAAGATAGAACAGATGAAACTGTCACAACTACAAAATAGCGAAGAAGGAAGCAAAGAAGGCTGTAAGCGGAGCTAAGTCAAAAGCTTATGAAGTATTGTATAAAAATCTCGACTCTAAGGAGGACCAGAAGGATGTATTCAGGTTGGCCAAAGCAAGAGAAAGAAAGACCAAAGACCTTTCTCAGGTGAGATGCATTAAGGACGAGGAAGGTCGCATGCTTGTTACTCAGAAGGATATAGAGACTAGATGGGAGCAATATTTCCATAAACTTTTCATTGGGGAAGGAAATAAAGAGATCACTTTGGGTGATTTAGCTAGTAGCGAAAGTTACTGGAATCATGCAAATTATAGACGAATACAAAGAAAAGAAGTAGAGGAGGATTTAAAGGTTATGAGACCTGGGAAAGGTGCAGGACCAGATTACATTCCTGTAGAAGTATGGAGTTTTAGGTGAGCGCGGTTTGACTTGGCTTATGAATCTATTCAATGTTATCTGGCGAAGCAAGAAAATGCCTGAAGATTGGAGGAGTATCGCGATGCCTCTTTATAAGAATAAAGGAGACATTCAAAAGTGTTCAAATTACAGAGGTATAAAGCTGATGAGTCACGCTATGAAAATTTGGGAACGTGTGATCGAAAGAAAGTTGAGGCAAGTTTCCAAAAAAAAAAGAAAACCAATTCGGATTCATGTCAGGTCGCTCAACTATTGAAGCCATCTATTTGCTGAGGAGAACAACGGAGATTTATCGAGTTAAAAGGAAGAACCTCCATATGATCTTTATTGATTTGGAGAAGGCTTATGATTCTGTCCTACGAGAGATATTGTAGAGAGTTTTGGAGAAGAGACAAGTACATATCCTATACATTAACTTCATAGAGGATATGTGTGATAGGACTTTATCTTGTGTAAGGACCCCGTCTGGAAAGACTGACTACTTTGACATCAACATTGGTTTACATCAAGGTTCATCTTTGAGTCCATTTCTTTTTACTTTGATTACGGACGAATTGGCAAATGACAAGTCACATTCAAGATGATTACCTTAGTATATGTTATTTGCTGATGATATCGTGTTGATTGATGAGACTAGAGATTGAGTAAATGAGAAGCTTGAGATCTGAAGACAATACTTTGGAGACTAAATGATTTCGTATAAGTAGGGCTAAGAAGGAATATATGGAGTGCACCTTTGATGGAAGCAAAGATGAAGGAATCGAGGTGAAGATTGGTGACGATAACATTCGTAAAAGAGATTCTTTTAGATATTTGGGATCTATTTTGCAACATGATGGGGAAATTGACGGAGATGTTACTAATAGAATAAATACAAATTGGTTAAAGTGGAGAGGAGCCTTTGTTGTTCTATGTGATAAGAAAATTCCTTTAAAAATTAAAGAAAAGTTTTACAAAGTAGTTGTGAGACATGCTATGCTCTATGGATCTGAGGTTGGCATGTGAACCATAAACATATGCATAGAATGGATGTAGCAGAAATGAAAATGCTAAGGTGGATGCGTGGACATACACGTAAAGATCGGATTTGGAATGATGCAATCAGAAAGAAAGTTGGTGTTGCTCCGATCGAGGATAAGATGCGAGAAAACCGTTTAAGATGGTTGGTCATTTGCAAAGAAGATCAGCTGATGCACTGGTTAGGAGATGCGAGTGCTGGGATGTTGAGCCGGCTAAGAGAGGGCGAGGACGGCCCAAGAAGTGTTGGAAAGAGACTATACGAATGGATCTCAGTTTTTTGATATAAGCTCGAGGATTGACCCAAGATAGATCTGAACGATGGCGAAGAATCCATGTAGCCAACCCTATTTAATTGTGGGAAAAGGCTTTATTGTTGTTGTTGTTTTGTGATGTTTCCAACTTGAAATAAATATGGACAAGTCGGCATTTGTGCATGTGGGTTTAGGTTAGGAGGAGATCTTGACTATGCATTATTTAGGTCTTCCACTGCTACAGCGGAATGATTGGCTCCCATTAGTGGAGAAATGGAGAAGAGACCGCCATGATGGAAGTTTATATGTTTATCAAGAGATGGAAGACTAGTGTTGCACAAATCCGAGGTCTCACCTATTCTGATTTTTTTCATTTCATCCGGACTCATCCCAACACCCACTCCAATGGACAGGTGGTAGTGCAGTGTGTCTACCACCTAAAAGGCAAGGGTTCAAATCCCCCTATTGCGGAGGTTGCGTTAAGTAGCCAATAGCCAGCAAAAAAATAGTCGGATCTTTAAACATGGATTTGAGCAAGAATCCATGTAGCAGACCCAACTTAAAGTGAGAGAGGCTTCGCCGATGATTGATCCAAACTCATCCCGGACTCCCAATAAGTGTCTGCAAAATGATTGGAGTCCATCATACAAAGGTTTTTTTCCCACCATCTGAAGATTCCAAGGGTTTACCCCCCTGATTGGGGGCTGGCTATATTGAGAAAGGAAGAAGGCAGACTGAGAGTATTAAGTCTAAAGGAGATAAATAAGGTTTTACTAGGCAAATAGGTATATCGCATTTGGGGGGATGATAATGATCTATTTTGTATGTTGATTCGAAAGATTTATTGAGTCACATCGAGGCTCCCCCTTTCTAAGGTGCTCGGAGACTCCCATTCAACTTTCTAGAGGGGACTTTGCTTGGTTTGGCATGAGGCCGCATATTATTTGCGGTCGATTATGGGGTGCAACAACTGAAGGAGATGGTTTGCTCCTCGCGCATCACGAAAGTGTGGAGATCATATCATATGCGATCTAGATCGACTAGTCATACTAGTCGTAAGGGACAGCAAAAAGTAAAAAAAAATGATGAAACCACATGACATAGGAACAATTCCCATGTTGTTTCATCAAGATCACATATGAGTAATAGAATTACCTCTTGAAGCGTGATCGCGATCTATGAGTCTCTAAACGAAGAGGCCTTCCATCTCAAATCTGGTCTGACAAAGTGAGCAATTATAGGTGAGTGGATGACACGCGTGCTTCCCACAATCTGAGTCGATGATCCGAGCGGCAAATCTCCTGATTTCGTCTCACAAAATCGGATGTCTCCTTCATGAGCACGAAGCATAGAAGAAGATGGAGATCCAAGAGCAGTCAGTTCGGTAGCACAATAGCAGCGTGACGATGATGGAGCTCTCAACAAACCCCAGGGAAGACAATTACAAAGAGTTAAGAGATAGAGATGACGTGTAGAGAGAGAGAGAGAGTTGTTGCAACTTTTGCTTCAACTTAATTGTGTAAAAGAAAAGGCTAGGGTTAGCCTTTCTTTTGGTGGATATACACTCATATTACTCATATGCCATTGTATACATACTAGCTCACCGATATATAGACCTTGATTAGGTCATCAACATAATGATCCGCCTAATGTACATACTCAGGCATATAGTAATATATATGTCTCCGGTCAGAGGATGTGTGCTTATATCGTGACAGCATATGACATAAGTCTCAATTATCTCGATCTCATTAAGTCAACTATTTGACTTAACTTATCCAACACCTCTGAATCTCTATTCTCATGCAAAGGACTTGCATCAAGAGGTCAGTTGGATATCAACCTTTGGAGTAAGAATCGTCATCTTCGTCTCAGACTGGAGATCCTTTCTTGACAATAATTTGACGGTGCTAGATCAGTCCTCGATCCATCTCTTTAGATATCATCTCAACGCCAGCCTATATGATTCAACCATTGGATCAACAGTTATATGATTATCAAAATGGGCATGGTACATAACCCAGATTGTAGTAAGGAGCATTATAAGTGCATTCAATCATTAATCTCATATAGGAAGTGAAAATCAATATTTTTTATTGATATATAAACAGATTACAATATCATTTATGGTAGAAGTGGTTTGCTAAGGGCTCACATGTCTAACAACAATGACTTTTAATTATGGAGGGATGATTGGACAGAGAAGGGCTTTGTGCCAATGGTTCCCTCTTCTTTTCTCTTTAGCCTCTAATCCTAAGGCTTTGGTGTCAAATGCTTGGGATGGGGAATCCTACTTACCAAGTTTTAGATCGAGACTTTCATATCAACAGCTAGAGGAGTTAATGTCAACAGTGACCAAGTTGGAGGGTTAGGGATAACTAGTTGTTGTGCAGTGGAAACTACTCGATAAATAAAGTTTTGCAAGGTGAGCTCACTTTCGACCAAAGTGGATGCGTACGGGATTGCAAACATACCTAGACATGGAAGATGCCGGGTCGGGGTGATAGTCTTTTCTATGGTTAATGAGAAAAGAAAGGTTTCTGATGGAGCTAGATATGTCCATCTGTTCCCTCGAGGAAATGTGTCTTGAGACCGTTGCAGTATGGAGGTAGAAGATAGGGAGTGCCTCTTCTTTGGTTGTGGGAGCTAAGAAGAGGTATGGGTCGGGTGTGCCATACCTAGGGTTTATACATGTAGCTCGAAAGACTTTTTTGGAATCAGTTTGTGCGAACTGGCAGGGCTCGGTCTGCAATTGAACTATGGCTCTCACGGTAGCTTGGTCCATCTGGCTAGCTCAAACAGCTTCTTTTCTGAGAGGAGATTTATGTGGAAAATCTAATCAAGTCGGCTAAATTCCTTTCAAGATATTGGTCTTGTAAAATTAAGGTTATCATGTGAGGTGGCTATGACTTTTTTTTGTTTAATGAAGTTGTCTGAGGCACGTCTTCTCAGTGTCTCCCCATTTCCGTTAAAAAGGTGATTGAAATGATTATCATCTTTTGGAACTGAAATTTAGCAACAACCCTAATAGTATACTAATGAAAATTTGCAAAATTATTACATAGCATGAATATCAATAATAAGCAGTAAGAAGGACAAAAGGAACATACCTAAAGAAAGGTAGATCTTAAAAAGAGGCTTGTAGGGTTGTGTCTCGTGTAAGCAGTACAGGCAATATAATCCCCCCAGTTTCTGAGATAAAGACCCTGACGAAATAATGTGACCTACAGAAACAGAGTAATTTCTAAAAGGGGAGAAAGCCTGAATGCGAAAAGTATGCCATCCGAAAAAATAAATATTCATTTCAGTAAAACCAAATTAAAAAAATTTATTCATGTAGCGCCTCCAAAGGCTATCCATATTTGAATGCAATCTTATAAAAAAAATATTTTTGAGGAAAAAGGAGTAGGCACCGAAAATGACGCATGCCCTGGTTTACATATTCACAAAAATTATGAATTACAAAGAGCAGTACTCCAAGAGAGCGTTGGCATGCTCAAAGTACATTCTTAACATAGAGTTTCTCATGTTGCAACACCATACTATCCCTTGCAAACCAGAGTGCCAACACCATAGCCAATACCAAATCCTATCACTACCCGAGTCGCTCCAATTGGTGCCAATAAAGTCTTAAAAATTTGATGTGCTCGTGAAGTTGGCCTTGTTGATAGAAGCCACATCCCGGATCTCTCTGCCTCTCTGGAACTAGCACAAGTGTGAAACAAGCATCCACATCCTCCGAAACAATGTGAGTATGACCCCTCTCCCACCCCACAACCCCCGAGAAAGATCATAGGCCCTTCGAGCATAAGTCAACTCCCGTCCCCATCTCTAAAATCAAAGAAAGATCTTGACCCATACCGAGACCTTTCAACTCCAAAACATCTTGCAATCTAATGCAAAGATTCCAGAATAAAAAACTGTGGATGCATAAAAGACCCTATAAGCATTCTTAACTGAAAACCTCCTATGGTACCATGTCCATCAGAAGGCCGTCAATAGCGACTAAGAATTTGAACATCTTCGTGAATTACTCAACCCTTTGTCCACAAGACCAGTGTAGAAGAAAGGGGTCAAAGCACCATTCGATCAAGCCTCTATCGCATGCATGCTCTGGTCCACAATTAGGACAACCAAATGCAGGAACTAATCACATAGAGCCCTCCTTCATCCAAACAATACATGTTAAAAGTTGAACGTATCGTCATCCCCTAAAACAAGGTGCAAAAAAGGCAACATCTCATGCAAACAGCTATGTATCCACTTCTAGAAAGTAGACGGCGAGCTACAGACCCCAAACAACACAGATAAGCTTGAAGTGACCCAAAGATTATCTACACCGATTAATAAAACAAGTCTGAACCATCCCCCAAATACACAGAACCCATCCAACTAGTAGTGATTTATTCGTCTCCTCCAGGCTTGGCATAGCCTACCATAACCAATATGTTCCATCACCACCTTTCAATCAACCAAATGAGTACCTTATGTCCCCCTCGAGGTAAACCAAAATAATTGTGATGCAGCGCAGAATTCGGGAATTGTGATAAAATTAAGGTTTTTATTAAAAAAAATGGCAAAGTCTTCTCCCGTTATAAGTAGGGTCGGTTACATGGAATCTTGCTCAAATCCATGTTGAATGATTCGACTATCTTTTATGATGGTTATCAACTACCCGACGCAACCCCCACAAGAGGGGAGATTTGAACACTGGTCTTGTCGTGGTAGGCACACTGCACTACCACCAGACCATTTAAGTGGGTAAAATTAAGGTTTTTAATAAATTACAATTTTTAATCAATTTGATTGGAGTCTAATTAAATAGGGTTAGGGTTAGTTGTTAATTTTGTCCAATGTGAGTTTGTGACAATTTTAATGTTTATTTAAACAAGATGTGATCTAATGGGTTATTGGGTTGAGTAATATAGGGAGTCCAAATAGGGTTGGTCAGAATCAAAAGTTTTCCTTTTATCTTATTTTGTAATCCTACCCCGTGCATCTCCATGCTTCTTCTCCTAAATCCCGCACAATTGACGTGTTTCTACCTTCTTCCTCTCCTTCTCCAATTTTCTTCTTCACCCTGAATTCCTTTCCTACATCAATTGTTACCGACGAAACGTGGAGAGATGGAAAAGTCAACTTATGGAAAACAAAATTTTGGGACAAACCGGTATCAATTTATCACGTGTTGCCATCAAATAACCAACCATTCATCAACAAAGGAATTTTTTTGAAGCGACAAGAGTTGGTGCAGCATGGAATTCGGGATTTATGTAGTGTTTTTTATTAAATTGTGTTTTCCATCCGCCTGATTAGAGTCTAATTAAATCAAGGTGTTGTTAATTTTGTCCAATTTGAGTTTGTCACAATTTTGATTTTTATTTAAATAAAAAGATCGCATGTGATCTCTAAATGGTTATTAGGTTGAATAGTTTAGGGAGTCAAATGAGGATTTGTTATAATCGATGATTCTCTTTTTATCTTGTTTTGTAATCCCACTCATCCGATATAAAGGGGGTGGTAGACATTGTTATGAAATAGTTTGAGTTAAATCGAAATTTAAAGTTATTTCCTTTTCCTCCTCTTTTAGTCTTTCTCTTGTAGCTCCACACTTCTTCTCACAGATCTCACACGACAAGTGTGTTTTACCTTCTTCATCCCCTTCATATTTCTTCCACTGTAATAACACATTCTGCATAATAGATTGTCGAGGTCGGTATGGTGGAGCGACAAGGTGGGTGGTGGTAGAGGCACATATAATAGAAGGGGAGAGGAGGAATAATGTGAAATGGGATTACGATTGTGGAATGAAGGAAATGAGAGGAAGATTATAGTAGGATGAGAAGGAAGTGATAAGAAAAATATATGAAATGGGATAAAGAGATGAAGGGTGAGATGGAAAGGAAGAAAGAGGAAATTAGAGAGTGATAGTGGTAGTAGTAATAGAGGGAGGGAGAGGACGTGTTAGAGAGAGCGTGCATGAGGGACTAAGGGAGAAAACTTTCCTTTAAGATATTCAAATACCTCCCATTGTTTCATTCCTTAAGACAGATATTATTTATAGATGGACTATACAACATTGATCTAGAATTTTCTACACATGTGAAGAAGTGGAGAAAAGACAACTCCACAGACTATTAACCTAGACGAGGATGTCTTTCTTAAAATAAAAGGGTACAACTTTCAACAAGATCCCTTTATATCTAATATTTTACAAATTAGCCCACAATTTATAAATTCTAATGGAAGTCAATATAAGTGTTAATGGGTCGCATCAGATGAGCACCAAGGATGTTCATGTAGTTGATTAAAGTACAATGATTTTTTCCAAGCAGGATGATGGCCTTAGAATCAAAATACTTTGGAAAGATGAACAAGGCTTTTTTAATGTTGTCCTAATGCAATGAAGATCTCGTTTATTACTTGTTGAGAGGTATTTATGGAGTCTCTGCTAGCTTGGATGTGTCGAAAAACAGCATAAGGCATCCATCAACTATCTAAAGAGGCATTTGATTTGTGGCCCTGAGTGCAATATTGTTTCTGCATTGTCTTTGGAAGGTAGGAAGAGTTTCCAATTCCTAAGAGATGACTAATCCTATAACGGAATTATTATGACCATTTCCCTAGATTTTTAACCTTAGCGATAATCAAGATAAAGATTGTTGATGCTTGGTCCAATAAAGGTGCCTCCCACGATCTGTTCAACTTCCTCAAAACCATGGATGTGTGAGTTTTTGGTATTGTATAAAAAAACCTAAGCAAATTTGAGGAACCTATTAAGTGTAGAGATTATTAAGATTGATCCTAGTAATCTTGCAAGAGACTACGTGTTTATCTATGAGGTCAAAGCCCTCCGACGTAAGAAGATATTCCTTTGGATGCTGATGGGGTGAGGGGGCAAAATGCATATGACAAGTCTTTTTAGGAGGCCAATGTATGTGGAGGATATTGAGCATCTCATAGGAGCCCCCTGGTAACTGATAATCCCAAAAATCGATCGGTCTTGTGTTCCACACAAGGCGGGAACACAGTCGAAGTGTCAACCAATCAAATCCTGGAATTAATCAACAATTAACCCACACTAAAGTTCAACAATTAGAAATAAATGTGGAGTTAAAATTTATTTTTAACTCTGCACAAAAGATGTATAGCAGTCAAGTATGTAGAGAGTTCGAACACAGGGAGCAAGCAGGGTAGATCAAGCAATGTGTGTGTGTATGCGAGTGATGTCTACACTAAGCAAGCAATCAAAGGAAATTTTTGTGGGTTTTTTAATTTTTTAGAATATTTTTTTATTTTTAATTTTGTATTTTGATTTTTAATTTTCTGATTTTTATAATTTTATATTGTGTATTTTTTTTCTTTTTCAATATTGGAAAATAAAGGCTATGTAATAAAAGAGAAGATAGAATAATGATAAAAATATGCAAAAATAGCCAAAAATTCAGAAATAAAATGTTTTTGATATTTTTAGGATTTTTTACTGTTTTTGTGATTTTTGGGGATTTTTTCAAGGTGTTTTAGGTATTTTCAAATACTGAAATAAGGGCAAACAGTGAAATATGTGCTGGCTGTGAGTAGAATGAGAATTAAAATTAGCAAACAGCAACCAAAACTTTTCACATTAATTTTCAAATAAAGAGAATGAAATATAGAACAAACAGGAACTGGGTTTGTATTTTTCTGAGTTTTCTTTGATTTTATAGATTTTTTTGAAGTTTTTGAGTATTTTTTAATTTTTAAGGTTTTTCTTTTGAGATTTTTAGTGATTTTTGGACTGACACTAAAATAAGTTAAAAGACACACTAGGGAATTTTTTTGGAATTTTTCGAGGTATTTTAATATTTTTTTGGCATTTTCTAAGCTAGACAGTGAATAAAAAGCATGTTTTTGATTTTTAATAAATATAGAAATAAAATAAAATCAAAAACTAAAATGCTAGCGTCAAAGAACAAGCATACAGGAACTTAACCCTAGTTTTGTGGGATTTTTGGAGGCAAAATGGTAATTTAAATAATTAAAACAAGCATCCAAACATTAGCCAGGCCTGGCAGGGTATATGTGCAATTTTTCAAACATCCAGGGGGGTACAAGCAAAATTTCCACAAAGTTTTACACTAAAACTTGCACTTACTGGACTACAAACAAATTACAAAACCCGGAGGGGCCTTAATACAAAATGTCCAAGGCAAGCACGTGCTACACACGCGCCTGGCAGGGACCTAAAGGCAATATCCAAAAGTATCAGGGGCTTCTATGCAAAATATCCCAAACTTTTACACTACGTCACAAATATTTGGGGGCTAATCGGAAATATCCCAAAGTCCGAGGGTACCCTTGCAAAATGCCCACACCTCACGTGAACAGGTCACGTGAGGTGACGTGGTAGGGGACCTATATGAAAATACTGAGAGCTCGAGGGTCTTTATGCAAAATTTACAAAAATATATAACTGCAGAGGAAAGTTTGTAGACTAAAAAGTAAATACAAAAGGCGCGAGGGTTCAGGTGCAAAATACCCTCGGCGCGCGATCCAACGGCGGATGAGATGCCACTTGAACACGTGGCACACGACGAACGGCCGATGACGCTTCGCCGGATGCACGGCTGAGATCAGATCTCCACTGATGATCGACGGCCGAGGCAGGAGGCGATCCAACGGTGGCTGTGCAATCTGGCGGCGCTCCACGATCTGACGGCTGGAAAGTGAAGACCAAGAACAACGTCGGCCGCCGGTGAGAGCGAACTTCGTCGTCCCCGATTTCCGTCCTCCGGCGATGTCAGAGCTCCAAAATGGACGTGGAGCGTCCCTGGGTCCTCGTCTTCCTCTTGGAGGCGTCAAAAATCCACGGCGAGGGCCGTGGTGCTCGCAGGTAGCTGGCGGAGCTACGGGGCTCCAGAAGCTCCGGCGAGCTTCAAAACTCGTCTCCAGGCACTCTCAAGTGTGCTTTGACCTGCAAAAAGAGTCAAGGGGTCCAGGGCAAACTGCCTGGACCCTTGGATGGGCGTGGGGATGCGTGTTACGACGGGGCGATGAACGGTCGGAGTTGCGCTCCGGCCAAGTGAGTGGATCGGGCGGTTCAGGCGACGGAACTCGAAGGTTTTTGAGGGGTTTTGATCCTAGGACTAACAGGAGTAAAACGCAAGCGAAAAATAAAAGGGGGAAGGCCCTCAATGGCCGGAGCCAGAGGAACGAAGATACCTCAACCGCCGGTTTTGCGGGAGGTGCTGGAGGCACCCTCGACCTCGATCGCCTTGGCTGACGGCCTCACGGTGGAGCTGTCACCTCCAGGGAGCACGGGAGCACGAAGGTGGCGACGAGGGGTGGACCAAGGGTTCTCGATTTGAATTCAAAGTAGGGGGGTCGCTTATATTGGGTTTGACCCGAGGTGACAGGGGTCCAAAGATCGACGAGCATCTAGCAAATCTTGGATCCAAAGACCAAGATTAAGCTCGGGCGAGCTAGATAGATGGTTGGTGAACAATGTTGCAGAAGGATGCAACACAAAAAAGTGAAAGATCTAGCCTCGATAAATCCACCAACGTGGGCCAAAAACGAGGTTGTCAGGAGCTACAGGGGCAGGGCGACCAGTTGACCGAAGTCAACTGTTGACGCCTCCTGGTTGGTCCACGTGGACCAACCAGGAAAAACCCTGATTTATTATTTTGTTAATTCATTTAAAAATAGAAATAGGCTGAATTAAATAATGATTATAAAATAAAAAATATTCGTTATTTTCTGTAGTATTTTATTATGATTTTTAATTTATTTTATGAGGTGTATTTTTATAAATTCACTTTTCAGCCCTATATAGGTATATTACCTATGTATTTTAATATTTTATTTTTATTTTGTGTATTTTAATTTTATTATTTTTATTTAGTATTTTCTAAAATAACAAAATACTTTCATACACACAAATATATTTTTGTTTTATTTTTCTGATGTATTCTGTATATTAAATAAAATATAAGTGTAAAAAGTATAGGTATAAGCATAGGTATAATACCTGTATGATATATATATGTTTATTTTTATTTTGAGTTTTCTTTGCATTTTTATTTTGATTTTATGTACATAATTATTATAAGTAATATTTACAACATTATAAAAATATAAAAATGAATAAAAATTGAATAAAGAATAAAGTGAATATTTTATTATGTATACCTATACAATGAGGGTCCAAAACTCAACTTTCAAACCGTAGCTCCCCAAATGTGAAACCACCGCCATTAAATAGCTTATTTTATTCTATATACAATTAAAGGTGAGTTTGCTGCATTTGGAGTTGTCAGTGGTGAGATACGGGTCTGGGAAGTTGGGATTCTGGATTTTTATTCAGACCATAACTTTTTATCTGTATACTATTTTTCTGTGAAATCAATTTTGTATTTTTCTTTATTTAATTATCTACAACTTTCATGTACAAAGTTTCTTTGTTTGATGTGTAAAAAGTGGAACCAAAAATAGGTCCCAAAATAAATAAAGATTGAATAGAATAATATAGGTATTTGACCCTTATCTCCCCCTACTTTATTCCTTGTCGACCTATTCATCAAGATGCCTAGGTCTCGGGGTTTAGGGTCATAAAATATTTACAATATTTTATTCTTTTTCTTTTCTTTTATTTATTCTATAATTTTGGCTTTAATTACAGTATTTTATACACTATTGGAATGAACATGCATGAATGCTAAGATGCTATATTTAAGGCTATTTACAGGCATTTGCTAGGGTTTTTGATGCCAAAATGATAGAATAAAGATGATGAAATGTGGATTCATCAGTAACCAAATAGAATCGAGCAAGATACCAGCCTTCTTCGCCACCCCCAACCTAACCCGAAACCTCTCAAGGTCCTCCATCTTCCCCTACCTCACGATCGCTCCATCCAACAGGCAATCGAGTTTCGTCTCTTTCGGCAGTCGCTACAGCAACTCAAGAAGCTCCTTATCTGACAGGAGGTCACACGGTTCCTTTCCCACATGTCCTTCAACATCCGCCTTATTTCTTGATCACGTTCCTTTTCCACCGCAATCTCGTCTTCGACGGACCAGCATGCCACAACGAACGCAAAGCTGCTCCATTACCGAACAAGACTTGGACAGATGGTTGGGAGCCCCGCACCTGTTGCACCAGGTCTTCGCTCCCTCCGAGGCCTCGGGCCTGCGAAGCTTCTTGTGCGAGGCACTCCATGGACCATCCCCAGCCAGTTCCTCCATGGAGACATCAATCAAACCCTCTACCTCCCCAACCTCAACGATGGAATCTTCATGAATATTGGTGCCCCCCTGAATGAAACCGTTCAGGGCTCCTCCTCTCGACTCCGCGCTCTACATCCTTTCAAAGCAAAATGACTTACTATTTTCTCAAAAAAAATGACTTACTGTATGTATTCTCTCTATCCTCACTCCCTTCAAAAGAGAAATCCTAACCCCGGTCATTTGCCTCCACCCCCGCCCTTCAAACCCCACCCTATATTACTTTATCTGTAAGATGCCCTTCTTCCCTAAACAAGTGTGGGAGTAGACTATACTCTCTTTATAAACGAGAAAGCAAGATGCTTGATTTATTTATCATAGACATTTGGTGAACCCTCTGTAGTTGTGGATGTTACTCTTTTGGAGGAGCAAATAAGTTCACATTCACATAAACACTATTCAACTCACTCCTCCCTCAGCAATCAGCATGTCTCCAGTCTTCCATGTTCTCTTGCACATACTAACAACCTCCAAGGCCAAGACTACATCGCCTACCAAATGCCTTCCCAGAATGAAGGCCGACAGTTAATGCTGTTCTAACATACGCCACGTATTATTGTTATCAAGACTCGTAAACCATTCAGCTAAGTATCATTGGAGTTATATTTCAATACAAATTACTTGTTCAAATCGAGGTATCAAACAACTGGTTACGTCCCGGAGGTTCCAGCATCAACTGTGGTACGTTGTTCGTCTGTGTATCAATTAAAATAACATCATCCCCTTTTGAAAAGAACCAAACTCCCATGCAAATTGCGGCGAGAGGGTGGAGAAGGATTACCGAGGCAGTGCGCATAGAGGCCCTGCATGAAGACTGCTGAGTTCGTCTTCGGTCGCCCTTCGAATATGTAGGAGAACTTGCGCGACAGCCACAGCATCTTCATGTCCGCAAACCCCGTCAAACCTTCCTGAGTGCAGATAAAGACTGCAGATCATCATCGTCCGCGTAGGCCGAACGGAGTGGGAAAAAAGGGGCAACAAGGAGATGGGAGACCTGCGCGAAGTCGTTCAACAGCTCGTCTATATCCTGCTTGAACGGCGTCAAATCCATCGACGACGGCTTTCACGCAACAAGGAGGCACAGGTCGCACGACGACAGAAGGCGCACAGAGGAGGAAAATTCTAGTATACCCTTGATAAGAAGTCTTTTTCCACCTATGCGGTGGGGGACTTTTTTTTGGGTTACATTCGGTGATGACTTTGATGGGTTACATATAAAATTGGACGATATGATGAACTCATCATTCCTGCATAGTCAACAACATCTTGTATGTCGTCATCGTACTCAACATTTGCCAAATAACTACTACCATTCGCCTCCATTCTATGAAACAACTTCAAATCCACGGAACGTGTACGATCAAGACGGAACAACGACACGACCTTCTCCAACAAGACATCAAACTTCATGTTCGGAGCTATCTTAATTGGTTTCATACGACCACCTTCATATGTTGTGCCATTCCCGGATGTTCTAATCGTTCCTCCAAAGTGACAAAAGCACAAAATATCCATGGACATCCTATACGTAGCGAGAGACGAGCACATTATACACAATCTTGAAATAGGGTTACTAATATGAAAGAATGGCTCACCTTAGATCAATGTAGACAAACCGGATGATGAGTGGACGAAGGAGGATCCGTCCGATGGAAGAGGCGAAGGGGGCGGAGGAGTCGACGGCGACGGAGGCGGCGAGCTGGGAGGCAGAACTGGCTGGGGAGGCGCTGGGCGTGCTTCTGGATGCGTGGAGGGGACGGGTCGCGCGCTGCTCTGTAATATTACCCCAAAGCCGCCTTTTAAGGACGCGGCTTTGGTATGGAAGCCGCGTCTTGAAAAGGCGTCTTCCTTTGGCGAAAACTGTCTATTCAAGATGCGGCTTCCATGGGGTACTTAACAAAAAAAATTCCCCCACCGTATAGGTCGAAAAAGACTTCTTATCAGGGGTATACGCGAATTTTTCTCGCGCACAGAGGATGCGGTGGTGCGGAGGAAGAGGGGTGAAAACGGAGGAGAATTAGTTTAGTTCCCGCGGCGATTTATCCTTATGCGAGAGACAGACTTTGTTTTTTTTTTGTTACTGTACTTCACCGAAGGTGAAAAGACGGCTTAAAGCGGACAAGAGACGGCTTTATCTTATATTTAAAACCAAACTCAGCAACCTAAGTTGCTGGTCCTACTCTTGTGCTATTGTTGTTGCTGCTTCTAGTCATGCTTCTAGTCCTGATCTTGCTATATACAAGAACATGAACCAATGCATACAAGCAAGAGTATCATGGAATACATTCGGCCATTCCATGGAATACAGTCAGCAACCATTCAAGTCTCTATTGGGACCAATACCTACTCCAATCCGCGAGGTAATTGGGTTTCTTCCGGAACATATCCTTGCCTAGGAGCCCTACATGCCCTTTGTCGTCCCACTCGACCCTGCCCTCGTCCACGAGACCATCTCTGTGATGTAGCTTCAGTATCAGCATCATCCTAAATATCTTCCTCTCGTGGTTCATCCCTGAATTATTGACGGATAGACTCATGCAAATTTTGGATTTCTTATATTCATGCGTTCGATTCGATGGAATCATAATTTGCAGGTTGAACCCTAATTGTATCCCAGGCACGCCTCTAAGCCCTCCAAGAAGGTAAGGTAGATCAACAGCACCTTGTTTCCCGACCTGTCCAGAAAAGTGGCGCCTCCCATGAACTATAGAATATACGTCCATGTAAGTTGTAGGATGGTCTCCTCATTAGCGTCGGTGAGGAGTGTCAACAAGAGCTCAATCAACCATGTCATGTGAATCCAGGCTCCATCAATGTTGGGTATTTCCAGCTAACACCTAAAAGTCGCTCACACAGGCCTCGCACAGTCATGCCCAATTGGACGAAGTTGTGTACCCAATCACTGCATCATCATCGATCTTCAGCTCTAAAATGTATGCCACATCCTTCAAATGTAATTGCCATCTCTTTCAGGCGCATGTGGAATGTATGCATATCAGGACGTCACCTCTCGATTAAGGTTGTAAAGAGGTATCGGTCCATAGAAATGAAGTTAAGTTGCATGATCTCAAAAAAAACGACCATGTATATATTTGAAACCAATTGCCCATCTAATGGTACATGGCATAAGGTGCTCTCCATATGTCTAGAGCGAATCTATCTCGTGACCTAAAACAAATATATGCAAGCAAACAAGCATTAACAGTAAAAGAATTACAAATAAGTACGAGCATTCCTTGATCTTGTAAATGCATACTTCTCCCACCCCAACTACATGCAAACATTGTTCATGTTGATGGTGTAAAATCGATCAATAAACTACGACTGCATCCACCTATAAGCAAGAAAATATGAAATTGTTAGAATGCAATAAAATTTATAACTTAATGTAGCAATTGCAAACTAAGTTGGTTAAAGAGAAACAATTACAATCATACGCCCTATTGGGATATTTTCTATTTTCTCATATTATGACCACTACTATCATAGATATCTCATTTGTTTAGTGTAGCCCTCCCATGTCAATTATTTATCCTATTGTGACCTTTTCACTTGGCATGATCCGCATTGGGATTGTACGTTAGGCTCTCTCGTGTCTATCTCATTATGTATCCATGTCAACTTCAGACTCCCCTTCACCTTTATCATGTGCAAATTAGGAACAACAAGCGCATGTTCAAACTATGGCCACTTATCTCTAAGTGTTTGTTCGAACTATGGTCACTTATCTCTATCTACTATAAGGTAAAATAAACCATCATTTTATCTGATATTGTGCCTCCCATGACAACCAGGACCCATATACTCTTCCACATCAATATTTAGATGTGATAATATGGCGCAAACATGCAAGCAAGGAATTCCATTACCTGACACTTCTGACAAAGGCAAGACACATCGCTTATCAACATTGTGTGCTTCTTATCTCCTTACATCCAAAATTATGTGACTCATTGTCCAATAATAACCCGGTACGTGTGTAAAAGAGTGCCCTGTGTACGGGTTATGCAGTGCCCAATGCTCCAATCCATCTGATCTTTCAACATATCAAGTGTGTACTTAATAGAACTTTCACAATGAGTTATGAAACTCGATGTTTACGATATTCGTAAAAGTAATTGATGCAATTATAGTAAGTTCTGAGATTCCCCGCTTCTTTTAGGACAATGTTGTAGCTTTTGGAGAAGATTGTGGTTATGTGCTCAGATCCATACTCACCATCGAATGCAAATGTCCATTGTTCTTTGGGACATTTGTGTGTGTTAAACCATTTCACATCATCCCATTCTTTTATCTTGTCCATGTAGACATTCCATCTTGGTCTGAAAATACTCTTTGCTTACCCTCAATACCATCCTTTCCAACATTTGATTTTTGTGAGCATCGTTGAAATTGCTTGCAACATGACATAGGCAAAAGCGCCAAATTACTTAGGATGGTTGAAATTATACCTCGGGTCTATGAATGGATGCACGAATACCATGAGCACGGTCAAATAACATACATTTGAGTGCACGATGATTACAAAAATATGTTCAAGCAAATCCTCTCCAAAGACCAAGCCCAATTATAGTCATCCTCCTTGCTTACAAAAGAAACAGTGGGGAGTTTTATGTGGTTTGCATCATAAGCATACAATAAGAACCTTTTGTTTATAGCATCCGTACATGTGTGCGACATCGACACTAATAGTGAGCATGCAATATCCAAATGCTGAGATACATGGCTCGAGTGCCTAAAAGGGCCTCTGAAACATCTCTCCATCATCAAGTGTGGTCATTTTAATAATGTAATTGATCTTGGAAGGGGTACCTCAAAAGCTCTAAATAGATATGACACTTCATTATACGATTTTGCCCAGTCATCGTACATTGTCTCTCTACCCTTGCTTCTAGTGTCCGAAGCCCTTCTTTGACTAAATTGGTATCCATGATCATCATGAATTAAAGTTTGTAAAACAAATATCTTTACCAATGAAGAAATCTTGATTTGATTAAAAATCTAAATGACACGAAGTTACAATTGAGCTGGAGATGATATTGATTAAATGCTCTATTAAAGCAATTATGAGATTTGTAAACTATCAAGATAACGAACTATACATCAATTGATCACCGATGACCACACAATCTCTACATGCAACTTCTATCACATTCGCTACATCCCATACCTTTTTGTCTGATTCAAGCACTATAAAATTACAGTGTCATTTTATGTGAAACAACTTCATGGAGTACACTATATATGCTTTAAACTTGAAGATCATGGCATTCGTTAACTCGTCATGTAAATTAAGACCATCATCAACATTCATGCAATCATCTATGTTCCTAATGTATCCATCACCTCCTCGCATGTTCAAAAATGTTATGTTAGACATAATGGGTGTTTCAGCACAATTCTCTTCCTCTTGATCCTGAATTTTCATCTCATCGCCTATGTTCTAGGGCAATGGCTCCGTAATCATATCATGTTCAAGATCATTATATCTTGTAACAACAAAATTACATGCAATTAACATGGAAGGAAAATATGAATTTCCACATGAATGCAGAAGTTCCGACACTGAAACCACTGTAGCATATAACACAATAAAATATGCATCACTCATTGATTTAGTGTATTCCATGATATCTTGGATATCGTTATCATACTCAACATTTTCTAAGTAACATGTTACAGAGTCTTGTAACATTCCATTAAACATTTTTAGTTCAGAGTACATTTGATATATCGATTTGAAAAGCAACTCTAGTACTCTCAATCAACCAAGTGAATGTCAATTCAAAACTAAGCATGATGGGTTTCATATGGCCTCCCACTTTAATGACATCCTTGCTCGATTTTGAAATACTCCCACCGTAACGATAGAAGCACAAAACTTGTCAAGGTATCCTCGACATTATTTTTCCATAATATATAAAATGTAATCAATACATAATTAAAAATGACATATTGGACAAACTCCAAGTCTTTAAAATATGATCACATTCTTGAATATTTTCGAATCAAAACCCTAACAACATTCCATAACATACAAATACAAAATCCCACCATATGTTAAATCCCGTGCTAAAATCACAACCGGAAAAACCCTAAAACCCAAACCCTCAAATCTCGTCCTATGTCCTATGAGATACAAAATAGTGCATCGCATTGCGAATGTAGTGTTAGCTGACAGTGGCGACAATGTGGAGGCAAGGAAGTATCATTGGAGGAGGCGGAGGAGCGGTAGGCCCGCGGTCAACATATGAGAGGCAACACCAGAGTAGAGACTATGGTTACAAAAGTACGAATGGGTTCTAGTGAGGTGTGGCTGCAATTTAATGTTAGATAAAGACATCTCTTCTGGAGGAGTCTTTGGTTAAGTGACAGACACATCTAGAGCAGACGGGCTTGCCTATCATACTTAACAAAAAAAACTTGCATGTCGCATGTGGATAATGTCAAGTTTCTTGTGTGGTATAGATGAATTGTCCTTGGTGAAAATGACGGGAAAAGGGAGAATTTTACACATATAACACACTATAATTTATTGGTAACATTTTGAACCCTCTAGTACATGTAAGACCATAGATAGCGATCTTTATTTACACGTAGGCATCTCCGTCCTTTTCACTATTTTATAGTTAATTGTGGATTGGTTACACCTACCCTACCTCGGTTAAACTAAGAATCACGAGGTAGATCAACACTCTAAGAGGATGGTCAGTAAGACTAACAATGGTAGTAGCTTCAACTTCATGCTGGAGAAGAACTGCTTCAACCTCTACATGCTAACCATCACTGGTTGGATAAAGACCTTGTGCTACAAAGATATCAAGTTCACGTTTTCTAGGGATGTGGCAAGGCCACCTTCGGGGTGACGCGTGTCAATGAAGGTGTGATGAATCTATGATTCATCACTCTAGATAGCTGAAAACAGAGTTTCTGTCCTGAGCAATTAAGTGCATTTAGGTGTTTACTATTCAGAATTAGCATTCATGCATCTGTAAATAATTTTCATAATATAGGAACTCATAATGTGTTCCTATTCACTTGTATATATTCACGTAATGTAACGACCCCATTTTCCGGGTCGTCGGATCCTACCATATCCGGATCTGATTACTCAGTAATAATTTATTCAGCAATCACAACTAACATTCAGAAATAGACTGCAAATAAAAAATACTCAGAAGAAAGTATTTCAACACTTTTCCATTCACAAAATAAAGTTCAGATGATACACTGTACCACTATAACCATTTACATGTACATCAGCTTAAAAGGGAAATATATAAAAGATTACTAACTACCTTAAAGAAAGTAAAGCTCTGTGGTTGGTTGGATGTCTAGTATGTAAGCTGGATGATTTTTTTAGAGTCTTTGCGATGGCTCACCGATACCTGTTGGGTTTTCCATAAATCATAGGATAAAAATTAGCGAATTCTAAGTAACGAAGAAGAGAAGCAAACAAATTGTGTAATTTTTCAAAATTCATTGATATCACAAAAAATTCATTTCTTTTCATTAATTTAAGTCCTATTCCTTTCTATTCCACATCAGGGATTAGTCCAGGGGAACCCCACCATTCTTGAACTCCGAAGCTGTGGATGCTTCAGGATTGGAGATTGTGTTGATCTTGGTAAGCTTATGCTGCCGCACGTCGCCTCAACCAATCCTCCAATACTACCCTGACAATTTCCTTTTCATTTATTAAACAGGGTCTCAACCCTTAGCCTGGAAAAAACAAAAGAGCACACCGTCCTCGAGGACTCGGTTGCTTAAAACCTCAGGCTAACATTTAATCATATAACCTAGCGGCTTTAAATACATGTTATCGTGACCCAGCCGCTATTGAACCACCCGTGCCTCCACATGGCACGACCACATCTTCCGTCGTTCCAACCCGAATATATTGGCTCCCGGTACCACGCGTTGCAAAATCTTCATTTCGTACGCACTTATCATAACAGGGCAACCGTGTACCACCTAGGTAGGGAAACGCCAATACGGGTTCCTTCCGACAAACCTACAGGTTGCATGCCCGACATGTAGTTCTACTCCCAGTCATCCTTAACGTGACACATGATCCTTTTCAGGATCCATCTCAAATCACACCAATTCACATGATGTAATTCTTTCGTTAAGTCTTTGATTTGCATAAACCGCAATACTTAGTATCGACTCACATATATATTATTCATAAGCATATGTATACTCCTATTTATGCCTATTTTAACTCCCAAACCCTAATTTTCAGAGCCAACGCATCAATTTGATGCGTAAATCTTATTTTAGTGGGAATCACAAAGCAATTCTTCAGACTTTTTCAAAAATAACCAAAATTAGGGTTCTTCGTAGCAAAGAACACAAAATCAAGAATTTCAATAATTTCGTATGAAAACCCAACAGCAAAATGAAGGATTTCGTTACCTAATCGAGCTCTCTCTCGTGTATGCAAGGCTTTATCGAGTTTCGTTTTTAGAAAGGCTATTTTAAAACTCCTGAAAAGATCGAATTTCATTTTTCGTATCAAAACGCTAAGAACATGTTAAGAACGCGGAGAACGAACGAAGAACGCGAGGAACGCGAAGAACACGAAGAACGTCAAGAACATATTTTCTCTTAAAATTTCGACAGAGTTTCCCCCGGGACATATTTCTCGGAAAATTTCGGCAGAGTTTCCCCTTATATCGGGACATATTTCTCAGAAAATTTCAGCAGAGTTTCCCCTTATATCGGGAAATATTTCAAAATAAAAACGAAAAGAGATTCCTCTATAAAATCAATCGAGATAAAAATAACAACGAAACTGAAAAAAATATACTCAACAACAAGAGATGAAGAACCGGTAGACACCACACATCTTAGGTGAGTGAACGTGTGACGAATCACAGGGTCACTGACGTGCATAGCCGCCCGCACCTAAGTAGGGTATTACACAGATTTCTTTATCAAAATAACTATAAAAGCATAATACGAAGAATAGAAACATAAATGATGGAGAATCGGTAGACACCACGCGTCTTAGATGAGTGAACGTGTGACGAATCATAGGGTCACTGACGTGCATAGCCGCCCGCACCTAAGTAGGGTGTTACACGGATTTCTCCTCGAACCACAACAGGAAAACGAATCGGAAAGAAATATGAATCAAAAACAAAACTTCGAAGAACAAGAGTATGAACTGAAAGCCTAGCTTACGAAGCAACTAAGAGAGGATCATACCTTTCTCCTCCTCGTTTTCCCGGCAGCGCTTCGCTAGCGCTCCTCCCTCGCCTCCAACTCCTCCTCCCAACCTCTCGACCCTAGCCCTTGGGATGGTGGTGGTAGTGGAAGTTGTAGAGAATGAATGGGTAGGGGGTCTATTTATAGGCCCCAGAAAACCACTAACCATGGTTAGAAAACCATGGTTTAGACCTTAACCATGGTTTAGCGGCCCATGGTTTTGACCCATGGTTTTAGCCACAACTTATCCAAACTTGGAGCCTAAGTTAGAACATTCTAGAGGATTCTAGATTCGCTAATGACGCTTAATTAACACTAATCGTGATTAACTTTCACTAATCGCGATTTAACTTTCGAGGCTTACGCTTATCATTTGTTAACTATTGATTAGTGTTTACTAATGATCATTAGCAGCTTTCAATCGTCATTAATTTCTTTAATCATGTTTAATTAGTATTAATGAAAGTCATTATGGATTAATGACTTCTCTTTCTTCGGAAAATCATAACAATTCGAAACGAAGTATGATTCACACGAAACAAATTTCGTTGGTTTTCTCTTGACGAGCCGGATCTTATTATATAGAATCCGAGATATACCAAGTTCAAGGCTTTACACGTAACTTCACCTATATTTAATTAGTTCATCCTAACTTCAAATGACATCAAACTAGTTATATTGTGTACATAACACTAATATTAATCAATGAAAAATCAGACCAGATCTAGAAGATGGATGATGCCATGATGAGCTATCCAAGGGAGATGGCTATCTATGTGGACGACTATGCATAGTTTGTGAATGTCCATTTATCGACTTGCGGATGTGATACAACAAATGCACATCTCAAGGAATCTTCTTCCTCCAACCCGACTAACCGTGCCCCTCATGTCCATGCCCAATTCACTAAGCCCATAGAGCCCCTGTTTCCTACTCATGCCCAATCATCACCTTGTCCTCCTGCTATTGACGCTTCCTTCTCCCGTCATAAGACTGTTCAGATCCTTGAACAAGAAGAATATGTCGAGGAATAATAATCTGACTCAGAAGAAACCGGATCACCTGAGTACGAGTATTGTTCTGCTACTCATCGTGACATTGAGCACGACAAGAAATCACATTCCTCGCCTTGTGATGCATCTAAAGACTTAGATTTCTCTCCTTCCGAGTAGTTCCATTTATTATTAAGTAATTTATTTATTTATGTATTTCCTCCCATTTTTTCATTCAGTTTATATAAGGGGAACACCATTTATGCCACTATAAACATTTTATACCAGTTTCATATTTTTAAAATAAGGTATGCATGTTTTCTTTTGCTTTTGTCTATATTTTCAAGTGATTTCAAAAAAGGATGAGAACATTTTAAATCTTGAATTAGCTTACAAAAGAGACCTTGTATTAAGGGTGAGAAAATAATTAAATTTAATAATTATTTATAACCCTCATTCACCTTACATCTCAAAGAATTAAAAGTTCTTCGATTCTTTAGCAAGGAGAGAAATTAAAATTGAAGTTCAAAAATTCTTGTTTATTTTCGATATACCTTGACTTATTCAAGTTTGATTTGGAATCGACATACTTAATCGATTACATTTCCTTAAGCTTTTGAAGAAGTTTTGTTATACTTTAATAAAGGGAAGTTCTCAATCTTTATTTCTATGATGTTTTAAAGATGACACACATATTCATACACATGTAACATGGTCCTCCGTGTTTTGTGATTTCGGGACTACTAGTGTGATTCAAGTCAAGATTGTCTTCAAAGTGGCGTCAACTTCAAAGTAGTAAAAGCTTAGAAATTTGTTTAACTATGTTCAGAGTTTATTATCTTATTTACTTGTATTATTTTTGGAAGGTTGTAATCTCTGACAAGCTTCTTCATATAATTTTGAAATCGAGATATCAAACAATTCATTTTTGACCGACCATCCTTTCTTAGTGATCAACCATCAAGTCTTGTCTAATCGTTCATCCTTGATCGACCACAACATTTTCCTGAATGATCGTGTTTTGAATTTCAGCATAACAATCAGAAACAATCAACCATACCTTTTGACACGATCGATCGTTTTGATCTGGTCGATCATTGTAGCAAAATATTCATCGATTTATTACTATTTGCTTCCAATGACCTTATTTTTCGGACCCCTATTTAAGGGACCACATACTCATTGTTGGAAGACACACAATTCAAGTATTCACTGCAATTATCTCTAGAAAATCTAAAAGCTCTCTCTAAGTGATTCTCTTGATAATTCCCTCTCATGTTCTTTGATAAAACAGAGTTCGGTCGCTCGATAATTCTCAAGTTTAATTGATAGCAATCATAGTTCTTATGGGAGCCTTATATGGATTGGTAATATTTACTTTGTGAATTATATCACTTTTTCACATGTGATGTCTACGTTATAATTGTTATGCTTGTATTTGAGAATATGTGTATAATTAAATTATGTTATTATCCCTTGTTATCATTACTCTTGATTTAAATTTTATTATTGATATATGTGAAAAGGGATTAGCCTATTAGGAAATATTATTGTAAAAATATATCTGTTTTATTGGTTAAATTCTTTTGCTTGAGCTTTCAGATGTTAGATCCTAAGTTTGCAGGAAGCAATTGGATCTACAACTTCAGTTGATCGAGTGGAAGTCAAAAGAAAATTGAAGTTCGCATGTTCTTCTGTAAGTTCTATATTATGTGATATGTAGTGTTGATCTTGGTGTGATCTAATACTGTGAAGCATCAAGCTTTCTAACGGTTAAGATATCCAAGTAAATATCTTAGGCTTTTTAGTAAAACAATTGGTTAGCACGATTAACCGAGAAACCCTGAGTCAAGAAGACTTAGGTCATGGTTTTTACCCATGTGGGTTTTCAACGTTAAAATACTATGTGATGTGATGATTGACTTGCTTTTTTTGAATGTTATATGCTTGTTGGTAATTCTTCATAAAATTTCAAAACTATCTCGAACCTAAAAACCCCCCTAGGGTGTGGCGATCCCGAAACTCACTCCTCCAATTTTTGCAATTACGCTTGTATCCTTGTATTCTTACAAAATTCATAACAATGCCCTTCCATTGTTACACGTGTGCCCATCCATTATAATTAGTGAAGGGCACTACTTTTAATTTTGCAATAATATCAAGGTATAAGTTTAACAGAAAAAAACAAGGACATAAACGTTATTTGAAAAAACTTTGAATAACAGACATGTAAAAACCCTAATACAATTATCAAAATGGTAAAATACCCAATTTCATATTTATTTTTTGAGTTGTTTATGCTTTTCAATTAATGGTAAATTTGAAATTAAAAAAAATCAAAAGTAAGCTATGTGAAGATGGACATTTGTATAAATAATTACAAGCATGAGAAGTTGGCATTATGTACAATTATGTTTTATGTTTACTTCTCAATTATTCTAGCCATAGTTTTCAACATGTTAATATATTTTGTCATTATTTTTCACCACAATTTGTAAAAAAATTACATCAAGTTTCATTTTAAATGTAAAGGTTACAACTCTTTGAGTGACATTTACTGATGTTTGTATAGTGTGTTTATACAAAAATTGATTTAAATATTTCTCTGTTTCTTTTTTATATTCATTGTAGAAATCATTTTTATTCTTAGGGTTTAGGGTAACAAAATATAATGTATATACTTTATTTAGGATTTTAATTGTGCATACGGTATGTTCAATGTGTTATCTAGCTCTTACGTGTTTTCTTCGTTGCACTTTTAGCATTTTTTGTTAATTTGATGGTATTAATTTTTTAGATTTTTATTTTAATATAGAGATAAGTTATGCAAACACGTGTTTAAAGGAAATTTAACTTTTTTGTGCACAATTATATATATGGACATGCTACTTATCAACTAACCAATACATATTAAATAGTTGTTAAATCAAACAAACAGACATGTTGCATATAAAATTTCACAGTAGTTCACAATCTCGCGTGTACTGGTTGTAAATCCTTCAACTAGGCCTCTCTCGGATCCTATACCATAAGATCATGATCGTCAAGAGGAAACCAACGGAATTTATTTCATGTGAATATAACTTCATTTCAAATTATTATGCTTTTCGAAAGAAAGAGAAGGAAGGAAGTTTAAGATGTCATTAAACCTTAACGATTATCATTAATACTAATTAAATATGATTAAAGAAACTAATGACAGATTAAAGACTGTTAATGACCATTAGCGAACACTGATCAAAAGTCAACAAATTTAAGTATAAGTCACGAAAGTTAAATCGTGGTTAGTGAAAGTTAATCATGATTAGCGGCTAATTAAGTGTCTTCAGCGAACTTAGAAGGTTCTGAAAAGTTCTGATGTAAGCATTACGTTTCTGATAAGTTTTGGTAAAAACCATGGGTCACTAACTGCGATTAAGATCAAACCATGATTTACTAACCATGGTTAGTGTTTTTCGACGCCTGTAAATAACAACCCCTACCCATTCAATCTCTACGATTTCTACTACCATTACTACCCCAAGGGCTATGGTCGAGAGGTCGGAAGGAGGAGAGGGAGGTGGGGAAGGAGTGCTAGCGAAGAGCTGTCGGGAGGATGAGGAGAAGAACGGTATAATCCTCTCCTAGTTGGCTTATTGTAGGAGGTAAGTAGCTCTAACTTGAGCTAGATTTTCGATTCATCTTCCTTTCTGATTCGTTTTATGTTTTGGTTCGATGAGAAATATGTGTAACACCCTACTTAGGTACGAGCAACTATGTACATTAGTGAACCCTGTGATCCGTCACACGTTTTACTCACCTAAGAAGCGTGATATCTATCGATTCTCCATCACTTACAATTCTATTATATTCTGTCGATTTGCTTTTACAATTGTTTTGATAGAGACATGTGTGTAACACCCTACTTAGATGCGGGTGGTTATGGACATTGGTGAACCCTGTGATTCATCACACGCTTCACTAACCTAAGACACGTGGTGTCTATCGATTCTCCATCACTTGCAGTTTGATTATATTCTTCCAGATTTGCTATTGTGTTTCCTCTCAGTGATTTTATAGAGGGAACTCTTTCTGTTTTTCTTTTGAAATATGTCCAGATATAGGGGAAACTCTGTCGAATTTTTCATAGAAATATGTCCCGATATAAGGGGAAACTCTGACAAAATTTTTCTATAATATCACCCTGTATAAGGGGAAGCTATGTTGAAATTAAGAGAGAAAATATGTTCTTCGTCCGTTCTTCGATCGTTCTTCGCATTATTGGCACATTCTTAGTGTTCTTTATAGAAAATGAAATTCGATCGTTTCAGGAGTTGTAAATCATCCTTTCTGAAAAGGAATCACAATACAACACTGCATACATGAGAGAGAGCTCGATTAGGTAACGAAATCATACCTTTTGATGGTTTCTCATACAAGATTATTGAAATTCCTGATTTTATGCTCTTCGCCATGAAGAGTCTAATGTGGCTATTTTGAGAAAATATGAAAAGTTGCTTTGTGATTCCCAATAAAATGACGACTAAGCATTGATTGATGCAGTGGCTTGAAAAGTTAAGGTTTGGGAGTTAAAATTAGTATAAATATGAGTATATACACATATCAATTAATATATGTATGTGTAAGTATATACCCATTGTTGATGAATACGTAAATAAAAGGATTAGTGGAGGAATTATATCATGGGAATTGATGTATATTGAAATATATCATAAAAAGGATCGTGTATTATGTTATGAATGACTTGGAGCATATATTACAGATCGTGCATGCAACCTGTAAGCTTGTCAGAAGAACATCAATATTGGCATTCCATACCTAGGTGGTACAAGATTGCCCTGTTATGATAAGCGTGCACGAAATGAATGATTTGCAACACGGGGTACTCTGTTGCCATTATGTTGGGTGACTGACTGAAGATGTCATGGTGCAATGTGGAGGTATGGGTGGTTGGACAGCGGATGGGTCACGATAAAATGTATTTAAACCCGTTAGTATAGCGAATGAATGTTAGCCTATGGTTTTAAGCTGATGGGTCCTCGAGGATGGTGTGCTTCTATGTTTTTCAGGCCAAAAGTTTGAAACCCTGGATAATAAATGAAAAGAAAATTGCTAGGGTAATATTGGAGGATTGGTTGAGGTGACGTGCATCGGTATAAGCTCACCGGATTAACGCAGTCTCCAATCCCGAAGTGTCCACAGCCTCGAAGTTCATTAGTGATAAGGTAAATTCTATGGACTAGTCCCCGATGTGAAATAGAAGGAATATGACTTAAACTAATGGGAAGAAATAAAACTTTCCGGTATAATAAATTTTGCTAAACTATACTGCTTTTTTACTTTTCTTTCTTCATTCTGTACACTTGTTAATCTTCATCCTATGATTTCTGTAAACTCAACTAATGTCGAAGAGCCATCGCAAGGACATTAATATCTAGCCAAGCTAACAATAGTAGCCATCTAGCCAACCACAGTAGCATTACTCTATAAAGTAGTTGGTAATGTTTTTTGTATTTTCTTTGTAATTGATGTACATGGAAATAGTTATAGTGGGATAATGTATATGTAAACTTTATTTTTGTGAATGGAAAGTGTTGAAATACTTCCTTCTTAATATTTGTATCTGTTTTTGAATGTTAGTTTTGATTACTAAATAAATTATTGCAGAGTAACCAGATCCAGAAGATCCGACGACACGAAATTCGATCATGATAATTTGGTATCAGAGCCTAGTTATTCCAATAAGTTATTCAGTAATTGTCAACTATGAGCGACATTCAGAAACTAATGGTGTGTTGAGATCCTTCGATCTTAATAATTGACTGCAGTACCATTCACAAGTCATTGTTCATTATGTACATCATGCTGGGCGGGAGAAGAACTATTTGATAGCCTTAATTCACCTAAGAGTCATGGCAAATCAGGAAATAGCTGGGCAAATGACTGCATTGATGGCAATGCTCTAAGAGACGGGGTAAAGAAAATCGGCATTGGAGTAGATACTAACGCCAGGTTGACAAACCCAAGGCTTTCAGACCTATGAATGTTATAGCTAAGGGTTATGTTCAGCCTTCTTAGGAAGAATCTATCTACATAACTCCGTGGAATAGGCTCCTACTCCAGTAGGAGGAGCCATGAAGGATGCTCTCCTTAGGCAAAAAATGCTTGAATCCAACCATAAAAATAAGATTTCGATAGAATTACAAAACCATTATTTGATTAAGGGAATAGGAGGTTCATAATCCAAGAGATCTTAGATGACTGTGTGGTATAGATTGTATGACATTATTTACCTACTTCTCTACTATTTATTGAGATGTGAAAAATTTTGACATCATCATGGGTTGGACTGGCTAGAAAGGCATCATGCATGCCTAGATTGTTTCTAAGATGTAGTAACCTTTCGCCTTCCTAACTTGATAGAGTTCAAGTTTATTGGAAAGGCATCCAATGATAATGTTAAATACATCTCTATTATGAAGGTACAATAGTTGTTAAAGCAAGGGTGTCGAGGTTATTTAGCCTATGTAACCACTACATCAGGGGCAGACATAATGATAGAAGACGTGCCTATAGTGTGTGAGTTTCACGATGTATTTCTAGAGGAACTACCTGGATTACCACCTGAGCGAGAGATTGAATTTGAAATATCTCTCACACCTCGGCCTATCTCTACCCCTCCATAGAAGGATGACACCAACTGAGTTATGAAAGTTAAAATATAGTTACACAAACTATTAGATAAAGGATTCATTTGCCCTAGACTTCACCATGGGGTGCACCTATTTTGTTTGTAAGGAAGATACAATACTTGTGACAATGCAATTATACATTGACTATAGACAACTAAACAAGAGGACAATAAAGAACATGTATCCTCTGTCGAGAGTAGATGATCTCTTTGACCAGTTGCATGGTTCAATTGTGTATTCCAATATTGACTTAAGCTATAGATACAATCAGTTGAAAATTAAAGATACGGATATTCCCAAGACATCCTTTTGAACTAGATGTGGACATTATGGATTTTTGGTTATGCCTTTTGGACTGACAAATGCCCCAACAGTCTTCATGGATCTCATGAATAGAGTATTCATGGAGTTCTTAAATCACTTTGTAATAGTCTTTATAGATGACGCGCTTATTTACTCCAAGGATAAGTACCGGCACGAACACCAACTCCTGTAGGTACTTGCAACACTAAGGAAGAACAAATTGTATATTAAATATAACAAATGCGACTTATGGCTATCTAAAATATCTTTCTTAAGACATGTTATTTCTATAGAAGGTATATTTAGTTGATCCTACAAAGGTTAGTGTGGTGATGAGTTGGGAACTCCCGAAGACTGTCACAGAAATGCGATCTTTTTTCGGTCTAGTTAGGCATTATAGAAGATTTATGAATTTTTTCACGAATAGCATTGCCAATGACTACACTAACTCATAAGGAAGTCCCATTAATATGGTTTGATGCATGTGAAACTAGTTTTCAGACACTGAAAGAATGACTAACATCTGCACATATCATTACTCTACCCTCTAGGACTGAAAGATTTACAGTGTACACTAACGCATCTAAAGGACTTGGGGCAGTTCTTATGCAACATGACAAGGTAGTTACTTGTGCATCACGACAACTCATGACACATGAGAGGAACTACCTGACACATGACCTTGAACTAGTTGTCATAGTCTTCGCTTTAAATATGTTAAAACACTACCTCTATGGTATTACTTTTCAAATATTCACTGATCATAAAAGCTTGAAATATCTGTTTGATCAGAAGGAGCTTAATATGAGACAATGACGGTAGCTTAAGCTATTGAAGGACTAAGAATGTACCATCTCCTACCACCCTGGTAAGGGAACGTTGTAGCAAATGCCCTTAACAGAAGAACTTATTCACCGAGTTGGTGAGTGCTATCCAATTCTGGGGTTTACTATCAATGTTGAGTGAATGGAAACCATTTGATAGTAGTGTTGATACTATAACTATTCCTTGTAGATACAAACCGGAGATCTGGGATAAAATAAATGAAGGACACGAGGATGATCCATCCCTTAAAGATTCGGGACAACAACTTGAGAAGAATGAGATAGAAGGATTCCATATATAAGATGGGTTATTGTGTAACCATCACGGAGTTTGTGTACCAAACACACTCCAATCGAGGAAAGACGCCTTACGTGTAGCAATTGCTCTAGATTATCTATTTGTCCAGGAATTATGAAGATCTATAAGGATCTTTGTTCACAGTTTTGGTGGTTGGGCATGAAGAATGATGTTATTGAGTTTTGTAAATTCACGTTTCACCTGTCAATAAGTAAGTGCTTCATACCAAAAGCCACCAAGATTGTTGTAATCTCTCCCTACTTATGAATGGAAATAGAAAACATTTCTATGGACTTTGTTACTAGCTTACCTCAGATGACCTATAGTAAAGATAGTATATGGGTCCTGATAGATTGTCTAACCAAGGTAGCACATTTTTTTTTCAATAAGCTTATCTTCCACTCCAGACCAGCTTGCTGAGTTATATATTGCACATGTAATATGTCTGTATGGTATCCCAAAGGAGGTATTCTCCGATCGAGATTCACGATTCACCTCACACTACTGAGATAACTTCACGATAGCCTTAGACACACAA
Organism: Ottelia alismoides; assembly: GCA_037367405.1. Taxonomy (NCBI): domain Eukaryota; kingdom Viridiplantae; phylum Streptophyta; class Magnoliopsida; order Alismatales; family Hydrocharitaceae; genus Ottelia; species Ottelia alismoides. The sequence goes on along the minus strand of JAZKJV010011904.1, from coordinate 23,565 downwards.
CTATGTTTGAGCACTTCATATTATCCACAAATAGATGATCAATAAGAACGTATTATTCAGACGAAGATATGCTACAAGCATGTGCCTTAGAATGGAAAGGATCATGGGCTAAACATTTGCCTCTTGCAGAGTTCACATACACCAATAGTTACCATACAAGTATTGGAATGACATCGTTTGAAGCACCATATGGATGTAGGTGTACTAACTCTCTTTATTAGTAAGAGGTCAGGATAAAGAGCCTTTACAATTCATATAGACTTCAAGAGACACGAGAAACTGTAGAGGTTGCTAAAAAAAGACCAATAATTGCTCAGAGTCATCAGAATAGCTATAGTGGTACCATGCAAAAAGACCTTGAATTTGAGGCAGGTGACTTTGTATTCCTCAAAGTATCACTTACAAGGGGACTTCATATGTCTGGATTGCATGGAAAGTTGACAACCAAGTTTGTGGGTCCCTTTGAAATTATTCAACGGATTGGGAAAGTCACATATTGACTTGCATTTCCTCCACATCTTTCGACAATGCATGTTGTTTTTCATGTATAAAATATGAGAAAGTTTATGATGGATCCTGAGCATAAGATAAGCTATGATGATCTGCATGTTGAATGTAACTTGATATACCTTAAAATACATGTGCAGATACTAGACATGGACATCAAGAAGTTGAGGAATAAAGAGGTACCTCTAGTTAAAGTATTGTGGCAGAACCAAGAGTTCGAATAAGCCACTTGTGAACTCGAGGTAGATATGAGAGAAAAATACCCCTATCTTTTTGAATGATAATACTGTGTATTGTGTATATCTTTATTATAAAGTAAATGATGTTCATTCTCTTTAAGGTTGTTATGATTTCAATCCTTTTTAAGGTTGTTATGTCTACACTGCAAGTCTTGAGAGCGAGACTTTCTTTAAGGTTGTTAAAATATAAACGTGAACTAGACCCCTCTCGAATTCTATATCATAAGATACGTTTCGTCAAGAGGAAATCAAAAGAAATTGTTTTATGTGATTCGAACTTCGTTTCGAATTAAAGTGATTTTCTGAAAAATAAATAAATAAGTTTAATATGTCATTAACCCTTAATAACTGCCATTAATACTAATTAAACATGATTAAGGAAACTAATGGCGAATTGAGGACAACTAATGGCCATTAGTGAATACTGATCAAAGGTCAACAAAAGTTAAGTGCAAGCCAAATCACGATTAGTGAGAGTTAATCATGATTAGCGTTAATTAAACATCTTTAGCGAATCTAGAAGGTTATGGAAAATTCTAACTTAAGCCTTACATTTCAGGTAAGTTTTCACCGAAACCATGGGCCGCTAACTGTTTTTAAGATTAAACCATGGATTACTAACCGTGGATAGATTTTCTGAAGCCTAGAAGTAGCATCCCCTACCCATTCATTCTCTATGATTTCCACTACCATTACTACCCCGAGGGCTAGGGTCGAGAGGTCAGGACGATGAGAGGGAGGTGGGTAAGGAGCGCTAGTGAAGTGTTGTCGAGAGGACAAGGATGAGGAGGATGCTATGATCCTCTCCTAGTTAGCTTAATGTAGAAGGAAAGTAACTTTAACTTGAGATAGATTTTCGATTCATCTTCATTTACGATCCGTTTTGTGTTGTGCTTTGAGGAGAAATCCGTGTAACACCCTACTTAAGTACGGACGACTATGCAAACCAATGAACTCTGTGATTCATCACATGCTTCACTTACCTAAGACATGTGGTGTCTACCGATTCTCCCTCGCTTATAATTCTATTATATTCTTTTGGTTTCACTTTTATAGTTGTTTTGATGGAGAAATGTGTGTAACACCCTACTTAGGTGAACGGTTATGCACGTCAGTGAACCTTATGGTTTGTCACACAGTTCACTCGCATAAGATACGTGGTGCCTATCTATTCTCCATCACTTGCAGATTGATTATATTCTTTCGATTTTGTTATTGTTTTCCTCTCAGTGATTTAATAGAGGGAACTCTTTCCGTTTTTCTTTTGAAATATGTCTCGATACAAGGGAAAACTTGATCGAAATCTTCGTATAAATATGTCCCGATATAAGGGAAAACTCTGCCATTTTTTTCCTAGAAACATCACCCCGTATAAGGGGAGGCTCTGATGAAATCAATAGAGAAAATACGATCTTCATTCGTTCGTCATGTTCTTCATTCGTTTTTCTTGGCATGTTCTTAGTGTTCTTGACACAAAAATGAAATTAGATCATTTCAGTAGCCGTAAATAATCCTTTCTGAAGACGATCACGATAAAGCACTGCATACACGAGAGAGGGCTCGATTAGATAATGGAATCCTACCTTTTGTTGTTGAGTTTTCATAATTCCTGTTTTTATGCTCCTCTTTGGGAAGAATCCTAATTTGACTATTTTGAAAAAATGTGAAAAGTTGCTTTATAATTTCTAATAAATAACGGGTAAGCATTGAATTGATGTATTGGCTTCGAAAGTTAGGGTTTGGGAGTTAAAATAAGTATAAATATGAGCATGCATACATATTAATTAATATATATGTAAGTTTATATCAGTGTTGATGAATACACAAATCGAAGGCTTAGTGGAAGAATTACATAATGGGAATTGATGCTTATTGAAATAGATCATGAAAAGAATCGTGTGTTATGTTAAGAATGACTTGAAGTATATACTACAGATCAGTCACACAACCTGTAGGGTTGTTAGAATAACATATGTATTGGCTGGACATACCTAGGTGGTATACGTTTACCTTGTTATTATAGGTGCGCACAGAATCAATGATTTGCAATGCATGGTACTCGGTTGCCATTAGGCGGGTTGACTCACTGAAGATGTTGTCGTTCCATGTGGAGACAAGAGTGGTTGGATAGCAGATGGGTCACGATACTATGCATGAAGCTGCTAGTTTATGTGATTTAAGGTTAGCATGTGGTTTTAAGCTATCGGACCTTCGAGGACAGTGTGCTTATTCATTTATCAGTTTGAGGATTTGAACCCTAGATAATAAAAGAAAAGGAAACTTTATGATAATATAGTACATATAGCCCAATAGAGAAAATTAGCTCGTTATATCAATCAAATTGATTATGTAAGGAAAGAATAACATCAATGTTGTTAGTTAAAATTGTCTAACTAGCATGTAAATCAACTAAGCACTTGTTCAATGAGCACAATCTAATTTCAACTGCAATTAAGGATATTTCTATGCACATATGTGTGTGTATATATGCATATATATAATATACAAGTAACATACAAACATAATGTAATGATTAGTCTTATGTTGAATTGCATTTTCTCAAAACAACATGTCAAAATTATGCAAATACCAATCATAAGAAACACACAATCATACACATTAGATCCTTAACTCACCCACATCTCTTCCTAGATACATGGTTGAACACTACCCATAAACACATTAGATTGAGCAAAATATCAAGTCGGTCGAATATCGAAAAGCTCATATTCCATAAGCTAGAGAGAGATGGATGTGTATAATAAGGAGAAGATAATAAGAAAGAGATCATGTAGCTCCCGTTACGTCTAATGCTGATTTCATCCAAATGTGTTCTCTAAGACGCCTCTTTCAAACTACGATCCTATCATCCAATGCATAACTTCTAATTCAACCAAATATTTGAGTCATACTACACATTCATTCTAATAAATGAAGCTTATCACATTTTCTCGAACAATAATATGTTGTGGGATGTTATAATTTGGAAACATGGTTTGCGAATTTATACATAAATACAAGGCCAGATATGTGACGAGAATAATTCTAACAGATATGAAATGTCGTAACCGAGGAAGGATAAAATAAAACTTTCAAAATTATAATGTTTGATTACTTCACTATGTAGAAGTTTAGAAAGATCTGCCAACACTTTTGCTCATGGTATTGATTATTGCAACATGTAAATTTTTGATATTGGAGTTTATCCAGAGTATCATTTTGTAACTATTTATTTACTTCATACATAAGCTATCTTTTATCTAGAGTATCCACTTAATGGTCTAGTGGCAGTACAATGTGTCTACCACACAAAAGAACATGGTTCAAATTCCACTCTTGCAGGGGTTACATTATGTAGTCGTTGATCAACGTAAAAAATAATCGAATCTTTCAACATGGATTAGAGCAAGAATCCATGTAACCGATCCTACTTATAGTGAGAGAAGATGTAGTACATTATACGCATGTTTTAGATGAGATACACCTACATTTACCCGTTTTCGTTCACCTAGGCATGTTTGCCTCATGGCCCACTCCCCTTGCATCAAGGAAGAGGATCCTCTGCTCTAGAGGGTATTGCAGCAGAGGTGTTGTAAACTCAAATAATTTTTTTTTGTGATTTAAATTCAATCCAACCTTATTGATTGAACCTTAGGTTAATGCTCTATGTATCATTCAATTTTCGTTTAAATCCGACATTATTTGCTATTTTATTTTAATGGTCAAACAATCGGTCAAAATCTAAGCAACTTGAACTCCATTTAAAAAAATCCGAATATTGAAGTATTAAGATAAAATAGCAAATAATATCGGATTTAAACGAAATTTAAAGGATACATAGATCATTAACCTAAGATTCAATTAGGCTGGATTTTAGAATTTAAATCATAAAAAAATATTCGAATTTACAGCACTGCTGCAGTACCCTCTACATCGGATCCTCTTCCTTGCATCAAACCAGCCCCAACACTAGATTCTCTCCGGCGTTCTTGGTACGGATTGGGCCACTTCTAGGAACGTTCTCACCCTTCTCCGCCGCGCCTCTGATGTCAGCGGCGCTTCCGCCTGCCCCACGCCCTATGAAGAAGAAGGCGACGCTGCGGCACTCCGCGAAGCTCGTCAATGCCGCCGCCGCTCTCGTCGCCAATTCTCCTCCTCCTCCACTCCCTCACCCACCAATAACCCCCTCTCCCCCTCCAATACCCATCTCCATCCACCGGCTATCAGAGAGCCCAACAGCATCGCCCTGCAGATCAAGGCGGCCACGAGGGCCCCATCGACGCCTGGAAGACGCCCTCTTTTTGTTAAACGCCCTCTCCAGAGTCATCGGCAGCGTGCCGCCCCACGCCCGCTCATATTGGCTTCTCGTCTGCGTCTGCCGCTATCACGTAGATCTCGGATTCGGGGTTTTAGGGGATACCCTGAAGAAGGGATTAAACCCCGGCGCCGTAATTCTGAACTCGCTCATTGACGGGCTTTGCCGTGTGAGGCGGTTCGACGATGCCTGCAAGGTGTTTGACCGAATGCCTGAACTGGGTTGCCTGTCGGATTCTTGCGCCAGGGGTGCCATCATCAAGGGCATGTGCCGCAACGGGGATATTGGATTGGCCGTGCGGTTGCTCACAGATTGGAAGCATCATTTAAGGTCGGATTTGTCCGCGTATAATGCTGTTTTCGATCGGCTTCGCAGGTGGCGGGCGGTGCATAAAGCTCTGGAGCTCTTCGGGAGGATGGTTGAGGCAGGGATTTCTCCGGATTCTGTCACATACAGTGCTCTTGTGAAGTGTTGCTGCAATGCTGGTCATGTGGGTTTGGCATTGGAGTTGTTTGCCAGTTTTTTGAAGCGGGGGTGCGAGCCGAAGAGGGGAATGTTGAATACTCTCATCAATGGGCTTGTTGCCGAGGGCGAGATTGGGGATGCGAGAGCTTTGTTTGATTGGATGCCCAGGATGGGATGCATTCCAAATGTTTTTACGTGCAATGCTCTTATCAAAGGGTTGTGCCAAGTTGGGAATGTGGGTGCAGCTCTTAAATTGTACAGAGAAATGAGCGTGCCAGGGAGTCCTTGCCAACCAAATATGTTCACATATAACACCGTTACCGACTGCTTGTGTAAAGAGGGCTACTTGAATGAAGCAGTTCACATGCTCAATGAGATGATAACCAGAGGATTTTCTCCCAATGTTGTCACATTCAACATCCTAATGGATTTTCTTTGTAAGAAAGAATGGATCGAAGAGGCACATGCACTATTTGATTCAATGGCTAGAAGAAAAGCAACACCCACAGAGATATCCTACAACATTTTGATGCATGGTTATTGTCTAACAGGACAGATGGACACAGCAAAGAAGATCTTCGATGACATGGTTGTCCATGGAATCGTACCAGATATCTTCAGTTATAATATTTTGTGCAATGGTTACTGCAAGAATCGGAGTATTGAAGACGCTATAGCCATTCTCACTGATCGTGGCATATCCCCAAACGTGGTTACATTTACTATTTTCATTGATGCTTATTGCAAAATGGGTAATAAGAGAAGAGCTCTAGAATACCTGGAGATGATGGGTCAGAACAATGTGAAACCTACCATTGTTACATATAGTTCATATGTAGATGCTCATTGTTTAGGAGGACCCATGGGTGAAGTCCTTAAGATAAGGGAGAACATGGAATGTAAACCAGATGCTGTTTTTTACTCCACTATCATTAAAGGCTACTGCAATCGAAAAGAAATAAAAGAAGCATTGAAGGTTTTAGATGATATGTGTCTTGAAGGTGTCAAACCTAACATTATTACTTATACCACACTACTGAATGGTTTTTTCAAGGCTAATGAACCTTTCTCTGCTCTGCAACTCTATGACAAGATGATTAGTTCTGGCATTAAGCCCACTGAGATCACATACAAAGTAATGGTTGACGGTTTAGCGAATGCTCGGAAAATTGTAAATGGCGATGTCATTAGAAAAGACTTGGAGGACAGGGGCAATGAAATTTCTCTCCAATTACAAAACTACCACTGGAATATGCACTCGGATATGATGATCATTAATAACTGGATGGAAAATCTTATGAAATGAGCTCATTTTTGGCTTATCTTTTCAGAAGGACAAGGCTATTCTGCACACATTGTTGCATATGCATCCCAGTTCGAGTCTGGATGACATATTCTCTCATAGCTGTCTTGTCTTGGAAGACGAAATTCTCATTGGAAACTGCAACATATGGTTATATGGCTGCATTAACTCATCTTTAAGCACAAGGTACCTAATTTATTAAATGTAATATACATTATATTTCGGAATTCTAGATCTTTACAAGTCAACTTTGATGCACGCCCAACATGAGTATGCTATTATATGTTCCGATAATCCGCCAGGAAGCTTTATTTTAAAGTTGTTGCGCCTAGGTTTTGCGTAACTCCTAAAAGATCCCTGCTAAGATTATTTCTTAATTTAGTGCGAAAATGCGAATTTATCTTAGATAGTTTCATTTGCATACGAGCTGGAAAAGTGAAACTGGCAGCCATAGAAGCTATTGTTGCCTGTTGGACTGTCTTTCTATTTTCTTACTTTCATGTAAAGGAAAAGTAGGCATACCCGAGAGAATTTTATTTACTACTTTTTCTATACCATGATTCACACTTTTAATGAAAACTCTTGTGACTTAGTGATTTGACAGAGTCAACTGCCGTTAGATTCAGATTGAAATGGCCCAGATTCAAACATGTCAGATCTGAACAGGTCCAGCAAGCGGAAGATGGTTGCTTGACAGTGTACCACCATGTATTTGAAATGATCAGTTATTCTGAAAAAGCTTGCAGAAGCATCTTTTCTGCTCAAGGTGAGCATACCGAACTACTGATTTTTGCAACATTGAGGCCAAATTTTCTGCTTCTTCAGTGGTAAATCCAGGAGGCTGCTGCATGTATACCTTTTCCAACAGGTCTTGGTGTAAGAAAACATTCTTCACATCAAGACGAGGAATGTGCTAGTCCTTGCTAACAACAAGAACACGGAGAATTCAATCTGTGGCAAAATGAGCCACAAGTGAGGACATATTGTGTTTTCCGCCTTGCAATGCAAGAAAATATTTGAGAGCTCATCTAGTATCCTAGAGTCCAATATGACATTATCACAAACCTATACAAGCAGTATGAGGAACTGTTCTATATTTGGATCATTAAGTTGAATGAGACCACTTATGCCTGATGGTCATGGATATTCCTAATGTTAGTCAGAGGACAAAAGAACATAATTCACATGGAGTCATAGTCATAGTTGAAGATCGACAAGTATGCCAAATGGGATGAAAATAACGACATTGGCTCTTGGGCGGTGTCATTCCTCATATTGTAGATACAATGATCCACTATGATACTACCTATGAGGTAACAACAACAACAACAACTACAAAGCCTTTTCCTACGTGAAGTATGGCTGACTACATGGATTCTTTGCCTCCATCTAGATCTGTCATGTGTTATTCTTGGACTTACACGGATTCTTTTCCTACACTACCTATGCGATATTGGAACAATTTTCGAGACTCATGTTATCAGTAGAAGAATGACGGATATTTTCCAGATATTGTTTTGAAAGAGAAAAGGATGGCATCCCGAGATGGAACCCACCGCAAAGCTATATTAATAAGCTATAATGATACAATATTTTAGGTCACCAAAAGGGTCCTACAATGTCCTAGTACATTGTTTGGATAAATATGGTGTCCATGAAAAATACATTATTTCTTGCATTCCAAATGGCCCAAAGAAGCGCAAAAGACGTGGAGCTGTCCTCATGTGAATTTCCTCATACCATTCTTATGGATCTCCAAAATGATGCATCGTTGTCGTTACAAAGTCAAGTGATCCCTGCTGTAGCCCAAACTCGTATCCTCATGTGGTCATTTTTAATCAAGAGCACTTCTATGTAAAAATTGTGATAGCTCATGTTTGAGCACTTTTGGATGGATGGTCAATGTAACACTATGTAATTTTCACATGAATCTATGTGGTAGCAGTGTACATCTTCATGATGTGCACCCCATATTTTCCTAAAAAAATCACATGCAGAGCAACCTTGTAGTGTTTCGCCTCCGCCTATCAGTTATGATTTCCGTAGCCATAATTACATTATCAAGTGATTGATGCCTCATAGCGAACTTAGCCACGACGAGGTAAATGACATTTGATAGGATAATGGATAAAAAATCTTTAACCATGTGCAAAATATCTTTTTTGGAGCAAGAAAATCAAACACCCGTTCAATTGTTGAAAACCCTTGTTACTACTTATATTGGGATTTTTATACCCATAATTCATTATAATTTCATAGTCACGTACATAACCCCATATAATTCATAATATACGAGAAACCTTGAATAATCACTCCGTCTCACACTTATAACCCTCCGTTATGTTGGTCCAATAACTCAACCAGTGAGTTAATCTAACCACACCATATCTTATAGTTGCCATTTACATATATTTTTAGTTTTTTAAATTTAATTAGTAGCACCCAACCTCCTCTTCCTTCTTCCCCTCCTCCCCTTTGCTCTTCCTTTCCCAATACATCGACCTTCAATCCTCACTGATCGGAGTAACCCACCCTCATTCGACCACATCACGTTCAGCAGCTCAGTGCAAGAGTAACAACAACATTGTAGCACCCTCCTTTGTGGCTTCTTCCTTAGGTAGAGCAACAATAGTACATCGACATCATCACAACAACGACCCCCTCCAATCCCTATGCAACCCCTCCTCCAACCCTCCACCCCTACCTCCATCCCCCTCCGCCGCCCATACTAGCCCCATCTAATCCTCCTTCGCCCCCTCCAACCCCCTCCACCGCCCCCTCTGCCTCCTCATCTACTCTATTCAGCCCCTTCTTTCACTCCCTCTTCCGTCTAGGCTGATGGCTCGGGGATGGGGATTACTCGAATTTTCTAGGATGGTAATGGGGGTCCAACCTTGAGATGATTATCATCATGTATGGAAAAGGGAATGGAAGGAGGTGTGTCATCGATTGTAAATAAGGTGAACTTAAAGGGTGGGCTGTTTATATTTGATGGATTCCGTTATAGTTGACGGAGAAACAAATGGAAGTTTACACAATGTTATGCCATGTAAGAGTTAAACACTATTTAGGGTTCAAGTTGTAATTCCCGATTTTGGAGGGTTATGTATACAAATATGAAATTATACATGGTTGTGGGGTGTAAAAATCCCTTCTTAATTGAGAAAGAAGGGCCATAATATCCTCTTCCACTCCATCTCAAACCTCTTTAAAGGTAAAAATAGAGAAACCATCTATATTTTGAGGGTCATTGTATTAAGAATCTAAAATCAAAGACTGCTATAAGAAATGCTCTCAGGAACTTAACTCTTTGATGAGACCGTTCACCTGCTCCTGAGATAGCTTGGACACTCCTCTACATCCATTAGGTAGTGCTCGAGTAGGTTTGTTTGTCAACCTCCTGGAAGTGCTGCACTACCGCAACACCTATTGCACGATCACCATGAATATGCTATCCCACATAGATGGGATGTATGAGATTCCACCTTTTCTTCCCACCAGCAATAACATGAAAAAATCTCGTATTCTAATCCCCCTCCCTGAGCAAATTTGGCCTCGACCTCTGTCTCCACTCCACCTTTCTCTTCTTAGAAATGATCTTTTTCTGCACATTTCTAACATGAATCAAATTTATTTGTAAATGGAGGTAATCAAATCTTCCAACGCCAACTTAACCATCAAGGAGGAGGAAGCACCTTACACAGTGTTTTGCTTGCCCCTTGTTCTAGTTCAGTTAGTGACAAGCAGAGTGAATTATAAGTCACCACCAACGATTCACGATAGATCTGGAAAAAGCCACCGAGCTCGGCGCAAGTCGTCCAAAAGCTCCTCAGACATGGATGCCACAGTTAGACCATAAACCATGGATACCGTCACCCTATCACCATCTGCTATTCGATATAGGTTAACTGTCACTGATACGGAGCCCACTATCTTCTCACATGCATAATCATGTCTCCATTTCTCCTTACAAAACCCCTTGCACTTTGCACTGACTCAAGTGCTTTTAGCTCCATCAATCGAAGACTAGAAACCAACCTTTAATCATCAAAATTCCAACCAGTAACCTCCATCACCTGCACACATGCAAGATCGTCTTGCCACGAGCCAAGAAATGTCCCCATTATCATTTTCTTCTCACGGATACCTGTAACATGCTGGGTTAAGTTTATTTTGTAATTGATGGGCCTTCCCAAGCAATTTTGACCTCGACACAATCAACTATGCGGGCGCGTATACCTCCCTCTACTTTCCTAGCTCAGGTTGTTAACTCTTCGTCATTTACATGAAAGATCAACAAATCCTTTGGGGGAATCTTTCGAGCATCCCCTGCCACAAGACTAGCTTTGTTACTGCAAAAACCCTGAAATCTCCCCAAAACCACTACATAGAGCCTTCTCCGCAACACTTACAACCCCTACTAGAGAAGTTAGCGTGGCTGGGGAAACAAATGACAGACTACGATGCGAAGCGAAGATGCAAGATGCCACTTTAGCTCTACTCGAACTTTGCACCACATTTGAGGAGTCTTTCATAAGGGCATGTATGTACGTTTATGAAGGATTTGGATCGGTTTGACAAACCATAGCCACATCTTGAACCAAAACCGTCGCATTGCCAAACTCATCATCAACAAGTGGAACAATACAAACCAACACCACCAATCTCCCAACCCGCATTTCTAGTTACCTATATGATGATAAGAGCTGGCCTTCTACCGGTGCTACGCAACCCTAAGTCTTCCCTGACACACAAGACAAGTGTGCACATAGACTTCCATGTTTTTTTCCATCTACGCTAGAAGTAACATGAGGAGAGGAGCATGAGTGCACACTCCATCCCTTAATCACGCTCCACTTTACTTCCGAGGCACCTTTTCCTCTTCGAATGAGACCGGACTTCCTCCAACAGTGATCTCTCCAGGCACTCCATTCAGGGTAACCTCGGATAGTGAAATCCCATAATCATCTTACATTGCTCCTTCAAATCAACCCACAATATTTGGTTTTCTTTTTTTGCGGGAGAACACCATAAGAGGTTCAGAACGAGGATTTTTACTTGTAGAGTTAAAAGCCCAAGAATCAACTGCCTTCCTTTGCTTTCATGTAAGGTCACCAAGCTGCACTTGACCACCTTTACTGAGCTACACTTCCTCTGAGAAAATCCCTATGACATGTCAATGCTGGGTTCATGATGAAACCACAACTTCAAAAAAGAAGCAGATGCACCAAACCTCTTCACTTCGCCCTCACTAAATCAGATGTCTGGAAGAATAACGAGTATGTGTGGCTGAGATGAAGGTGGGGGAAGGAGATCCAGGGGTTGAGAGCATCGACGAGTGGCACAAGGAGGAGCGACCATGTGAGCAGCCCAGAGGGTGCCACATGACCCAATCACAAAAGAGAAAAACTAAGAAGAAATTAGAAAAGAAATAAAAGGACTGAATTAGCAAAAGTAAAAACATGAAAGTTGTAGTTCTCGATGAAATCTACAAGTTTCATGTTGACGAAAAAGTCAAAAGAGATTAAAAAAGAAGGCAAAAACTTTGGAAGTATTTTAAAGGATTAAAAACACTTGATTTAGATGTTTTGTTATTTTATTGTATTTTTTATTTCTATTAAAAGCCCAAATAAATATCTACAATAATTAGTCTAATTTTAGGGGGTTTGTAATAGGGAATAAGGCAAAAAATAAAGAAAATAAAAGGGTTAAATTTTGTACAATAATTAGGGGAAGAAGATTAGTTGTTGGTGATGCGAAATTAAAGAAAATTTGTGTTAGGGTGATTAAGCTCAGAGTAGTATAGTAATGATAAATCAGAGATTCATTAATGTCTTTACTGTTTGGGAGCAATTGTTTTTACGAAGGAACTGTAAACCGTTTTCATCGAGAACTACAACTTTCATGTTTTTACTTTTGCTAATTCGGTCTCCTTTTATTTCTTTTCTAATTTCTTCTTAGTTTTTCTCTTTTGTGATTGGGTCATGTGGCACCCTCTGGGCTGCTCACGTGGTCGCTCCTCCTTGTGCCACTCGTCGATGCTCTCAACCCCTGGATCTCCTTCCCCCACCTTCATCTCAGCCACACATACTCGTTCTTCTTCCAGACATCTGATTTAGTGAGGGCGAAGTGAAGAGGTTTGGTGCATCTGCTTCTTTTTTGAAGTTGTGGGTTTAGGGTTTACAGTTCACTTTTAATTCCCTTGGTCATGATAAGAGAATTCCTTGCATATCTTGCATTTTTGTTACCAAATTTTAGATGGTAGCCTTCACTGTCTAGTTGAGAACTGGACACGAGGCTAAGCCCCCAGTCAGGAAAATGTCTCACATCACGTAGAATCATCGTGCACCTCATATCAATCGCAACTGTTATGGTGCTTGTGCCAAAAATCTTGGAGTAACCGTTTTTTTCCATCTTGACTCCCTCAAAATCACCTTCTGTGTAGGAAGTGAAGTACTCCTTGTATGGAGTCACATGGTAAGAAGTGGTACCAATTGCCCACTTCGAGTTATCACGATCAACATCTAGGCACTGCTCTAGCACAGGGAGAGACACATCATCTTCATTATCATCAGAGACAATTGCAGCTATATTCTCATCTTCATTCTTGTTATTGTCCTTTTTGGCTTCAGTTTGTTCTTTCAAGATCCAACAATCTTTCTTCCGATGACATGGCTTCTTACAATTACGGCACTTGCCTATAGTCTTCGACTTGCCCCTGGATTTTTGCTTCTCACGTGTTCTACTATGAGACCTGCTCTTTCTCTTATCTACATACCCATGCGAAGAAGAAGATGCCTCTCCATATGATTTGCGCATGATCTCCTCATTTAGGATGATGCTTTTGATCATGGACATGGTCAGCTTCCCATACACAAAAGAGTTGCTGATAGTGACCGACTCATGGAACTCATCTAGCTGATGGGGCTTTAGAACTCATTCAAGTGTTATGCAACATTCATCCCATCCCTGTACTTGAGATTCACCAGCTTCCTTATCAAGAATGCTTTGTTTGTGGCAGTCTTTTGCTCATATAGCTCCCTTATCTTCTCTTATAGCTTTTGAGCATTCATCTCCTCTGCAACATGGTGAGATACAAATAACTCCAACCAATTCCTGATAGTCCCGACTGCTTTCCTATTCAGCTTTGTCCATTTTCCAGCGGACATATCTTGTGGCTTGGTTGTATCACCCTCCACTGGATCATGTAGATCCTTGTAGTTGGGGATGAAAATAGTCAGATACAGATATGAATATAGGTATAATCACATCCTTATCCATTTTAAAATATAAATACGAATGCAGACGGATATTGACGGACATGAAAAATGTGTTATCATATCCTTAAAAACGAATATGAATGTAAAACGAATATGAATCAGATATGAATAATAACAAATATATTTAATAGGTTAACTAAAATATACATGTTTAGGATGGTTAAAGCGTAAAATAGATATAGCATATATAGTAATTTTGTAACACTTACATCAACATTGGTGAATACAATCATAAAATATTATTATGCATACCTATAAATAAATTTATTGTTACACTTATGTATAAAAGTGAATATACGAATATGAATAAGAATATTAGCGAATGTCAAATTGATATCCATATCCACATCCATTTCAAAATGAATATGAATATGAATGCCAAAATATGTATAAAACGAATACGATTGCGGATCGGATACGAATATATCCACATTCTTTTCATCCCTACTTGTAATACTAGATGTCCTCCATCTTGGTTTTCAAGATCAACTTGATCATCATTCCTTTGTCATCTTTACCCATATCGCCAAACCTAATGGCTCTGATACTACTTGTTGGGGTTAGAACACAAGTAACTCCTATTTACAGAAGCACATGTCAAGGAATCAAATAACCTAGATGGATGAAAACCAACTAGCTATCACGAGTAAATGAGCAAGTAAATGGAACCCAAAACAACAAGCAAGCACAAGTCACATAATGATTTTTAACGTGGAACCCCCAAAAGGAAGGGGGGGGGGACTACGAGGCCTTCTCGACCCAAACCACACCACTATAGTTGGTGATATGTCATTTCTCCTCAAAATGGCACACAAGTCAAGCCCTCTTGTTTGTGTATCGACAAAGGAACACCATGAAACAATGTAACAAGAGAAGAGGGAAAGAAATCACCCAAGATGGAACCCGTGTCCGTAGTCTTCTTCCAGAGAGGGGCTTCACCGTTGTGTCTCCTTGGCTCTCGCATGAGCCAAGCACCACGGGAGGAGGAAAATGATTGGAGACCTTCGCTGGACTCACACATTGATGTTTGGAGTGGAGTTTTGGCACACAAAGATGATGCCATAGCTTTCTCTCTTGTTTTTCTTCTCTCAAATCGGTGGGTTCTACTCTCTGGATTATAGAATAAAAGATGGAGAAGCCCCAAGACAAATGATGGCCTTCATAAGTAATGGGAGTGAATTCTCGCACATAGTTTGCCTCCTACTATGGCACGAATGCCATAGCAGGTCCTACTATACATCTAGAGATGCATCTGCTATGGCATGAATGCCACAACAAGTCGCTTGTTGCGCCTCCTGGGGAGCACCTGCTGTGATTTATCGCTTCTGTCAACTTGACCTGCTATAACGCTATCTATTGTCAGCCCCACCTGCTATGATCTGAGTGTCATAGCAGGTCACCTACTGCCACCAATGCCACCTGTTGCATACCACTAGTTACAACATCACCATGGCCGGAACCATAGGTCATCTACTAGCAACAATTAACCTCTCCACTAGACCTGGCCAAAGTGCGGGCCGGGGTTTCAAAACCCCTTGTCCAAGGCCCGTCCCGGCCCGGTCCACGGGCCATGATTCAAGGCCCAAGCCCGGCCCAAGTCTGGGCCGGACCGGGTCGGCCCATGGGCCGAATGTAAATTTTTTTTATTAATTTTTAATCAAATTCATGGAGATAATTAATTTTTTAGCATTATCTAATCTTTCTAAATCCAAGTAACCATAATATGTATTACTTTGCATCATGCAAATAAACTATAAATTGGAGCGGGGAGGCTGGCAGCGTGGCCTTCAATAAGAATCAGCAACCTTTTTTTATTTGAATTTCATATTAAACTCTCATGCGATCCGCGAAAATGCAGAAAGTATCTGCATGGAAGAAATTTTACGTCATTTACAGCTTCTTCTTCGTCCGTAAGATTGTGGCCCATATTGTGACATTCGTGTTCTACTGCCTGCTATTACCTGCAACTATTATGATACCTGAAGTGGAGATTCCAAAGTGGGGAGCTGTCTACATCCCTTCCATTGTCACACTCCTTAATGCTGTGGGGACGCCAAGGTTCAAAAGCCTAAAAATTTCCTTCATATCACTCTGTCTAGTTTACATCTTGTTTGAACTTGCATCTGATTCAATTTGCAGGTCTCTACATCTGCTGGTGTTCTCGATTCTTTTCTAGAATGTAATGGCCATGCATCGGACAAAAGCTACTTTAAGTGGGCTGCTGGAGGTAGGACGGGTGAATGAATGGATAGTAACAGAGAAACTAGGGGACACACTGAAGAAATCTGCCACCAAAATTCCCAAGAAATTCCGGATCCGAGTTGCGGAGAGGTACTTCATTTATACAGTTCAAAACATCATATATCAGGGATACACAAAGATTAATGGATTTAACAAATTAATCTGATCGAAACTATGTTGGGACAGGTTATGAATCGTTACGTCATTTAAAACTCATATTATAATGGTCATTGGACTAATTATGAATCTTCATGGATTAGATTGGGAGATAATCTCATTAGTCCTTTGAATATGGATTAAGGACGCCTGAATGGACCAAACCATCCAATATGCAACCCCATAAACATGTCACTCATGAATAAACTTATGATGCACCTTAAAAGTTCACACAACATCAAAAAAAATTATTCATTTTTTGAAATTATACCAATAGTCCTCGACTTCAAAAGTTTTAATTTAGTTATAATCACAGGAAAACAACAAGAGATAAGGTTCTATTTTGTAATGTCATGCAAATCTGCATGAAACATATACAATCTAGAATTTCACAAGGAGATGGATTTGATTAGATTTCAGATTGATTGCATTGTCTTGTGAAATTCGTGAAGGTCGGACTGGATCGTGTTTTAACGCTAATACAATCCAACCCAGCTGTGTGCAACACTTTGTATATAAATTCACTAATTATGTTTTTCTTGATGGGGATCTTTTCTGATTGTGCATGTTCTGATTTTCCAGGGTTCATCTGCTCGAGCTTCTGGTTGGGGCCTATCTCTTCCTTGCCGCATGGTACGATCTTTCGTACGGGAAGAACCATTACTATGTCTTTTAGATGTAATATTGATAATATAAAACAAAAAATTGAAGTATATTATATTAAATGTATCCAAAATATAATTTTAAACCTATATTTTTATATGTGTGGGCCGGGCCGGGCCGGGTCGGGTTTTATGGCACATGTCCACGGCCTGTCCAGGTGACCGGCGGGCCAAAGAGCGGGCCGGGCCGGGCCGGCTCATTCTTGAAATCCCTTGGCCCAAGCCCGGCCCATGAGCGGGCTGGGCGGGCGGCCCCCCCGGCCCATTGGCCAGGTGTACTCTCCACTCCATAAAGAACTATCAGAATCAATAAAATGTTAGCCGATTTGTGCTACAAGAGATGACAGTCATGATCTCAATTATCAATATCAGTCTCATTTCACCAAGTTGAAAAAGGGAAATATCATTATTATTATATAGAATAATTTTATTGAATTGCATACCTAAACAAGACGATTTATTAAAAGGACATTATCAAAATTCAGCTATAAAAGGAATGCATTGGAGGTAGGGTTGGACATTGGGCTGGGTCGGCCCGACCCGACCCAAAACCCGACCCGTATAACCCGACCCAAATCCGAACTCGAAATTTAATGGGCGGACCGTGGGCCCTAAAATGAGCCCATATTGATTATCGGGCTGGGTTTGGGCCTGAGAAGGCCCAAACCCGTTAGCCCGATAGCCCGACCCATTCTAAAGCAAGTATATTCATATCTAGTACGGTATAATTATATCAATTATATTCATGTTCATTCCAAATACCAAGTTCTAACTTTAATATCCTTATTCGAGTGTAGAATAAATGCTTAGACACATTAATAATCATATCCATTAACGTGGATTGAGGATATTATTACATTAATATACAAGATTATTATATTAATATGCAAGAATGGAATCTGTGTTCTCAAGTTTAGAGCATGTACAACTGTAAGTATCCAATTTGTATTGGGTCATAGTGCCTACATCTACAATAGAATATGTAATGGTGAATTGAATGGTGGTTTAAGTCGTCATATTTTTACCACATTTCTATTTCCAACATATAACTAATGTTAAAATCACAAATTAGTTAGCATGCTTATAGTTTTAAACATGCACACATGCATAAGAAACAACCACACCAATGCAAGAAGAATGGAAGACATGATATTGGTATACATAGGTGTTAAATTGGGCCGGTCAGACCCGAACCCGACCCATTTTGTTTGGGTCAGGTTTGGACTTGGGCCTAATTTTTGAAAATAAAATGAGCCTATGCCCGACCCATTAGCCCATATACTTAAATGGGCTTGGGTCGGGCCAACTCAAACCCGACCCGACCCGGCCCGATGACCAACCCTAATTGGAGGTTTGACTTGTACCATATATGCACGTTTGAAAGTAAAATAAGCAGACCGTGCACGCAGACTTGATGATAAAGGAATTATAAAATAAAATAAAATACTATGCTAGTAAAAAATAAAATATTATTTTATTACTAGGACTTTTATCAATTGTGCCCTTCCCCAAGATATTGCAATTTCAGTTATACCCCTTCCTTTCTAGAAATATCAGTTGTGCCTCTTACTTCTTGTTATTCTATCACTTGTGCTCCTCGTGTCAGTGAACGTCCATAACCAATGCAAACATACGTTAACTTTGAGGATACAAATGGAATTATATTTTAAAAAGAGGGCTAAAAAGTCCTCCTCATCCTCTTCTTATCAATATCCTCCTCCTCGCCCCTCCACCCTCCCACTCGCTGTCCCTCATCTGCCGCGATGTCCCCCGTGGGGAGACCTCGCTCCACCTCGCAGTCCACCTCGGTCGATCCTCCGTTGCATCCGCCCTCCTCTTTGTCGGGGACGACCCTTCCCTCCAGGATTCCTCTAGTTGGATGCCCTTCCAGGAGTCCCTCCTCCTCCGCCACCCCCGCTCCTTCTCCCTCCTCCACCTCCGCCACCACCTCTCCGCTCTCCGCAAGTGGTGTTTCTGCCTCCCCTCCCTCCTCGTTGCCCTCCTCCGTGTCCCTAATTTCTACCTCGAGCTCTCCTTTCGCTTCGAGTGCTCCATCGTTCCCCTTTCCTCCTCACTCATGCTGCCCCCTTGGACACCCACCGCATCTGGAAGAGCGACACCTATGTTTGTGCCACACCTCCCTCGCCGACATCGACGTCAGTTGCGCGGAGGTCGTACTGCGCACGAACTGGCAGAAGAAGGAGAAGGTCGAGATGAGCGGCGAGTGGAAGGCGAAGGTTTACGATGTTGACAACGTCGTCTTCACGTTGAAGAGTCAAAAGGCCATTGGTGTTGCTCCTCCTTTCGGTCCTGCCACCATCAATGATGCCGACATTGTGCTGGATGGCGATGAGGACAGATTCCTGGTGGCAGAGATGTCGTCGCGTCACAACTACTGCAAGCCGATGCGGCCGAGGGAATGGTGGAGCTGGAATACAGCGGTGGGAGGAGGAGCGTCGATGCAACGGTGTCGCCGCGGGTGGAGTGGGATGGGATCGGCGGCGACGACGATGTTGGGAGGATGAGGGAGAAGGAAACGGTGAAGAATTTGCAGTCGACGGTGTGGTTGAGGAGGATTTTCTACTGAAGACGGAGGAGGGGATGTATTGGGACAATTATGCCGCTTCGAACTAACCATAGTTTGAAAAAAATCATAGTTAAATTCTACTTATTGATTGCTAAAGTAACAAAGGGTCATAAGTGATAGAACGACAAGAAGTCGGGAGCACATATGATATTCCCAAAACGGGAGGTATATAACTGAAATTACAATACATCGGAGGGGCACAACTGTTATTAAGAAGTAGGAGTTCTTATTATGTTGCTCACATGCGTTGCCTTGCATGTCCCATGCATTCACAAACAATTCTTTTAAATGGAGCACATGTTTTATTAATCTAACAAATACTACTCATATTCATTACCGTGGTACATGTAATGCGCAAGACATGAAACTGCAATGTCAACCGAAAGAGGAAAATTATTGGCAACAAGTCATTACACGACAGCATGCCAATTGGTCAACGCTGCCATCGTCGTCCTCTCGTCCTGTGGGCACGTGGCAGATCAAGGTTCTTCGTGGACACGAGATGGTGGTGGCGGGCATCCAATCCAAATCAATCCGTGCGTACGACCACACTTGGTGGCCATCATGTTCTCATCGTCTCAATTTGTTATATGTATTCAAATCCTCGTTAAATTAGTACATCTACGTGCAAAATATACAGCTATTTCGACGGGCGGTCTCTATAGCCACTTCATCTCAAATTAAGAAAGGGTGTTCGAAGTCAACCAACCGCTCCCAGTTTTCGAAGAATCGTGAAGCAGTGGCACGTTGTTTGCGTATGGAAAGGGAAAGGATGCCTCTTGTTTAGCAAGTGGGACAGAATCTCGTGCATAAGCTTCGTTAATTACTCGGGTAAAATTAAACAGACCAGACATGGAGATGGACGGCTCAGTACCGTGGTCACCATCGTCGACAGACACTCTTTAGCAGGAAGTTGGTTTTTGGTCATCATATTGGCACATACCACGACCGTTCGGTACCGTAGGAACATGTGGATGGATTGAATCCTTCGGGATGATCTTTTCCTCTAGATATAATAGCGAATTCTCTCTAATATCGACTATATGAAAAAAAGATCATCTATACTAGCAATCGCGGATCAGCATGCCGTGATGATCTTTTTTCCCAATTTTCATGGAGCAGATAGGATTGAGCTCCCGACTAGACGAGGACAAAACACGCTTGACTAGGGGAGGGCAACGAGATGGTGGGGAGAGAAAGAAGACAAAACCTGCTGTGGGAATTGGTCATATCGGCTAACGGTGAAGAAAACTCGAGAGATCGCTCTCGAGGGATAACCCAGTTAACGGACCAAAAAAGAAAAGCAGTCATCATCAATATCCTGAAGTTTTGCTCCTGCTGCTCATATTCTGGGGTCTGATGGGTCCAATCGAATGCTCAAATAGCCAAAATCTCCATAAACCACACGTTTCTCTAATGAGTTAGTTATTCATGTAGTATTTTCTTATTGATCATGGGGATTCTTCATGAACATGCTATGATGTGGTTGGACACATGATATCCTTCCTTCTTTTAGTACATTTACGTGCCCTTTACAATTGACATATATTGAAACCTAGGAAGGAAGTCATGTGGCTTGCATTCTCTAATAAGGTAGGGGGAACGACGACGTTGAGAGAACTCCATTGGACACTAGGTTTTCTCGAGCTTGGTTGCCGTCTTCACATGTTAGAAGACCTTTGAAAACTTCCCCCAATTTGGAGGATAGCTGTTCTTCATGGATCTGTGCATCATTAAGCTGATCTCTTAAGTCTTAAGAGAGATACTATGATTGATAATTTAAGCTTAAGCATTTTAGATGGTTGTTAATAGGTTCAATTGGGTCCGAACTCAACAAGTTGTCAAAGTTATTTTTTCTTGATAAAGGATCGGAAACTTAAGCTCAGAACATTACACTAAGACTTGTACTAAATAAAAAAAATGGATTTATTGACGTGTACTCATCTCACTAGGGGATTATCTCCCTTATTGACATCTAGTGCAACTTGCACGAGTCCTTTTCTCTTCTCTTTTATCTTTATTATCCCTTCCTCCCTCCTAACTTTCTTAAATGGTTGCCCATTTTTTCAATCAAACCAAGAAGCCTAGACCTTATGACACTTCTGTAGCATGAAGTCACCTACTCATTGGTCCTGCTGCTTAATTGGCACAATGTCGACCTTAATCTGAATACTCATAAGTTCTACAAAATTTAAATATGTGATCCTATAACCGGCAACCACGGATCCATAACGATGGTATAATACTATATGAGCTACTTGCATCGACACCAAGTTGAAAATGTCGAAAATAAAAAAAAACCAGGAGGATCTTATAAGCATATTCCTGAGAATTTTCATGTTTAGAACATTTTATCAAAAAAGTGAGAATTATAGTGATTCTGTTATTTTATTCTCCTGCTTTTACTTCCAGGGTTGGAGATTTGCGTTCGAGGAATAAAGAAGTATTGCATGAATAAAAGTTGGAAGGAAGATCGAGGGAGGCAGATCGTCTCCTGTGATGCTGTCCCTACTGTCATGGTGTGAGCCACTTGATCTTGATCGAGTGTTTTACACGATTTTGCATGGTACGAGTCCACAAAAAATGCAAAATCATGCGAACCGCTCGATCGTGATCGAGGAATGCACACGGCTACTGCAGAATCTGCTTCATTTCGGAATGCAGCAGTCTCTAAAGACTGAGACATGACTTTGTGCAGCTGCACCAGTCACTGCCTTGAAGAAAACTCAGAAAACTCCTCAGTCTTCTACCAAGGAAAATGGAGAATAACACATCATAATTTCAGATTAAAATTCGAGGGCATGACATAAAGATAAAATAATCCATTCAAAATCCTTTTACAGTTCTAAGCTTGTTCTCCCTATGTATTTACATGCATCAATCCTTCTGTTCCCCCCCAAAATAATGCAATTCCCACGCAAAGCCAAATGATCACGTGCTCTCCACGCCCACCAACCCCCTACCTCTCGCTCGTCCGATCGCGATCTGACGGTTGGGAGACATTGCAACGCAAAGAGCACGGAGAAGTCTCCGAATCTCCAGAAGCGTTCGCGCGTTCCTTCTCACTCCTGAATAGCGCTCAGATTGGGGACGAAATTACGACCAGTTCCACCGCCGCCTTTCCCCTTCTTACCGCGGCAATCTCCCAACGCAACCTTCGCGCCGCTCCTGGCGAGCGCCACGCTCGCCCTCACCGCGAGCGCCGCCATCTCTTCCGCTCGCAGCCTCCTGTTGGCCATGGACCTCGGCAGCATGAAGTAGATCTGCCCGCCCTCCAGCTCCTCCTCCGCCGCTACCGCCGGTAGCCACGCCTCCACGTCCATGTCGTCGGCGCAGCACAGGAAGAAGCACCCGCCGGCGGGTTCCTTCCTCAGGACCTGCCACGCCCTCACAGCGCCACCGTACTCCCGGAGGCCCCCGTCCGGTAGGATCACCTTCGCCGTCGCGGCCGCATCCGGCGCATCGGCCACCGTGGCGGCGTTGCACGATATGCACAGGCCCATTTGCGAAAAGGTACGCCCTGTTTTCCTCTGCCCTTTTCGGTTGTTTATTAATTTCGAGGTTTAAGTCGTGTGTGTTGGCGTGAGGGGGTATTTATAAAGGGTTCGGTCTTTTTTGTCGAGACGCGTGGTGACGCGTCAGCATGGGTGGAGAGGAGGGGGACAGCCTGGGACTGGTGATATGCTCCCTCCAGCTCTCCAGGGTTGTGCATTTTCTCGTCATAGGATCAGCCCTCCGCCGTCGGATATCACATCGACGGTGCCAAAGCAGATCGGGATGGTTTTTCTTTTCAAGGCTGGTTTCGATAAA